>OX388347.1:5575708-6278185 GCA_947579665.1 Sympetrum striolatum
ATTAGTTTGATAGGATATGTTTTTACTTTCTCCTTATACGAAGTATAGAGAAAGTATTGTTTTCATGAAAAAAATCGACTTCGAGATTTCAACGGAAATACATGTTTTGGGGTCCCTAGAACACGTTTTGACCATTTTCGGAATGATGTCTGTGTGTATGTGTGTGTGTGTGACAGTGGGCGCTCTAACGTGAAAACTATGGGTCGTATCAATGCCAAACTTCATATATAGTACTGTCGTGTGTGCTGTCGGAGTTGATTAGTTTTTGGGGTAAATCGGTTAACTGGAAGTCGAGCTTCATTCATCAAAGCTCATTTCCGGTTTTCAAAATATCTCCATAAATATGATACATACGTATATTGTATTACTTATAAAAGTTTTAGATAATGTAAAATACTATAACTTTTGTATTTAATATATTTTTGTATCACCGGTTGATTAGGAGTTATTCGTGAAATACCGATAAACCGGAAGTAGCTGTTTGGTACTTTGTGGGCGCTCTAACTTAAAAACTATTTGTCAGATCAACACCAAATTTCATATATAGCATATTATTTGGTGTCGTTAGAGTTGATTAGTTTTTGGAGTAAATCGAAACACCGGAAGTTGAGCCTCATTCTTCAAAGCTCATTTCCGGTTTTCAAAATATCTCCATAAATATTAAATATAGGTATAAACTATAACTTATAAAAGTTTTAGAAAATGTAATTTACTATAACTTTTGTATGAAACATATTCTTTTATCACTGATTGTGTAGGAGTTATTTGTGAAATACTGATAAACCAGAAGTTGCTGATTATGTACGTTGTGGGCGCTCTGGGCGATGGGGCGAAAGCCCATTTCATCGTTTTTCATCGAAAATGTCCAGAAAAACATTATTTATGATGTTTGTGACGTAAAAGATAATATGAAAGAAATTAATCACTTGTCTTACAAGTTTAGATTGAATATAGAGGTCGAAAATACTGCCGTAGATAAATATTTACATCTTATACATGGAGAAAGATATGAGCTGGCCACATCAGATTTTTTCATTCAAATTTTTGACTATCTTCGTAAAATGATTAATAATTGAAATTTTGTTCATATTAACATAAAGTTAAATTTGAATTCAAATTATTGAATAACTGATTAGTTTATTAAGGCTTTTAAACTTTGTTAAATGTGTCATTTAGTAACTTTAAAGATATTTAAAAAATTGCGGTCTCCCAGACCGCATGTCACTATTAGTGTGACAAAAATTGCATGTCACTGGTTAAGGGTTAAAGAAAAGAATGTTCAATTAATGTCACAGATTAATGAATCATAAAAACACCAAGGAAAGTTGTGACTAAAGACTAAATATTATAAGATGTGCATGCATTTCATAGGAGGTAGCAAGTCAATAAATTTTTTATCCTATTTAGTTTAGGTTCCACGATTGAAAATAAAAGAGAGAGAACTGGCACACCACATACATGATCAATAGTTACTGTGATGATTAAGTTAATCTTGGAATTATGTTAAAAAACGATTATTTAAACTTAGACTGATTCTCAAAGTGAATCATCACTTTGTGGTATTTGATGTTTAATCAAAAATTTCAATCACAAAATTAGAAAGGAGGGGAAAAAACACAACATTCTGTTAAAACTAAACCATAAAATGGCACAATTCCACAGAATAGTATTCAATGGAATAGTACAGATTTTGGGATAAGAAGAGAATTCACATTTTTGGTTAATTTACTCACTTTAAGGATATAAGAAGTCCATATTTTGATGTAGGAACTTACTTTAAAAATTTAAATTACTTTCTTTCATCATGACATTTAGTTTAGGCCAATAGAATGAAGCTGAATAAACTTTACCCGATTCAAAATGCATGCAGCTTAAAAAATTATTATCCTAGATAATTAGCTATGTTATTCAACCTTAATTTCTGTAATCAACATCTTAAAGTTGATATAATGCATATGTTTACGAATAATTTCCAGATTAATGTTCACCCACAATACAGATATGATTTGGGTTTGTGGAAATCACCTACATACAATTTGCATTAGTTTACATTTTTTACATTAATTTACATTTCTGCCTGTAACTCAATAACCAAATATAGCCCGACTTTCAAGCATAAAAGGTTAATAACTATTTCATGCATAGAGAACTGACTACATTTTAAGTACCTCATAGTTTATATCTCAACTCCACATGAGTCAAAGGATTCCCATTGAAAATTCCATTTCTGACTTGAATTCATTAATTGATTAAGAAAAAAAATAAAACGGAAATAATCGGTGAAATTAGTTTATATAAATGCCATACAAAGGCAAAATTAAAAAATATTTTCATTCTATAGCATTTTTTTGCAATATTTTAAATGTTTATTTTCTTTTTATTTCCATTAGTTAAGGGTTGCAAAACAGCCAACATAGCAATTATATAAGATAATTAATATGTTAATAATTGCTTCTAAATTGATCATTTTTATGACTATACATCATAAAACACAAAAACTAATTCTAAATTATGGACACTTTCTTACCCTTGATCTCTAGACTATAAGCACACTTTTAATGATTAACAGACAAAATTTGATTGAGTGTATAGGATTCAGCTTAGTTGGACATTTTATAAGATCTAAGAGAAAATATCAATTATACTGCTGAGTATACCATTCAGACAAATATTAGCAGCTGTGTGCAAAGAACAAAGTAAAGAGGAGAAACATTAGTACCCCTTCACTGAATAAAAACATATTTCTTGCATCTATTATCCTGATGGAAATCAACAGACAGCTTTGTCAATGCTAAATAAAAAGCAGTACTTTTAATTTTCTTGGCCTAATTTTGGCAACTGTCAATTTTCATTAACTGAAAGGAAGCTTGAACTCACAGTAAATACATATTATACCAATTATATTTGAATGTCAATATACCAAAATCTGGTTACACAATATTTTTTTGTGGAAAACAGACAAATTTTCTTTCCTCACAGTGAACATTGGGTTACAGCAGATTTCACCTCAGAAGAATCATTTTAAATCCTGAATTCATGTCAATGAATTTATAAAAAGTGCCCTGATAAATAGCAATCCAGTTTATTTGCGTACATCAACATGTTTGGTATGTGGCACGGGGTGTAAACAACAGTTGTCTCAACTACTTCCTAACTTGGTTATTATTGCTCATTTTTTTGCAAAGGAGGGGCTAATTGGTTGTTAAAATTACTTGACATAGCATCTATTTCTATCAAAGTAGCAGCAAGGTTGCAAGATACCATGGTTGATTGTATCTTCTGAAAATGTAATTTACCCGAATTTATCAAGTGAATATAAGCGTAATCTCAAACAGTCATCGAGAAATTATCCCCAGTCACTTAAACACATTTTACCAACAATATAATACTGGCAGGAATTACAGGCTCAAATAAGAACAATAACTGAAGTCAATCTATAGAAATTTACACCTTTTTCGGGTTTCTTGGTAAAATATAAAACGAAATTTATCATGCATCTTATGTACATTTTATTAATCTAATTAATTTTATTTGCTGGACAATGACAAATTTGTTGAGTTACTAATAATATTTGTCACAATCAATCATAGAATTCCATCGATTTTTCGGGATTCAATCTCTGATTTAACTATTTGGAATAAACAAATTTATTACTTTTTAATTAAAGGCCACACATTTTTAGCAAACTGGAAGGAGCCAAGTGAACTGTGATGTAAGAAAGATCAACCACTTTATATCGAAAGTATTTTTACATACCATTTCCGATCTCTTCCTGTATTTCCTAGTCACATTATTCCGTTTCTTCGAGAAATAGGGTTGAGTCTTTTTATTCTGGAATCACATTCTTCCAAGCGAAATCCTTGGACACGAATCCTGGTACAGTTGTTTTTTAATTTCACGTAAGCTGTTTAAGTACTCAAATACTTCGTATTGGCAAGGTATACTTAGTGGAATAAGGCGGCTCATAGGTAGTATCAGATTCATTTATTTAAGCATGGTATGCAAATTGTACAATTTATATAAATAATGACTCACAATGAATATGAGATTAAAAAGTGTTCAGGAAAAATTCAAAGATTGCTTCGCAGTTGCTATTCAAACTGATAACTTTGATAGACATGGTACTTGCTTCAACAGGATAATAATTTAGAGAGACAGTAGTATCCATCAAAATTTCGGATAACCATTTGCTCTGCTTACCAAGTAAGTGCAACAAAGAACAACGATCACAGTCCGCTACCTACAGCAGTTCTTAACAAACCTTTACGAGACGGAAGAAACAACCACATAATTAGTTGGAAAGCTAAGTGTTTCAAAATGGCACAGTATTTAAGAACAATTCGAAGACTTCTTGAGAGATTAATATACAAGCAAAATATGGTGCAGCACTTTAGAGAGATTTATAACATATCGGAGAAACTTTTTGTTTTACTTTAAAACGGGCTGCGATAAAGAACGGAAATAGTTGAACTTCAATGAAGTTGAACCGTGCTCGGAAGGCTGTATAAGATGTAAGAGTCCTCTCGATCTTAATATCTGCAACGGAATAATACCAAACTGGAGAGCAATCTATCTAGCAATTCCGTCTCCCTTGCGGTGTTTACACTCTTAAAACGCCATGACAGTATCGATCGATTATGACTTAAAGTTGACTTCGATACTCGAATACTTAGTTCAGAGTTTTAAAATTTTTAATGTCCAGGGATTAATGGTTCAATTACTTTCTCAATATATCCCTGGAATACACGAAGAAATATGGAATAGTGAGGGAAGTCTCTGAAGGGGAAAACTGTTAATACCTATACGTTCAATGAGGACAACTCTTAAAACTCACTGAGAAAGTCCAACTACAAACTGCGAAGCCAACTAATGATCGAATCCACCTAAGTGGAAAACAAATTCTTATCATGCTCTATTCACTGTTTTCCATGCCTAAACTTCGACTCCGTACGGTCCAATTCTGCGTATTTGCAATATTGCCAAAATGTTAAACTAGTTCGTAGAAAGGAGGAGTTGCGTATTATGAGCTATAAATTGGTCACGGCAACGCTGTCATCGAACCGTTTCTTCCTTTCAGGTGAATTATTACTGAACTGACACGGAGCGAAAAACATGAGTCGTAGTTAGAAATTTAGTAAAACAGAGTAAAATATCTATTTTCTAGGATACCAGACAAATTCATCGAGTACTCCTGAGGATTCGAATTCCCTGAGTTTTGAGTTTTACAGGTTGGCGGACACCCTGCAATGTTTAAAACCCTTTTGACATTGTTTATAACTCATGCACTTAGCTATTTCTGGCAGTAGGCCTAGCTTCATTTGGAAAACTAAATTAGAAATAATTGTCCGACGAAATTGTGCCTGCAAACGGTAATAGAAATACGTGCATTCTTAAGGCGGCCATACACGGGGAAATGTTACCAGGAAATCTTTCCTGGAAATGTTTCCAAAAAATCCAATATGGTGGATCGGCCATACACGGGGAAATTTTTCTGGGAATATTTCCAGGAAATATTCCCAGTTATGGCGGATCCGCGACGTTTTGGTCTTTCTTAAGCGCAATTGCAGACATTTTTTCTTTTGCAGAATTAAATGAGAAATAATAGTCGTACGAAATCGAGATCAGTACCAAAAGAAAGGAAATTGAATAGAGACTCTTATTTTGGTCGTAGTATATTGTATTCGGGTCGAAATTACGAGAACTAGTGCAAAATGAACGGAAGTTTACGACCAAGGCGATTGTTGAATCCGAGCTTATGCGTTTTCTCATTACAAATATTATAAAAGATGGCAATTAACTGAGATGCCAACATTTGCAAACTGATTTATAAACAATAGGGATAAAATTATGGCGATTTAAGGAGTTTTTTGGAAATAAATCTACAAAATTAAAACTGCGACAATGAATTGTATTAAAAATTAATGAAACTACAAGCTGTAATTGTCTTTTATATTGTTACTAACATTCAAATTTTAAATTTCCGAGGTATCGAAGGGAATTAAGGCTAACAACACACCCTAATGACGTATTTGTACACGCTCACAGTTGACGTAATAGAAAAATAATGAAAAAATATATAAGCAATGATTACATAGGTATACTCATTGACAAAAGAGCCTCAGTAAAGTTCAGACTTAAAAATTCAATGAATTACGGTCGAATTTCGACCACTGAGCGATCATTAGTAAATATAAATGATCCAAAATGCGATAAAAATATTCTTAATTCTTATCACACGCAAGATTCTCGTGAACAATTTTCGAAGGTTAAACCGTGTAAACTTACGAGTAAGAATAATATGCATCAAATAGTTGTTTTGCCAGTATTACGTGTACTTCGTTTTACTTTTACAGTATACCCTATAGCTAGGTAGTAAAAAGCGTTATTCCATCTAGAATATACGAGGATTTTATCTCCATACCAAATTAACGGTAGGGACTTATGACAAAAATTATAAAAAGGTGGCAATTAACTGAGATGCCAACATTTGCTAACTGATTCATAAATAATAGGGATAAAATTACGGCGATTTTACGGAGTTTTTTTGGAAATAAACCTAGAAAATGAAAACTGCGACAATGAATTGTATAAAGAAATTAATGAAACTGCAGGCTGTAATTGTCCTTTTTATTGTTACTAACATTAAAATTTTAAATTTCGTAGGTATCGAAGAAGGCTAACAACACACCCTGAGTAACTGACGTAATTGTACACTCTCACAGCTGACGTAATAGAAAAATAATGAAAAAATATATAAGCAATGATTATAAAGGTATACTCTTTGAAAAATAACCTCAGTATAGTTCAGACTTAAAAATTCAATGGATTACGGTTGAATTTCGACCACTAGTAAATATAAATGGTCCAAAACTGTTATTCCATCGACGGTGCTCATTTTCAGTATATCCTTTTAAGATGATGGTCAATCTCGATTGATTTCATTTATTATCATAAGCGGTTTTCATATCTACATACCGTTTTATTGCATATCTATTCGTCGGTTTTACATTTCGCAAACTTGTCCATGTGATTTGGATCGAGAACGAAACCGAAAGCTTGAAATCAACAAACACCTCAAAAGGTAAACAAATCAGTGAGGACAGCAGAAAAGCAGAAGACAGCGTCCCTGCCCTACCTCAATTCTTCCCCATTGGCGTTTTCTAGGCGGAAGTCGACAGTGGCCAATGGGAATGCTCGATACATAAGTCATGATTTCTACTTACTCAACAAGTTCTCCGTGCTGATGCCAAGGTGGCAGGATAGTCAAATATTTCCAGTTATGGCGGACTGGAAATCTGTAGAAAATAGAACATGTTCTATTTTCGGCCAATCAGGAAAGAGTGTCGGCCATAACTGGAAATGTTTTCTGGAAATATTTCCCCGTGTATGGCGGCCTTTATAGAAATATTTCCGAAACGTCTAAAGAAGAATGTACATTTTTGGCATAAAAATAAATGTAATGTGGTGCGAAAAATGGGAATTAGATATTAACGTAGGTAAATGCTCCGTAGTTACTTTCTTCGAAAAGAAAAAATTGCGTCCAAATCACCCGTTCAAAATAAATGGAATGAATATAAAAGTAGTAGATTCAGTTGAATATCTCGGGATCAACATTACTAATAACTTAAATTGGAGCACGCATATTCGAAAGGATAATTACGAAATTATTTTTTAACTGTGCATGCTTTTCTTACGGAGCATTACTAACAAATGATAAACGATTATATATAAATCTATACACCGAGATTATTATACAGAAGCGCGTCTGCAACCCCTGCCATAGACCAGAACATTTAGAGGCGCATGTCCACTTACCACAGCACTGTTGGAATTCGAGCAAAGAGTAGCATAGTATCCGAAATGCGTTAGCTGCGACTGAAGCGGGCATTTAATGATTACTTAACCTCCTTAACGTCTTCGAATGGCAATTTCTGCGGCGCATTATCTTGAATCGTTATTTCTTTTTATTTATCTCATTTTAATTATTCAACTACCTGCTATTCACTTGGCGTTATTTTTCGGTATCTAATAATATAACGCTAGTATCTAAATATCTTATGCTCGAATTAACGTTTTTTTAAGTATGCAATTCACTAAGAACATTTAATTATATTTTATGGCAGTCTCATTTATCAAGAATTGCTTCCCACAAATTTCAATTTGTATTCGCCTCCCTTTCCAGTCCAACGCAATTTTCCTTTTTATTCCCACCAGTTTTGGCAATTGACTATCGCAAATCTTTTCAAAATCGAAAAAACCTTCCCGTATATACTCAAATAATAGGATTCCTTCTGCAAGTACCCGCATTACCCCTATTGTACCTCTTATTCCCTTCCCCATCTGAAAATCGAGAGGGAATTCTCAGATTTTCCCTTTAATTTAATTGATTCTTAAATCCAACCATTAAGGCCTATTAGAAACCCTTTTGCCGCGCGAGATATTAATTTAATTGAACGATAATCCCGACGTTCATCTTGTATTGAAGTGGATTGCAGTCTTTTGGATGATATTTATCATAAGAGTACTGAAAACTCAAAAATTATCTGCAGTGAGAACATTTTGTGAAAGCCGGTTTCTTGCACTGACAGGCTCTAACGATTCGTTTTCTCCAGTTAAGCAAAATCATTCACTTCTAAAAAGAATTCCCTATTAACAGTCCGGCGAAAGTTAATAGATAACGCAAATAATATGTCATTCCTCCCCCTACCCTCATCCCCTCCCTCTGCCCTCATCCCCTTCATTTATTTATTATTACAAAAATATCACAATTGGACTAATCGTCCGATGGCAACACATATCACATATATTATACATACATACATATATCCTGTCTGAACATAATTTTAATACAAAAATGTATCATATAAATAATACAAGTTTTTTCAGGGTTCCCAGTAGGTCTTCACGGCCTCCGTAGCTGTCCCGGAGACAAGTCCCCGCCATACATCACCCTACCAGGCAATCCCATACTCCAACTGTACTCGTCAACGTTAAGCTCACTCGTCCTTAATATTTTTACCCAATCTTATTACAAACTCCCTATGAAGTTTTGGGAAGGGCTCCAAGACTCCTGCCGGCAAATCATTCCAATCTGTAAATAGAAAGATTTAGAAAGGAGATTTTACAAACGTTTGTTCGCTGTTTTATTAATTTAAATTTATGTCTAAGGTCTTTTCTGCCACACATTTTGCCATAGTGACTATGTTTGATAATTCCTCAAACGAATTAACTCCTGTGTATACTTTAAAAAATATAGCTAGCCTTTTCTTTAATCTCCGCTCCTCTAAACTTTCCCAACCTAATTCTCCTAGCATCTGAGTAACGCTAATATTGCATATCTGCCTAGGACGAATCTTGCCGTCTTTCTCTGTACCTTTTCTATTTTTCGCTTTAAACCTACCTCATTCGGGTCCCATAGGCATTCCCCATATTCCAAGATTAGAGCAAATGATTCGTACGCAGCCTCCTTAACATTCTTATTTGATTTCCTAAGCGTACGCACTAGGAAGTTTAATACTTTGTTGACTTTCAAAATTATTTGCTATGTTTGTTCCGTTTACATCTGAATGTTAATCAACGTTATGAAAAAATTGAAAATAAAAATCTCCATTCAATGTTCGATAATCTGAGGGAAAGGTGGTAGGAAATTAAATAATGATAAACAAAAAAATGAATTGAAATGAAATAAATTCATTGGATTAACATTGGTTTTGAAGATAACAAACAAATAAAAAATTGAAATCATAATAAAAAACAATGAAAATATACAAATTAAAATCATAAATTGAAAAAATTTAAAAATATATTTATCAAAAAAGAACATAAATAGTAATAAAAACATGAAATGGTGTGTAATGGTAAAAATATGAAATAAAATATAAAAATAAGAAATAAACGAAAAGGACAAAGCAGATTAAGGGCTTCGTCTCCTCAAAGTTTTAATTAAAAAACGTAATACTCCCTCTTCATTGTCTGGAGATGTTTGGGCAGGGGGTGTAGTCACAACACTTAAATTTACACCAGTTAACAACATTTTCCTGTTCTACTACTGCCTTCAATTATAAATCTTTGATGTTATGTTTCATGTTCTTCCCGGACAAATGCTCAACATATTCTTTCTAACGTCACCTTATGCTGGCTGGATAAATGATTTCTCTTTTTAACTTTTGCCATTGTCTATGTCTATGTAAGAACCCTGCAAGCCGCCTTTCAGCGTGTGGCAGCAGGTGCAAACACCTTGACTCTATTTTCCTAAACGGTTGCTTTCGCGTATACTTCGCAGAAAAAATGAATTTTTGAAACGATTCGTTTTAGCATCTATTTCCCTAATCTTTCGGGCAGTATCAGCACGGCCCATATAACAGGGGGGGTCGCATTATATCGGTTACATCATCTGAAAACGTAATTTCTCTGAACTTATTTAATAAATTTATCCTTTGAATTTTTCTTCTATCTTCTAATGATTCCCATCCCGCATCCTTCAACATCTGAGTGACACTCGCTGTTTTATCGTAGCAATTCTTTACAAATCGTATCGCCTTTCGTCGTACTTTTTCTAAATCCCGAATATGACATTTCTCGGCGGGGTCCCATACACTACATGCATACTCAGGTGAGGCCTAACTAACGCTAAGTAACATCGCTCGCGAACCTTTTCTTCGCTCCTACCGACTATTCTTTTAACTAAGCCGAGTTTCTTAAGTGCTTTTCCACATATATTTCGGATGTGGGCACTCCATTATAGATTATTCGTGAGAGTTACTCCAAGATACTTTACCGATTCTACTGTCATTAGGTTTACCCCTCGGAGACTATAAGAATAATCATTTATTATAGATTAACTTTCGAAGAAGTTAACTACCGAACACTTTTCTACATTAAGCTCTAATTGCCAATCATCGCACCAATTCATAATTCTATCTAAGTCGTTCGAAAGGGTTAATCTATCCTCTGAACTAACTATTTCCCTGTAAATGACGGTGTCGTCTGCGAATATCCTAACATTGCTTTCAATGTGATTGCTGAGGTCGTTGATGTATACTAAAAATAATAACGATCCAATTACACTGCCCTGAGGGACGCCCGAGGTCACCTTAACAAAGTTGGAACTAATACCATCGAGTACTACTCGTTGCTCTCTATCGGTGAGAAAGTCTTTCATCCAGTTAATAACTTCTGCATTGATACCCGCAACTTCTAATTTGTACAGCAATTTATGATGGGGTACCTTATCGAAAGCCTTCCGAAAATCTAAAAATATCGCATCGACTTGCTTATGTTTTTCAGCAGAGTTTAGAACATCGTGTACTAATAAAGCCAGCTGAGACTCGCAAGAACAAGTCTTACGAAAACCGTGTTGATTCCTAATTATGAAATTGGACGTTTCAAGAAAACCCATTAAAGAGCTAGCTATCATATGTTCCATAATTTTACCGCTCAGTGATGTTAAAGATATAGGCCTGTAATTAGCTGGATCGTCCTTAGAGCCACTTTTAAATATTGGCGTGACATTCGCAATTTTCCAATCTTTCGGGACCTTTCCTTCGCTCATACTCTTGTCAAATATAACTTTAAGAAAAGGTGCTACGCTCTCCGCAACTTCCTTGAACACTCGAGCCGGTATGTCTTCAGGACCCGGAGCTTTATTCGGTTTAATCTGTTGCAATAGTTTAATGATGCCGTCTTCTCTGAAGGTGATTTTCGACATCGATTCAGGTTTATCAACATTCCGGAGAGTATTTGATGTATCGTCAGACGTGAAAAGCTTTGCCTTTAGCTTTGTTTACTATATTACCGCAAGTATCCTTTAATGAACCAACAGTTTGCTCTTTACCTTGGACCTCACGAACGTACGACCAAAACGCTTTTGGGTCCTCTTCCAAGTGTTCGCATAAAATCTTTTTATATTGACGGAGGGCATCTCGCATAATTCGTTTAGTTTACGACTTTGCTTCCTTATGCTCGCTCTCTACTCGATCTATGTTGATACTATTCGGTTGCCTCGCAGCGGCTTTTAATTTGGAATGCAAACGCCTCTGTTTCTTTAGTGCTCTCCTAGTCTCCTTATTATACCATCTAGGTTCATTAATTTGATTTGAAAGTTTTGAGGGTACAAATTTATCCATTAGGTCACGCATTGTTCTTACAAAGAGATTCCACGTGTCCTCGGTATTTAAACATATCGCGCGCGTTTTATACTCCAGAAATTCGTACATGAGTTTACTACGATATCCTTCGAAATCGGCTCGCGGGTAAAGATAAACTCTGCGCTTAGGTTTTCTGTGCTTGACCAAGTTAAGGTCGAAATCTATAATTATGGCTTTGTGATGGGATATTCCATCGCAAACAGATGTGTTAGATACTCGCTCGGGGGTATTCGTAAGAAAAAGATCTAAAATGGTTAATTCCCTGGTAGACTTTTTGACTAGCTAGTGTAATGATTTTTTTGGTATTAAATTTAACAAGGTCCTACAAGAGTCATTGTCCCGAGCTCTTTTCTTGACTACGTGCTTTTGCCAATCGATGTCTGGAAGATTAAAATCTCCTCCAATTATCATTATGCTATTGTTGTTTTTACGCGAGTAAAAATTTATTTCATCGTTTAGGTTACGCAAAACATGATGCGAAGAGTTGGGCTGCCGGTAAAAAGCACATACATGTAGATTGGGTTTATTTGGCTGACTAATGGTACACCATACGCTCTCGATGCAACTGTTAGGATACGTATGTGAACTACTCTGCAAAGAACTTTTAACCGCTATAAATACTCCTCCACACACTTTATCCTGACGGTCCTTACGATAAATCTTAAAATCTTTAGGAAATACTTCGTAGTCATTCATATCGTCTGTTAGCCAGCTTTCCGTGCCTATAATTATGTCGGAGTCGTTACTTCGGATAAGATGTTCAAGATCGGCTACTTTGTTTTTAATGCTTCTACAATTAATAATGGCAATCGATAGTTCATTTACAATGGGAGAAGCCCGGGAAACGCGTTGTTGCTCATCTTCAACTTGCTCAGTAATTTTTAAGGTATTCGATTGTTTATTAACTTTATTTCCTATATCGGAGCCACTTAAATTAGAAGCATTCCCACAAATTCCCTTTAGCCTAAAAAAAAAAACCTACAATTCCATCGCTAATTTCTTTCCCGGTCAATTGCTTCACCTTTCTACATAGTAGGTCTTACTCCATCTTTCATTACTTTAACGATATAATTCCGGTGTCTGGTATAGGCAGGCACACGGATCACTACTTTGTTCTATAGCGGAATCGTCAATCGGAGGAGGTTTTGAGAATTTATTCCTTGTTAACGAATTTAGGAAACGGCGGCTTTACTCCTCTGTTGTCATTTTCATTGTTTCAAAATGAGTTTCTGATGTAAAAAATTAAGAAAGACACATTCAGAAATTTATATGAATCTATAACCAAGCGAACCTCCTCCTTTCGCACACTATTTCAAATTATACTTTCTTGACTGACGATTGGGATCTTAAATATAATATCTTTAGCCATCCGTGATTTAACTATGGAGATGACCGATACTTCAATTCATAAATCACTGCAGAATCTTATCTTTGCTCCAATCCTTCTGTCCCCTCATCTCGATTTGAGAAGCTGAGGACGTTACCAAACCCAACTCACCACTCTTTCGCTGGCTGCAGATGCTTCGAGGTACTTCGTGGAGGTCCATTTCTTTAAGGTCCACTGGTCTTTAGGCAGTTGTGGATGCTGCAGTAGAGACTGAATGTCTAGCTAATTGTTCTGTGTGTGCCCGGATACAGGTTTGAAGATTTATCTCAAACCTAAGCAAACCATCCTGCTAATCTTGGGGGTTAATATTTTCTCAGAAAATGGTTAGATGAAAAACTTAGCGATTCCATCAAAATGAACGTTGATAATGTAAGTGGAAGCCAGTGACGTGCAGCAGCCGAGATTGTTCCTGCAAGGAAATTGCGGATGTCAAAGAATTTCCGTCATCTACATCCAGTTTACGGCTTCTAACATACTTGTTCAAGGAAAGACATTTAAAATTGGAATAATAATTTTTTTTAATAATATAATGAGCAAATTGCTGTTGTTTTTGAGGAAAGATAGAGCACGTAGCCCTAAATTTAACATTCCTACTTGTTTACCCGATGTACATTGTTTCACAGTCCCCACAAACCAACCATACCTACCAGAGTTTGAGTCTGGGGGTGAAACATCTTTACTGTTAGAGAAAATATTTCCAATGTGTTTTGGGATATAAAGAGCAAGCTTCAGTTTGAACTTATGGAGAACAATTCTATTACTTAATGGACGTAAGGATGGTTACTAAAAGTTAACTTAAAAGGTTACTGGTTTGAATAAAGATAAAGGCAATGGGGGGAATGGAAAAGATTAGAGAGAGCACCATTTTCCGATTCTTATTATTTAGAAATGATTCGATCATTTTAGATGAGAATCCGTTTTCCACTGCAATTTGTTTAATTATGTTTAGTTCGTTTAAAAATTGATGCTGTTTCGATGGGATGTTAAGGTGAACTAGATGGCAAACAGAAAATTCAATATTGCTATTATTCATAGAGAGGGCGAGGTCCAAATAAATTAAGCAACTATTTTGTTTGTGTTCGATGACGAATCTGAAGGAGGAATGGAATGAGCTGAAGAACATTTACTGAGTTCCAAATGCAAAATATATCATCAGCAGCACATCTTACCCATGTTCCAATATTCTTCAATCACCCGGCTGAAACAGTTCCAAGCTGACCCATAAATGTTTCTGCAAGGAGTGGGAAAGAGGAGAACCTTTCACCAGGCCAAAAGGTTGGGTAGAAAAACTATAATTAAACAAGAAGTGATTCTGGGCCAAACAAACTTTGATCAATTTCAAGCAAAGAGTTCATTTTCCATGTAATTACCGCACAGCAAATCCTTCACCTGCGAAAAAAAACATTTCCTGCGGAAATCAAAATACTTCGGGTTATTTATTCATCATGAATACAAACCTCTACCCTTCCTGCAGTAGTAGTTTACCAAGTGGGATATCAATTGGCTGATTTATGTCCTGCAAATATAGAATTTAATAAATAAAGGACGGTTTTCCGGGTAAACGGTAGATTTGCTAATCCCAAAAGGAGGGTGATTCTTGAATGTTGCATTGGGAACTATGTCCCAGCCAAATTTCAATCAGAACTGAGGTTAAGCTACCGTGTGAACAAATTGAAGCAGGTTCCGCTTATCATTTCAGTAATAAAATCCCTCTGGAGATGAATATCGTGAGGTATTCGATTAGGGGAAAGATCCCTAAATGATATGCACTATTCCGGACTCAAACTCCAAAAGTAAATTTACGATATTATTTTTACATTCCAGCCCAAATGCTATACCAACCATTACGGGTACCTCTAAAATGTATCACCCAATACTTAAGATCATCGCCCATTTCAAGACATCATGTGGCGCCATGTTCACACGCTTGCCGTGAGACCGTATCAACTTAAAAACCCCTAAATATAACCATTATTTGTATCCTTCATTGTACCGTAAATTTTAACCTTAATTAATCATTACGCAAACCCCTTATGTACCCTTAAATCTAACCATAATTGTACCCTAAATAAAACCCATAATTGCCTTAATAAAACCCTTAATTTTAATCTCTATGTAGCCTTGGAAAACCCTTACTTTTACCCTTAATTTTACCGCAAATTTTACTCTGAAACGAAATGGCCAATAAATCACATAGAAAAACCCTTAATGTATTCTTAAATATACCCCTAATTATACCTTAATAAAACACAAAATTATATCCTTTGCGCACTTAATGAACCCTTTATAAAACCCTTATTGGAACCATCAATTGTATCCTAAAATTTACCCTAAATGAAAGACAGTAACACTCAGTGAATAAAACCCTTAATATTATACTTATTAAACTCTTAATGTTCCCTTAATGAAATCCATATTTGTACCCTTATATATAACCTTTATTTTTACCCTTAATTGAACTCTCAATGGAACCCTTAGTAAGCTCTCTTACGAAGCTTATGCGTCGCATAAAAGAGATACTCACTCATCGGAAATTTCGTATTTCCGTCAGAGCTTGGATTGACGCAACCATCGCTCCGTCATGGGTATTTCTCCTCATCTACTCAAGACTTCTGTTGCGAACAGAGTTGTGGAAATTTAGACATTCTGCCCCTTCCTTCGTGGAATAATGTTCCTACTGACATAAATCAGCCGATCCTGGATCGAGGGGGGTGCTGCTCCCCTTAGAAATATTGAATGGTCGATTCCTAAAGGGACCGACTTTCTTCACAGTCACTGAAAGTAATTGGCCTTCAGGACAATATTGTCCCCATGTTAGCCCAATCACACCGGAGAAGAAATCGCCCCTAGCGACTGCTACAGGAATGGTCAAATGATTCAGAGCCCAAAGTAATGCATCGAGACCCTTTCTTCAATCATTCGTGTTACCAGGGACGGATCCAGGGGGGTGGTCCTGGGGGTCCGGACCCCCCCCGAAATATCACTTGTGCCTATTTTTCGAAAATGAAACTCAAATAACGCAAATAAAAACACAATTTTATAAGCAATCACTAGCGAAAAAATTCGAGTTTGTCTAACACAATTCTAACGTCACGTTTTGTGAAAGCCGAAATATCTTCTATTTTTCGATCGGACCCCCCCCCTAAATTTTTTCGAGATCCGTCCCTGCGTGTTACTAATGGTGTAAACATCAGGCTCAGCAATTTTGAATCTGAGTTCCAAGGCTCACGGTTTGTCTTCCGCCAGATTGTTTTTTTTTTGCAACCCCATACTTTGCTTTTCGGATTTAGATAACCAAACGAAGCAGATTCAGCGATTTTTTTGCAATTTTAAAGAAGTCCATCTTTGACAGGATGTTACATGGTGAATGTAATGCTTTGAAATTGAATATGCTATGCTCACCACAGTTCTTAACTAAAACCACTTTAACTTGGCAAGCTTGGGAATTTTAGCTTATTTATTATTATTTCCAGTTAAATTTCAAAGCACAAATATGAATGTGAAGATTAGCTACTCGGTTTCAACCTTTAAAAACATGTAGCAATGAGCAATACCCGCTCCTCGAACAAAAGCTCAAGTTAATCAGTGGCATGAGATTAGAATTAGTAAGCATCTACAGATATTTAGGTGTCCTCATCAGTAGGCCCGTGTGCCCGGGGGGGGGGGGGGTTTGGGGGTTCGAACCCCCCCATGAGGATCCTTCATTCAAAAAGTTCCACGAATGATGTATTGAAGATAGGATAAAGTGAAATTATTTTTCTTCATCATTAAGATCTTCCCTTTAACAGGAGTGGAAGTGTGGTGGCATGGTAGTTTAGTGGTTAGAACAACTGCCCGGAAAGTGGGAGACCTGGGTTCGATTCCCAGTCATGTCACAATTTTTCTCTCCTTGTTCAACCTTGAAATTATTTTATTTAATGTGTCATTTCGTAAACTTTTTCTTCCAAAATTTAGTGCCTCTTTCAACTTTCATGCTAACCTCTGTCAGGACTCCTTTCGTCTCGGTGAGTCTCACTCTCGCGCTAATCAGAAATCGAGTTTCACGAACTAAAGGGCCTAAAAGCCCACGCTACCAGCGCGCACCTGACTAAAAAACCCCTCCAACGAGCAAATCCTGTGCACGGCCCTGCTCATCAGAAGTGATTTTTCGTTTAAAATGCACATCCATGACGTAGTTGGGTCTGCTATGGGGTTGTGTAACCGCATCCTCCGAGGTAATTCAATCGAGAGTAAAAGAGGTACCTTGTTTTTCTCTTGGAGCGAGTACAACAAGATTTAGCTGTTAGTTACGTTAAAAGAGACTCCAAGTTTGATAACAGTGAGTTCGAAATTATCAGAGCACCCGATTGGGAACCTCATAAGACTGCAAGAACTGATAGACAAAAATTACTCGAGAAATTTTAAAGCAGTGATTAACACACCGAAATACGCGATGCTGTGGTTCCCCCTCTCTTCGAACGTGATTCTCGCAGGCAATGAGATTTTTCGAGATTATAGCGAAAATATATGGCCTATATTGGTCTCTCTTTCGGGGAAATCTGAAAATTAAGCTAGTTTGGTGTTTCACACTCCCTGCGGAGCATTAATGCAAATGTAGAAACCCTCCCATGAGCTCGGAATCGTCCTTCCTCATATAATCGCGAATCTCTTTCTCAGATTTAAGATCAATAACGGAAACAAAGGCTACGTATATTTTGGTTATCAAATGCTTGCTGAATCGGAGCTCGATTTTAGAATTCCATTTGCGTTCCACTCCATATTTTTTATCCATTTAATGGTGAAGATAGGATTTCGATGTTTCCTAAACATGATTATGAAAAGTCGCTTCCGTAACGGTGTTGCCAGTGAGCAAGGGCGCTTGATTTACATTTTCTCCCTCTGGTCTATCTGCTTTGGTGCGGTTACCGGTGGCATTGCAATTTGTTCCCCTGGACTTTCTCGATTTCCATGGGGTTATCAGCAATTCGCGGAGAAGAAATCTTGTTGGTTTTAAATGGCGGTGAAGTTATTTTCCTCTAATACGAAACCTCTTTCCGGTGTGCGAAATTTGTCAGGATTGAGACGAAGTCACACTTTCTCTTTCAAAATATATTATTATCAAGAGCGATTTCGGACAACCGCGGTCTCCAGATGGTTGCCTTTTCAATTCGCATGTTTCGCTTGTACACTCCATGGAGAGAATCCAAGGTGTCACCGGATGCACTTAGCCTGACATGCCTTATCTACATTTCCGTATTGCTGGCAGTGGTGACATTGGTTGGGGGAGGAGGTTCAGATTTGTCTGTCATTATTTTAAAACCACAAAGTTTTCGAATCATAAAAACTTCTCCCCTGCTGGTAATCAGCAAGTTCAACTCGAAACGAAGGGATTGGCCTCGATGGGTCAAATTCAATCCACTTTGCGATTTTGGTTTTAGTCGGACGAGTGGTTTTGAGTTGGAAGACTTTGACCTTGATTAGGGGCCTCTAGAAATTCGATGTTGCTGACCAAAATTGTTAGGTTCCCTGATGATAAAATTAGCGTTTTAACGTTCATTAATTTTGCCGTAAACGAAAATCTTGTTCACAATTAGAAAGTCCTTAGCGGAACTACAGTTTAAATTAATATTTCCCCTACCATTTATGCTATGGAGGGCATGCGTTGCAGAGCTATCCAAACAAAGGAACCCAATTTACAGCATTTTCCAAATAGGGATTTTCTGAACTTTGCTGCAATCAGCAAATCATGATCAGATAATCAGCATTATCACAACTTGCTCGACGAGCAGAAGAGACGGAGGGGAAAGCGGAGAGAGTCCCGGGTTGCCACTGGTGATGTCGCCGAGGGAGCATTTCCCGTGTGGCACGGGGTTCATCTGAAGATCGCGCTGCTCCGTCCCACGCGGAGCGGCGAAATTCCCAATAGCTGCCAGGCACCACAGGACATCAATCGCTCGCACCGGGGCGGTTCATCTGCCTCAAATCGACATTCTGTCGGCCTGGGGTCGATCTGAAAGATCTCCCTGCGACGCCCGTTGAGGCGAAACATACTAAATGGCAGCCGCACCTCGTTTGAGACGTTGATGATCACCGGGGCCGTAGGCGGGAGTCCAACTGTGTGAAACTCATCATGCGCCAGTCCGCTGCATTTATCTGGGTTAAGATGGTCGCTCGGCATCAACCTCTGACCACCCGAGGAACTCCCTCTCACTAATCCCATTCCACATCCAAGTGTGGCAGTTAGTTAATTTATTTTACAGCAGATTCATAGCTCTCTCCTCACCCTTTTCTACTTAGTTATTGAAGATCGGGTCTTTTTATATGCATCGCTACTTTGTGGTTTGGTAAGCCTATTTCATTCTTGGTGATTTGTTTCGCCAAAACTATGACTGAACAGAGCGAAAAATTTGAACTGGAAGGAACTTTGGGCTAATTAACGTTACCACTCGTCTTATGATTTGAAGGGAAGGATTGTCACCAATAACAACATTACGGAAAATTTCGATCTCGATTTCCTGAGTTACAAGGCCCATTTGAGCTACACGGGTTGCCACTATTACTTTTCTCTTTATCAGCGACATTTTTCATTCGGTTGTTCAAAAATTCGAAAGCGTTATGGAATTATACCGGCACTTCAAAATCAAGGCCGTCTAACCCTAGGGCTACGATTGTCTCTTTGGTTCTGTACATTTGTAATGTTAGCGTGACTCATTATGACCCAAAGATCGCATTCGTGGACATTGACGGGTCTCCGATAGCGATTAATGGCAATTAAAAAGAGACGAAACTAATGCTTGGTTTACTAACGATCCACCACCTGCAAAAACGATGTGTATTGCCACAAAACAGACAGTAGACAAAAATAAAAGCGCGTAAGGCACAAAACAGAAGTGGAACTTGATTTGAAATCCGAAAAAAGAACTCGATGTGAGGACGTAGCTAGAGACAGTATAGTTTAAAGAGGGAGATAGGCACTTGAAAGGAAACGTTTCTCTTTGAATAATCGATGGAGTGGGCACATCTGGATTCAAAGGAATCTTCAAACAGTTAATAAGAAAACAATTTGCTCCCCAAAACTACTCCATCTTAACCAACCAACAAGTGAATATGAGAAAGTCTTCGAAGGACCCAGCCGACTTGGCTACGAACCTTAAACAGCAATCACTCAAACAGGCTTAAGGTAAGAAATAATGTTAATTGATTTGGTTGCCGTTAACAACTTACGCTTATTATATTTAAGTAGTAAACTCCCCCGTCATGTAATGCAGGTCTTGATTCTAATTTTAATTAATATGAAACATTCAAGAATAGATATCTTAATATATAAACTTATCAATACCTTAATTGTTTTAATAAATACTAATCAGGAAAGAATTTTACCTAAAATATTTGCGAGATTCCGAAAAATTACATTTCGATTCCATTGAAAATTTTTTCAGTTCGTGAGAATAACACAAACGCACTGCTTTAAAATTTCTGCTATAAAATCTAGTTTGAGTTAAGATTCTGTCTCTCAAAAATCTTCCCCTTTCTCGACGTAATATTGCTTTGTCATCTTGATCACTACAAAAGAAGGTATAAACGTACTTCTGTAAATCGGTTTGATGAACTCCAAAATGTCCGTAATTTTGTTCCTACTATTTAAATATCATAGTTTGCATTCGCGGAAATCTCAGTTAGATGCCTCCTCTTCATGAATTCTGACATTAGTTTCAACCATTAATTCTGCATGGACTTAAAATCCTCGTGTATTCTTGTGGGAAAATGAATGTATCGGATTCAACAATCATCATGGTCGTCAGGGGGACTAGTTGTTTACTACGGCGAAATTTTACAAAATCTTCGTTTATTTTGTCATAGTTCTCATAATTTCGATTCAAAAAGTGTATTTACGATAACGATAAGATTCTTTATTTAATTCATCTTCGTTTCATACTTTTCTTGACTTCTTGGGACCATTATTTCCAATTTAATTCTGTAAAAATAACAAAGCCTGCAAGGTACAAAAACGAACTTTACGTGCATTCCATATGGAAACGTGTAGTGGGGTCCAGGGTTCGAACCCGCATAGAGATGAGAATAGTTTTCGAGGGACTTTTAGCTTATTTGAATTATTAAAAATTTAAGGAAAACAAAATATTTACAAGAGAATATGAGTAAGCTATATAGTGAAATTGAACGAATTAATCGATACGAATTCCTCAGCAATCAATCGTATCCTCTAAATTCTTGTCACGTTCTGAGTGTATTAGATTAGACACTCTGCACCTCGAAATGTATCTTTGAAAACACGTAATGGGTTGCGTTGTGATAGCGCGGTATCGTGAGCAGACCACACATTTTACCATATCAGAACGGAACTGCTCTCGACGAAATGATCTGCCCGATATGCAAGTGCCTAAACCGATGTAAGTCCCACGTAATAGGAAAATGCTTTTCATCAGGTAAAATGACCTGTTTGGAAGCACATTGAGGCATTAATGCAAACGACCACAGAGTCTGATAAGGATGTACGAATCTATATTGGAGGCGAGATGGAAAATTTGTGGGCCTGCGGTCTCCTTATAATGAATCTATTAAATCAGAAAAATGAGCCATTTGAACCAGTTATATAATGCATGTCAGCGCGACAATCCATTTCTTCGAAGTAGCGCTATCGTCTGCAAGCAGCTACTTATCTTAACATACTAGCAGTAAGACGAACGAACGAGAAAAGGCCTCGATACATTCTTCTCGGCTCTCAATCATTCGGACCATTCCTTCAGCAGTCACCTGCAATTCCTCTCCGGTGTGGCTGAGCCATCACGGAGACCATATTGTCCCAAAGACCAACTTTCGGTGAGTATGAAGAAAGTAGAGCCCTTTAAAAATCGACCATTCGAAGGGGAGCAGCACCCCCCTCGATCCAGGATAGGCTGCTTTTATATCAGTAGGAACAACACGAGGGAAGGGCTAGAATGTCAAAAATTTTCCAGAACCCTGCATACAACGAAAGTCTCAAGTAGATGAAAAGAAATACTCACCCATGACGGAGCAATGGTTGTATCAGTCCAAGCTGCGACTGACGCACGAAATTTCCGATTAATGAGTAACTCTCATACGCGACGCATAAGCTCCGTAAGAGAGCGTATTCAGTTGGTCCCCCCTCTACGCTGGAATGGAATCATGGTCCCTTATGATGAGTTGATCCGGGTCATAAGGCACTGGACGGTACATTCTAGAGATATCCGTATTGGCAGCTGCAGCATTATTTCTTCCATCTAACCTATCGTCATTAATTATAGAATAATAAAAGTAAAGAGTATGAGAAAAAAATAGAATAATTGTGGAAGTAAAAAAAGCTACGAGATTCTTAGGAAAAAGGAATTGTCCACAGCAGGAAAACGCTCACAAAGATGGGGGATGTGAAAAACCTGCGCAAATATATCGATAAGAATAATTAAACGATGAGAAAAGAATAAATAACATAATATACACTGCCAGTAAGCACGCGCATGCGATAAATAAATAAGAATAGTCAGTTAATTTAAATAAATGATGTCAATAAAATGACATAAAACAAAAAATAAGAGATGAAGAAAAAATGCACGAATTGGCATCAATATTGTACAATAATAACCATAAAACTAAAATCGATACCATGCATTCAGTAAATATTAGTCAATATTGCATATCAAATAACATTAAGGAACCTCTACATTGGAATAAGCATGATGAGACAAGCGTAAGCTACTTCAATGGACACGTTGCAACTCTTTCTTAATAGAGTGAGCGTAATTAGGTTTTAGATCTCCATTAAGACCCAAATCCGACCACCGTGACTCGGAGCGGAGGAAATTGCTAAAAATTATGGGTTCCCGAACTATTTTTCCTGATGGACCCCCAAGGCTGCATAATGTGGGATTTTTTCTGTTAAATTGCCATATCTGGTTTCCATATGGTTAAATCATCCTTCGAAATGGAATCTTTGGCTTCCAAATACTCCAAAACGATCTCAAAAATTAGAAAAATCTTGGGCCACATTTTTTTCTCCTTGTCATGGACTACTTTGTGAACCAACGGTTTTAATGAACCATCTCTCCCATCTCGTGGATTAGTCTCACCGAACAAGCATCGTCAGGATCTTATCCTCGATTACGCAAGAACTTTGCAATTCAAACTCAACGAGTCTAAAGTTGCCACGTGCGATGAAACTTGAGCGGCGTGATGTTTACATTGATTGGGTACATGTTTGAGCAGGGGACGCCGTTCAATTCGGCGCATGCGCAGTGAGGTTTTCGGTATATTTGGCGAAGTGCGCCTGCTAAAAATCTATTACTTTTGATTAATCTAACATAATCTAATATTTCCGACTAGAAATCAGCCCAACACATAATTCAAGGCTGCAAATTTCATGCGAATGAATTGTTTCCGGAAAAATAAATCTATATAAAATAATTATATGACGTGTAATTGGGTTATAACCCTGTCAGTGATATATGAATGAATTAATTGTTATAAAATTCAGCGGAATTTTCATAATCCGGATCCGCTTATTGACAAACCATCTTCCAAAAGACGACGGAAGAGGCCTCGTTATCTGGGGCATAAATTTCTGAAGTGGACGAAGAAGCAAAGCACATGCATGTACACTTGCACTTGGCCTATTTAGGGGTGCGTGAGATTGTTTAAACCCCGTCGAATTGCACAAGCATCATTTTTAAACTTTGGCAGACGATATTACAGTTAACATCGATCAACAGTCAATAAACAACGTCGTGGACGGCCGCTGGCGTTAAAAACAAAAGCCACAGCTGCAACAAGTAAAACCATTTTGGCGGAATTATAATTGTTGCACGACATCACCGTAGGAGTAACTTGCACACGCACCTAAAAAGGGGCAACCTTATACATATACAAAGATGCTGCGAAATAATCATCACTAATTGCAGTCATTACACATCACTGAATCAGTTTTTTTCAGCTGAACCGAGAGCTGAAAGTAATTTAGCTGAAACCGATAACTTAAGGCAAATAGAAGATTTTTCGCAACCTGATATCCGCAAATTATGCCAAGGTAATGACGGCAGTAGGTGTTAACCATAGAAGATTAGTGAAAACTATTAGTTTGCAGAAGTCGTCCCCTTACCTTTTGAAGAGGAACTTGCTTACCTCCGGTGGATGCGCCATCTGCGAAGATTTATCACTGACCTTTCGATCACTCAATCCATCGGCGGACGATTCCTCTTGGAATCGATGTCCTCCCAATCCCGATAGCTGCTTTTCCAGCGTCGCCTTTGGATTCCCTCGTTTCTCCAGAATATCCTCTTCCACACGACTGCGACACGAATCCATCACAACTCAGAAGCAAAGATCTTTCCATACGGAGACAATCTAATAGATGAGTAAAATGAACGGAAAATATATTTTAGACTACTATTGTGTTGCCTATTAAATTATAATTATTTCTGTTAAAATGCATTCGGTTAATCTGATTTTGTGCTTCCTCCCTAATCAATTTTAGGAACCGTATAATTATCGATTTCTCCAAATTCTTGGTTAATAGACCGACTGACAAACGGGATTACTAAAAGTAAAGAAATTATTCTGAAAAATTAACCTTTCAACCTCATAAAATTAGCATAAAAAGTAAAAGAGCAACCGCTGCACACCATAACAAAACTAACATACAAAACACTTTTAATCAAACGAATCGATGATTAAATAACCAAACACCGCAAACCATTAGGCCGGGTGGCCACCGAATGATAAGCGGCGCTGAGCTGAGTGGGACAGAGTGACGCGGAGCGAAGCGAAGCTAAAAGAAGTCTCCGAGGGTCGGCAACTGGAAGAGGAGCTGAGCTAAGCGAAGCGATTAAAATTCGTTTGTAAACAAACAATATGGCGTAAGATCTACCTTTAGTTGCCACCTGAGAATTTAATTCTCTGATATTACGGTTAGATCACAGAATTTCCGTAAGAGACTGTTATTATAATTAAGCCAGCGTACTTAAATTAAGATATTATTTACAGCCCTTGAACACAAATTTATCTACTTCGCTAATAGCATAAAGGTTTCCTAACGTTAGAACAACACTCATGCAAACTTTTCATTTTATAATTACGGAATTAATAGAATAAATAGTTCTCAATTTCATATCAATACATCAATACTAATTTTTGCTGCCGGGTGTCTTACAGCCATTATTTTAGACTTACTTGAAATCGTCGTGTTTTTATTATTTTTATTGGACAAAAATAAGAATCCCACTGTTGCTGGTTGCAGAGCTATGATTTTTTAAGCTGTCGTTCTTCTCCGAGACATTAATCTGCTGACGATGCCACAGCATCAGTTTTTTTCAAAAACTGACTTACGTTCGATGATTAAATTTACGAGAAAATCTTTCGTGGCTGTAGCGAACCTTTTGACCCTTTAGATTTAACTATGATTGCGTTCCGCTAAGACGAGTGAATATCCTAAATTGGGATTTAATTGAAGGGTATTCACATTGGGAGTAAAGAAATTACGTGGTCCGATTTCTATTATCATAGATTTTCTGGAAATGATTACTTTTTGTGAAATTAAATCGGTCATTGATAATTGCATTAATGTTTCTGAAAGAAAGGTGTAATTGGTAATTAATTAAAACATACTTTCGAGGAATTGAGTGAGAGGCTCCAATGCGAGAGCAGTGGAGGGGGAAACTGACTTCGCTTCAACACGAACCACGGCCGTTCGGAAGATGAGCCGTGCGAAGCTTAGTGACGTCACAATTCTCAGCTCAACTCCGCTTCGTATCCGCTGGCCGCAGGTGATCCAAGGTAATTTAGATACTTATAATTATATTGGCTTTCGTTTAAATATTCAGATTAACTGATTCGAAATCCACTTAAAATTTATTAAAATACAAAAATAAGTATAGGTATGCGGTAGAATGCAGTGACAACTAACTTCATCTGTAGAAGTAGTATGTTACTACAACCGCCGGTCAAATTTTAATACATTAAGGGCCGGTTGCACCAACTCCGGTTACGCGTATTTGCTACGTAGCTATCAGCTACGGCGTAGCCGAAGGTTACGAGTGACAACCGTTGCACAAAGGAAATTCAGGCGCCGGTCTCCAAACCAGAAGGCTACCTCTGTTTCCGAACGCCCGATCACTTTCTCATACAATCGTTCCGCAAAAATTAGGCTCTTGGGCTGTTTCAGCTTGTTCGTGAAAGTTGGCATTTTATAAAACTTCAGTTTTATTAAAATTGGTTTATGTTACGGTATATTGTCAAGAAATTGATTTCTATATTCTAATTAATCTGGTATGTTTCCGTTAAGAATATATTTGTAGCATTTTGGGATTTGTTTTCATTTTGGATTTTTATGCCTATCCACACAAGTGCAACGATGTATTTTTTATCAATAATCCTTATATTTTAACATCCTACATTAAGGTTATCGGCCATATTTAATCCCCTTTAATTCAGTCTCTAATTATTACCATTTCTTTGTTTAAAATACTTTTATTTCAAACGTTTTCGCGGTGCCTAATTATTTGGACAACACGACCAGAACAGTAATCTAGAAATTTACCCAGTTATTTCTCGGGTATCTGTTATGCCTAATATTAAATAGCCTAGAAAATTATATTCATAAACGTTAATAAACTTAATGTAAATTATGAAAACACAAATTCAGCTCGATACTGCCGTCTTTTGAGCAAGTGGAAAAGGAATTCTTGTATGTATCATTCGTGTAATATAAGAGAGAAATATCATCATAGTTATTTACTAGTAATAATTATTAAGTGGTAATTCGAATCTGTATTTATGTATTAACTAAACGTTCGCATTTTAACACTTTTTTCCATTACTTGTTATTTTTTTTATTTTCCAACATCACCTTAAGGACATCGTGTGTGAATACATATAATTAAAATAATAAAGTCTTTATAAATTCCCTTACGTATTTCAGATGTATCATCAATAATAAATATAATGTTGTTCCAGTAGGAAAACTTGAGAATTGAATAAAATTATACATTACTTCCAGAAATAATGGAGGTTGTCTAATTATTCGAAGATTTAGAGGAAGATGAAGAAGAATTAATGTTAACTTTATATGGCAACATCAGAAATGAGAGGAAGTTTAGAATTCGACCAGACAACTTTGTAGTTTGGAATGAAGAAGAGTTTTAGCAAGGTTCAGGCTTAGCAAAGGTACTGTGGAGAAGTTGCTGGCAGAGATACAAGAGAAAATATATCATAAAACAACAAGGTGATTTAATATTATAACTAATTTGAAGCATAATTCAATATAACCTATGATGTCTATTGTGTAAATTCCATTTTAAGAAACATGGCTATGACAGCAATGAACCAGTTACTGATGACACTGCGGTTTTATGCTACTGGTTCCATGCTTATAACAGTAGGTGATTTCTGTGGTGTGCATAAAGCAACTGCCAGTAGGGTAATCAAGGTGGTGTCCAAGGCGATAGCTGAACTAAGGAAAACAAACATAATGAAACCAGCCACAAACATGGAAATTAGTGAGGAGCAGGATGATTTTTACAAGATTGCACATTTACCAAGGGTTGTTGGGTGAATAGATTTTACACACATTAAGATACTATCACCAGGTATTGTGGATTATTGCATTAACTGAATTGAACATATTTTGATGATTATTCCCATATTATATTTGATTCAATAGAATAAGAAGGTAAAATATAAATTACATAGGTTGTAGTATGATAGGCTCTGTAGAATTGATTATTAAAATATTATTTCCTGACACCTATTATTATCTTGAAAATACAACAAGAAAATTAAATGAATTTAATACAAAGTTTCAGCATATTATGCAGAAATTTGTCTAAATAGTATTATTATTACAGGAGGTGCTGAGCCTGAATCTTTTAGAAACAGGAAAGGATATTTTTCTTTAAACTTCCAAGTAATATGTGCTGCAAACATGCTAATAGAAGATATTGTGACCAGATGGCCAGGATCAACTCATGACCAAACTATTTTTAATAATGGATGAAAATAAAAGAACACTTTGTAGTAATTCCATTCCAATCCAATTACTACAAAGTGTTCTTTTATTTTCATCTATTATGGAATTCCACCAAGTAACAGCCAATACCATTCAAAATATATTTTCAATAATTCAAACATTTAGTCACAAATAAACCAGAATAAATTCAGAGATGGAATTATTTTGGGAGACTCTGGATATAGACAAGAAGATATCTTATGACTCCAATCAGAAATCCTGTTGCACCTGAGGAGCATCTGTATAATGAAAGCCAAATAAGAACAAGAAATGTCATAGAAAGAATGTTTGGAGTATGGAAAAGACAATTTCCAATTCTTTCGCATGGCATAAGGTTGTGATTAGATACTGTCATGACGGTTGTGGTGGCCTGTGCTTTCTTGCACAACTTAGCAGCTTAGAAGACTTTTAAGGAATGAAATTAATAATTAATGTTCTTTTCATAAATATTTATTTAATTCCTTTTCCTTTAGATCAATATCAAGAAGAATCCTCTTCTTCTCTGCCAAAGCAATTCTTATTTTAATAGCATGCAGTTCATTTTCCCTCCTTTCATTTTCAGTATGTTCCTTCTGTAGGATGGTCTTCTGTAGTTTTATTAACTCCATCTTTACCTCAGTCAATAAATTCAAATTTTATTTTGAGCATTTCTTCATTTTCCTTGAAGTTACTCTAGTATTAGATTCTAGTAAAAAGATTCACTTCATATCCATTAATAAAACTGAGATAATTAAATAGAACCTAAACCAAAAAATGTTGCAAAGAAGCTATTGCTTCGCTAACCTTCCGGACTGTCCTGGACGTGGTATATTTGTGAACCCCACAAAAATCACCGGCTGAGTTAAGCATTCAATTTCTAGCTAGAAATTCACCGGATATCGGATCGTCTTCAATAAAATATAATTTGGTAAAATTTCACTTTAGGGCCCAACAGCTTCAAAACAGACGACTTGCAAAGACGAATCCGCACGAAAAATTCCTCTTTGCTCGAAATTGAAAAATGCACTGGACGTTGTTGTAAATTCCGCTTCCTTAGAAAAGCTTGCACCATTTCCAAGAGAAGTTCGTAGTCGGAATGAGCTAGCTCCTCGAACATGTCAACACAAAAACAAACGTCCATCTTCTATGTTTACGTAGCGCAGTGCATCATGGTAAAATTCTCATTCGCCTAGCCTCGGGGTCCCCCGTAACGGAGTAGCAAAACCCACGTTTTCTAAAGTTAAAAAATCTGTAACTCGAAAACCGTTTAAGATATCTTCTTCATCTTGCCTTTATATGTAAATTTGAAGTATTCTTTACAATACATTCGCTTACTATACCCATGATTTCCCAACGATACGTGATTTAGCTAGAGACTGATATTTTCATGTTCAATCATTGGTGAACCTTCAGTTTTATAATTATTTATACTTTATTTATGTGAAATTGGATCAAATGATAGGACCGTCACAGGCTATAGGCATCTATTACTTTACTGAGAAAGAATCATGATGCATGTTTAAATACTTCTAGAGAAATCGTCGTCAGAGTTTGGATGCACGGGAAAAAAACGTTGTAATATATATTTTAATTTTTGTTTGCTACAAAATACATTGTTGAGCTATACCAAAAATATCGAATCAATAATTTTATAGGAAAAATCTACACAATTTTTTTCAAGTCGATATCTCGTATACATTTAATGTAAAAAATTAAAAACTGATTTTTCGCTCAAGAGTTCACCAACCTCCGGCTATCACGAGACCGATGCATCTATCAGGGGTTACGGTTTGTGCTGCTTTAGCCGAGACCCAAGGCGAAACCATAGGTGGTGCAACGTAAAACTGCCCGTCACCTCGACCCTAACCATAACTAGGAGTGTAGACGGAGATGGTGCAACCGGCCCTAAGTTGGACAACCTTGACTGCATCGTAATTTACGATTTGTAATTAATTCCTAGTAAATGGATCCAAATAAATTAAAAATATAATATATTGCTTCAATAAGAATAAAAATGAATACTCAAGGGCAGTATTTTATAACTTACGCGAGTTATTATTACTTGTAGTCAGCATCCCAAAGGCTACTTTAGTGCGACTGTCATGGCGGATCTTCTTGACAAGTTACATCAAACGGAAGATTGCTGTTACAAAAATATATTATCATAACTTCATCAATACTTAATAAAACTTATTCAAAACATTAATATGGCAATACTATAACTTACCGTAATAATTTTAGTATAATATCTTTTAGATATTTTCAAAAAATCAGTAAATTTGTTGTTGCGTAATCTAAGATGTAGATTCATGTCAACATGGCGGCTTCGTCTGTCATAAAAAGATTGATGCGGGTGAGATTTGCGGTGGGGTTTGCGGGTAGTTCATTTTTATTGGCTTAAACAATTCAAATCATCCAATGAGCTAGCTCTTATCAAAGCGAACAGCCAATCATATTTATCGTTGCTAAGAATGATTTTTATGCAATGGCATCCATGATAACGTTTAAGAAATGAAAATTAAATATAATTCCGTTTTGTATTTTTCATTAATGGTTAATCATGTATGGTGAAATGTTTCTCCATAATTAATACCATCTTTTCAATGTAAAATTTAATTTTTAGGTGTTTCCCTTGACCTTGACCATTCATGAAGTTATTTTGATATTTTAATTTTCTAATTACTTCTAATTAAATGGTCACGTTGAAATAAACACATTCCTCCATCTTGGTTTTTTATATGAGATAGTCCTTCAATAATTAAAACAAAAACATAATTTCATGATTTATCTAGCTTTAGCTGTGATACTTTTAATTTAATCTACATAAATATTGTATTATATGGGTTGTTTTCAATAGAAGTAAAGCACATGATTAAAAGGAATATTACGTTATGAAATTCAATGTGCAATCTCACTATGGTATTAAATTTTAATGAATTCACTATTCAGTTAAGATAGAGTACCTGAAAGTTATATTTAAACAAACTGTCTGAAACATCTACCTACCTTTCGTTGTATTGATTATTGATTTTATCGCATAATATTTTACAATAGGTCAATAATCTTATGTAAACATATGCTGCTACGCATTTGTCTTACATTGTAGTTTTAATTGAATCAATTGAATATATTTTAAGTTATCCTCTCTCTGGCATCAAGTCACAAATACTTTATTCAGCTGAAATAAACTATCTGCCGTTTGGTATATGCAAGTTGATCAAAATTGTTCGTGCAGAAACTTTGGCATCCTAAAATGTTGATACTATCCTATTAGGTCATATTTAAAGTATTTTCAAAAAGCTGCATTTTAATTCAGTAACTCTTGAGATCAAAAATTTATAATTGAGTGTTTCTTGTTTGCTTCACTTTATTTATCATAATTTTTTCACCATTATATAGGTATGTCTGAAATTCAGATCTTGGCCATTTTGGATTATATAATGGGAAATCATTGCTCTGCCTCTGTGTTTATTTATAGGCCAGAAAATTCAAAAACTATTCATTTATTATTTAAACTTTCATGTTTAGATTTTATTCTCGATTAAAATCTATTTTTTGTATTGATTTAATTGGCTGTACTTCTTTTGATACTCAATAATACCATATGAGAAGCAAGGCTTTAAGCAAAAAATAGTTTAGATTAGTTCCATATCTGTCAGTGACAGGAAAAATACATTTGAATCAGATCTCAATATTTTGATATGAGTTTTAATATAAGTATATCTGATTATAACTCACTCTTACCATGAGTCTAGTATTCTTTGACATGGTTAAATAATTATCAATTAGCAATAATGTGGATTATGTCCGTTCTATGATGCAGTAAAACTTAAGATATTATCAATACTGTCATTCCATCCCATTTTTGGTAATTTAGTTCCCTTTCCGATAATGCAGACTCGCCTAAAACAATCACAATGATATTGACTGTATAATAAATAACTTTTGTAGTTATATAGTTTACATAGCTTTTAATTTTCATTATTATTTGGGTTTACCTAGAGTACTAATTGACAAAGATTGGAGTTAAAAAACAATGAAAGTCGGGAGATAGAAATACAAAGCCAAATAAAACAATATTATTTACATCTTTCAAAATATAGTAATGTATAAAAACTTGAAGAAGAAGTTAATAAGGGTGTTTCCGTTGAAATTTATACAACATTTTAATCTATTCTTTCGTCTTTCATTATCAATTCATTTTTAGTTCAGATAGTATTAGTAGTGTAGTAGTAGGTAGTGATTATTTCATCATGATATAAGTGCTTGAGATTGAAAAACTATGGAATCTCAGTGGTGTATTACAATCGAAATCGTAACTAGAAAGAATTGGGAAAGTTGAAACTTCCTTTTCTACCCTTCACTTTGATTTTAATTTCTTTCCACCAATTTAATTTAAAACATGATTAATGCGATAACACTTCAATCTAGCATTACTAGTAGCTGAACAATTTGTTTACAATGATTTTGAAGATGATTGATTAGTCCTTTATTGTACTAAATACTTCAAAAAATAAGTAATAAAAGTTGGTTGGTTGATGTTTTTTTGTACCTCTTAATTACAGCAACTTTTCATTTTGGTTGAAAATGTGGGTCATAAATCATTTATGTGTTTAAATCGTTCAATTGTTTAATCTTATGTAATACGAACGGATAAAATTATTTGTGCTACATTTTTGATTATTTTACCAGAAATATTAATTTATTATCGATTTCATGATTATATTTAAAATACTACTAGTGAGTAAGGTGATTACGAATTGAATTTCTGTAAAAAGTTTCAATTTTATTTGCAGTATCTCTAAACATTTTTCTTATTTTTACAGGAAGTGTGACGTTGGAGATTTCTGCTCAGCGAAGGACGAGGAAAGATGCAGTTATCAACGAAAGGTAAAATTAGAAAATAGTTCCCGGAGAATAGGGTCCGAGTTGGGTTAGGGGTCCCGAGGGCTAGGTGTTGCAGGAAGTAAGCCAACTACTTCCCATTCTTTTATTTTTAAACATTTTCACAAAGATTTAATGTTCTTTACGTTATTTAACGCAGGATTTTCAAGAGTTATTTTGTATTAAATATATTTAATGTTAAATACCGCATCTTTCGCAATCTATCTAGGTTGTAATATCAGGTCTTAGTATACTTCTAATGCAAAAATATTCTGTTTTTGAATTCTCGAAATATAGCAACTCTTGAGTAAAATCTAGTTTAAATGTCTGGATTATAGCGCTGAAAATAGAATGCCAAGAAAGAATAAGCTGTTATTTTATGAGTTAGTTGATAATTTTAAAAGACTTAATGGGCGCCCATGGAAGTAGGAACCAGGCATTAGTAATAATAATGATTTCCTTGGATTTAGTATTAGTAAGAACCTACACTCTACTTCCAAGCACTGAGTCAATCTTTGAGATTTTGAGTTCAATTCACGCAACCGCGAAGAGAAAATTTGGATAAACCTGCAATATTCAGCGTCTTCTTAGTGCTCTACTTTCAAGGATTTTCATGTTTACATTATTCTGCTTCCAGCTCGATCTTTATGCACTTCTGTCGCTTCATGGGTCTACAACCGGGGAAATACAATATTTCTGTGAGCAAACAGCAACGCATACAGAATGTAAGAAAGACCTTATGACTTATTGCAGCAGACTTTTTCTCCTTCACGTCTTCTCAAAATTCAAGCATGTTTATCATGTGTATTTTCATCGCTTACATACTTCGCCATTCCTGGCCTCTGGAAGACCGCTGTGATGGCATCTTAGATGTCCCGCGTGTGCGTAGGAGTGGTGCTATCCTCGATGGATCCTCCACAGCACACCTTACCGTCATAGCACCAGAAAGTGAAGGGAGAACGTTCTGTCGCGGTAGCTTAATCGGCTAAAGCATAGGTTCCCGACCTTTTTCGAGTCAGCGCCCACTTTTTCAGTTAAGAATTTGATAGCGCCCCCCTTAGGTTAATTACATTTTACATGCTATATATTGAAAAACAAGAGCAATTTTTTAAGTTTTCTTTAATCTTAAGATAATGAAATATTGAAGTATTGTTTACAGAACGATTAAACTATGTTATTAATAATTAATATAATATTGTTAATGAGACAGCTGAGCTCGATACGATGAAACTAATTTATCAATATTTGGTGCCATTTTTGTCATTAATAACCTTAAGTCACCGTGTTCCACTATTGACAACCTGTTTCTTTTCTTAGTTAATAGATTGGTCACCATGATACACCTTCGTTCTGCTAAATATGAGGACGAAAAAGCAATGAAAAATGTATTTACTGCAGCCCATAAGGCTGGATATAATATTGGAATTTGATGTTGAAGCCAAAATTCTTGAAACCCATTTTTTTAATTTAAATTTCAACTCTTCATTTGTTGACAATTCAATAAACTCCTCCTGCAGTGATAATCCTTTGATTTCTAAGTTAGAGGATGGTTCTATAACCCAATCTGGAATAACCATATTGAGTAAATCCTCAAATATAATTGTAAAGTCTTCTTTTAGTGCTTCCAAATGCTGGCAGTAAGCGAGAATGTCGTTATCATTAGTTTTCATTGAAGAAAGATTTGGAAACTAATGAAATTGTGTTTTACACAAATTTTGTTTGTACAAAGCAAGTTTTGACACAAACGCAGAGATAATTGCCTTGGCTTTGATCAAATTCAAATCATTTCCTTGCAGTTTGTTTCATTAAATTTGTTGTATAAATCTGTCAAATAAGCAATATCGCTCTTACATTTCAATAAATTCACTCTCAATAAATCATCTTTGCTTTCAAAAAACTTAGTAACTGCTTCAAAGAGTTCAAAAATCGTTTTAGACAAGTACCTTTTGACAGCCAATGAACTTCTGTGTGCAATAGTAACCAATTAAAGTCTTAGTCGTTTTCATCACAAAGCTTTCTAAATAATCTACCATCGAGAGCATTGCATCTGATCCTGTTAACTGCAGTAATTACATACTGTAGCAAGCGGTGAAGGCGATCACTAAGGTGTTTTGCCACCAAATGTTGTCGGGGAATTACACAATCACGGCGACCACATTTGGTACCGCTTTTTTCAAATATGAAATAAAACCACGTTGACGTCCAACCATTGCCGGAGCTCCATCGGTAGCAACAGACAGGATATTATTCAGAGGAATACCTTTTTCTTCCAAATAATGTTCCAAAACGCCAAAAACAGATTTTCCTTTTGTGTCCGTTTCTAACGTTCTTGGGAATAATAATTCTGGACAAATGCTTTCATATTTTATGAAGCGAAAGTACACCAGAAGTAAAGACTCGTTTTTTGGCAAAGTAGATTCATCAAGCTGTAATGAAAAACATGAGACTGGGATGCTGTCATATCCCTGAGCGATTAGGTGGGCGTTCCTAGCTAATGTGAGCTCGCAATATCTGTCTAATTCTGCATTCTATTTTCTAACCCTATTATTCTCGAACGTATTGTATTTTCATTGCTACTAGCTATCTGATAATTTTATATTTTTAATTATAGGCATAAATTAATTCAATTGAAAGTTATGCTTATGTTTTATGGTAAAAAGTAATTACATTTTTTCAAACTAAATTTGGATACGACGAGTAGGGACTGCAGAATAGTTCACTCCTTTGTAGTACTTTGGGTTTGGTTTCAGTAATTTGTGCAATAATTATTGGACATATAATAATATCTGCACGAAAGTTCACTAAAAAAATTTGCAATTTCACTATTCAGAGAGGTCTGAAAACACAAACATATCCATCCGTTAAGTTGGAGGAACGGTATTGTAAGAAAATGAGAACTAATGCTCGATAATCTGTCAAGCTATAATTTTTCTAACTCATAATGTAAGAAAGTTGACATTTCATGAATAGGAACTGTTTTTAAATGAATACCCCGAGTAACTTCTTGTCAATTATTACGGATTGCACTTTAGTGATGATTGGGCGCGTTAGAGCAAAAATCATAAAAAGGTTTGTTATTATTATTTTCTATTCTATGTGTCAATCATTGTCAAACTTCATTAAGCAAACTACGAGTAAAAGCCGATGATGTTATCAAACTGTATCAGTGTTAACCAAATTCGATATAGTTCACTGATATTTGGAAGACTTTTCAATTAAAAAGATAATGAATAAAATTGAGTCCGAGTCCCGGTTTGAGAAATATTTTTTCTCACAATCAGTGGTAATATTTCAAAATACTGCTATTTGATTATGCTTACTTATTTTCATTCCATTTAATCATTTCCACTTTTTCCTCTCTTTCCCTCATATTCGTACTCTTATTTTTCCTATAATTTTCAATTACAAATTACGAACTATCCAAAATTGGGAATCTGAAAGCGCTTTACAGCCAAGAACAAAATTAATTTACAACGTCATTATGTGTATGCGGAAGGAGGCCGATGAAGAAATGCAATAAAAGTTTTAAAAAGGTTTCATAGGGTCGTGTCATCAACAGAAAATATCCTTGGAACAACTATGTATATTCCAAAGTAGAGAGATGATTTAAAACAATCTCTCGGAGAGATATGTGTTTTTAATCGGGTTGAGTTTCATTCTCCTTTTGCCAATCAACCTTTATGCAGAATTTTTAAGGCAGTTACAATGTCCGTATTTCCCATTGAAAACGCCCTGAAAACAGCATTTCTGCCCCTCTCTTCCGTACCCCTCCCCTCCATTCCATCAGTATTCCATGGATTAGGTCAACCCCATTCGTGATGCATCCTTCTGCCACAAGCTTTTGCGAGAGCTAAGAAAGCATTTATAACAATGTTTCTGACACCTGGCACCAAAAGACTGTAGCGTCCAAAGTTGAAGAATCGAAACAAAGATGTCAGTAATGCTGTCAGTGGCCATTAAGTACTCCAACTGCTCAAGGGGGCGGCGGCTGGACCTCAACGCCCCCTCAATATGACTTGGACACAGAACGCCCCCCTTAGATTTCTCAGCGCCCCCGTTGGGAACCACTGCTTTAGATAAACATGAGCTGTTTCTTTGACTGTGGATGGGCTTCCTCTCAATGTTCTACCAGTTAATCTTAGCATTCTATTAGCTTTGCCTATTGTATTTCAAAACTGTTCTTAAAAAAGATAAACTACTGCTGAACACACCTAGGTATTCATACTGATGCATGAACTCTAATGGATATCCCGAAATTTGGTACTGTGAGGAAATAATGTTTGAGGAGCGCAGGAAGCTCATAGCAACGCATTTGTTTATATTTAAGTCGCCAACCAATACTGATTGCAGCGACACCGATCGATCGATTGCAGCTTCTATTTACCTAAGCAGAGTATACACAGCAATAATGTATAACATATGTATTGCGTAAAAATGTAAATACCACGTATCAATGCCCTATCCTTATAAGCAAACAATTTACAGCATATTTGTCATTATCTGTACTTTCTAGGCATAGGGAAACAGGAAAACACAATTAATACGCAAGGAAAAAAAAAGTTAAATTTGTTACATAGATTAAAAGCCAGAGCCTTCAATTTAGCAATACCGCGGCCCGGACGAAACCACACTTGCTCTTGATCACTAACTTCCCAAAACCTCCCTCTCCAATAGAGAGAGATCCAGGGTTCGATTCCCGGCCCCGTCAGACTTTTTTCAAGTCCGTTTTACCTTGGGATTTTTCCTGGGAGCACGCCCCTATGTGCAAAGATGCCTTAACCCTTTTCTTGAGTAACACCATTCTCGTTTTAGCCTTCTCGTGAATTGTCGACAATGTTGCTACAAACCACCAAAAGCCTTTTTGTATTTTTATCCTTGCCCAACTTAACTGGTAAATCGTCTTCTTTACAGGCTCTTATCAAAGCTCCCTGAAGCATCTTTGCCGAGGAAGGGTGAGGCGACTTGTGAAAAAACAAATAAGGCTACGATAAGTTTTGCATTTAATATTTTTCTGCCGTTTGAAGAAATAATGCCCCTTGGATTACTGTTGGCTAGTCGGACTTCATCCCTAACGTCAATCGACGATTCCGAGATATGCCTCCAAGACAAATATAGATAAATGGAATTCATAATACCGAAACTTCAGAAATGACCACTTGTTATAATGGACATAATTTGCTATCCTTTCTGCAGCGAGATGGACAACTGCCAAAAAATCACTCGCTATAACGCAACTCTAGTTATAGGCCTGTACTCGTTATAACGTACTTCCACTGTACTAGGTATTAGAGGTGTAGCACTAAATTGGATTAAGTCATATCTTGCAGACCGGCAGCAGAAGGTTATGTTAGAGAAAGATGGGAGTGTTTTTGAATGGCTATAAAACTTGATAATCATATCCCATTAGTCATAAAAAATACGGATAATTTTGGGATTTTCAAAAATAATGTAATAAATTCTAGATCTCCCAATGTTTTTACAGCATAAGAAAATGTCTATATACCAAAAGGATATAATTTTATTTATTGTATTTTATGCTTCAGTATGTTTATAATATTGTTGTCTCATATATTCGTACTCTATTGTATCACTATAATATTTCCTTTGGCATGTCCTATGAGCAAACAAACTTGGTGTTGTTTTTTTCCATTGGACAAATAAATTATAATATATTATAGTATTATTATAGATTTTAAGATTCTGCAGTAACATTAAATTGAAAACATCTTTGTCAGTAGTAATGAGCTGTGGATTTATTTGGAAACAACTGAAAAGAGATGAGATCAAAGAAAGATTCACTTTAAAGGGAGACCATTAGCAATCCCGGGATCGGCTGCTTTCTCCCGGGATCCCGTGCGTGGAACCCGTCCGGGAATTCCCCGGGAATCTGCCGCATTTACCCTTCCCGGGATCCCATCCTTGGGACCCGCCCGGGAATTCCCCGGGAATCTGCCGCCTTTACCCTTCCCGTGATCCCATCCGTGGGACCCGCCCGGGAATTTCACGAGAACCGGCTGCCTTTCCCCGGGATACCGTGCGTGGAATTCGTCAGGGAATTTCTCGAGAATCGGCTGCATTTCCCGGGATCCCGTATTAAAATTCATCCGGGAATTTCTCCGGAATCCACTACATTTTTGGAAAAAATCTTGGAACTAAACAAACTGTTTTTTTATAAACTTACTAGCCTTAACGATGAATATGTTCTGCTAAGGAAACAAATACACACAGGAAAATAACAAATACATTAGTGCGGTGGATAATTGTGAAAATTCTCTACATAATACATATATCAATTCCTTTCATCTACAGCTACGCAAATACCCTGCTGCTTGTGGCAGGAGGGATATTGTTTTGCAAATTTCAAAATTACTTTCTATGCACAACAGAAAGACATATTTTGAACGGAATATAAAAGCATATTAACTTGAGTTTCTTTTCATTTAGTCCTACAAGGTTTAAGCTATAATGTTATAAATATATGGCCTCTTTAAATTATCTTGCAATTAATTGATAATTATGATAAGCTTAACTCAAGTTTTTCTGCTAGAAGAGAGGTTCATAATAATTCCTGCTTGTGTAAATTCCACGAATTGAGCTGTGAATCTTCTACTAATAGCTGTAAAGCATTTGAAATCTGCTTCCATGTCACAGAAAGTGTCTTTCAAAATGTGATTCGAATACCAGATGTAATAGCTTACTAGATATGTTAGACAGATTTTTATCATTAAAGGAATGTATTTTTAAAGCTATGATTCCTATAAAGATAACTATAAACATTTCAGAAGAGGAATTTAATGTAATTAATGCCATTGTGTCATCACTGCGTACTGTCAAGATAGCAGTGGACCGACTTGGTCAAAGAGATTCAACATTGCTAACAGCGGAAGGTATATTTAATTTTTACTGGATGATTTGTCTGAACAGAATTCCTAATTTTCTGCTCATGTGAAAAAAGCCTCACAAAAAAGGATGGAAGAACGTAGAAATAAGAATCTAGTCGGCTTGTTAATGTAGTTAAACAATCATCAGCATTATCAACAAAATGCGAACTTTACGCTACCTGAGGAATGTGAAAAGCCAAAGCTATTAAGGTGATCGAGAGACTTTTTATAAGTAAGCCTGAAGACATCTGAACTACTTGTAAGGTCCTCAGAAGTAAGCTCTACATTGATCAGCCCATCGTTGATAAATAAGTTGGATGCCGCAATCGAAAATGCTGGCAAAGTAAACAGCGATTCCTGGAAGCGTTTCTACAGAAATAGATATCTTTGTAATAACCAGAGAGCGTTCATCTAGGTTAAATGATTCATTTGAAGCTTTGTTAACTATTCCACCAACGTCTGTTGAAGCAGAACGTGCATTTTCTGTGGCTGGTCTCTGTGTTACAAAGCTACGCACAGATTTAAGTGACAATAGTGAAAATAATTTGTGTTTTTTGAAAAATCACATTAACACTGAAAATTAACTTATGGGTGTACAGTGCAAATCTAAAATATTGATACTTCTCTTAATGAAAGAATTTTTCTGTTTTATCATTATTTTAGTAATAAAAATATATTCTTAACATACATTGTGTAATAACTTTCTCTATTTGTTTTGATGCTGCATCCGGTTAATCAGTAATGACTATTAATATTCAGGAATATATTATTTATTACCCTCTATCTTGCCCTTTTCGTTAGAATGAATGAATCCCGGGAAATTCCCAGGATCCCGGGATTGGGTCATTTGAATCCAGGGATCGAGAAAAACCCAGGAAACGTTAATCCCTCCTCTTGGGGAAAGCTGAAAGGCATAAAAAGGTAGAGTTCAATTAAAAGAGAGTTTTCATCCATTTCTCATGTATTTTTCATATAGACTTAATAATGATTGAGGAGTACGCGGCTTAACAATGCTCAGCGCCTTCTCCACGTGGCGCTGCTCTATACAAGGAGCATTTAGATCTTCTTCCAGCGCTATGAGACCAGCCTCTTGACATACAGCCAACACCTAATGGAATGCATTTTAAAATTAATGAATAGAAACTGAATCAATTACCAATGTGAAGCAAATATTTCAAATAAGCTCACCTCAGCTCCTGAATATCCACTGGTTTTGCAGACAATTTCTTCCAACGATACACCTTCTGAAAACCTGGACTTCTGAAACTGCAAAGCTAAAATCTCCCGACGAGTGTCAGCATCCGGAAGAGGAACATATATAATCTGATCCAGGCGACCAGGACGAAGGAGAGCCTACCACAAATTATAACCTCTTTACTATGACAATCAGTACCACGTATAAATATATTAAAATTTTGGTAATAAAAAACATTTTTCAAAACTTTCTGCAGAGAATTGAGCAGCATCTACAGTTCCAATCACAGGGGATATCCTATCTCCCTCTGGCGACCAAAAGTGAAGCAAACAAAAGGGCAAATTGCGCATTTCACCATGCTGGTGAGAACTTTTCGATCTCCCTATACTAATACATTGTTTTTTCGTGATTTTGCGGCTTCGATACAGAGTTATCAAGGTTTGATCAAGTAATTTGAACGTTTTGGAACACATAATGTAGTTTGAGCAATATGTAACATGAAGCAATTTTGTTATTTTCGCGTTTGTAAAGGTTTAATAGGTAAATAAGCAGGGGCAAGTTTCTGCCTTCAATACGACCAATTGCAGTGCATTTGGCTGTAAGAACAGATTTGTCATTTTGACAACTTTTACTGCATTGAGCCCCAATTATGAATTAGAACAAACATTTGCACAAGCGGAAAATCTCTAATTACCCTAATGAGCTATTATAATGTACGATAGAGTAGCTTTATCTCATTGCGGTAAACGATCATTAATGAATTTTTATGCCATACTTGGTATTAATTAAAACTGAGATGGATTAATGCATTATAATATACATAAAATTAACATTATAATAATCAACGAGGTTTTAATAAAGTTTTCGGAAGGTTGGCAGATGATTCGTTTTTTATATCGCTCTAGCAGACAACACCGGCATCCGAGAAGTTTACATTGCAGGCATGTTTTATTTTCCATGATGAAAAGAATCAAGAGGACTTTGAGAAAAAAATCAAACATGATCGTTCAGTAAAAGGTTCATTTAAACTATCTGAGTCCATGTTATAGGATAGACAAGCTCCTGAGTCCCGTATGAGAGGAAAATAAAAACCCAAAAGTACATGCAGTTAAAGGGGAACAGGCGAAAAGTTCTCACCAGTGCTCTGTGGGTTGCGTTTTTTTGGCTTCACTCTTCTGACGTTAGACTCTCCCTGTGGTTCCAATCATGAAGTAGGTTTATTTTTTAAGACCACATTTTAAAATTGGAAAAAATCAATGATTCTTATGTCATTGTTTCAAATTAAGAATGATCAAACTAAAATAAATAACAAGAAAAGATCTAAGAACTGACAGATGCCTTATTAATCCCATAAGAATTAATAATAGACAGAACAAGCACAATAAGAAAATTGAAGATATTCTTTGGCCTTCTTGCCTTTGTAGTTAATGACTTTATTTTCACACCCAATATAAGTAATTAAATACCCTTTCAGCTCAATCAATCAAGTAGCAATAATAAACAAAAATTATTGATATCCAATTTCATTTTATAAATAACATGCTTGTAATCAGTCTAAAGAAATAAAATTAGGAACACGACTTGTTAATGAATTAGAAGTTTTAAATCTCCAAATCTTTGTCAGCTTTCCTTGTCTCATTTCCCGGTATATGGAGAAAACGAGAAAGGAATGCCACACTTTTAAGCTAACCGAAGCACTTTGCAAGAGCTCTCATCATCAGGGGTCATAAAATACTTTGACAAAGGCGATTTAAGATTTAAAAGATGTAATGCTTGTAATTAAAAAAAACAATGCTGACTTGTATCATTTTTATGATATTAAATTGTGTTAAAATATGTGAAATGAATAAATCTGAAAATGAATAATAAATAATAGAAAAGAAAAATTATTGGAGGTATTATCAATTAATAATGGAAGTGGTGATGAAATAGTTACAAAAGGAATACAAGAAGGTCTTATCAGTTTAAAGGAAAAGCACATTCGATAGAAAATATATTTTTAGGGTAAGTCCAAAAGAAGGTTTTCCAAAATTTACAAACTCATAATAAAACTTTTTAAACAAATCTGAAACTGTTCTTTACTAAGGAAAATATATAACAGTGGTACTTAGGACATTGAATAATAAAATCAATCAATTGAAATGATCAGAGGTAAACAATGTCCAAAAAAATCTGACAAGATATTTTAAAATTTGTACAAAATTTTCCATTTTTAAATAGCATTTAGTTAGTCGCACTCGCCATCAATGGGAATTACTTGTAAAGTCAAGAAGGGGAATCAAACAAGTTTGGAAACTTTAAAATTTTCAACAGATTGTTGAGCTTTCCTTGATTTCTCATCATAGTTCTTAATGTAAAGATGACTATTTCAGCAATCATGTATAAAAATACTTTATTGACATAAAATACATGAATTCACTAAAAGATTCAGTAGTCATCATAAAACTGAGTGAATACAGTAGAAGTCCGTTATAATGAGTACAGCACATAACAAGAGCTGCAAGCGATCTTTTGGCCGTTGTCCGTCTCATATTAAAAATGAAAGTGAGTTCCGTCCATAATAACGAGTGGTTATTTCTGGGGTTTTGGTACAATGAATTCCATTCATCTATATTTGTCTTGCAGGAGGCATATCTCGGAATCGTCAATTGACGTGAGGGACGAAGTCCAACAAGCCAACGGTAATCTGAGGCGCATTATCTCCTCAAAGACCAGAAAAAATTTAATGCAAAAATTATCATCACCTTATTCATGGATATGTTTCCCAAAACTTGCCTCACCCTTCCAATGATACTTGAGGAAGCTTGGATAAAAAACTTCTAGCAGTTTCACTCTCCCCTTCATCCCTCTGTACATCCTATCTCCTTGTCTCATGTTTCTTTTCGGCAATGACCTCTCTAGTCAGCGCTGGAATTTTTAATTGAGTTCCCATCACATTGGCATCCACCCGTGGGATTTGTTTCCATATGAATCTTGTAACAAATCATCTGATCCAGGATGGATGAGAATATAGGAGATAAAAGCAGTGCTGATTCCCATTCCTAGGGTATCCCCTCCCTCGCAACACAGTCATTGCGTATGATGCGAGTGAATGAAAAATATATTGAGAAAGCCATTTGATATGAATTAGAGGTACCTTTTCCACACATTGCTCTTATCTAAGTTGATCATTAAACGGAGATCTGTGCATGACTTTGTTTGTGGTTTATGAATCAATGAATCTAACATTTTTGATGCAAACTTAGTTTTTTACGCATTCTGAAGCATTTACACAAGAATTAAAAACTCCAGTTCCATTCTGCCACATTTGCTGCCCATGGATTCAAGGGGATAGACCATTAGCGGCATTAATCGGATAGTCATTACTTATGAAGCATGTGAATGAAAAATATCTTGAGAAAGCAATTCCATATGAATAAGGAATATGTAATGGCATAGTTCCTTTTTGATTATTGTTGAGCAATATGTATTGCTCAAAAATCGATTGTTTGATTGATTATTGATTATAATCTTCCATATTTTATACTAGAGACAGATGGATGCACTTTGATTACAGAGTATGAATCAAAGAAATAATATTTTAGAAATGAACATACTTTTTAACACATTCTGAAGCATTTACATAAGGATTAAAAACCCTATCGTGCCATTCTGCCACACTCCCCTTGGATATTCAGTATTAGAAATCGGCTACAAGTAAGTACACTTTATAACAAGTACTTTTCCAATTTTGATCAGCTCCTGTTATAACGGACTTCTACTGTATTACCATTCTATAAAATTGGATTACCTTGTCAATTCTGTCAGGGCGATTGGTAGCAGCAACTACAGTAACTTTAAGAAGAGGTGTAACCCCATCCATTTCTGTAAGAAGCTGAGAAAGAACTCTCTCGTGCACATTTCCGCCTGCGCTGGCACCTCTCTCTCCACCCAATGCATCCAATTCATCAAAGAATATCACAGCTGGAGCAACCTGCCTTGCACGACGAAACACTTCCCTCACGGCTCTCTCCGATTCCCCAACCCATTTGCTAAACAATTCTGGTCCCTGGATAAACAGATCATGCAGATAACAACATTCTTCCGTCTTTACGTTTTCAAAGCAATTCTCTTTTAATAAATTTCAACAGTGAAATTAGTGGCACCCGTATTTTATGCAACATTGAACATGAACACTTTTTATCAATCTGTTAAAATTTCAATTGGCTTTATTTTTAGTTAGAAAAATAGTGAAAGGATAAAAAATTATTAAGGTTAGAAAAAATCTCAGTTGTAGCAAACCAAATTTTTCTTGCCAATTCTTTCAGCTGTTAACAGTGAGAATGCAAACATCTAATGACTCAAATGGCACATCCGTGTCACTGCGAACAAGTTAAAATATTCCATCAGATGTTACCAAGGTAATAAATTAACAATTACTTAACAAAGTATTAATCATCATATAAAATTGGGAAAAGAAGATAGAAAACTGATTACTCCTAGAAGTCTTTGAGGCTAACCTTGATTGATATAAAATTAAGGCCACTTTCAGTGGCAAGAGCTTTAGCTATCATGGTTTTGGAACATCCTGGAGGGCCAAACATGAGAAGTCCCTTTGGTGGTGACACTCCTAAGCGTTTGAAAGACTCTGGATGACACAGCGGCCACTCCACAGCCTGGCGGAGCTTCAGTTTTAGCTCATGCTGGCCACCAATATCTGTCCAATGCACCTACAACACAATATTAGAAATATTCCTTTCAGGAATCTTTCTTAAATCCAATGTGAATAAATCTGGAGACCGCATACTTTATGCGCAACACTGATCCAATGTGAAGGAAGGGACTCAACTCAATTGCTGGTTGGTTGCTCTATCCCATTAAGACATTCGAATATGTATTTATGTTCACATAAAAGACTCCTTTTTTACACACCTTTTTACTCAAACAATGCTATAGCAGTTACAACAACATTCATGGTTCACAAATCAGGGTGGCATCAGAACGAGACGTTTAATAATCAAGGTCATTTCAAGGTTTTTCCAGGTCAGGTCGAGGATTTTTCAAGGTCAAAATCAGTTTTTGGCTTTTATTCAATTTTTCAATTGAAATTTGGAGTTTATTCCAACAAAAAAAATCTGATGTGGCCAACACATGACTTTCTCCGTATTTATTGAAAACATAAGCCTATGCCAGTAATATATAAATAACTCCAAAACAATGAGTGTTACAGGAAAATGTTTCATACAAGCTTTGTAGTAAAAATTAATAGTTATTAGTTAATCTATAACTTTGGTACTTAATTGAACATACCTACATTGCATTCTGACAGAGATAAGTATGAAAAACTTCCTTTTCTGGGTAAACAAATACTTCCGGTTAACCATTATTGAAGAATAACACCTAAACAATCAGTGTTACGAAAAAATGTTTTTACAAAAGTTGTAGTCAAGTACATTATCTACAAATTTTGTATGTAAATGTATATACCTACATTACATTTTGATAGAGATATGTATGAAAAACTTCCTTTTCTGGGTAAACAAATACTTCCGGTTAACCATTATTGAAGAATAACTCCTAAACAATCAGTGTTACAAAAATATGTTTCCACAAAAGTTGTAGTTAAGTACATTATCAATAAGTTTTGTTCGTAATTGTGTATACCTACATTGCATTTTGACAGAGATATGTATGAAAAACTTCCATTTCTGGATTAACAACAACTTCCGGTTAACCATTATTGGGGAATAACTCCTAAACAATCAGTGTTACGAAATATATTTTTTTACAAAAGTACTAGTAAAATACATTATCTACAACTTTTATGTGTAAATGTATATACCTAAATTGCATTCTGACAGAGATATGTATGAAAAACATCCTTTTCTGGGTAAACAACTTCCGGTTAACAATTATTCAAGAATAATTCCTAAACAATAAGTGTTACGAAAAAATGTTTCAAACAAAAGTTGTAGTAAAGTACATTATCTACAACTTTTGTGTGTAAATGTATATACCTATATTGTATTCTTAAAGAGATATTTAAGAAACAAAATTTTGTTCCGGATAAACCGTAACTTCTGGTTAAGTGATATTCTCCAAAAACTAATCAACTCTTGGCATTGTTAGCAAAATTCTAATTATGAATTTTGAAAATGATCGGATAATTACTTTTTAAGATTGAGTGCCCACAAACTTTTTAACCACAGACAGACAGACACACAGACAGACATGTTCGGGAAAATAGCTAAAACATGCTCTATGGGCCCCAAAACATCTATTTCCATCGAAATCTGGAGGTCGAATTTTTTTGCGAACACAATACTTTCTCTATACTACGTATAGGGAGAAAGTAAAAATCTGATGTCGCCAGCACATGACTTTCTCCATGTATAAGATGTAAATATTTATCTACGACAGTATTTTCGAACTCTATATTCCATCTAAACTTGGAACATGAGTGATTAATTTATATATTATTATCTTTGACGTCACAAACATTATAAATAATGTTTTTTGGTACATGATCGATGAATAACGATTAAATTGGCCTTTCGCCCATAGAGCCCAGAGCGCCCACAAAGTAAATAATCAGCAACTTCCGGTTTATCAGTATTTCCTGAATAACTCCTAAACAATCAGTGATACAAAAATATGTTTCAAACAAAAGTTATAGTAAATTACATTTTCTAAAACGTTTGTAAATAATAGTATATACCTAAATATTATATTTATGGAGATATTTTGAAAACCGGAAATGAGCTTTGATGAATGAAGCTCGACTTCCGGTTAACCGATTTACTCAAAAAACTAATCAACTCTAAAGACACCAACCAAAATACTATATATGAAATTTGGTGTTGATCCAACGAATATTTTTCATGTTAGAGCGCCCATAAAGTACATAACAGCTACTTCCGGTTTATTGGTTTTTCACGAATAACTCCTAATAAACCGGTGATACAAAAATATGTTAAATACAAAAGTTATAGTAAATTACATTTTCTAAAACTTTTATAAGTAATACAATATACGTATATATCATATTTATGGAGATATTTTGAAAACCGGAAATGAGCTTTGATGAATGAAGCTCAACTTCCGGTTAACCGATTTACTCCAAAACCTAATCAACTCTGACAGCACACATCAAAGTACTATATATGAAGTTTGGTATTGATACCATCAATAGTTTTCACGTTAGAGCGCCCACAAGCACAGACACACAAACATACACACACACACACACACACACATACAGACAGACAGACATCATTCCGAAAATGGTCAAAACGTGTTCTAGGGACCCCAAAACATGTATTTCCGTTGAAATCTCGAAGTCGAATTTTTTCATGAAAACAATACTTTCTCTATACTTCGTATATGAAGAAAGTAAAAAGGTACAACTTTCAAACTTTACCCAGAAATTAATGTTCACGCGAATCAGCGGCACGAATGGCGAGGGTTGTTTATGTACGAGGTTTCGGAGTTTTTGCGTAGGCAGTGCTGGTGCCAGAATTTGAATGAGTGGTTTATTTCGGATTGAACCAGGATAAAGAGTTGGATCAGGATTTTTCAAGGTTTTTCAAAAAATATCAAGGCATTTTCTAGGTTTGTCAAGGTCAGCAAAAATTCAAGGTTTTTTTTCAAGGTCCTGTGGCCACCCTGCAATTACACTTGTTGGTTGTTAGTGCAGAACTTAAATGAAGTCATATTTTACTTAAAAATTAAATTCTATTAATTGATTATAAATAATTATAATGTAAATCTGATTCTATGACAATTTCAGATTAGGTTTGTATTTGTTAGTTGCAATTGGTTACCATATCTACCTTCTGAAATATGTAGCAGAGAGGCTGAACTATAAATTACCTACATTATGCAAGATACAGCAGTTGCAAGAAAACTGCAGTATAAAAGAGTGAAAATTTATCTTTTTAGATTGATGAATGAAATTCATCAAAAGGTGGAATTTTAATGAGAACCAAAAATACAAATTTTTACATTTTAGAGAAATATTCTTTGGTAGTGATTTAAGGTGGAATCTCCCAGTAATAGGATATGAAAAATAAGAAACTGAATTATTTACACTGTCTATTAGACTAACAAGGCAGTGTTCTCTGCAAGAATCTTGATTTTAGAGACTAAAATGTGAACTCTATTCATTAGTAATTATAACCAATGAACATATGCATCAATATCTTAATCACTTCATAGACATAATGAAATAGGTAATATCGGCATCCCTCCCTATGGTTTGGCATCGAATTGGCATTCAAATCAAGTTTATTTATCAAATATAGAGCTCTAACAATGAAAGATCCCTGCAACTTGTTTTTGAGATTCTTTGCCTATGCAATGACGGTATATTCAAGGTCAACAAACATTTTATTCTTTTCCCTTATTTACTATTTTTCCCTTTTATTTTAAATAACAGACAAAATTAGAGGTCACAATCATTCAGAATATGCCTTCGGTGACATTTAAAACAAAAGAGAAAAAATCAAGTTGAATTCAAATTTATTCTCTCTATTTTTTCTCATCCAATAATCACTTTGAGAATGAATGAATCTAATGAACTTCATCTGTTTAATCATACAATGCAACATTAATGGATAAATCAGATCACTGCCATTTCTATTGATAGAGAAATAATATTGTTATGTTACACCAACTTTACACCTACATTTTTGGTCAGTAGCAATACAATACAACTGAGAAAATGAAAACTTACATTAGGTACTTCTACAAGAACCTCTCTCATTGCAGTGGGCTTCACCTGAGACAATGCCCAATCAAAGTCAGCCACCTGCACTGGAATCGGGCTGCATTTGTTCCTTTTCAATGCAGATGAAACAGCATGCAAGCAAACACTTGCCAGATCTGCACCGACATGTCCATGGGTAGCGCTGGCTACACTTTTCAGCAAAGTTTCATCTTCTAAGAACACACTTTTGTGCCACTGATTTGTTATCTTTTGAAGAATATCTAACCTCTGAATGGACTGTGGAACAGTGATCTCAATCTCCATATCGAGACGACCAGGACACCGAAGCCTGTGATCTAATGCTGAAAGGTGACTCGTGGCACCAATGACCACCACCGAATTCCACCTTTCAGTCTCACTTTTCAAATTGTCCAGGAGACTGATTAAAGTTGCAACAATCCGTGATTCCTGATGTGAACTGTTTAATGATTCCGTGTTTGAAGGGCAGAGAGCGTCTATTTCATCGATAAAGATAACTGATGGAGATCTGAAAAAGATGTTTTAGAATTTGGCTTCTTGATGGAGGTCTGCAATGTGCAAAATTTCTGGCAAACACCATAAAAATAAAGTTTGCGCTCTGACAAAACATCGCAATCTCAGCTTCGTAACTGACAGTAAAAGAGCACTTTAGTACCTGGGTCATTCCATGTCAAATCAACACACTTTAGAAAGAAATTTTTCCTCACCCTTTAAGATATTCTTATCATTTTGTACACTTATTCTACTTGTAAATGCTAAGAATAATACCATTTTTAAATTTAGCCTCAAACCGTTTCTGAGATATGGCTATGTAAAGTTTTCAAAAACTCGCCAAAAAAAATGAGAACGTTAATTTTTTAAATCCCTCTAGAAATTGCTCAAATTCAGCTAGAGAGCTGTCATTTTGTAGCATTTTATATATTCTTTCAAATGATATACAACATGACAAGGGTTATTATGAAAAGATATTTTTCAAAATCCATATATACATATATAAATACCTTGGAATGGGGTGACTTTGGCCGTTTTTTAGAGTTTTTTTAAATATTTCTCTATTCAATTACATTCTATAAGCACAGAAAATTAAAATTAAATGGAGGTAATTTTAATTCATGCAAATAGTATTTAAAACATTTTCTTAAACCAATGGAATTTGTTTAAAAAAATAAAGAATAGCAACCGCAGGCGCCCCAACCGATGGGGTGACTTCGGCCACTAAATATGTTTCTTAAATATCGCCTATAAAATTAACTATATGATTGATATTACGACTATTTATATTTTAAAATGTTTAAATTATTATTATACTTAATATATTGTTTAATAGGTACTGAGATAAGAAGTTATTGACTCATAATAACGTTTTTCCACTTTATTTATAAAACTTCAAAAGAAAAATAACTTTTTTACATTTTTTAATTTTTTTTCCTCTAAAAACAAAAATAATAAAAAATTTTTATAGAAAACTTCTACTCACTGTCACTCGAACCCTTTTAAAATTTTTTCAAGCCTTAGAGTCAGTGTTTTGTTTCTACTAATGAATCTTCGAACCCAAACAATTACTGGAATTATTGTCAAAGCACTGAACATTTACTTTTTACTGTTCAAATACGTTTGTACTAAAATTTGGATATCACGAATACTTCTAGAAAACTTAATAGCACTTCCACTAATTTAATCTCTTCTTCACCAAGAAGCACTGTTTGGCCTCCGAATTTCTTCAAATGTTTCCCATCTTGCTGAGTGTTCCTCAGGAACTGGTACCTTTCTGCTGCCTTTTTAATTGTTATTTTTCGACTATTGGCTTCATATAACGCTTTTATTAAGCTATTTTCATCGTACCTTTGATAAACTGACTTTCTGGTTGTTCCTAGACATGGCCAAAGTCACCCCACAATATTGCGATTTTTTTCATAGGTGGCCATAATAACCAGATCTTAAGTCAAATATGTTTACTATTTTTATATTGTGGTTATGACCGAATTAATGAAATCATAAGATCATTTTCTCTCACTTGACTATAGCAGAGAAGTTACCCGACTGAGGTTTTGTAGACTTGTCTCGAGAATGCACGATTTTCAATTTAGTTCCCAATGACAATTGTACTGTCAATGTTGCAAGGAGCAAGACGGATTTGTTGGCGATATGTCCAGAAAATGTTCTAAAGCGCAGAAAAAAATAGCCACTTTGTGAAATTTTAGATATTGTACTATAAATTTACAATTTGTGGAGCAGTGCACGTGTGGCCGAAGTCACCCCATGCGGCCGAAGTCACCCCATTCTACAGTACTTTGATTTAATTTTTCTTCAAAAAGCACATAAATTAAAATTCTCAAAATATTTGTATTCATAACGGAATTGGCCAGGTAAAATTTCGATGTAGACTTGATATCCTGTTCTATAGTACAAAATAATTTGCTCGTGAATCACAAGGAAGAATAGACTTGAAAATAGTCCGACGGGACCAGGAATCAAACCTGGGTCTCCCGATTGCCGATCAGGTGCTCTGTCCGTTGAGCCATCCTGCCGGAACATTCTTTCAAGCTACTCGGGAGACTAAGTCGGCAAAGGAGTTAGCGACAGGATTTATCCTAGCTGCACACCATTTCGTGCGAAGATCCTTTACCTGTTTTCCTTATTTATCCACCCTAAGGAGGTTTCCTTTCCATCACTTTGTGTGGCAGGTGCTTACATTAAGCAATGACAGCGAACGATGCCACCATGCGGATGAAATCGCTGTCCTTTGCCCACATAGTCTTCTGAGTTGTTTGAGAGAATGTTCCGGCAGGATAGCTCAACGGACAGAGCACCTGACTGGAAATCGAGAGACCTGGGTTCGATTCCCGGTCCCATCGAACTTTTTTCAAGTCTATTCTATCCTTGTGATTTATCCTGGCTACACGCCATTTCGTGCAAATATCCTTTACCTGTTTTCCTTAATTTGCTCGTGCATATTCCGTAAAACTAATTGTATATATGCACAGAGACAGTAAGTTGGTGGTTCATAGATTTTTCACAAATTTTATGTTTTTCCAGGCAATTTTATTTACGTTGTGAAATGGTGGAAGTGTTTGAAATACATAGGCGGTGTAATCATTCGACATGAGACCAGTGACTCCCAAATAACGAAATAATTCTCGATTTTTTGCAGGCGTGCATTAAGCATTTCATGACCCAAGATGTCTTGTGGAAGACATCGATGTTTGACGAGAAGACAGAGGTAAGTTGGTCACAGTGAAGCTTCCAGCACCTAGGTTGAGAGAGAAGGCAATACCTTCTGTATTCCCAAATTGCCCTTCTTACCTTACCACCACAACAAAAGCTCACTTAGAACCTGAGGAGAAGAGAATGAAAACAGAGATGAAGCAACTGGAGAAGTGCATTCATGACAGCATAGAAGACAGAAGGCTGTACGAAGAGATGGGGAGCTTCAAAACCTTAGATGAATTTCTTGAGAAGCTACAGAAATTCATTTCACTAGGGAATTTCTCCACTGTTATGAAAAACGATAAGATACTTCTGTGTGGCTGATCCATTGCCAGTGATGAAAGCATGTGTTGTGGTTGAACGTGATTTGCAGGTAAACATGTTCCTGGACTGAGTCGAGCTGAAAAAAATTGGTAATTATATCTTCGCCATGCATGTGAAAGGCACTAATGCCATTGATGACATTTTAAAGGGTTGAATGAATTAATAAGTGACAAACCTGTTCTTTAGCCATGCATGACTGACAAATTGGGGGTAATTTTGCAGCTCTTGGATTCTTTTCAATCAAGCGATGAAGTTGTCGAAAAAGTAAATTTAATTTTTGAACAGATTAAGCTCATGATGAGTAGTAAACATTCCTATCGCTATAGAAGGGAAACTCTTGTATTTTGCAGTGTTTTTCTAAAAAATCTCCTCATGCATACAAATTTGTCAGAAGCTCTGGTATGTTTCAACTTCCACACCCCACCACCATATGCGAAGTATGTTCAAGCTATAATGTTAGTCCTCAAAAAGTTTTGTGCCATCAATTGGCATATGCAAGAACTGTTTATTCAACCATTAAAAGCCAGGAAAGAGATGTACTAATGATGGATGAGATTCACGTGAAGCGACTACGAAGGAGGTAGTATTGTAGGCTTTAGTCAAAAGTCCTCTTGTGTTGCCAGAACTGCATATGTTTTCATGGTTTAATGTCCTCTTTCAAAGAAGTGGAGTACATCATTCCTGTCAGCAAGTTCTCTGCTGATGAACTGTTTGAGGTGACCAAAAATGGTTTGTATTGTTATTGGTTAGAGGATTGTTAGTTTGGAGTCAGACAACAATGCTATTTATAGAAGAGCTGTGTCAAAGTTTTCTGCCCTCAAAAAATTAAGTATTGTTTATCCAAACCCATATGATAAGTCCAGGCCATTGTTTGTGTTTGTTTGACTCTGTGCACATCCTGAAATGCAAAAGGAACAATTGGCTCAACCAACGTAATGGGCAACAATTTGCTTACGCTGATTTTGATGATGCTGGGAAACTAAAAGCTTCAAACAACACCATTAGGGAATTGTATTTACACGAGTGTGGTGAAATTGTGAGGTATTCAGTGACTCTGAAAGCTCTGTACCCTTCTAATTTGGAGAGACAAAATGTAAAACTTGCTCTCCAGGTATTTAATGAATATGTGGCAAGTGCCCTTACCATTTTAGGGAGAAGCAAGGCACTGCAGCATTCTGAAGAAACTGCAGCATTCGTAAAAATCATTGCTGACGGGTGGTCAATGTGAGGACACCATTCAAAGGTATAAGGTTGAGAGATGCTTTGCAAAAACCTTTAACTTTGCATTGTGAGGGGGATAAGTCATTAGAGAATGTTTTTTAATGGATTGATAGGTGGGGGAAAGTGGTTGTGGTATCTAATGAAACTAGGACTGCCTTCATGAATACAACTCATGCCCTTATTGAGTTGGCCTCATATTGTGTGACTGAGTTGGGTATGGAGTATATGTGGCCTGGAAAAGTCCAGACAGTTGCCTTAGAGGGTTGATTTGGTTTAGTATAGGCTCTAACTATCACATTTCTATTAGGCAGATATACGAATCTGGAACCAAATTAAGGCTGCAAACATGCTTGCCACTTAGATTAAAGTCTAATGCTTATGAGGATATTGTAGTTGATACAGTGCATGATGATGGATCCACATTACTCTGAGGGCTCATTGACGCATATTAATATATTTGTTGAACCAAATGATATTGATGATGTGAGCAATTTTGTTCCTGTATTGTCCTACATTGCTGAGGAATTGTCTTACCTTAAGAAGACTAACTGCTCCTCATTCAAGGAAGTATAGACTGCATTTTAGAAATGTGTCAATGTCAATATCAAGTGCCTTAGTCTTAGAGGTCTATTTATTCCATAGGAAATATCATTTAATGCAGTTTTGTTTTGTGGTAATGAAGAAAATTATCAGTAGTTATTTGGAAGAGAAATTCCTCAAAGAAGGTAATCAAAGGAATGTTTTGTTTAGTGTGTCTATGAATGCATTGATACTGAGTGACTTTTTTACTGATGATACATGTTCAAATGGCCATCCCATGTCAAATGACATAAAAAAATTGTATTTGTTGCCTGTAATATATTTCTCAAGAACTACAGCTGTAGAATCATTGATGCTTGTAGTCGACCTGGATATAGCAGGAAGATTGTTAAGCTTATGAAGTGAAAATTGTCAATTAAATTGGTTTTAAATCCTTACAATATGTTTTATTGAATTTAACAAAGTGTTTTTGTGAGATTAAGTAATCCCATTTACCACTCTAATGGCTAGTTTGAAGACATCATCATCCAATGCAACCGAAGATTGGTTTACTGCAGCATTCCAAGACCTATACGAACCAGATAAGAAAGATTCCTTCATTTGTGTATGTTTTGATAATCATGTGACGGTGACTCAGTCTTATTCTTCCATAAAACGTAATTTTGATTTTCTTTGCATTAATCTTTAAGTTTTATTTCCTTATAGTTTTGCCATTAGAATTCTGCGTTTTTCATTCTCCTTAGTTAATATTTATAAGATACACATTTGGTTATACTCGGCATCTAGCTTTTGAGAAAGTTCTCTTCTCTTTGATAATATCTCTTCGTAAGTTAATAGGTGCTTAATGATTAGCCATTGGAATGTATTATAACATTTAACTTACAATACTTAGGTTACATTTCTTTATAAGCAACAGATTCCTCAAAATCAGATAAATGTATTTTAAATTGACAAGGGAGAGTGTATTGCAGAGAATTTGCCACTCAGGTAATTACGATTTTTTTCTCCCGAAACTAGAGCTCTTCTTTCCTGCGCATCGCTACGCATCATTGGCCGAGTGATGACGTCACTTCGGAGTCCTCAGGCCTTTTACTTTAGGTGGTGTTGGCTTAGGTTATTTCGCACATAGGCTCCCACCAGGAATCTAACAAGGGCCACTTTCACCAAAGGCAAACGCGCTGTCCACATGCATGACTATCTGGTAGTCCTACACACCTGTTCTTTTAGAGGACTTCGAAAACAAGAAAAAGATAATCGAAGAATAAAATATTTGCCTTTGGTAAGGAACGCCATGAAAGATAGAATTCTGAACATAGCTAAATATATGAAATACCAGCAAAAATGTAAAGAAAGGAGAGTTGGGACACGGCTGTTAAGGAATTAGAGGTTTAAAATCTCCAATAGCCGTTTTTGTCAGCATTCCTCTTCTCATTCCCTGATATTCCGAGAAAACAAGACAGGACACCACATTTTTTGAGAGCAATCAATACGTATTTCGAATGTGATGCATTCTTCTTCAGGAGTAATTAGACAGATTGTATGACCAGGGATTGAGAAGAGAAACGCTGACAAAAACAGCAATTGGAGATTTTAAGCCTCTAAAACCTGCAAAAATGGATATTAATTCTCTGATTTATTGTGTCTATGTCTGGTTACAAGCATTGATAAGCTCATCCAGCAATTATCATTTGTTATTGTGTTGTAGATCATATTAAAGAGGAATATATTAGTACATGGTTAACAACAACAACAACAAAAGAGTTGCAATGCAGTTTTAATTGCACTTATAGAAAAAAATTGATTTAAACAAAAATGTATCAATACTACTGATGGAACTCAGTATAATTGAAAAGGAAAATAGTTTCCTTCATTTATTTACTAAACAAATTAGTCATTCGATAGGTTTTCACTGAATTATACACCAGTTACACCAAGAAAAGATTCAGGACTTTGAAAGAAGTTATTAGCGAATATCAAAAGCTGTTAATTCCACATCCATATAATTAAAAGGACATTTTTGAAATTACTACATCAAGTAAAATAGGTCTAAAATGGTTTACTTATGTACAACAATCTTAAGAGCCGCATATAAGACACAAGATGACATTTTAAAGCATGATTCTGGAGGTGTACCTTATATTCCATAAAATGCAGTACTTTATGTATTTATGTTATAACCCATAAACAGTTTGTTCTATTGGGATTAAATGCAAGGCCACCTCTTTAAAAGGCAAAATGAGAATCACTTAGAAATCCTCTCTAATTTCAACAACTTTGACCTTTTTAAATTTCATTAAATGCATTGGTGCGCTACAAAATTTTTAAAATTGTCATACCATTTGACTATCCACATGCCTTCAGTGGAATTTTAGCCATACAAATAGTTTTCGGCTCAGAATTAAAATAATTTGATGATAATAAGCAAAGATTGTTAAGCCAAAAGAATGTAAAAATGGCAATCTAAATTTTCTAAGAATTAAGAATATCCTCATAAGATGGAAATGAAAATTTTCAGTTTTAGAACAGTTTTTCAAACAAGTATTATGATGATTTTAATGAGTATTACTTTCGAGGGTAAGTTGTAATTCTCCAATTGAAATTCATGCATCACAAGCAACTCAAAAGTATATAATATTCTGATTTATGAATCTTAGTAGCAAATTTCTCACTAAATATTACATGAAACAACAGGTATACACGCTACTGTAGCCTCAAAAGTAAGAATTATTTTATTTCACCAGCAATAACAAGTTTCTTCCTTATGGATATATCTTGCCAAGCACTTCACAGACAGCCCATTTAGTTGAGCTGAGATAAAAGCTAGGTAACCTCTTGGTGCTGATATCACTAAAGACACAAGAACATACCTCTGTTTGGCCAAATGAAACAATGCTCGTAGTTTGGACTCAGCCTCACCAAAATATTTACTGTATATTTCTGAGCCAGTTATTTCCAAGAATGTGACAGGAAATTCCGTAATAAGGCTTTTCACAAGCATAGTTTTTCCACTTCCCATGGGTCCAAATAATAAGCATCCATTTCTATAGTTAACACCTGAAATGGAAAAAACTTCAAAATAATTTTTTTATATTTAATTATAATAATTAATAACTGAAGTTCAATGTTAAACTAACTTAACCCCTATATATTCTGATTGTTCATAGTTTTATCCATCAATAACAGTAAAAATTACATTTACAAACAGACCAATTGGGTACACATTACAATAGACCGAGTCATACCTGTATCCCTGTAATATGAATTGAACGCCAATTCCAAGAATTCTCTCAACTTTCCGATGACTTCATTAAGGCCGCCGACGTTTGAAATATTAAACTCTTCAACTTTCCTCAAGCTCTTACTATGAACCTCAAATTTCGAGTAGGCATAAACAATGAATGATTTAGTAACACATTCATCCTTAAGCTCCATATTCTTAAACATTTCAACAGTATCAACATTTTTGTCATCGTTTGTTTTCTCCTCCTGCACCATACAACATTTCACAACCTTAAAATGAATTCTTCTACCCAAGTGTCTGATGAAAAATTTATTTCCTTCCATTAGGACTTTCCCGAAAAATATCTTAGGAAGGCTGGCAAGAAGTGAGTCGACAAAGTAACTTTTGGCAGACGGACTCAAGGGCTCAATTGCAATCATCGCAGCAGGGGAAGGTGGAGACTTCAAACGTTCTACACATAGCTGTGTTCCTGTTTTTTCACCGAACTGCTCCATACCTGCGATTAGATCCACAATTAATATATTATCTTTTCTTAGGTTAGTATGAAATTCAGATAAGGTAAATTTCTATTTTCACACGGTAAGTGTGAAACTAGAAATTTACCATAAATCAAATACTGAATACTGACACTGAAAAGCTAAGGAGTACGTAAATGAACAGGTAAACTAACCTTCCACGGTCATCATCACTGAGATTGAAGTCGAGTCGCGAACAGGCCATGCAACACGAATGATACTTTGACTATGACTTTTAATAATGACATGACTACCGATGGATATATTGCAGAGCTGCATAACAGGCTCCGTTAAAAAAACAAGATACGAGATCTCTTGGACTGGAATATCCTTAAGACATCCTGAAAATGTGAAGTACAATGACTTAACCTCTTAAGTCTCTTATGAAATGAAAATTATTCCAAAACTGAATCAAACAAAACGTTACCATCTGAAGTCAATTCTTCCAAAGTAGAAAACAAAGCCTTATCCCTAATATACGCATGTAAGGGCAATTTTTCTTGCTCAATGAGGCACGAGTTTTCAATATGTAACTGCTGATCTTTCAAAGTCAGAATTACGTTACAGTTCTCGCAAACAATCAAGGAGGAATTACTTTTCTTCACTTTCGGAGCCATCATGTAGAAATCAATTTCTCCATACATAAAAAAGAGAACATTACTATCGTTTTAAACTTTACACTATATACAACAACCACAGTTACCAACTTGCCTGTCGTAATTTCTCTGCTCATTTTGATCACGAGCAACCTATACGAGATACCAACCTAATGATGCTCTCTAGCCATAGAAAGGAGAAGGATCCTCTCCTTCGATGCTCTAGCGACTGTCGAATGTTAGTTGGAGGAATGTCCTTAAAAGGCTAAAATTCGCCCATATAAAGACAGCATTATTATTATTGCGTTCGGCTGCAATTGAATTTTATGATGATATTTGTTTAATACGATATCTACCTTAATTAAACTTTTCATAAATTAGCTTCAGTTAGAAATAATTGTGGTGAGTTGCAAGAGTTTGAGTACGAGTGTAAAGCAGGCAGTATCACTTATTTAACCCTTAGTGGTAAAGGGTTAAATTTTATGTTCGGCGTATAAGTCGACCCCTGGGTTTTTAGAGATTTCTTTTAGGATTCAAAGGTTGACTTATACGCCGGCACATAGGGTACAAAAGCAATTTTTTTAAGACAAGCTTATACTGTAGAAGAGCAGGCTACTGGGATATCATTTTCATTACTATCTATACAGAATACATTCTTCTTCGAAACACAGCTCTTAATGTTTGATCCAGCTTTTCCTCATTTCCTGTCTCCACAAGGTTTTAAAGTACATATATACCACTTAAACTCAATAAATACTTTTCCATTGTCAATCTCCATTGGAGCAGCTGCTCAACTCTAAGATATCTAATCCGGCTCTGCTAACCCGAGGAAAATGATTACTACAGCTGATTGCATTCAAATAAATATACGATGGATTCTAAGTTACCTATGGAACTTTCTGCAAGAGGTGCATGAAATATCTGAATAGTCTTCCTTAAGCCTTGTCATTCTTTTCTGTACGACTATTTTTTACAAAAGAATCAAATCCTATAGGCAATAAAAATGAACTTTTATTATAATAATCCTTAGCGTAGTTCATAAAACTAAAGAGGGGTTGAGAGAAACATTCAGAATTTCAATTCTAAGCATCCTTAAAATCAATTATTACAAAAAAGCAGTCATAGATTTAATTGTATAGTCTCTGTCATCTACATTATTATACTTACCACACCTTAGAAATGGGATGAGCAAATGCCTTGAACTGAGAAAATTTTCCAAATCATCAAATTCTTCTTCTTCAGATATCTACCTAATGCTTGGTTTGTAGCAGCTTGCCAGCTTTGTTGCAGTTCACTTTTTCTTTATATGTCTTACATCCCACATATTCCATAATTAGTTTAATGTATGTTCCTCTATATCTATTACCTTCTATAACTAGTTTTACTAGGCTTTTGTGCCTAAGAATATGACCAAGAATCACATCTTTTCTTTTCGTTAGGCTTTTCCATAACTTCCTTTCCATACCTATTTTCCTTAAAACTTCCTCATTTATCACTTTATCATAGCATCTTATTTTCATAATTCTTCTGTAGCCCCAAAGCTCTAAGAACTCTTTCTTTCTCTTTTAAACAAACTGCCCAATCTTAGCTTTCATACAAGAGCACTCTATATTCAAAGCTCAGAAGCAAAACTATCTGTGTTTGAAGAGAGGGAGAGCATTAGATGTAAACACATTTTTCTTTGAACAGGAAGCATTTTTTGCTTGGCCAATTTGAGTAACTATATCTTCCTTACCCCTTCCATCTGTTGTCATTCTACTTACTATGAAGTTAAAATACTTTTAATCTTCTAACTTTTGTCCATATAGTTCTATTTTAAATTTCCTACCATCTTCCTACCTGCTACAGATAATAACTCTAGTTTTCTTGTTATTAATGCTCATATTGTATTCTTTTGCCATGATGCCTTCCATCCTTTGTAGTATATTAGTGAGCTCTTCTTCACTTTCTGCCAGTAACACTATATCATCTGCAAAGAGCAACTTTGGAGTATTTTCCTCTTAAATTTTTACCACTCCCCTTATTTCTTAATTTACTTGATCTATTGCATCTTGGATATATGCATTAAATAAATAGGAGGATGAGTTACAACCTAGCCACACACCTTTCCTTATCTCAGCTTCTAGACTCTCATTTCCATTTGTAATCACGACCTTTTCATCTTAATATAATTCCCATATTATTCTACTCTAAATTTGACTCCTATTTTCTTTAGTATTTCAAAGTTTAGTTTATTCTACTGTACATTGTCAAACGCTTTCTCCATGTCAACATAAGCTATATATGTTGCTTTGTTTTTTTCTATCCCTCTTTCAATTATTGCTCTTTGAATTAAGATAGCTTCTCTTTTTCCCCTCCCTTTCCTAAGATACCTTTTCTATTCTGCTCCTTGTGATTTAAGTTAAAAATTTGGACACATTCACTACTAAACTCTAAAGTACAATACTGTTAACACTTATTTGCTTAGTTAATTTAGAGTACAGGGATTAAAATACACTTTTTAAAGCCAAGCAGTATTCTTGCTGTTTCATTAATATTCTTTATCAATGCAAAAATCCTTTCTTTTAACTTAGTTCTCCCAGATTTATATAATTCATCTGGAGTGCTATCTATCCCTGGAGCCCTTAAGGTTGCCACCTCATCCCATAATATTGAGTTCATCATCTTCTTCCTAAATGACTTCTCTATTTTCTGCTTTATATAGGTTCTCTATGTAACGCTTCCATCTCTGTGTTATAAGGTTTTGGTCAAACAAAATCTCTCCATCTTCATCCGCCACTGCACTGCCTGTACTATTTATTCCACCAAAAATATTTTGTTATTGCATATCCCCTCTCCAACTTCTCTATTTCCACTTCTTTACACTTTTCTTTCAGAAAGTGTCTCTTGCTTTTTTGACTCCCAGGTTTCTTAAGATTTTTATATTCCTCCTCATCTTCCAGTTTAGTAGACACTCCTCCATCATTTTCAATATGTCTTCAGTAATCCATAGCTTTTGGTTTTGCTCTAACCTTAACGCCAAGAACTTTTTTTCCCACTTTTATAACATCATTCTTAATTATTTTCCACTCTTCATTAATACTTCAAGGAGTTCTATCTTGCTCCTCCATATACAAATACTATCAAATTATAAGTCATTAAATCAAAGTGTAAAATTCTTGTGAAATTAAATTCCAAAACCAAAGAGCGATTAGTTGAATATAACGAACCAACAGAATCGCACATTCTAATACCTACAGAAAGCCTCTTAAACGTTTTGCACAACAGCCACAACAAGTATATTTGAATAAATGTGCCCACATAGCCCAAATAGTTGGTCTCAAGTGATATATAGAGCCATACATGTTGTTTTCTTTCAAGAAGCCACAAAAAATACAATGGGAATCACTTTACTTTCATGACTTTATTAGCAGAAGCCAAAAGTGTAAAAACTGGAAAATTATATATTTCTGACAGAACAATATCTTTATTGGAATAGGATTGCACTGTGATATCTGGATCAAAAATCTTATTTCCATTTACTTGATGTAACCTTATATCCACACATACTGTAGAGCTAAATATTGATCATAAATGTTGAATGTCACATCAGATTTTTGAAGTCACTGAACCTCAAACAGTGACATAGATATGGTGGCAGGTCTTTAAGAGAGTTGGCACTTGATTTGAATAACAATAAAAAAAATAATCACAAATTTACTGCCATTTCTAAGAGAATGGCAAACAAGAAACTTCAGAAAGTCATTGATTTGAAGTATCTTCCAGTTGCCATCTTCACCTAAAAAAACACGTCTTTTAAAATCTAAAACAGGATTCTGATCAGGAGTCATGAATTCCACGAATTTTCCTAAATATGCTGAGAAAATGCCAACCGGAGAATTCTCACTTATTCATCAGATCCAACAGCAGCATGTTTATAACATTCATAAACCAATTTACATACTCAGAAACAGAAAAGTTTTCATTTAAAACAAGAAAAATAAATACACATTCATATTTAAGGAAATTGTTCAGAGTCAAGAGGGAGATTCCCTTCATCAGCATTCAACAATTTATTCACCTTCAACTTGAACACAAATTCAGTCAGTACCTTTTTCATTCACTCACTGTTCATAACTCCAGAAAACAAGGCGCCTGAGTCATTTAAATTACAAAACAACTGCCTATAGTTAGAACAACATTGGCTAGGTATTAAAGCTTATTCAACCCTAAAATTAACCTCTGTCATTATGTGATATTTTCTTTTGGAGCCAGTGTTTCAATCTGCACTGATACAATGCAATAGTACAAATATTAAATCATCACTTAAGGTTGAACTAAAGACACTAATTTGGAAAGGTTCGTTCGTCAGAAAATCATTAAAGGTTGACATAGGCACCCTAGATAAACACGTCTTTTACAATCAAAGTAATGGCAATAGAATTTGAAAACAGCTAAAAACTGTGTGTGTGTATATGTGTGTATGTATGTATGTGTATGTATGTATATGTATGTATGTATATGTATGTATGAGTGTGTGTATGTATATACACACACACACATGTATATATACATGTACAGAGAAGCATTTCAAAACAAGCCAATTTTTAACTTCCATTAATTTCATTCGTAGTTTTGCATTCATTCACATGCAAGAGAGCTTCATCTTTGGTTATTTAATCCTGAGAGAGCAGTGGATTGTGTTTGCAAAGCCCAATTTAATTATAAAATGCATATTGAGTAAAATCAGTCTAAAATAAAAATATCATAAATACTATTTTTCCAAAATGAATTGGATTTTAGAGATCACTGCTATAATCGAATCATGATTATTAGAATCATTTACAATGTTTGGAAGTGGCAAATAAAACCACAAAAGGGAGAAAGACAGAGATGGAATAGTTGATAGATAAAGTAAGTAAGAGATCATAAAATGAAAATTCATGGCACCACATATAAATTAAAATATTAAATGGTCACTTATTACATCACATATTGCAGTATAAATAAAATCCCTGACATCTTGCTGCATCAGGCCTTCAATCAAGTAATACCCATTTCTTAAGGCTCTACGATTGACTAGATGTGCGACATTCCTGCAAATAAAAAAGTGAATATTTATTAAAAATGAGTTAACACAGCATATGATTTGCATGCTAATAAGAGAGTATGCATGTTTATTAAAAGACTTTCATTGTATATAGAGGAGGAAAAATTTCCAGTTTTTGGAAAGAGGTTAACCAAAAATATTTTCAATTTATTTTCTAGCCCAACAAAAAATTCAAAATCCTGACTTAATTTTAAATATCCATCTCCAAGAAAACTTGTTCCAGAGTTATATCAGTATAAAAAGCATATGGACAGAAGAACTAGCTCCTCTGAAACTGGAAGGATTTTTGTAATGATAATTATTACATATTTTATTATATAAAAATTTATTTAAATAATAATCATCATATTTTATATACTTCTATAGTTATTCATCCAATGTTAGTAAGTCTCCATAGGACATGCATTGAAGCAATTCAAAAAATTAATTTCTTGATGAAACATGAAATTCAGGCAAGTATTACAAAGTCAAAGGACTATTACATATCAACATTTTTCTTCTTACGTACATGTGGCTAAAATTACTAGCAAATACTTGCATAAAATTATGCATGAAATTCTATTTTTTGCCATTTACATTTATTTATTTTGTAAAAATTTATTAGAAATATGACATTGAGACAAGTAGCAAATAATAGGTAATTGAATAAAGATTCTTATTTAGGTCAGGACATATTGTTCTGGATTCTAAATTGCTATTATTGAGAAAAAATGGATGAAAATTTTGTACTTCTAAACAACTAGAATCCATGATGATTAAGGTAATCATAAAAGCCAAGCTAGTACATTTTCACATAAGAATATGTTGGGAATGGGGTGCCAATCTCAAAGTAATGGTAAAATGATTAGCCTTTCTAAAGAAGAGGCATTTTAATGCGATTTGAGCATATAAGAGATCAACTTACGAAAATGTAAAAGTGTTTTTTAATTTCGCTCTACTCATCCACGGACAATTATTTTTATATAGTCAAAATCAAGGAGATGAAACACCAAGATGTTTATTGGAGAAGTGAAGGATAGATTTTTGGAGATGAATGTAATTCATAATATTCAACATTATTTGATTATACTATCTTTCAAAAATTCTGCTATGTATATAAAGATGATGTATACTTTTCCACAAATTATTTCAGAACAATTGGTTTCAGCTACATAGCCATCAACAGGTTCATAGAACCTTAAACATTCAAACTCAGAAATAGAAAGACATGAGTATACAAAGTAACCAATGTACTTGTTAAAAAAGGATAGGAGGGAAATTTGGGATGAAGTGTTACTGGCATTGGCGGCGGGTCAATTGGGTTCACTGAACCCCCTAAGAAAACTACTGCACTATTTTTCCATTGTTCTTACAATATCCCAAATATCCTTGGCACCTATCACTGGGCCTAACTTTTCCTTTGTTGAGTCGCGATTCCTGCCGCTTTTGGTTCCAACTAACTTGACTTCGCACGAGATTCACTCCCCGAAATGAACCCCTTTAGATGACGCGTTATAGGTGAAGAGCGGTGAGGGGAAAGAGGGGCATACAGCTTTTAAACATGGGCCAATCGCTACACTACGATGCTGCGAAAGCCGACGAGAATGGCTTCATAGGATTTTCGGAATTTTTTTTTTTGCACTTCCCAGCAAATTAGAGAGTTGAAATTCAAGAGATAGCTGGAAGCCGTGCATATCCAACAAAAACTACAAACACATCCTCGAAGATTATCCTTGGTTCGACACTAGACCAGGGCAAACATTCTCTTATTTAAAATGCATTGAGGCGATTTTTCAGTTTTTTTTAAATGCCTTCCCGATAACATGGAAACTTAAAACCTGGCATGTGAATACAGATCATAAATTCATTACATATACTCTGTTTAACATTTCCCTGATGATCCTTGGTTCGATTCCAGAGCACCATTTACATTCCTCTATGCATTGCAAAAGGGGATAGTGGAATCTTATTTTAGGATCATCCTGGTAGGATATCAACATAAAACTTTAGATTCAAAGCTATGTAATGTCTACCCATAATATGATGCAATATTTTGAATTTATGGAGTTCATTTGTATCCAGTCTACATATTCAGTTACGTTGTTGTGGTTGCTTGTGGTTTATTTAATAGACAAACCTACTGTGTTACGTGTTTGTGAAAAATTTTTCTCACTCATCACGATGATTAGTGTCCAATTTCTGAGATGTATTCATTTTTCCTCTCTATCTGTTGAAGAAAAATGTCAATAAAAGAAGTAGGGAGGCCTATTCCTTTGCTGAACCTATCTCAGAGTCAGATCTGTTAGATGCTGCCAAGTGTTTAAGCCACAAATATATGAGAGAAACAGATGGATTTGTGGCTGTGACTCTTCCAATAGGCTGCACTGTTTCCCTTGTTTGCTCTTTGCAAAAGACAAGGGATGCGACATGAGCATGAGTAATCTATTGGACACAAGAATGCCAGTTTGGATCTTTCAGTTTTGGGTAAAACTGTGATCAGAAATACTTCAACCTTGAATAAAACAATATAAGGTGCTTGATTTACTTTCTTATGATTAAATTTGATTATTCAACAAATAAATGCAACTTAGTCAAAAGGTATTTTGGTCTTTAAAAATATCTATGAAGAAATATGAGGCAAGAATAAAAAAAGCTCAATTTTTGTGAATGTGGGGATTTTGTACAACAAAGGCATATATTGATTCAATCCGAAATATTTATTCTCATATTTCTACTGCTTTTATCTTGGTTGTTGTGAATTAACCTAAGTCCATGAAAACTGAGGCAATATTCCAGTATGAGCCACAATATTCAAACATATTCGCAGCCACTTAAAAAAAAACTCGTCTTTCCATTTCTGAGTTTGAATGTTTAGTGCCTATGAACCTGAAGATGGCTATGTAGCTATAACCGGTTGCTCTGAAATAAATTGGTAGAAAAGTATAAATCATCTTTAGATTATAAATTTCAACAACCTCACGTCTGCCTATGTAGATTTCATTTTGCTTTAATTTTTAGTTTTAAATTCTAATGTGATTGATATTTAAAAAAAGTTTAATGAGAATAAGTAAGGAAAATTATTATTAATATTAAATTATACTTTCATACTCCTTAATAAATTGAAATTAAGCTCCATCAGTATTGACCATTAGTGTAGATATGCTGCAATCTACAGGGACTAAGTTTCAAATTACTAAAGTAGCTGCCAAAACTTCACTGAGTTGTATCTGAAAATTACTTTCCCATAATTTTTTAAGGTATAAATATAACAACAATTCAGAATCGAACATAGTCAAATGTGTATTCTTACAGACACCACATCTTTAATCATCATACTGCGTAATAATTTTTGTCTTCTTGCAAAGTAAGTGTATAATAAACTCCGAAAACCACCAAGAATAAGAACTTAAGAGCAGACTGTAATCTGTCTTTCATTGTTGTAGCCTGATGATGGTTCCCTTGGAGCTGAAATACGTATCGCATGCAAGTTCTTATTCTTGATGGTTGAGTTTATTGTATACTTATATTACAACTACCATCAGCCACCTCACTTTATTCTAGCAAAGTGGTTTCAATAATGTTCAATTCAATAAAATTAAATTAAATGTGGTTAAAATAATGTGCTCCTTACAGTAGAATTTTGATTGAGCAGTGTCAAACTCATTTCAAGCAATGTCAGCGAGTGTGATGAAAATGCTGAATCACATTGAATTTTAGGTTCTAATATTCATTTGAAAAGTTGATTTGGAGGACTCATTCAATTGGTTAGAATTTTTGCAGAGCCCTGATATAAAAAAATCCAGGTACAATTTTAGAAAACATAGCAAAGATTGAAAAAATATTTTCTAAAATTGTACCCTTTTCATCTACATCCGGGATACAGCCTATTCCCTTAAAAAAGTGCTTCAAAAACTGTTCCAATACATTCTTTACAGGGGAATACACACAGATACTTACAAGCACACAAGTTTAGGCTGAAGATTTATATAATATATATACATATCTAGAGAAGTAAATTCAATAGATATTTGATGACATCTTCAAAACAAGTGAAACAGATAGTGCACTTCTTCTGCAGGAAATATTTCTGTATTTGGAGAAGTGTCAATATATCACAGAAATATAAAGTATGGGAAGCTGAAGTTAGTATATCTGAGGATCATAACATCTCAGCAGATATTTTTAAAGGTGGACCTTAGTAAGTAACTTATAGGAGTATAGTAAGTGGCAACAAGGGCACATGGCTGCTATGGAAATCTCTAACTGACTAAAATATTTTTTCCATGTGATTTTCCTATTTAAAATTTTGATTTTAAGTTCAGAAGATATGCATTATTACGAGAGAGGAGTATAATATAGAATTTGCTATATAATTAACACCCATATATGAATGATAAGAAAAAGTTAAGCAAACAAATGTACAGTTTCAGACGCCATTTATCATCTGTTTTAATATAAGCAGAGAAAGATTAAATAATTTCCTAGGGGAGATATGCAAAATTCATATTTACCTTTCTAAAAAGTAAGAATTAGCTATAATAAGTTTTCTTGGGATGCTAGAAATTGCATTAGGGTCAATCCATACCAAGTTGTCCAACACTGGTTGCTTGACCATCTCAGAAAAAATTGATATTTGGTGAGTAATTGGTATTTGGTGAGTGAGTGGTGGTGATACCTTTATGTTTAGAGAGCTCAAAAGTAATTTTTAAATATTTTTAATGTTTACTGTTTGGAAATAGTGGCCATTATAGTACTTGGCCGCACGTGGTTTTTCGCATTTGCAGGTATCTAAGATTTAAAAAAAAAACTTAAACTTTGTGAAGAAATTTCACAACTTTTGAATGAACATTTAAGTAAAAACTAGGCTGATTGAAGGTGAAAAGGAACTGTTGCCAGTTTATTTATTTTTTTGTTTTTTTATTCAGTGATTAGTAGTCTTAGAATTCAATGAGACAATCCAAAACATTTTAAATCCTGTTGATTTGGTAATTTGAAATGTTGCATTTTATAATCATTATATATACCATTTCAACAATGCAACCTTTAGTTTATTTGAACTCCTGTGTTACCATAGGGTTTATATTTGATTAGATGTATTTAAGTCATAAAATTACCATGCCTACATTTAAAAGCCAGTAGTCGCAAAGGCAAAAATACCTCATTTTTCGCACAAATTGACCATTATTTTTAAATATGTTGCAATTGAATCTCAAAGTTGAAATTTATACTGAAGTTTTATATGATTAAGACCTTTAATGTGTACAATTTTCATATTTTTATCTGGCCCCCCCAACCAAGATATTGCAAGTGAAAATTTGAAAAAAATTCAAAAATGCATTTTTTAAAAGAGAATATTTTTTAAATGGTAATCTTGCCAACATTTATACTTTATGAAAATTAACTACATCATATAGTATAACAGTCCAAAAATATTAAGGTTGAGAAATTGTTCCTTCTTTGAAAAATCTCCTGTCAAAAGTTGAATTTTGTTCATTTTTGACCAATAATTTTAAGCTGTTAAAAAATGTTTAAGAAATGCATTTTGCAATGTAATTATGGTTTTATTTCATATTCCAGAGTGTACTGAACTTAATGAAGCTTATTTGAAAGTCTTAGGGCAACCCATTGCTGAATAATTTAAAAAATCGTAGATACCTGCAAACGTGAAAAACCGCATGCGGCCAAGTACTAAAATGGCCGCTATTTCCAAACAGTAATCATTAAAAATATTTAAAAATCACTTTTGAGCTCTCTAAACATAAAGGTATCTACTCACAAAGTATCAATTTTTTCTGAGATGGTCAAGCAACCAATTATTTTTTTTTCTGGACCACTTGGTTTGGATTGACCCATTACCCACGGTGATTGCCAACCACATATGGTGATTCAAGTTGTTATTATGGCTCTATATATACGTATATACTGATGTAAGGGTGCGGACTTCCGTTCACACAATTTCCCTGTAACTTCAGAATCTCATGATAACCCCTGAGCAGGTCCCGACCCTAATTTTGGACAGTTACAATTCTACGTTACACTGATACATATCATGCAAAGATATATCAGAGATGAGAGATAGAAGGGATTCATATTTGGCTTCTAATTTAAAATTTTTCAATCCCCGACAAAACTTTTCTTATTAGATATAATGACCATTTGGATAAAACCTACAAAAGCAATTCCATGGCTTCTTCCTTTTTAACAAGACACTCAAAACTCATCTACCCAACTCAAATTCACACAAACGAGAAATGAGAAGTGAAAATAAATATAAGGGCAAATGAAGCACCAGAAGAAACTGAGCAACTCATTCCAACAGATGATTCTGAATAGTCCAAACTTTGCAGATAAATCAAAAGACGTCAATCTTAGAGACATCAAAACAGAAGAACTGTACTAATAAAGCTGAAGTTATTCAGCCCATAATTCTACCAATAAGATAAGCAATAATTAATGCACAACTATTTCACACTAACGAGTTTTTGTTTTTTTATAAAATCAGTAAATAAAGAAATTTATCATATATTGCTTTTCCCTCTCCATATTTACTACTATATTCAATGGACCCCCATATAGCTGAGAAGGTAGCTCATTTGCCTTAGGAGAAAGTGGGTTTGATTCCTAATGGGGGATAACATATATCAATCTTCACCCTGAGACATGACAAATATGGTTAGCTATCTGAATTAAGATCTAACAAGGTAAATTCAGGGAGTGAGGGGTTTTGTGCCAAATGACAGGCACTGTAAATGCTGCCTGGTTCAAAGTGGTGCAGACATATACTCACTTCCACTCCTCAGTCTGCTCGTCCAGCAGCAGTTGGTCTCTCTCCTTCCTCTTCCTCATCATCCTCCTCCTCTTCTCGGAACTCAAAATGTCCAAAGGGTTCCGTCCACTTAAACGGATCAGCTGAAGAAGAAGTCTTCTGCCCACGTCCTGCGTTCCCTGAACTGAAGAAGTCATCATCAAATGGGTCAGAGTCACGAGCAAATATATTCACTGATTCTGACTTTCGGAGGCCTCCATTTCCAAGTTCACTGCTTTGTTGCCGCTGCATACGATGTGACGTAGATGAGATCACCCCACTAGCTCGTGCCCCTCCCCTAGGCCGCTCCGTTCGGTTTCTGGCGCCCTCTACAGGTGCTGAGAAGGGTCTTTGCGTGGTAGTTTCTGGGAAAGTATCAAAGGATGATGCTTCGCAAGGCAAGAACACATCATCGCTGCAGCGACCATTGTGCACTACAGGTGATCTCTCACTTACATCACTTGACACGCTTGACCCTCCACCGCCAGTCCCATGCACAAAGTCATCCTCAAATGGAGACTGCAGCCTTCCTCCAGAAGACCCTCTGGACGTGGTTCTCTTTCCAAGGGGAGCCTCTTTTCCCCTTTGTCTGCCTCTCCTTGCCCCACCTGCACTCCTTCGCCCCCACCTCTCCTCTTCTTCCTCATCCTCCTCTCTTCGCTGCTGCCATCTGGGAGGACCTGCCTTCCTCTGACCAAAAGAAGAAGGTGTTGGAGTTGTCCGCCGCCTATGCGTAGTTTCCCTTCCCCTATCTCTTCCAAACTCTTCAGGTTCATGGCGAAAGTGCCTTGAAGTTGTTCGAGAAGATCCCTCTCCACTGGCAGTACGTACTCTTCTGCACCGTCTGCTCCCTTCCTCTTCATAGTCCTCTTCTGCTTCATCCTCCTCATCCCATGAGCGGTATGTCTTGCCCCTTCTGTCCCAAGTACCCTCTCTCCTCCTCGGTGGCCTCCTTACACCCCTCTCTTCCTCTTCCTCTTCTCCATCCCACTCCACAGACCTCCTTCGTGGCCTCCTCTTCTTTCCCCTCCAATCCTCTTCTTCCTCCTCCTCCTCCTCCCCTTCGTCCTCTTCATCTCCCCATGTTGATGGTTTCCGCACTCGCTGTCTCCTTCTTGCCCCCTCCTCCCAACACCTTCTCCTGCCTTCCTCTTCAACCCACGCTGCTTTCCTGCTCCTTCGTGGCCTCCTCCTATCCTCTTCTTCTTCTTCCGATCTTCTATACCTGCATCCCCTCTTTGAATCTTCTTCTTCCGTTCTCCTTCTGCACCCATAATCTGCTTTCCCTTCGCTAGCCCAAGCGCCCTCCCACCCCACCGCCTCCCTACTTTCTGATGACCATGGAGACGCAGCTTCTTCACTCTCTCCACCATCTGTTGCCTTCTCTGCAAAGTTGGCCCATCCTACGTTCTCTTTTCCCCATGCCTCCTTTCCTTCTTCTGGGCCAATCTCTGCTATGCCTTCTTCTCGAGAAAGCACCACCAGATCTACTGCCTCATCTTCAGCCTTCTCGTTTCTCTCTTCGCTCGAATTTGTTTCGGCAGCACCACCAGCTTCTTCTTCCCCTTTCTCCTCTTCCACACAGATTTCCCTAAGTGCTGCGTATTTGTCCTCAGCTGCCTCTTCTCGGCTCGATTCCTCTTCTTCTTCTTTTGCTTTCTCCTCCTCCTCCTCTTCCTCTTCTTCTTCCTCTTCCCTCCCTTCCTTGCTTGCGTCCGACACCTCGTTCTGAGGAGACTCTTCCCTGGTTGCAGCCACCGCCATGACGCCTTCTTTTTCCACCTCCGAGTCTATCAGTTCCCTGAAAACGGCGTACTTGTCGAATGAAGAGACCTCGCGGAACACGTCGTCCTTCGGCTCATCTTCCTTGCTGAATTCCTCCTCGAATTTGGCTTCGAAATCAGCAGCGAATGTAGCCGCTGTGGAGGTAAATTCATCGTCCAGGGATTCCCTAAGGGCGGCGTAACGATCTCTTTTCGTGTATTCGTCTTCTTTATCGGATGCCGACTTGCTTCGACAGGCGGATAGCTTCTCGGCGAGTTCCTGGAGAGTCATCGTGGACACTCGTTCGGGTGGAATGCGAAGAGCGGAGGCTAGGTCTGCGATACTCATCTTGCCCAATTCGGCGAGAGTGAGATCGAAAGAAGTCGCTGGCGGAGTGGACGGGACTTCCGCTGGAGCAGCCGTCGCCCGCGCCTCTGACTCAGCGGACGGCGAAGCCCTTTGGTGTTGACGCCTGGGCGGTGGCGGAAGGCCGCTCCTTTTGACGGTCCGGGGGATGGTCTTCGACTCCACAGCCGGTCTGGGAGAGGTCTCGTACTGGTCGATGAATTCGTACTGAGAGGCGTCTTCGGCCTGCCTCGGAGCAGCAACTCTCTTCGGAGGCAAAGGAGGGGGTTTGGTGGCTGAGTCCGGCCGTGGCGGCGGCTCCGGAGGCGAGGAGGGCGTCCTTGCGACCGGAGCGAGGCTGCGAGGGGATCTGCTCCTCGAGCGAGGAATGGTCCCAGTGCCGGTGGGGGGCGGAGGCAGGAGGACGGGCGAGTCGAGGGATTTCTTTTCTGGTGGCAAAGACACTCTCAGAGGGCCATGTGTTATGCCTTTGCGAGGCTTCCTACCAACGGTGGCCGAGTCAACACGCTTTTTGCGAGATGAGGATAGATTGGCGAAATCAGTATCGAAAGGATCGTCTTCGATACGAGGAAATATCCCGGAGACGTCAACGTCGGAAAGAGAGACGGCGCTAGGCGCAGTCACGAAAGGATCGGTGTCTGCGAAAGGATCTTCGGCGGTGGAGGAGACAGGGGGAGAAGAGGGCGCCACGGAAGATGCCTCGCCGCCCGAAGGAAAAACGTTTTCGGTGAAGAGGTCGTTGGGGGCAGGGAAAGACGGAGGGAAGAAGGCTGATGCGTCATCAAACATGGCGTTGAAAAGAGGAACTGTGGCTGTAGCGGGGAAGGCAGGCGGAGTCACGGAATGTGTACAAGGAACATCAGTGACCAGATCACGAAGCACCTTTTTAGGAGGGTTTTTCAAATCCTGAAAGAAGTCTTTCTTGTCGATGTAGGGGCGACTCCGACCTGTCCCCAATGGATCCAGCTCAGTAAACACATCGAACGATGCACCTCGATCTTCCGCTTTCCCGGAATCTGACAGCTGTCCCGAATTTCCATTTTGACTTTCCTGAAAGAAAATGTTGTATTCAGATAAGAGGCAAGACCGTTAATTTATCGATCAACGCTTCCTACAGATAGCTAAAGAGCTATTGCCACTAAATCGATTACGGTACAGCACATCTCAAAAGTTAATTCGAATTTAGAGGAATAAAAATGATGTGTGATTAACAGAAAAATATGAATATTGAGGCAATTATGTTTGATGGAAAGCCATGATAGTAGCTTGTCGGTCTAAGAATGAAACATCACAAAACATATTTTTGCAAACACAATAGAAATGTTGTTCCATTTCTTGGTTCATTTTAACCATTGCAATAACAACCATCGTCCAAGGAAGCCATAAATTAGTACTAATTGTGAAGCAGATATTTCTTTTATAGTAGACAATTGATCCAATAACTAAAGCATTAAGTTTCATTTCCAACTGGTATTTAAAGCTGTAAAATAGAATATTTTAATTTTAGAAATATTTTGCAATATTAATGAGACTGAGCTATCTTCAGACCAATAAATGCAAGTGTCGATTGCACTTCAATGACAACAACTTACATGAATGAACTTAACTATTATTTGAAATGTAAAACCTGATATTTATCCAAGGAGCAGATGCGAGTCTACAATTATTATTTCTATTTTTTCATCATTAGATAATTAACAATTGAGGAAACAAACAGCACAGGTTAAATGACATATTAACACTCTTTGTAGAACTGTTTCAGGAAGTTTGAGGCCAAATACAATGCAAAGGGGTACAGTCACTGGTTGATATGTGCAGAGTAAAAAGAAATGAAGGTATTTAAGTGGTAAAGTGATGTGCAGATAAAGCAACAGTTACTATACAACTACAAAAAATATTCTGAAGAATAAATGTAGCATCCTAGCCATTAATATGAGTTAAATAGGGAAAAAAAGAAGACAGTTCAAAATAAAAGAGAAGGCTTCAGTTCTATTCGACATGAACCATTCTGATGACCCAAAAAAAGCAGAAGAAATAGTAACAGCCGCCTTACGTTAGATTACAATGGGGAATTAATTATATGGTGTGACTATTTTTAAGACCATATCTTTTATTAAGGCTTCTCAGAGAGTATTTCCCATATCTCAAGGGGAAGAAATGACATTTAAATTTTAAATATTGCAATCGATTTTAAGTAAATTTAGCTGAAAAGTTGGTAAAATTTGCATCACGTCAAGAGAGTTTTAAGAAATGTCTACAACTTAAGAATACAAAGATTGTTTCCTGAAGAGAAAGAGAAATTTTTCTTCTTTTTATAAAAATAGATAGAAAATTGCGAATCTCACAGATGAAATCTGATGTTTTAGACTACATACATAAAATAGGCATTTACTGTTATAGACAATATGGAATTGAGCCCAGAGAAAATTCCACAAAACATTTCAAGAAGTTAGAGGTTAATTCAAGATATGTTTGGTCATTTTTTTTCCTCACAGCACTAGGGAAGATGAAAGACTAAAGTGAGACAGGTATCGACTCACTTTCTGACATACGCCACTGAAGGTAAGCAAGGTAATTACAAAAAACTGATCATTGCTCTTTGTATACTTAAAATTTATTAGCTACATCCATATATAGTAGAAAGCTGCTTGTCAGCAAACTAATATCTGCTTCAATGAGTGCATACAATTTGATAGTCATTTAATGGAGTTGATATCTAGAAATCATATGTTTCTATACACATATTGTACGTATATACCAGAGAAGAGCTTGGTGATAGTCAAAGAAACACTTGAATCAAATCTGCTTGCGTGTATAAGGAAATATAGGCTGAGTTACTTTGAAAACTGTCTCTGACGAATGACAGGGCATTACCACCAATCATCAAAGATCATTCAATCTTTGAAGATTCTCTGTCATGGGTTTTTGATAACATAAGTCTACAATAACACATCTATAAGCTAACATACAATATTTAAGCCAAATACATACAATTGAACAGGATCATTCCAAATCTTTCTGCATTTTATCCTAGGATCAAACTGAAAAATATCTCAAACAATTCATAAGTGGAGAACGGCAATAAAAGGTAAGAAAAAAATGAATTCAAAGACATTTGCTTCAGCTGTTAGTAGCAGGATGTCCAAAGCATGTGAAAGGGTAAGAGTAGCACAACTGGGAATTAATCAAGGTATACAAAGATATGAGTTACTAAAGCGTAGAATGCATAAGATGGTTAGCAAGATATTTCCTCTCCCCTTTCACTGCACACTAACATCCTCACCTATGTTACCCCACTTTCTAATGGTCTCAAGACAGACTGACCTGAAATCTGTTTAGGCAATTAATTTCTTGTAGAGCAATTTCGATACCTCTCTGATATCAAGATTTATGCTAATATATCATCTACTTCTTCCAATACCAAGTTCTGTAGTAATGAATTGCTTGAAAATCTTCCTTCCGTTATCCCCTCACCTGGAGCAAACATCATCTAACGAAATTCATCATAGCCCAAAAACTACTGTCAAACCTGAAATCTGAACTTCTCTGTTGCAACGATTATTTTGCATTTACTGATTTCTAAGGACCTTCTAAGGGGGTGCGCCCCACCCTCGGACCTGTTTCTGCAATCAGAGATTTTCCAGTGCGCGGGTGTTTGTGCCATGTGTTGGCCATCCGTAGAGAAGAAATGCGGAGAGCGTTGGTTCTTAGGATTGAAACAAAACGTGCTGATTGGGATAGCCACGCTAAGAAAGACGCAGGCTTCTGGGTGTGAGAAAACTTTCGATGAAAAACAGTTAACGGATACAGCTTGACTGAGACGGTCCACCAAAACCCTGAACCCCTCCTGCTGTGTTTAGTGTTCTTTAGTGCTCCTTTGTGTGAATTCGTCCCCCAATTATCTAGTTTCTGTTTATATGTGTTATGTATGCTAGGGTAATATAGTGTAAGGTTTATTGGTGGTGGTGTTTTATGTTTCATTTCTTCATCCGTGTTCGGTTGGTGTTTGTTGCCTTGAGTGAAATGTGTGTCTTTTGGGGTTTTGATTTGTTTTCAGGTTTAATTGTCTTGTATTTTCTTGCTTGAATAGATTAATACCAATTGATTAAGAGAAATTATGGTTTTTATTTCCTTCGGGAACCAAGCGACTCTGAGAGCATGTATTTCGCTATAATTTAAATTAATTTGCTCTTTTAAATTTTGGCACCCAAGTTATTATTTACACTACTATTAGCACACAACTATTAATTAATTAATTGATTAATTTTTATTAATTTCGATAAAATCAAATCCAGTCTCTGCATATTTTAAAACTTTTACTTCAAACTGAAAAAGATGTCAAAGGACTTTTAACAATACTTCTACTACTTATAACATTTTTGAGAAGAAAAGATAATACCCTAAGAATAAATGTTAAGAGGACAAATAAACTTGGATGAAAAGAATGAAATTAGGACTCATTAGGTGCATTAAGAAAAAAAAACAACAATTGGAATTGCAAAAATGATGATGAATTATATGCAAACTTCCATCAAGCATTCAGAAATTTTAAACTTACCAGATGAGCATATAGTTAGAGCTAGAAGTTGCTATATGACACTGGATAATTATGTCGTTTGTTTAAAGTTAAGTGGGAGACACGGATGGTTCATTTTTACTCAATGCCTCCTGGTTTTATAAATTAGGCATTGTTTTCTTGCTTAAGTTTAATAACCTGCATAATTTTAATCAGACTTTCAAAATCAACTGATTCTCGGTGAAGATATAATATTTTCTTCCTTTTTCTATTCTGCATTTCATCTATTTAAATCAGCTGCATGAAAGTAGTAGTAGTAGTATTGTTAAAAGTGCTTAGGTCATTTCACGCATTGGCTCCCACTGGGAATCGAACCTTGGATCACTTTCACCAAAGGCAAACGAGCTGTCCACATGACTATCCAGGAGCCTCAGCCGCATGAAAATTCTAACATGGATGCATATCACTATTATTTTAATAAATAGATGCTCAAGGTGCTGATATATCAGCTTATCCTTTTTCCTCGAGTGTCTAAGGGTTGATTTCTTAAGGTTTTTATGTCTGACCAGCTCTGAGCCTTTGTAAGAAGCACATTTAAATAACTTTTACGTCGCAGGTCCACTAATTGTCCTTTATAGAGTTTCAGGAAATGGCTGTGAAGTATAAGAGTCGCAAGGCCTAAGAGCAGATGCTCTCAAAGATGACATCTCCAATGACAATGAATGAGTTGGACTTTGAGGGGATATAGCAAAACGTGTTTGCATCCAGTGACAGCAGGTCCTAAGGAATGCCCAACAAAAACTAACAGAAACTTCATTTTTCTATATTCTTATCATAACACTGTCACCAATTGTTCCCCTTCAAATATAGGAAACGATTTACCTTACAATACTCCACTTTAACAATGGGCTGCGACATGTTGTTTTGGCTCTTCTAGTGGCCTACTATGGTACTGTGGCACAAGGGTTACAATTTGTACCAAGACTAGAGACATGTATCTACAAACCTACCAAAAATTAGGTATAAAACTTTATTTTTTTCGAGATAATAATTAAAACTTAATGACTATCCCTCATGCTAGCAAAAGGCTTCACCGGTTGTTTTCATTATGACTTATACTATAGTTTTTGGATTGTATTATGTATAGATTTATGCATAATCAGTTACTTATATTTCAATTTTTATTGCATTTATTTAAAAAAACTAATTATTTGCCTTTTGACACTTTCACTTAAGTCAGAGCATAAGTCGGACAATTTACACCAACAGGATGACAAGTATAGCTCAGGCTGCAGTATTTCACATCCTGTGATTCAGTTGACAGGTTTACATTATGTTTGGCCTTCTTTAATTGCTTTGCCTTCGATTAGCTACACATTTTGCAGATCAAGATTGCGTAGTTCTGACATATACAACAGAATGTGGAAAAACAGGATTTAAAATAATCCACATAAAATGACCACATCAGACATATTAGTAAAATGTTAGCGAAGAGCAGTAATAGAGTAAAGTAATGAGATAAACTCGATGCAGTAGTTAACTACAGTATAAATAATACTGGTGTGGATAGGAGTGATCCAATCGTGACTTCCCAAAGAAAGCAGATGAAATGGAGGAAGAAACTGTCACACATTTATTATGGCAGTGAAAGATTCATATTTTCTTTAAAGTGACACTCGATATCCATCCGGTAAGAAGATATGCAATCTAGGAGATTATATGGAAGAGCCGGCTAACGCTGCTGAAGGGCAAAAAGGACAACGAGAAGGAATGAGGCTGCTTTTCTGTCAACAATACAAGATAATGTTTCTTTTAAATTTTCAATGTATGTAGTTTTAAATTTTCCTCTCATTTACTTCCGGCTATGATTACAAGCAAGTATAAATTTTTGGCAGATGATAAGAAAGGACTAAGGACTGCTTTAACCATTGTAAATTTTATAGTATTAGTTCAAGATATCTGCCCCAATAAATGTAAAATGTGGTCAAACATGCAGAAGACTAGTGGAGTAAGTTAACTGCTGAAAGTAAATTGGTAAAACAATTTCAAACTTCAATGTAATGTCAAGCATCTCATACCTTGAACACTTGGCTTTACTCAAAAAGCCAGGAAAAAAATTACAGAAGCTATTAAGGTTGATTTATTCTTAAAGGAGAAGGCACTGAGCCACTGCTGAAACTTAGCTTTAGAAAAATAATATAATTTTCCAGAGTCATACAGTAATGTCACCACAAAGTGCCTTATCAGATAATGAAGCAGTATCTGACCTTTATCGAAGGCCATCGATTTCTTACAAATGTTTATCTTCATATTTTTATACCTTCTCAATTAAAATTATAAGTGTTAATTGTGACCCTATAAGCAAATTTTTTCAAAAGGCTATACTCAAGATTAAATATGAATGGTAAAATGGATGACCTACAGACAAACTTTGAGCAAGTCAGAGAATGTTTACAGTTTGAGCTTACGTGACCACTTCTTTATTATATTTCAATAGCAAAAGCCATAATCCCAGACATGCATTCAGTATAAATGGTGGAAATAATCATAATTTGAAAATGGAAGCGAGATATTGTGGGTGTGACATCTCCATTATGCTTACAAAAAAAACCTGTGTAATTAAAGAAAGAAAGTTTTCTAAAGTGCCCCTTACGTAAAATTATATCTGGCAAATAAGAAAAAAGGAATGTGCCGTGGTAGTGGTGCAAGCAAGCAAGCAGGAGGCCTACCTGCTCCCTGCCAGCTCCTGCTTCCTCAGCAAACAGATCCTCTGAAGCAAGAGGCTTCTCGAACCAAGAGGTGTCAGCTGAGGTATTGCCCATTGAAGGCTCAGTTAAAGCTTGTCTCTTGGAAGCCTGCATGGACAGGGAGGAGGAGGTGAGGGGAATAGCGGCAGCAGAGGGTCCAACGAAGGAGTCCCCAAAAGGGTCTTCGACAGAGACAGTGGGAGACAAGTGAGAAGGAAGAGGAGGGATGTGCAGCGAGGAAGAAGGGGTGGTGGCTCCAGGGCCAAAAGGGTCGGAGGGAGTCATCTTCTCCATCTGGTGGATGCCTGCCTGGATACTGCTCAGCTCTATTTCAAGGTCAAGCAGATCTGCAATCACCTCAGAGGTGTGATGCTGGTGGGCGTTTGGGTGCCGTGGGGGTGGGGAAATGGCCACAACAGCTGCTGCTGACGATGTGTGACGTCTCCCTCGACTGCTCCCTACACCACTCTCTCCTTGATCCTCTTCTATTGTCCGCATCTTTCCTTGGTCCCCAGATTCCTAGAAATGTTAAGGAGATACTAGGTCATTAAAACTGCTAGTAGTTAATTTCAATGAAGGTATTAGAAAGCTTGGTATCTCAAATGAGCAACTGCATTTACTAAATAATCTTCATTCTTTATATCGAATTATATAAGGACTCTAAATAAGACATAGATCTGGGGTTTTCAACCTTTTTTGGTGCCAGGCACCCAATGGCGTTTCAGAAAGTGAAGCGGGAGCCACATAACATTTCCGTCCAGGGTGATATTCAGGCCATCCCTTGGCAATATTATCACTTTACTAGTTAACAGTAGGCCATTAAAAAAATGCTCCATGGTAAATAAGATAAAAAAAATTACAAAGTATATAACTTCATCATCACCTCACAATGTGGGAAAGTATTTATCTCCAAAGAAAATTTGATTACGGGGAATAAATCTGGTATGAAGGTTCTCACTGCATGAGCACATTCCCAAAAGCAGCAGACATTGATTAATTTGATACTCTGATAAGCTGAGCCAAGCTGAATCCTTGCAATAGCATTATGAACAAAATAACACATAGATATGCATTTTGGTAATCTGGACATAAGCGATAAGAGGGATTAAGTTAAGACTCGACTTCACCCTCAATGTTTACAAAACCCAAGACCAGGCCAACCAAGTTTCTGACCCCTTCTCCCTGAACCTCCTCTCTATCCCCACTAGTGCAATCGCAAGAAATACTGTTGTAGTAAATAAAAATATCTTTTTACTGAAGTTCGGTGGGCACTGTTTAAGGTCGCTTTGGGCACCAGGTTGAGTATCCCTGACATAGATTGTAGACTTTTGCCAAGAGTTGAATTACCCTAGGACCATATTATCTGTGATTTACTCTGCTATATTCAGCAAAAATCAAAATTACTTTATACCAATCACTAATAAACTTGTCTATGTCAATGTAAAGACCCTACAAGTAACCATGACTCAACTGACATAATCGATACTTTCACATTTTTTCTATGGAAAAATGAATTCTTGAATCAATTTGTTCTAGCATCTATTTTTCTGATCTTCCTTGCAGTATCAGAAAAGCCTTTATAACAGAGTTACATTAAATCAGCAATTTTATTTCAACTATTCTAACGACGTTTCTAAAGGCTGCACTCCGAGATTTAAATTCCTAACAGTCTTCTGATTTAGTTTACAAAATCTCCACTATGGGAGAGAGAGATTCCCCCAATGGAGATATATTAGTATATATTACATGATTAGTATTTCAAAGATATTTTTGGAAATTAGATAAATTTCTTGAAATTATAAAAACAATATCCACGTCTTTTTTCTCAACCATCTACTTCCACTGATTACCCGGGATTTCGTCATAAACCATTCAGTAAGGTATCATCTGAAAATAATGGAGCAGAGAATATTTAGCAACTAAAGTAAGTTTGCTCTTGTTCCTTCTTAGAGTGGGCAGGCCGATACCAACATCGGCTCTTGTTAAAATTGCTTTAACTTGTTACATTTTTCTTGGATGTTGTATTTTTTGCCCTATCAAAAGTGTGAATAATCAGAATATTTAAAACATGTTTGTAATAACTTATTGTGAATTTTTACTACTTTTCATGATACTTACTATAATTTTTGCGTTTATATTTACGTGTTTGGAAGCTAAGCTTAATTTTATGCTGGTTTTTTGCTGTTTTTTTCACCATGAAAGGACACTTAAAAAATTAACTTTTATTTCTGATATCTTTTGAATGTTTGGCAAATTAGATTTGATAAAAAACTGCTGACTTTGGTCACCAGTTCATCATCAGTTGATTGATCACCAATATATCACGTTTTTTTAAACATTGGCATATAGTATACTGATTTCCGTTTAAATGGAGCTATATTTTATGAAATACTAACACAGGGAAGAGCAATTTTTTTTTTAAATTGGTCCATCATTAACTGCAGTACTATTGAGAACCCTATTCTAAGTTAGAAATGAAGAGCAATAAGAGAGAGAAGACCCAAAAAAGGTGAATTTAAGGGTATAAGTCGACCCAAAAATAAGGCAACACCACTTCCCCAGCTCTATTTTATGGGAAGAAAAACTACGGTATCCATAAATATACAATAGCTTAAGGAATATTTACCGCATAAGATTAAGATGCTAGAATTGTTTCTTTCAGCTGCCATGCCAATTTATCGCCTGTGCTTAACTATTGTACAAGTTTCTTTTGTCGGTATCTCTTATAAAAATGCGTTACAAAACAGAAACACAATAGTATTGTAGATATAATGGTAATAAAGCGTGGTAATATCAAATCACGTCACAGCTAAAACAATTTCCATTAACTCCTAACGCTAAGTCGAATCATAACAATTATATAAACACAAACAAACCATGATATGCTTATTGATCTTCATTTGTAAAAAGAAAGCATCGAAGTATATATTAAATTTTTGTAAAATAAAAATACATGCAAAGAATGAATGTGTGAAATTTATTTTAAAGATATGAAAATGGTTATTAATTTAACTCTTTTATTATGAAAACATGTCATAAAATAACATACTTTCCGCCGCAATTGAATTTTGTGATGATATTTGTTTTATATGATGTCTACCTTAAGGGGAGTGGTCAGGCCTGAAAAATATCGTCACTGTCGCTCTCTCTATTTAGTTCCAAAATTGGCCGCTGTCTATTCTCGTAGCAATGGTGGAATGGGTGGTTGAGGGGAGTAAGGAGATTGGGGAGGGTAAGCGAAAGAAGAGCAAACGGGCAGTGAAGGACGACCAACAAATCCTTTCAGAATATCCTTTCGTTTCTTTACAGAAGTTTTTCCGGGAGAACTTTTCCATGTATGACACAACGGCGAGAGAAATTTAACCTGATGCAGAATTTCAACTAAAAAATAACATATTTCATCCAAAAAGTAGATCTTCACTGGTTTACGATGTATTTTTTTATACAAACTAAGGACATTCCTTCGATGCTAATTTACTTTTACTCTCAGAACTTAGTGGCTGCTCGAGATATGCCGTTATACACGAATACCTCTCCTACAATTTATTCTGTTATCGATTCAAAGAAAGGAAATCCCTTATTTTTTATCAATGTACCGCATACTTACTTCAGTGGAGTACTATCACTATACTCTGATTCTGTACAATTTTATTCATGCATCTTTTTCGGGTGGTGATGTTAGTTATCCCGTACCCCATATTTACATTAATAACAAATAACTGTTTACATTTAGTCACAAAACCAGCATGGGGTATCGTGGTAATTTTATCTAAAGAGAGCCAATATCGAGTAGTTTTTAAATTCATCTGAAGTACTTTAGAAAAACATAATATAATTATTTAATTCCTATTTAACGTACCGATTGCAGAGAATATTTCTTCCATGCAAATACAAGTTATATTGACGTTAATACTCTGCGAATTGCCATATAGCTCAGGACGGAATTCATGATGCCGCCTAGCTATTTCTCCATGCAAATATGAACTTAGAAATTTTTCGAATGGTAATAACTGTTTGTCTTGGCCTCATTTGTTAAAACAGAGTACGCCACGTGAAGGCTGAGGTTGACTGTGGATAGGAGTTGGCTATGTATTATGCATCCCTTGTACTCCTCCTAACTCAACTAACCTAAATATTACCTAAACTTAAAAGAGCGAAATATAGCACTAAACACTGGCATCAAAGTGGTGATTATATACGATTGCGATGAAAATAAGTAACACTAAAATTAAAACTAAAGCATCATTTATAAAAATAATCATTTATGATTATTGTGCAATTGCCGACATATGTTCGGTAAGAGGAATTCTAAATAAAATTCTATCGATCCCAGAGAGCCATTTACATTGCCGTAAGCATTTCAGATAGGGATAATGGAGTCTTATTTCAAGACTTTCCCATTATGATACGGAATTCAAACTTTGCATTAAATAAGATCAGGTCCTAACAAGTTATAATGTCTACTCGAATCTGCCAATAGGTCCTGGGTTCGACACCAGGCGCCTACAGAAATTAGAAATTGCTACGATTTTTAAGATTATTTATTAACCTCTTTCCGATAACTTAGAAACTTAAAACTCAGCATGTGAGTAGAAATCATAAATAAATTTCGTATACGTATTTTAAGGTTTCCCTAATTGTCCTTGGTTCGATCCCAGAGAGCCATTTACATTACCGTATGAGTTTCAGATGAGGAAAACGGAGTCTTAATTTTGTTCCTTCCCGGTATGATATTGACTCCAAAGTTTGAATCAAATTGATTTTATTTCTATCTATTACATTCTATATTATATGTATTCACATCTTCCAAAAGATCCTGAGTTCAACACCAGTGTCTCTACTATTTGAAACTTATGGCAGGAATTTCCAATTATTTATGATTAGGTTTTGAAAATATTTTAAGCTATATCCCGGAAACAGGCTATATCCAAGAACAGGAAATACAAAATCACAGTGGTCACGAAAAATATTCCCTTTGTTATATAGAGAGACTCGTTGCTATTTGTTTATTTAATGTTATTGTAAATTCTATTTATGTTTCTGTTCGGTTGTTAGAGAATGAGACTAACCCAATGCAATTGAAGCTATTGTGTGCTCTGTGAATAATTATGAGTTATTAATGTTATAACAAAATTAATAGAGCAATAAATCCACAAGGTATAAAACAGTTAGAGTTTTGTTGGTATCTCTGCAAGGATACAACAAATTGGCGACGAGGTAAAACCAAAACTAGAAGAACCAGAAAGCCTGACGCAACAACAATCGGAATAAAGGACCGCCATTTTGAAAAAAAAATCTGTTATCCTTAAAACGGAATGCCTAAAGAGCCGGAATTCAATTCCACCCTGGAAACGTGGGATCGTTTCCTGGTGCGGGTGGAGGACTATTTTGCAAGGGCCAATATCCCGGATAATGCAGAAAATGCGGCAAGGCGTAAGGCTACTTTACGGCATGGTATGGGCACAGTTTTACTGAATAGGTACCTCGACGATATGGGAACAGCGGCGGAAAATCATACATTCAAGGAAATTGCCACGGCGGTCAATAATTTGATCAATCCAGCACCTGCGGTGATGGGGGAGCGCTTTAATTTTTTTCATCGCCATAAATTGCCAGAAGAATCTCCGGAAGACTTTTTAGCGGCACTTAAACGCATGGCGCTGACCTGTAATTTTGCGGAAGATGCTGTGCACCCCGAGGATTGCCGCATTCGGGACCAGTTTGTATTTGCTTTTGGCGACAGGGATGTACAAAGCTATCTATTGCAGCAGGAGAGTCTGTCGGTGAACAATATGGTGAAGTTCGCCAAACATTTTCCATGTTCTTTCTTTACTACTGATTTTTCAGCTTGATTTCTTTTCCTTACATGTTCAACCTTTTTATATGAAAGACATCCCCTTGAATTTTTCATTATAATTCGGCTTTGGTTTATTTCGATTTCTTTAAACCAATACCTCTCATTAATGATTTAATTTATGCAATCAACGGTAATTGAATACTATTATTAAAAGTTTAGAGAAAATTCCTTACTATTTAGAAAAACACAAGTAATTAACGAAGCAATGCTTTCAAAGTATCTGTATACTACAGGAAGGCTTCGTTTTTTTGCCATCTGAAAAACCTGCAAAGTCAAAATTGCGAGAGAGATAGTAAATATTTTAAAAAATCCAAGATTAGGTTCTAATAATAGTTGAAATGGACCAAAAGGAGATTATTTATTGACAACCGAAAACATGAAGAGAGACTAGAAAATCATTTTATGGACGGAAGACTGCTAAAAACATATCACACGGAATACAGAAATAGAATAAAATTTTGTGCCTATTTAAATACATTATAAAAAGAGCGAACGTTATTTAATTCGCTAGTATTTTCTTTGCTTTCACTGCAAAAATACATCTAACATAATAATCACCGATTTTTATATATTTATCTATCCGATATCAGTCACTTCCGTAAGAAATGCAAGGTAGAAATTCTTTAATGACATTTAGTGTGAAAGAGCAACACGCATTGTCACGGAAAATGAGGTAGGGTAGAAAAATCATTCATTGCCGAAGATAAGACTAGTATGTATTTGGAAGAGTCTCTCTAGCTTCCTCTGCTACAATGTAAGAAAGCACAAGACCATGGTGAATGACCCTAACCCTCATAATTCTTAGCTTTCCTTACTTTTGACTGCGGAAAGAGTGTGAGGGAAAAGAGGGAAAAGAAAACAGCACCACTATCCTATTTTGAAAACTAGAATTCGAAAACGCTAAACATCATTCTTGGTTTAAACGATTACAGTTATTGTGTAACAGTTACATGTATGAAATGTTTCTGGATACAAAGATGAAGGATGAAACTATGCTTTCCCAATAGCGAAATTTTCGTATCCCATCTTATAGCCGAGTACTACTTCAACGAAAATGATCGAATTTTGTGTATGATTACTAATTTTTTCTCAATTATGATTTGCATAATAAAAAAAACCTTACTGACGAATTGTTGATAATTCTTTCGTGCGTCGAATGGTAAAAACAGATTTTTTTAATCATTCTAAATGCCGACGTAGTGATGTAATCGGCAACTGCCTGAAATCCGATTTTTGAGCGGGGTGACCACCCCCCTTAATAAGACTTGCCAAAAATTAGTTTTAGTAAGAAATAATTATGGTGAGTTGCGAGAGTTTGTGTACAGCAAGTGTAAAGCAGGCAGTATCACCAATTTACCCCTTGGTGGTATAGGGTTAAATTTTATGTTTGGCGTATAAGTTAACCCCTGGTTTTTTGAGAGATTTTTTAGGCTTCAAAGGTCGACTTATACACCAGCCTACATGGTGATACTCAATGCCATAAACCTTTGATTGATAGATGATCTATCAGAAAGATAAACAATTGTGTTTTCATTATTTAACACTAGGAGGGTGGGAATTTTGATAAACCTACAAGGACGGGAAGGGGTCATTAGACCACCTACTTTTTAAAATTACCAAGTTTGCAGTGAAAATTCTGATTGCTGCCTTTAAGGTATAGCCGAACATATTGGTCACCCTGCTTACTTATAGTTTATAAACTCATTCAGGACACAAAAGAGATAAGGCAAATAACATAAAGCCAAACTGCACCAAAGAAATCTCTTTGTTTAATATTGCAGCACTCCAAATTTAGAGGGAAGTTCTGGTGGTTGGTAACCCTACCACATAATGTTGGTATTCTTGGAATAAATTTCTATTTGTTCAAGAAGGTTATTGAATTAGGCCAATTAATTGAAGAGGATTTTATAATTAAAAAACTATTAAGTTTGTAACCCAGCCCATAAGTTGTTTTATGGATTTGCAAATGTTATAAATCAATTTGGCATGGTCAGTAACCCCAGACAGGCAATTTTTGCGAAAAAATTTAGAAAAATACTCCTGCCATCATTCTTGGTGTAGGTCATATCCCAAGTAGGTGTTCTTATAAGTTTCCTGTCATATGGCATAGTGCTTGGTAAAGAACAATTGACTTCTATCAATAAATTGGACCTTCTACTATTAGATCCTAAGTTATGAGGTTCATTGGTCTAATTGCCAACAATAGATCGAATATGAAAGACTGCAAATGTTTTACATTGGTCTGCATTTTGTTTAATTAAGTAATGTTTAAACACGATAACATGTTAAAAACCATTATAACCTATTCAGAAAAGTTCATTCTTGATATACTGCAAAAATCAATCCCGTGGAAGGAACGAAAGTATTTTTTATGAATTTTGAAAAAGTAGGTGGTCAAATGACCCCTTCTTGTCCTTATAGGTATATTTTGTTGTAATATTTAAACAAACTGCGAAAAAAAATATTTTATTAAATAAGGTGACTCTTTCAATGGAAATAAACAAAGTAAGGAAGTTTAAAAAAAAATCAAAAGAAATTTGCTTGAAATTTTTTGATGTCAAGTGGCCAAATGACCACCTCTGTCCTTCTAATGTTAAATTCACCACTGTTTTCCTTTCTACATTATTTATTTAGAACTCTTTCATTTCCCTCAACCTTAGTGTTATCCATTAAGATTTCCTTAATTGGGCAGATTTATACCGGAATAGCAGATATAAATTGGAATAACTTTCATTTAGAAATATACCAAAAATTTCAATCATTATTCCCAAATTTTAATTTTACAATTTCATACCGTCAGTTGCTTTAAATCACCTCCGACTTGTTTGTTTAACACAAATATATTCATATTAATTAATGTTTCTTAAATCTCTAATCACTCTATCCATTTTCTTTAAAAAGCGTCATTTAAAGAAATTGCCTCCGTAAGGGTTCACAGCAAATAATGCACAGAATATCTTCTTGTTTCCTTAGCCAAATGAGTTCATAGGAGACTGCCTCTGACTGCCATCTTCACTGCTATAGTTGCAGCTGTCAGAAGAATACAATTTCCCACAAAGTCATCCAACTGAGAACACCAGAAGATTTTTTATCCTTGTCTCATAATTAGAGCCATATCATTTAATTGCATATCATTCACACATGTAATAATTAGCAGCATACTTTAAAAAATAAATATTTGCTCGTAAAATAGAACAATATTAACATTTTTATCTAACCTTAGAAGAGAGGTCGGAGTATTTGGAAGAGGAGGAATACTTCAATTGTTGCTGTTGTTCTATGTGCTGCTTGGCCATTTCTATTTCTTTCTTCTTCAGCTCAAACACCACTTGGAATAAATCCCTCATTGCTATGACGACCTTCAAAAAAGTAACATTTTATTAAATGGATGAATCACTTTCAAGGATTACATGAAGAACTCTTGAGTTAAAGTCTCTTTAAAAATAGAAATTCTTTCCAAACAAGCAAAATACTACTCACTATTTTGAAAATGAGAGTAATTTTCAGATGAAACATTTCTTTGGGCTGAATCCCAAATTTGAAGAGACAGAGCTCACTATAATAAAAGAACGAAAGAAAGGAGCACAAACTTGTGAAGCAGCTTTATCAGTCTTGATTCCAAAGAAACGGTGCCCTGTATCAGGAGAGCCGAAGATGTATCCAAATGCCCTTGAATCCGTCATATCTTGCGCTATGAAAGATATCTTGTGAACTGGATGATGATAAAGACAATCCTTTGCAATAGAAAGGAAAAGAGAAGACTTTAATTACAATTCAAAATCAATCAGTAATCAAAAGGAACGGACAGAAGCACCATTATGGAGAGAGAGGACAAACAATGATCTGTTAATGATGTTCTGTCTTAAAAAATATTAAGAGGTGTGAGTTTATGTGTACATACATAAGCATAGGGAAAGAGAGGCAACATAGACAAACTTGAAAGTGGGTTAGAGGAGAAAAGAGAATGAGGAAGACAAAAGATGTTGGCTGATGCAAAAAAATAATTCATCACAAACTACAGGAAAGAATAAGATGGGGAATTTTCAGACACAAGAATCTACTGTAATGAACAAGCTATTTACATTACCGCTTACAAAGAGGTTTAATACAATACTAAAAACTGAGTATAATTAATAATTCATAAGACCTTTCCACTTTTTGCGAGATGCAAAAAATAGATAGAAAATTATACAATCAAATTTTAGATTAGAGATGGAAATCATAACTACTATCATATGAAAAATCACAATTATATAAAATTATGCAGATTAAAATTAAATTATCTCAAATAACAGAAGTCAAATAAGAATATAGTTTCCAGAGGTACGTTCCTTTAACGTTTGTTCACACATACTTCTGTTAAGCAGTACATTCTGTTGATTGAAAAAAAGTGAAGTTTCTTATCCCATCACTTAATAAAGAGATTATAACTGACTTGAATTATAACTCTTAAACGCATTCATCCAAATGTATTTTTCTCTAATTCCTATTCCTCGAGGAGATATTGACAGATTTATTATTTATATACATAATACCAAAAGAGAACTTTAATAAACTTCAAATACTTTAAAACAGAGGTGCCCAACCTTTTTTTATCCAAGGGCAGTGCATTAAGATCATTCATACCTTGTGCGCCAGAACACATACAAAATTTAATTAAATACCATAACCAAGATTCAAACCTGGGACCTCAGCGTTGCAAGACTAATATGCTAACCACTGCATCATCCAGCACTGCAAGCAATTGATCATCTGTGAGCCATGTTTTGCCCTTTTCTCCCTTCCTCTACATATGAGAATAAGGCCAAACAAGTTGTAGGCTGCATATGGCCAGTGGGCGCTGATGCTTTATACCATCACAGCAGAAAACTGAAGCTGTTTTAAATTAAATTTACTACACAACAGCATCAATAGTAGCTTTTTCGGTTATATACTTTCCTTAACTAAGTCTTAGAAGTAAACAATCCATTTATTTGCAGAGAAAATTAGAATTCAATCTATTCCTGAAAAGGTATAGAGAAAATTCAGCGATGTCGATAGCTATCACCTTTTGAAGGAAGGTCCAGAATGGCGGGAAACTAAGCAAAAATTGCACTTGACAAATCATTCCTAACAAATTTAAACCTATATAGCATATAAAAATTAGAATACATGAATAATTACATTATCATTTAAAATACTCAGACAATCATCTCATTAAATCAAATCCCTTTGACAAAACTCATCCCTTGTCTCCATAGTTAGGTAATTCACATTTGCGAAGGAAAATCTCATGATAATCACCTTTTTTGTTTTATACAAGAAAAATGTGAGTTTGTTTTTCCTAAGGTCTCAGCAAACCTGGTATTTGTGATGTTGACACTCTGATGTGCAGGCGGGCCAACTCCAAAAATATGAGAGGCAGCACTTACTTAGAGGGGAATCCCGCAGTGGAATTAGTAAGGTAGAATTGATAGAAGGTCAGTATGCAGTGAAATTCGTAGAACATCATCAGACTCAATATAGCAAATTGACTATACCTGAACCTTTTCCCCTGGTGAGAGGCTCGCAATAACAGTGTCAATATCTGATTAAAAATATGAGAATCTCAAGCAAAAAGTGCAATGAAACATCCTAGCCTACATTTAAAACTTTCTTCCAATTACTTCTAATTGTAATCTTTCACTTACAAACAAATCAAACTTGATATGATAATTCTGAGAATGTATTTGCTGTGTGACACATATTCTACAAATAGCCTCACTCACTTTTATTCTGATTACCATGGAGCTAATGTTAATTCTCCACGACAAATAGCTATGAGTTTGAGCTTCACAAACAACAGCATGAAAAGGTTTGATTTTAAAAGTAACGTGTTTCTAAGATTAAAAAAATTCTAATTGATCAATATATTTATGCATATGAAAGCAAAATAATCAAGTTAGTTCAAATGATAATGAAGCTAATTGTATCGACTGAAGCCAAATTAAGTTGACACTTTCATCTCAATGATAAGATGTACGCTAGTCTTCACTTGTGGACTTCCAAAAGGACTGTTATCATTTCCCTTCCAATTTTTTGCCCTAAACGTTATTTCATGATTTATAAGCAACTTTGGACTTTACTATTTGCAATGGCTTTAATCACCCAATTGATTTTTATGACCACCAAAGCACACGCTTGTGTGAGTATTAAATCCCCTTCCCCTTGGTATGCTCCATGCCATGTGTATGGTGTGTGAGATAAAAGTACGTAACAAGGCAATATTCCATTACCAGGATCTTTCTGTTGCAGGTTGGTTATTTTCAGTCCAGTAATTATCATTATCATTTCAGTTTCTCATCACTCAAAATAATTTTAATCCTAGCCAATATAATACCATATAATTATATGTTCAGTTCTATACATTGCAACTATGAATTGAGTAAACCTCCACCGTTTACTTTAAGTCAAAGCTCATAAAGAATTGACTGAATAGCCATTGGTTTACAAAGCTGATTCAAACGACATGAGAAAAATGAGGAAATAGATTCTATGACTGCACACTGCAAATATTATGATTTGTCAGAGCCATCGACAACAGTAACTCGCTAGGGATTGCACCGCTAAGGATATTATAACAGAACTTACCCCTGTTTTGTCATCTCGCAGGCGTAGACCATCAATGGCAACACAAACCACAATTCGTTGCTTGTGTTCTCCTGCAGCACGCACAGCCATCTTAAGGTCTGCAAGGGCTTCTTGGCACATTCTCTCTCCCCTCGCTTCGCCCACTTCCAAAATGCCTATCAACTTGGCTCGGAAGCTGACGCCATCTCCTAGGAAACGAGATGGCTCATTTTTGTCTGCAAAAATACACAGATGATGAATTGTTAACAAATGCAGAAAACAGTTTTCAACCAAATTATCCAATGTTTTGAGAAAATGGGTACTAAATTAGAATTAATTGAAACTTTGGGAGAAAATACTTGAATAACATCAAAGCTACTTGCACCAATGGCTTCAGAATGAAGCTTACTGAATTCTATCTGCGTCATCACAAAGTACCTTAAGTGATTTAATTATAAAAACTCTACTAATTAACTTGGTGATAAGATATTAGAAATTATGAATTAAATAGGACATTATAAATCTCTCTTAAATGAAATATTAATTAAATACCCTCTCTCCAATCATTCTCCTACTTTTATATTGCAATCTATCTAAAGCATTGATAGTTCCTTCTTTTTCCTTAGGATATGCACTCGAAACCCTTGTATCAAATCATATTTGTAAAAGTGTATAATGAAACAAAACAACTAACAGAAGTCCATCATTGTGACATGCCCCATCCTATTAAAAATTCTAACTTTTTCATCTCAATAAGCCTAATAATAACTTCAGAAATTTGGTCAAAATGAAAATGTAAGCTAGCAATGAAAATAATGCATAAAATCTTTCTTCTTGTTTTTACAATAATTTTCCAAAATTGATCCTTACTCTAACAAGTGAAGACTGATTAACAGGAAATAAATTTTTAATCACATACCACTGATTTTGATTGTTTACATATTTTAATGATAGTGGAAGGACATATAGCTCCACTCAAACTTATGAATCATATATTCATGGAGTTCTGAAAACAATCTTGGGCCAAATTTCATACACAACAAATACTGAAAATGACTATTTATTAGATGAAAAATCGTATTTACATTTCTATGATACTATCAACATTTAAACTATATGCTTGCATTAGGAATACAACTTGTATTAGAAAATTTGCTACTTCGAAGTCACAAATAGAAATTTCAAACAGTATCTTAGGAAGGTATGCATACATAATACCAAATATATGCTTCAGAGCTCAAACTTTTCAATCACACAATCTACAAGAATTTTAATCATCAACTTCTGACAAAACGATATGCCAGGGAAATGGAATGAATGTAAGGAAAAACAGTAAATGTCAGGTGACGGTCTTCAGGCCACAATATTTATGTATGTGTAAAACCTTCTGTATTATGATTGAAGGTATATTTGATAAGTAAGAAGTTGCATTTGCTTAAAGCTGGCTGTCTTCTTTCGTCATAATTGAGAGACAATGTTTGTCATAACTCATTACATGTTTGAACCTGAAATAAATATGTAATTTATAGTAATCTCAGTCCGCAAATACTTTCCAAAGAACACAAGTTTAGACTGCAACTGTGCCTCCCTGTTTTTTATATTTTTTAAAGGAATAATAGGTGAAGTCTCTATCTAAGGCTACGTCATATTTCACTAAGAAACATCATGTTGGAAATGATATCATCATACTACAGCATATTTTGGCATTTCGAAAATCAGTTTGAAGCTTAAATAGAAAAACGTAGAAAAAATTAATATTTATCTCGGTTTCCTTTATTGCGAGACTATTAAACAAAGCGTAAATCCCCCTACTCTTGCACTTGAAAATATTTGATTTGATTGATATGAATCATTTTCGCTAAAATTATACTTCCCAATCATGAATCGGTACATCATTATGAAACAAGTATGGAGATATTCAACGACAAATGTTAAAAATGTCATGCAGAACTTACGGCAATAAAACTGGAATGGAAACAAACTGGGCAAAAAGAATTAACAAAAGTAACCCTAAAACATTTAACTTTCACTCCTCACTTACATTTACAAGGACTTGTTTTCTTCCTTAGAGTTTGCATCCCACAAGTGAAAGCAGAAGCATATATTTACTGACAATCAAGCAAGACCACTTTCGAGATCAAGAGAGTTCAAAAGACTGAATTATCCTCCATAGAGCTCTAAATATGGAATAAGTTCTCTTCTGCGGTGCATGGCAATATCACACAACTGACTTAAGTACAAAAAAGCCAGAAACACATAGAACTCGATCGATCAGCCAGGCCCAAAAGTGCATGAAGGTAGCTTAACATAAGACAACATATGACTTCGGGTCGGGTGATACCGGCATAAAACACCAAAGGACACCAATAATGGTGTCATTTTCCTTCGTCTCTCCATCTCTAGTGAGAGTTATTCATCGCAACAAGCTCACATCAAAAAGATTGAATAATAAGAGATGATGAAAAAGGAATTCCGGAATTAAAGCAGAACCGATTAAATTTCGATTTAAACGGAACATCGGCAAAGTCGGATCAACGGACTTCGACAAATGCTGCAATATCTGCTACAACGAAAGAAGAATTGCTTCTAACTTTCCGCTTTCCACAGATCACAGACCTCACTGCAAATAAATTTAACACATTCCCAGAGTTGAAAGGACTGGTAAACATGTCGATGGAACATGAATCGATCAATTTCGGAAGGAGACACCGCGCGATCGATTCGAACGCGAGAATACATCGGGTCGCGTCACGTTGAATGAAGATTCTTGAGTCATACAGGGCTGCTCGTAGGGACTATAAGCAACTAAATTTACATGTCGCCCTACGAGCTTTTCAAATATTAAATGCAGAATGAACTATACTTCTAACGAGTAATAGTAACCGCAAGAAAGCAGGGATCGATAAACTCTCCGAATGCGGCGACATTACGGATATCCGAAGAAGCTCTTAACACGGAAACGTGGCGCGACATTTGTATGCCTTCACGAACAGGATTCAGACTCAAAGTCGGTCCATCGTCGTAAAGGCCCCATTTTTAATCAATCGCTCGCAAATGCTCTCACGGGAAAAATCGCGCGATGTTGCGAAATGTCTATAAAAATGTAGTAGGTCAAAATTGTTATAAAAATGTTCAGTACTAAAAATGATACGAGACGTAACAGCAATATTTAAAATAATTACTAACATAGTCTCAAAAAAAAAAACAAAAAGGTTCCCTTTCAAAAAGTGCGGGATTTTGTTGGAACGGGTGCTTTTGTTTCTCTTTCTCAAGAAACACGGAGATTTTTCCATTAAAATCTAATTAAACTATTTCTCTTTCCTATTGTAGCATAAATGTCGCAGGCAGTTTTTGAGGCAAATGTTAAATAGAAATGAATAAGTCGGATGTTGGTAAATGGTTTTGGACCTTTTTAAAAAAGTAGTCGTCTAATGTTTTCGGCCAATTATCCCAGGAGAAACTTCCAGTGGGAAATTTTTTTATAAAAAAGTAAATTGATTTTCCAGTGCAATAAATCCCGTAACATTAGAGAAAAGTTTGGTTTAGTATAAACAACCTAGGTTTCGTTTAAGCGAAACCTAGGACGTTTGTACTAAAACTTATTTTGTGGACTCCTCAAAGTGAGTTTTACTTCTCCTGCCCCTTTTCGTCATGTAGGAGTGGAAACGTAGCATGCGGGATCATTCGAGCGGCTCTGCAGGGTCTTTCTACAGTTTCGATAATTTGTAAACGCACCGTCCATTCATTAATTACCATCTAAATATCAAAATATAATTAAACTATTCGAATATGGGAAACTTCCCATTTATTTCACTCTTTAAGTTATGTTTGTTATGACGCTGCTGTTGAGTTGGCGCTTCATTGCAATATACGAAACATTGAAATGAAACATTGTTTGCAACAATGAACCGCCGTCTGCTGTTAACGCTGGACAATGCAACAGTACATTGGACCGTTTTTCGGACAAATTCCTCTTGGACAAGTTGGCCTATTTTTCCAACATTGTGGAAGATCTTCCATGAACACATAAGCTGAGGGTTGTACGAGTAAAAGTTGCTTGCGTACTGCAAGCATGTTAATGTATGATATATTTTTGCCTGCGCCTACGAACTGTTTACACTAATGCACTTTTCAAATGTCTCTGACGGTTTCAAAATTTCAAGTTGATATATCGGGAAAGTTCTCAAAGGAAACTCTGTATTCCCTTTTAAATGAATGTACGTTTTAAAATGGAGCCCTGGCTTCGAACCATTTGGAGATCGGTGCATTGCATTTGTGAGACATGTTCACGACTGCTCTACCGGGTTATGGATTTCTATCTTTTCTGGAAATACTTTAAAGAAATGTTTGAAATTTTCAGCAGTCATTTCATAAGGGAGAATTAAGTTCATCTGGTGTTGAAAGCAGAATCTTTTACCAAGATATGATAACGTATAACGACCTGGAAGGGATAGAACTAATTTAATCTAAAGTAATTAAACTAATTTAAAGTTTGATGTCGATATCATACAGGGTAGGTCCGATAATCAGATTCCCGTTTGCCCACTTTAAATGCAAGAATGAATTAAAATGGCGATCTGGCATCGAACCCAGCATATTTAGTGAAACTTGAAACTGCGTGTTTGAGATGTATTTTTGATGATTCACATAACGAGTTTTACGTTTCCACGTTATAGGGAAGTGATTTAAAAAATTCTTAAAAATCGCCGCAATCTATTTCAATTAGGAGGTTTGCACTCACCTGGCGTCGAACTCACGGACATCTGGTGACATTTGTATAACTATTTATTCAGAAGAGCGCCTCCTCTGGGACATCCGCGATTCTGATTTCTCTATCCCAACGGGAATTCAACATTTTATAAATTTCTCGGAATGTAGTCAAAATGGCGGAGCTATCTGATGTCGAACCCTTTTGGAAGATGTGAATACATATAACGTCCTGGCATAAATAAAACTTATTTCATTCAAATTTTTAATTCGATATCATATATCTTCGAAGTCTTCGTTGGATAAACACGGCTTCAAGCGATTTCCCGAGTTTAAACTCTCTAATTATCGGGAATCGCCTCTAAATATTCTGAAAATCCCCGAATGCATTTTTATGGAAAAAATCGGGATTTCTGGGCCTCGGGCGTTTCTGGCATCGAACCCATGATAGTGATGGTCAAAGTCTGATTTTTTTCTTACGGTCACAAGCTATGGGTAGTACGTCGTAAAAATTTCAAGTTAATGATACTCGTGGAACATGGTTAGAATTGTATCCCCCATAGCCGCGAAGCTCAACCTGGTGCCCGCGGACACCGGGGTGCCCGAAGCGACCTTGCACAGTGCCCACCAAGCTTCGGTAAAAAGATTTTTTTATTTGCTAGAGCAGTTTTTCTTGGGATTGCGCTAGCGGGGATACAGGGGAGGTTCGGCGGGAAAGGAGTCAGAAATTCGTTTGTCTTGGTCCTGGGTTTCACAAACATCGAGGGTGATGTCTTAACTTTATCCCTTTTATCGCGTATGTGCAGATTAACAAGACGCGTATCTATGTCATATATTTTTAATTTTACGAATGCGAATATTCAGCTTGGCTCAGCTTATCAGGGTATGAAATTCCCCGCAGTCAATGACTAAATGCTGCTTTTCGGAACGCAGCGGTGCACATGCAGCGAAAACCTTCATACCTGAATTATTCCCTGTAGTCAAATCTTCTTCGGAGATAAACACTTTCCCACGTTATGAGGTTGAGATGAAATATAATTTTCTCGATCTTATTTACCAAGGAGCGTTTTTCTCAAATTACCTACGGTTAATTAGTTAAGTGATAATATTGCCAAAGGATGGCCAGAATATCACCCTTGACGGAAATGGTATGTGGTGCCCGCTTCGCTTTCGGAAGCGCCCTTGAGTGCCCGGTCACCAAAAAGGTTGAGTACCACGGCCCTAAAGGAGAAGCGTCCACATATAATAGATATTTATTGATTTTTACACTCCTCTTATTCATTCATTTACTTAGTTTGTTTTTATGTTCGTTAATTTGTGATACCACTCATTATACGCTCTTAAAAATGTGGCGTAATTTAAATTAGCACGCTTTAGTAAAAATAAGAAAATGAACGTAGTATTTTCAAATTTTTATTTGCCAAATTAACCCCTTTATGGCGTACAGCGGCTAGAATCGAAAAATTTGGCCAAAATAATTCAATAGTTTTTTTTAGTACTGTCTTGGAAACTTGCATGGCCATATTTCAATAAATTCTGCATATAACATTCCCAACTGAGGGTCCGAGAGAGGACAAGAGAAAGAAATACAACTTAAAGGACATGTTGCATGAGGTGTATACTATATAGCTCTCAGACGTAGGTTGGGAATCCTTGAAAGAAAGGAGATTGGAAGCTAGGCTGCGATTGCTTAATAAATTCAGGGAAACTACATTTTCCAAAGATACAATCGGTATCATGCAACCCCCCTGCTACGTCGGTCGATCCGATAATGACCGTAAGTTAAGAGAAATAGATGCTAGGACGAATCGTTTCAGAGATTCGTTCTTTCCGCGAACAATACGTGACAATAACCGAATAAGGAAGTAATTTAGATTCATCTGGTGTTTACACCCCCTGCCACACGCCGAAAGGCGGCTTGTAGGGTATTAATGTAGATGTAGATGTAACTATATCCAAAGATCTGATGGAAGTGATGCATGATTGCAAAATTTACTTTTGTATAACGGATAAAGTGTGGTAACTTTTTATTCATCTCGTCATCTCTTTGTTTTAAGTTACTCAAATATTTTGTTTAAGCTATTAATACCCGAAACATAATCATTTAGAAGCACGTTCGCCCGTAGATCCTTTCAAAAATAAGGTCATCAAGGGTGGCCATCCACCGTCAGGATAAGGCTCTCCAACGAAAAGTAGGTTTATTTATCGACGACGCAAATTGTCGCAGTTTTTTATTTCAATTACTCTTCATAGAGCTTCGATGAATATAGTGTTATAAGTTACATCGTGCTACATCACTGATATTTTTCTCTCTTTATGTGAAATTGGCTTTAAAACAAAGATTCGCCATTCTGTTGAATTAATTATTCAAATATTCAACTGTAATCACTTGAATAAACTATTATGAAGATTAAAGACTGTTTTTATAACACTGCATTGATTGTGCTCATTAGGGTTCAGAATTGGCTTGAAGCTGAAGAATTTGGCGAAAAAACAAAAACTGATATTTTTCGTGAATTTTGGTCAATTTTGACCCTCTGTAGAATTTTAATGCGTTGACATCAGCGTAAATAAATTGGTGGTAATAGGCGGAATTTATTCCAGTATGGCCATGTGAAATTTTAAAGTCTACACAAAAAAAAAGGATTTATTTTTGGCAAGCTTTTTCCGATTTTAGCCCTCTGTACGTCGTAGTATTCAAGACAGCCCTACATTATCTTCATGGTTCTACGTCTATGTACGTATAATAGATATTCAGTTACCAAATTTACCAGTTTTTGTTATAAACTACCTAAACCAAAGCTTGGGGATCATCCATTACAAATCTGAGGAGAGATTGACGGAGACAGCGGATGGGAGGCTTATCTCGTGTGCTTAGTAAAAGCCGAATCGGCGACCCTCAATTTTAATTTAAGATGAAAAATTTGATGGAACTTCATTAACGAGCCAAATAAAAGAAATTCCATAGAGCGAGAACCAAATGAAAAAGGAATCTTAACAATAGAACGATAGCTGCTTAACTTTAGTTTATTCGGCACACAACTTTGAGAGCGTTGTTCTACGTGGTACTCAAGTTAAAGTAAAAAGTTATTCAATTCACGAATGACCCCCTTTTGGTGTTAGCAAATCTACGGTTCATCTGTAAAACCGTCTTTCATTTCTCGTATCTACATTAAAGCCTACAGTGAAAGGACATTTATCAGCAATTAATCATTAAAATTGCTTTGCCTGAAAATCTGTAGAAGAAAAAACGTGAATCAAAGACAGAAAAACGTCGACGATCAGGGATCAGGATTCCACCTTACCAAGGAGGCTATCAGTTGGCCGATAGACAGACATTATACGAGATGTGAGAAATAAAAGGCAGTTTTACAGATAAAATAAGAATCTAACTTTAATTTCCTTGTAATGGTCTCTGACCGTTCCTACAATTTCAAGTCGATACATCGGTAAGGTCCTCCTAAATTCCGTATTCCTCTTTAATTGAATGGTAGCATGCAAATGGCGCCCCGGCGTCGAACCTAGGACTATCAGGGAAACGACAAATTACGTACAAGAAATGTATTTATGACCTCCGTTATAGAAATCTAGAGATATTCCTAGCGAAATGCGTCCACCTCTGAATTGAACGATCCATCTTGGATAAGTGATTGATTTGCTGTTAAAACATAATTAAGTTTCTCACCGGTTACAATTTACCGTAATTTTATAATTTAACATTGAATTTATATTATTCGCTTGTTTTTTTATCGAGCTAACCTATTTGTGTGGAGGTTAAACCCGATGAATAGGTAATAATTATAAGTATTTACGAATATATCGATGACATACTTATCGTCTTGCTTTTGTATTTACAAAAGCTTTAAAAAAGCATCAAATTATTACCGTGCGCGCCGATATCTTCCGACGTCTGGAATATTAATGAATTATCGAGTAACTAAATTGATTTTGATTTACTAAGAAAATGAGTTCAGTCTTCTCCCAGGAACTTTTCTGCTATATTTTATGTAAATACAAATGCAACTACATTTATCGAGTTATGTTGACGAATAGTCGGAAATTCTAAACCAAATGATTTGCCTTCAAAATTTTTAACAGCGAAATTAAAATCAACGATAAAAAGAGTTAGGCAGGTTTGGAAGACAAAAAATATCGTGTTTCTTACTGTATGCTTAAAAGTATCAATAAGAAAAATTACTGCTAATTCCCGATAATAGACGAGAAGCGAAGGAAAGATGCAAAACGAAAGTCAGATCTGCGCAAAAGAGCAAGGATTCCCTGCAGACACCTACAAATGCTTCACATACGCTCTATGCGGTCTACACGAGAAATATATTAGTTATTTTCAAAATCCATTGCGAGAGACTCGACTCAATCAGAGATCGACGATTTGATTCATAGACAGTGCCAAATTAACATACCTGAAACGGTGCAGTTGTTAAAAAAAGGTCAAATCTTCTAAAGAAATGCAGCCGAATCTCAGGAATTTAAGAAAAGGCCAATCAAGTGCCATAAATCGAAAAGTCAACATCGCTTGATTCGCTAATTAATACAAACCTGCCTCAACCTCAACTCAACTTGAGATTTCTGTTTTCTGGCGTCCTTTTCTGGATAAGGACAGTTCGAAATTCCGCTTCTCTTTTTCAATGTTTTCAACAGGCTTTCATATTTTACATATCCACTTTTCAATTAGTTTCCTGGGTATTTACTCAGTCTATTTCCGCTCCTAAGAGGTTCCCCTACATTTCCACAACAAATTTTGTTCGTTAATAAAATGTCATCGAATTCTCCTCAACAGGAATCCCACTACATTTTGGAAACTCTTGACATCGCGAATTATCGAAACAACGTCCCCATTCAATTATTACCAACAATATCCGACCGAAGGCAACTCTTCAGCATCGCTCGTTTCGTGATTCATCCAAGTACCTTCACAAACCAAATAAATCTTTCATATTTTATCAAGTTTTAATAAATGGACAGCAGGGGAAAATAATTAGGGAAAAGATGGATGTTGGTGAGTGTGTAATTGGTTTTTTAAGTGGTGTATTATTTCTATTTGTTCGAGATACTTAGGTATGCGTCCTTTGTGTTCACAATGTAATAGAGTAGAGGAGAAATCTGAGGTGTGATTGTTATCTAAAAGATGTTTTGCGAAATGTGATGCCTGTGTATTGTTACGGAATGACTTGAAGTGTTCTTTGGTTCTTATTTGTAAATTACGGGACGTCTGGCCTAAGTAAACACAATCCGAACCGATCGCGGTATTAAAAAACCATTAAAGTGGAATTTTGCACAGTTGTTTCCACCCATTTATTAGGATGGAGTTCCACAAAGTTAAAGCTTCCTTGATTGATTTCATTATCAAGTTTTTTTAATTCTCTCACGAGATTCATTCAGAGCTTTATAAAACAAAAACGTTGAGAGTTAAACGCGTTAGAGTTTTCAGATAGTGAGTACTGTTCTCAATGTCGGTCGAAGTAACTGCCGAGATACGGATTCTATCCATTCTGAGTCTCTCCTTCAGAAAGGAACGTGTGTACGCGATCGTACGTGGAAGGGCCAAAATCCTTAGAATAGAAAGAACTGTTGAGTAAGAATCGATTTTGCATGCAATCCCTTTGACCGGTTGGAAAGCATCAATGACAGGCAATCTAATTGACACATCTCCTTTTTTCGTGTTTGGTTTTTATGCGTACTTCTTCGACTCTTGAATTCGAGAGAATCTCTTTGGGGGGCGCCCCAACCCAGAGCTTCCGAATTCCGGCTATTGGTGTTATATATAGCAGTAAGTATTGAAATGGATGTAATTGGAATCTTCCTGTTTCCATAAGAGAACATAAAACAGCTAAAGATGATAAAAGAACTAAAAGTGAGGATTTATCTCGATTCTCTTTCCTCCCTAGAAATATCCTGCACTGCAATCCACGTTATCTGGATTACATGTGTACTTTAGAAAATTCGCATTCTTTTGAAAAATAGCCCATTGGGATGGAAATTTCACCATTCCTCAGAGTTCCCTTTGGGTATCGTCATAGGGTAAGGATGTAGAGGGCTAACCTTATGGGAGAAAGTGTCCCAACTTTTTTCTTTCGCCTAACCACCACAAGATGTCTTAGGCGACGTTTTTCGTTCGAAGGATCGAGAAGGATACCAGCTTTCGTACTCTTTCGATGGAATAGGGATGTCGTTAGAGAATGGGGGAGGGCTCAGTAGTTCCTCCTCGTACTAGTCCTTTCACATTTTTATTGTCCTTACTCTATGGTATCGCATAGCATAAATAGTAACAATGACTCTTATGCTCAAGGCTGAGTATCTCATATGCAGCTGGGAAACGTCAATAAATGACAGACACTAGAGGTCAGGTATATTTGAATGAATACTACAAACAAATAATGAAAGTCAAGAAGGTAAGAAGATGAAATTTAACGGCAACAAAGAATTATTTTTTTAAAGTGGAAGAAATTATTTTTCAAATTGGAAAATTCCACCACCTACAGGGTATGGTGCAGTTACACTACTCTTTAATTTTCAGATGAAAATTTTACATAAAGGCTTAGTTGTGTGAACAGTTGGATATGTGTCTATTTTTTAGAGCAAGAAACATACCTGATAGTCTCGCAGAAATCTGCATGCCACAAAGTTAAAAACCTCCACATTTCAGCTGAATTGATCTTTGCGTTATTGGTTGGTAACTTTATACAATGACATTTTACATATTTCAGGATAAAATTTAGTAAAAAAAAGAAGAGGGATGAATTTTCAGAAAAGAAAAGCAATTTTACAAAGAAAAATTATAGGTGACGATATTAGATTTTCTCAAGGAAAAACGGAATTGAAAAAAGTCTGACAGGGCCGGGAATGGAACCTCAGATCTCCCTCTATCCAGGAGGCTGCCTTAACCATCTAGGCTACCCGGCCAGAACAATTTAACAAGCCGTTTAGGGAACTTTGTGGGCAAGGGTAAGTGTAGTTTCGTCCGACTGAGCTAGTCTGCTAAGCGTATGTGCTAAGTACCTTATCCCTTTCCTTGATATTAGATTTTTGTTATATCGTACAACTAGTGATGCATGCTTAAACATCCAAAGAACGATAATACTAGAGAAAAATATCAAAGGAAAAGATTAGAAGCAAATTGGAAGGACATTACTGAAGTAAAAGAGAAATTGAAATCAATGAAACATTCAAGGTATGACACAAATGAGTTGTAATAAATTGAAACAAAGTTTGAAAACTTATAGAATCAAAAAGACCATTCTAACAAAACTACAGCTAGTAAAATATATTTCAACCATTTAGCGTTTTAAGGAATACCTACTAATAAATTAAAATAATAAACATCAAACAGCATGCATTTTTACCTTACTAAAATCCAATATTTACAATTTAATTTGAATAGAAACAAGTACAAACTAAGGTAACAATTATATGCAAGCTAATATAATTCAAAAGAAGAATCCTTAGTATGTTATAATTTAAGCATGAGTACATAGACATACATATCAATGCAAAGTTTCAAACTGCAACTATGATATTAAAAATTGACTAAATGGTTTATTTCAAACAACTAAATGAAGAGATAAAATTTAATTTCATAATTGAATGATTGGTTGCAAAATATTTATAGTTGCATCGAGATTTAATTTCAATATTGGTAGAAATAAAAACCAAACACAACATATTCTTCACGAATTGCGCACTTTCTGAAAATATTTTCCTCGCCCGATCATACAGCAATTCTTCTGCCAGCGAGATGGGTAGGAGGGACGTAATGCATCTTTCTCTTTCAATAATACTGAATTAAATATGAGGTAATTCATGGATTGAAATAAGAGATACGATTCCTTGCATCATCTCTGCTAGTTAAAATTAAAAATAAGGGTGGCACTATCTACAATTTTTAATTAGGGCAAAGATTGTGAGAAATTAAGATTTCCTTATAATAATTTACATGGAATTAAGATAAGAACCACATCTAGTTAAAAAGGAAACTACAACTAGAATCATTGGATGGTTAAATTGATGGAGTTGGTTTGTTAAAGGTTTTTTGGAATCAAATGCAACTTTGCTTTTCAAGGGAATAAGCCAAGACATTTTTATTCTCAGCTATGGTTAGTACATTATAGTTTGGTTGAATCATTCAAAAAACTTACTAAGTCCATGCTATTACATGTCAAATACAAACACCTCCATGTAACATTATTGCGCTCGTACCTAAACTGGCACTCACAAATTCTACATTTACTTTGTAAGAAATGTTTGGCTCGCAAAACAAGCAGCGAGTTCAACTCCTGAAGTATTTTTGGAAAGAAGACTTATATTTGATTAAGTATTGGTATTCCATATCAGTAATTCAGCTTTTCAAACTATTTCAATCAGTAGCAACAGCAAATGCACTGTCAGCAAATGGGTGTTCAAGAATTACATTTTTCTGCAACATATCGATTGCGAAACAATGAGAATGCAAATCTATTCCTACGTTTACGAATTCAGCAAAGATCGGATTAGAATCGTCTCACTCCCTGAGGATAATCAGATGTGTGACTATGATTTAAAGAATGGGGACTCATAAAGAGGGGCACCTTCCAACACGAAAAGTATTAAAAGGAAATCAATGAAGGAGGGATACTTAAAATCATAAGACTTACGAATGTGAACTTAAAAATATATTGGCAGTTGTATGAAATAAGAAAAGATTAAATAAATATCTTTAATGGGCTGAAACCTTTTCTAAGATGAATCTTGCAAATGCAAGAGCATCGATTCATCTCATTTTCTTCTGCAAATGATTATTTTATTATGCACCAAAATTCATTTATTTTTACAACAAAATAATAGAAGTTCTCAAGATACAATCAATTTACTCATGTGTGCTTTTAATCATAAACAGAAAGTGCTTATACTGTCACAATTTCTGTGGAATTCGTCTCAGATAGTGTTTCTTCAGATGTATGTATCTTCGGTCATAAAATGCTCATCACCTAGTAGCTCTACAGGTTTTACAGATGTTATTAATGATACAGACAAACTGGAGATTTTCAGCAGCGTATCTAAATAGGCTCAAATACTTCTTGAGATGCCAAGTATGTGTAAAAATACAAAGTTACCCATAGCGGCTAGTATCTGTTAAATGAATTTTCTTATAGTTTTTCAACCCTTTGCAGCACATTTTGTCAAAAAATTATCTAAAACACGAAACACTATTATCATACCAGCAAAATTTAAATAAAGAGATTTTAACTATCATAACAGACTTTTGGAATAATAAGACATTTTGGAAGAACTTTGTAAGTTCCATAATTATTGATCATATCTTCACCCAAAGGATGCCAAGTGATCGACGAAATCAGTAGTCAATAAAATAATTCAGGAACTCACAATGCTGTAGTCTTTCCAAAATGGCTCTTTTCCACAAAGAAAAACTTGAGCATATTAATTTCATTAATCAATATTAACTTTACTTTCAAAAGATACAACTGTCATATAATGAGGAGTGTCAAAAAGAAATACAGAATCTTTATTCCACGTCTACTAATGCTGCTGAATGTCTACCATTTCATAAATACTGAAATACTTTCCCTAATAAACAAAAACAACTAATATTGCTGAAAACCAACATTTAATCCATCATAAATACCAGAAGAGGAAGCTTCTTTAAAATGTAATCTGTAATTTGGCCAAAAATAGCCTTAAAAACATAATATAAAATAAATCTAGATTAGAAAACTAAACTTTGTATGTTCCACAAGTTTAGTTTCCTTATCCAGCTATTGTGGGGCCCTGTTCATGAAGTCCAGCCTTCTCATGTTAAGATTAAATAAACCCTACTTTATTCCACAAACACAGTACAGCAGTTTAATATATAAGTAATATAAGTATATATTAGTTTAGTGTAGTATTTGTGGGATAATGCTAAGTTTGTTTTATCTCATGTGTTTAAGATGAAGTTCCACCAAGTGAAGGAAGAAGAGATTAAAAATAGCATATTTAATCTACTATGGCTGACAAAATATTTACTTGGATGAAAAATACTACCAAAGTTTCATTACTCACTTCACATCCACTCTTGCTTCCAACAGTAAACAGTGATGAGGCAACGCCATGATGCATGAAATGCTTAAATAACAACACAGGTGGGTCTTGCTTGATAATGAATAATTTAAATCCAATTGTTCGATTAAGAGACCAACAAAGCGTATTTTGGAGATGTTGGTGAATGACAGAGCTGAATTTGGTATGGGTGTAGCAAAATAAATGATAAGAAATAAAATTGCAGCATGCCATGTTTATATTCAATGCTGTACAATGCCAAAAGTGATACAAAGTATGCAAGCATAACGTGCAAAACAATTACAAATTTAAATATAACCGAACATAATGATCGAGATGCAATAATTACATAGCAAAAGCAAATACCTTGGATAACATGCTGCTAAAAGATAATAACAGCCAGCAAATCATTGATGTGCCTTTCATACTTCAAATATATTTCCTCTTCAAACACATACGCAAGTATTTTTAAATTTAATACATGAGAAAACGTATTTACAAAAAGCATTGATTGTAGGCAGCATACAACATTCGATATAACATCAAATTTTAAGAAATTTGAGACGCTTTCGCACAGTGCAGATAGCAAATGTGGTGATCGTCGAACAAAGCTCTTTCGAAGAGAGCAAATGCAGAAATTCTACTTCGGGAAGTATAAATAATTCATCACAATTTTCAACCATACCTCTCTCAGATGACCTCTTCGGTGAGGTCAGAGTCCTGAAACCCATTTTAAGGATCATTCTGCCCCCACTTCCTCTTAGAGAATCGCCATCATCTTGATATCCATCCATAGTTTAGCGGTGTCCCAAACATTCAAACGATTTCTTGATGTTTGCAGCAGATGTCATACTTTGTGGATAAAACAATGGAATTTTACTGCTTAATTTACTATAAAACAAATCGTTACTAAGGATACCTCCCAAAACAGGGTACAGGAAAAGAATTTACTTTTCCTTCCAAAAGATTAAACGGAATATGTTTTTCACCAATCAATTTATCTCATAATGATAAATTTCTAAAGGTTATTTAAACCTCAACAATATCAAGACATTCATACCAAATTATTGATGCTCCGTTAATTTCATTCCAAACGTAGATAACGACGAGTATATCGATTCCATGGTGACCAAAGCCTCACGGTTATACAAAATATCCTTGGTGTAAAAAAATTACATTCATAGGCTAAATGATTCATCCCAACATTTTTTCTAAATTTTTACAACACACATCTATTATCATTCCACTCCTTGGCTATAGAGAGAGTTGAGCAACGAAAATGTCTCAGCGCGCGATATTCGCATGAACTGGGACAGTAAAACTCGCGAAAGGCACTTCAGTTCCTACATTTGATTTACAATTCTAGATCGAAAAAGCTCCAAAACAAAAGGTTTCCAAAAAATGAATAAAAATTCAATAATTATAAGGCAATTCGAAATGCAAAGAGGCAGTACATCTAATCGGGTGAGTAAAGGTATCTTTTTAAAAGTTACAATACAAATTTTTGCAGGCCTATCAGCGAGTCTCCCCACAAAATTTCATCTTTTATCTCCTCCATGCAAATTATGAAGCAAAAATGGAAGCAAAGGAGATCTTTTGGCTTATTTTTGTCTATATGAGCGTTCCTCGTAATCGTATTCTTCTTCACTTCCAAAATTTTGCGCCTTGGTTCGTTGTTGATTAGAAGCTGCAACCGGACGACGATGCTGAAGTGGAATGTTTACCTCTTCCGGTGAATGAAATACTTGATTCCCAAGAGATGGACGCTGCTGAAACTGATGTTGAGGGACAGTTCTCAATATTGTCGGAGGCTGGTTACTAGGTCGTGGTTGGACAGGACGAGACGGCGGTGGAGCTGGAAGTCTTTGCCTTTGTGGTTGAGGAAGGTAAGATTCCTCTTCATCGTCCCTCTGATTATACGATTCTGGGTAGTAGCGATCGGCGTATCGGAGGGTGACGTTTGGTTTATTTTGGGCTTCTTCGGCATTGATGGGCCGATAAAGATACTCATTTACAAAATGGAACTGTGAAGATTTTTTACAGATGTTATCTCCCCCTGGAGGCATACAAATTAAATGAACCTGATGGAAAGTGAACCCTTCAGGACAGATCCATGAATGTTTAGCACCTGCCTGACAATAATGGAATATTTCACAGTCGAGCTCTTCATCAGCATAGTATCCAGTACCTCGACCAGCACAATCAAATTTCGACAAAGGAAGAAGTTCGGTGAGACGGTCTGGCTTGTCCTCTTCAAGCTCTTCCGCTGCTTTCTCTGCTAGTTCTTCCGCTAAATCATCATGATTGACTTGCAGACGACCACGTTGCTGTTGTAGTGGTCTGTGCACGGGCTGTAGCTGTAATTGGAATTTGTCTTTTATAAATTACTATCTTCTAACATTGAAATGTCCAAAAATCTTTAATAACTGGAAATAGCTTTAAAGTTTAAACTAAAATATATTAGTTAAAAACCTTATTTGAATTAAAAACTCCATTTCTTAGCATTCAGTGGAATGCTTTATGAGAATCATCTCAAATTTGCACTCCTGAAAAGAATCGTAGATAATTTCGGGCACTTGGATTTCACCAATAATAGATAGTTAATTAAGAGTCACAGCAAAGGCTATTAAAATACGTCCATTTCAGTATCTCATCTTATAATACTCTTTTCTAAGGTTGAAGTAAATATTCACATACTGCTAGTAAGTATTAAAACAATTATATGGTTTTAAGTCGTTGAACTCTTGGATGTAGCATTAATTTAGAATTCTTTCAATTGTCTTCTAATATTCTAAAAATGCATAGGAGATACAGTAAATCAAGAGTTCTCAACCAGTGGTACACCCACAACCAATGGTACATGGAAAAAATTAAATAGTACTCCATGAGTACGTATAGACAAACGCAGAAATAACACCGAAGGAAGTGCATGGATAATGGCTCATTATTTTAGATTCATTTAATAAGAATTCCCTCCATGAAGAGAGACAATAAAGATAATTCATTCTCCACATCTGCAGTTGATAATTATGTCATACACTATTAATTAGCAAGAACTATCATAAATAAAGGATTACTAATTGATTATCACTCAATTTATGCCTGAAATTTGATGTCCATTTTAATAAAGTTAAGAATTGAACTACAAAATATTTGGAATCGTTCTTAAATCATTGATGTCACTAAAAAAATATGTCGATAGATCTCCAAAAAAATATTAGCTTTAAATGGTATGTAATTAATTCTTAATGAGATCGAAAGAAGTTGAATTAAAATAAGGAAACAAAGCATCACCTGCTGCACCCTAGGGCCAGCTGTTGGATTGATGTGTTGTTGAGTCCTGGTGCGTGTCGGTTGTTGGGTCGTGCGTAACAACTGCTGTTGAGGCTGTGGCGATGCTGTGGATGCGATGTTTCTTTCATCTGCTCGGAAAGCCTGCAGAAGCTGAAATGTTGGAGGAGGTCCATTGACCAATCCTCTGCTTACTAACTGAACAGGAGGCAGCTGAGTTCTTGCAAACTGCAACTGTGCCCCATTGTTACTCTGGCGTCGTTCTCGAAGCTCTTCTGTCGCATGCTGCTCGCAACTTACAGCATGCAGACAAATTGCTGCTGCGATCGCAGCCACAATCCTCCCGTTCATCCTATTAAGGAAACAACGGCGATTGAATAAGGTTTGCTAATTCACAGCAGATATTTTAAATATATGTAAGGCTACGTTTGGCAATTTAATATGCTGAAAATTTTTAATGTTTTGCATCATCATCAGGAAATCGGAAAAATAAACAATGGATAGAAAAAGGGAAGGGGGAATCAAAGTTGACTAAAGGTGAATACGCTTTAAGTCGGAGGCAATTCCATAATAATAATTAATTCTCTGAGAAATGAATGTGAGCATCACAGATCATATCCCCATGGGAGATAAAAACTTGGTGATATAATTCCAAAAGAAAAACGAAATAGAAAAGAGTCTGACAGAAGTGGAGCTCGAACCAGGATCATCGTCGGACGGTTGCTCTATAAACAACCGACCTATCTTTCCAGAACTATCGGCAATTTAGTTATTCCCTCTAATCTCCTCTTAATTCCTTATCAAATTATATTCGGGATCAATTTGACAACTTTACTTCCAAAACTATAATCAGATATGTTAAAGATTAATTATTATTAGTTTGCGTTTACTTACTTCGAAGCTTAATTTTTAATGGAAAAATTCATAATTAGAATAACGCCATCTCCAGCCTCTCTGAAGGAGGGCAACCCCACCAGAATCTTTAGTGTTAATCTTAGATTAAACAAAATGGCGTGGATTTTATTGAAGACGAAAGATGTTATATAGCGGATAAATTGGGGAAAATGTTTCAAAAGTATGCATTGATATACCATATTAAATGCATCGCCACGGTTGAGAAGCAAGATAAATTAAGTCTTTTCGGGACCAAACAAAAGCGACCAGATTAAAACATCTGAGACGCTTCCTGGAGTTCAACGAGAAATGCGTTCATTTCCTTCGATCTGCGGTTCATCGTGTATCTGCTTTTCTCATCGACACCAATTAATCCTTAGAAGCTTAGGAGGCGTTGGAAAATTTTCTGTTAAAATTTAATTCGTAAATATTTAAGAAAAAAAGAAAAGCGGAATGAAACTGCAAAGACCCCAACGGAATGGTTGGATCGGAGCTTGAGAGTCTATTGGAGGTCCTTGGAAAACGTCAGTTAAAGTTTGCTTCAAAAGTTTTTAAGAAAGAAATAAAAGCAATTCGCTACTCGTTGCGACACAGTTTGAGAGTTTTCTCTCGGATCTTCACGGAGAAAATGATCCGAGTCTAAGCCGTTCACACCTTTGATTGCTCCTCTAAAAGACTTTCATTTAATATTATTACGCACAAATTTTAGATGTTCTCTACCCGAATACGAAGTTTTATTTGGAGAGATAATGCTTTACTTACGTTCAGAAATTGCACAATTATTGTTTATAATTACTTTCGCGCAATTTTAACGCAAATAATACGTATCGCAAGATAACTGAGTGGTGTTTCGGAGGTAGCCAGTCAGGTTGGAAGGCAAGAAACGTGGAATTTCCACCAAGAGAGAGTAGGAAGGTAAGTGAATAGAAAGGAAAAACCACGTGAAACGGAAGGGTACGATTCCAAGAAAAAGGGAACATATTTGAAGCATAGATAGTCGAATTAGCGAAGCACAATGGCAATATATGCTAATTAAAGTTATATAGATCAGCTCGTTGAAGGAAGCCAAACCATTTTCTCAGTACCGGGAGTGTTGAAATAAGGTATATCCAACGATGTCATATTTTATATCATTTTAAGTTCTATTATTAAAATATTATTTAAGATCTATTTAATAAAAATTCCATTAATTTATAATTTTACATTTCCTAGCGTGTAGTGGTGGTCGAAACGAAATCAGGATTTGAAATGGACCAAATTACCGAGTGCCCTGTAGAACTGGTTTCACAAATAAATTTGAACTGAGAGAAAATAATTCTCTTGGTTGAAAATATTGAGTTAGAGAGTGTTTATGTCGAAAAAATAGTCAAAAACAAAATCCAAAACCGTGCTTACAAATAAGGCCCCGAGCCACTGAGCGTTTGCTTCTAGCGGCACGTGCCGTCCTCGTCGCTTCCCCGCGGCGCATTCCGGATTTAAATATCAAAAAATTACATTCTATTGAAGATAACATCCTGAAAAAACGGCAAATTTCAACATTTATCTCGATTTCTATCGCGACAAGGTTCTCGACACGTGGGAAATAACAAATATTTAGGATACACAAAAGTTTGACTGCACAAGTAAATTTTTCTGAGGTTACGTTCCACTAAAACAATTTTATACTAAATTCTGGTGACTCAAAACAGTAGTCTTCGACTACCTGCATCATATAACAAGCTATTTTCATGACTGGCGAGAATTATATTGATCAGAATTTTTCAGGAAAGAATATTTAGCTCCAGAAATCAGACAAAAAAGTACTGGCGAGGATGGCATACTGCCATAATAACAATTGCCAATAGCAAATACTGCAGGATATAATCAAAATATATATATCAGAAAACTGTAAAACCTTCAAAAGGAGTTGGTACTTCTGTATGAAACGTGGATGGCAGCAGGCAAGAGGCAACGATGGAAATAAAAGGAAGGGAGATCAAATATAAAAGGAAATTTAAGTATCGATTGCTCTCCGATTTTATCTTTATTATGCTGCTGTGAAGAAGTTAATATGTTCACCACAAAATTCACACAGAATATTTATCATAAATTACTTTCCATAATATTCAATTTATATTCTATTTCGTTTTAACGTTCCTATGATATCAATAAGATACTTTGTATCAAAACCCTCGAATTATGCATTCCATAAAACGGTCACCAGCTAGGTTTCACACCATAAGAGAACTTACAGCGCATTTAATAAAAAACTATATATAAAGATATATTTACTGACTTCAACTTCATAAAAAACGAATGCATGAAAATAATTCCGCAGACTTGCCCATGAATGGTGAAGCGTGAAGTATTCCACAATATGAAAAGGAAATATTGTCTATCACCATTCACTTCTTGATCTCCAAATACTCGACAGAGTTCAGCTGAAACTAATGTCGCAGTTATGGGAGTGTTTTTCTTGATTAAGTATTCATCCAACTTCGGTGGGATGAAACTAATACATTTTATGAATCTTTTCAAACCTTACGAAGTCCTCATCTTAAGTGAAGCAACAAAGAGTGAAATGTATCAATTTTAGTAAAAATTGCAAATTCAAATTTTTGCGATGAACAAAAATTTTGCCATAATCGCCGTGAGATTATGATGATAAGTGATCCATTGTACGCTAATTGAAGTGTACACTTCTGAAATTGTTTTTCGTAAGATCGTATTCATCGAGGGTCACTCTTCAAAGGAAACGGAGGTAGACTACCAAGCAACATTTGTAAGAGGTATCATTCGAATAACTTGTAACTAATGAGAAAATCTAGTTTTGGAGGTCCTTTAAAGACTTCAATGGAGTACGTGGGTTCCACCTACTACATCCACATGTCTCTCTGTGTTTCCGAGGTAGTCGATAAGAGTAGGAGCACCAAAACTAAGAAAGCGATAAATTGGTACACGAATGCGTATGTTTTATGATGATTTCGTAAGATCGAGAGTAAGAAGTAAATTGCATGAAACGTTTGTTGGAAATATTCCCCCAACTCTGAAAGCCATTATATACACCGTGAAAATGTACAACGTTTTACCGAATTTGATAATAATGTCCGCTAACATCGGTTTGGTTTACGAGCAAAGAGGCAGAGCAGCGAGAATCCGTGGCATCACAATTAGGCCGGGTGGCCACCGAATGCAAAGCGGCGCTGAGCTGAGTGGGACAGAGTGACGCGGAGCGAAGCGAAGCTAAATGAAGTCTCCGAGGGTCGGCAACTGGAAGAGGAGCTGAGCTAAGCGAAGCGATTAAAATTCGTTTGTAAACAAACAATATGGCGTAAGATCTACCTTTAGTTGCCGCCTGAGAATTCAATTCTCTGATATTACGGTTAGATCACAGAATTTCCGTAAGTGACTGTTATTACAATTAAGCCAGCGTACTTAAATTAAGATATTATTTACAGCCCTTGAACACAAATTTATCTATTTCGCTAATAGCATAAAGGTTTCCTAACGTTAGAACAACACTCAAGCAAAATTTTTATTTTATAATTACGGAATTAATAGAATAAATAGTTCTCAATTTCATATCAATACATTGTATCTTAATTCTGTAAGGTGCATCACAAAGATTAATCACTTTACTTACGTAAGCATGTCTGTTAAATGTTTCTCCAATCATCATCCAAATTCTAATTTTTGCTGACGGGTGTCTTACAGAGGAACACCAGCCATTATTTTAGACTTACTTGAAATCGTCGTGTTTTTATTCTTTTTATTGGACAAAAATAAGAATCCCATTGTTGTAGGTAGCAAAGCTATGATTTTTTAAGCTGTTGTTCTTCTCCGAGACATTAATCTGCTGACGATGCCACAGCATCAGTTTTTTTCAAAAACTGACTTACGTTCGATGATTAAATTTACGAGAAAATCTTTCGTGGCTGTAGCGAACCTTTTGGACGAGATTTAACTATGATTGCGTTCCGCTAAGACGAGTGAATATCCTAAATTGGGACTTAATTGAAGGGAATTCACATTGGGAGTAATGAAATTACATGGTCCGATTTCTATTATCATATATTTTCTGGAAATGATTACTTTTTGTGAAATTAAATCGGTCATTGATAATTGCATTAATGTTTCTGAAAGAAAGGTGTAATTGGTAATTAATTAAAATACGCTTTCGAGGAATTGAGCGAGAGGCTCCAATGCGAGAGCAGTGGAGGGGGAAACTGACTTCGCTTCAACACGAACCACGGCCGTTCGGAAGATGAGCCGTGCGAAGCTGAGTGACGTCACAATTCTCAGCTCAACTCCGCTTCGTATCCGGTCGAAAGTATAGGTTCGATTGTCAAAGCGTAGTCCGCTCGGCGTAACTTCGCTCAACTTAGCTTCGCTTCGCATTTGGTTGCCACCCGACCTTTTACTCGGGACGATTAAAGAAATACCGAACACACTGACGATATCTGGATCAACGATTACTCGATATGAGTTACTTTCTTATTTGTCAGTTTCTACCAGCAGAACTTTCTCTCTCCGTCTATAAATTAAACTGCCTATCGCTTGCCAATAATTCGATATAATTCTAGAAAAATCTTACTTTGAATATATTCAAATGGTATTCTGAACTTTGACCTTAACTAAACATCTGCATGCCTCCTCTATTTTTCTAAAACTTAACTCTAAGAGCTTTCCTATGCCCTTATTCATAACATTCGCTTTAACCAATTCAAATGTACCACGGTGCTAAGCGGTGAATAGAAAAGTCTGAGAACAGCGTCCACCCTCATGTCAACTAAACTTAAAAGGAGATAAACATTTGTTTTTCTGATCGCCATAATGAATATATTACAAATATTTAGTTCGATAAGGAATAGCGGTGAAACTGGTTCATGATTTTTCTCCAATGAAGCAAAATATTCGATAAATGAATTGCAAAAATGAAGTGGAATGATATCCATTAGCTCCCACTTCACGGAAGCCCAATTTGTAGAACATCTCCAGAAATAATGTGCTCTCACTAAATTTGAAGTTCCTTCAACTAAAGAACGAGTATATTTAAGCATATTATCAACAAAGAAGAATACCGGTTCGCGTTTAAGAATACTGTTTGGTATTAAAAGGGCATCACGAGTGAAAATAGAACATCCGGAAGCAAACCATCATTCGTAATCAGAGGTAAACCATGTTTTTACAAACTATTATGAAACTATTTCAGTTCAATTATTTGCATTTCGCCTCGAAAGCATTTATTATTTTGGCGCCGGTTCTTCACATTTTAAACATTCACATAAATGTCATATTTATGAAAAGGCTACCGAGGCTTTTGACTGTCGAGAGAATAACGCTATAATGCAAGGAATGACTTCCGTGATTCATAAATTTACAGACAAGAGCAAACACTTCACAATGCTATCTTTTGGGATACGCGACGAATGTAAACATACGGAAAAATTATAATAAGAAGTTTCGTTAGTTCCTCTTCGTATGGCCCCAAGAGAATCAGCTTCTCCTGGATTTGCCGCCGAAATAAAAACCAACGAGATCTCGGCGGCAGACAACTTTCGCTTCGTAAAAGAAAGTGGATGAAATCATTTCAAAAGCCGCGAAAGTTGACACGAAGAGCAATTGGACGTCTGAAAGTGAATGCGTGGGCAGAAAAAAGTTCGTAAGCGACGAATATCTAAGTGGAAAACGTGATACCGATATCTCCAAAATACCGATTGCCTAAACTGAAGAATCGAATCGCTAAATCTAGAAGAGCTTCGATGGCCAAGAACACCGCACATATCACTAAAGACCACGTAATCGATGAAGAAAAGCCACTCACACACTTTCTCTGATCCACACTCGGTGAACAACCTTTTCACTTCAATCGAAGTCACTGCAAACGAAGAACCGGATCTCAACGTTAGCTGCTCCTCGGTCGCCGCACGAGTGTGCTCTTACGGTTCGAGTCTTCTACTCTTATTCAGTCCAAGGGGAAAGCGGAGGCTGCCCCTCCCTACGCGATCATTACGAGTAACCACTGGAGGCTAACTAACGAGGATGATTCGTTACCGGAATCACCCAAAAATAAATTTCAATAACGAAGTATGTCTCCGGGGGAAGTACGCTCGTTTTTGGGCCAATTGAAATCATCGCCACATCGTACATTGCCTCATTAATAATTAATTAAATCTCGCGAGATAGCTGATTTCAACTACAAGCGCTCGGAAAATATTTAACTACGATATATTACAGCGATGGAAAGAAAGGAAACTTTGATTTGGATTGATTCTGCTCTTTTGTGAGGCTCCGAATTAATTGCTGAGATTGGCCCGACGCTGGAAATCCAGAGATCGAGATAAAAAGCATCAATCCGATAATCTTTGTGCCTCACGAGGAAGCATGGGGACCATTTACATTTTTTTCGGTCGTATTTGAATATTTGGCGAATTCAAACACCAACTCTGAATGAGCTTTTCTCGGATGCTCCTTATTTATTATTCTCTCGATGAAATAAGCTATTGGAATTACATCTGTGACTTATATAATTTAAGCAGATGATGAACTTAACTGTAACTTCCTCTTCATCCAATCTGGATTTTGTTTGAGAGGATAAATCTGCACTTGCGTCGCTTATTTGAATCGAAGTTTCTTCTTTGAGGGTTCCCCTCCATACCTCAGAATCTGTAAAACGTTACATTTAAGCTTCAGTATCCCTTGGCTTTAATTATCCCGTTAATTAAGGATTAAAGCAATATGTTCGAGCAAAATGTGAATTAAGGCCATTGGCGGACTATTTTATCAATAAAAATCAATTAAATCATGTAATTGTCAATGCATTTGGTGTATATTTGATATCTTAGTGAATTGAATTCTTAAAATTGATATGCTGAAGCGTGACTTCGTGGAATGGAATAGACATTTCAAAAAATGAAAAAAACTTGGTATCTTCCACTTGACATCTTGTTTACCATATATACATCTATCTATTATATATAGATGCTTCTCCGGATTCATTCATATATCTATTATATATAGACGCTTCTCCGGATATACCTATAAGTTATATATATATATATAGGGGATCAAAAGTCTAACCATGTTCCACAAGTGCCAACGACTTGAAATTTTTACGACGTATTGGCCATAACGTGTAACATCCAGAAAAAATCCGACTTTGAACCTCGGTGTCATGGGTTCGATTCCAGTAGGCCCCAAAGTCGTGATTTTGTCCATAAGGATACATGGTGGGGATTTTTGAAAATTTTTTTGAGGCACTTCCCGGAAAAGTAGAGAGTTGAAATTCGAGGGACCGCTAGATGCCGTGCATATCTAAAGGAAACCATAAAGACATCTACGAATATTATCCTTGGTTCGATGCTAGGTCGGGGCAAAAATCGGCCGTTTAAAATGCATTGTGGCGATTTTTAAGATTTTTTTTGGACCCTTTTCCGATGGCATAGAAACTTGAAATTCCGTATAAGGTTAGATACCATAAAAGTATTTCATAATCAAATTTTACATATTCGCTGATGGTCCTTGGTTCGATCCCAGAGGGACATTTAAATTCCTCAATGCATTTCTTACGGAGATAACGGAAACAAATTTTAGGTATTTGCCGACACGATATCGACGTCAAACTTTGCATATAAAAATATCAAGTCCATACAAATCAAACAGTGCATTCACAGCTATCAATGTGTCCTGGGTTCGACACCAGATGTCTCTGCAATCAGAAGTTGATCCGATTTTTAGGAATTATTTTGAAACCTTTCCCTATAATATAGAAACTTGAAATTCGGCATATAGATAGAGATCATAAGTTAAATTCTGAAACATATTTTAGATTTCCAAGATCGTCCTTGGTTCGAATCCAGAGAGCCATTTAAATTCGTGAAAATTAGAACGTCTTTTGAGGCAGTTGTAGCCCATATTTCTGCTTGAATTTTCACACATAGTTAGAGATGGTGATCTTCTATTGTGCTGCTTAGTGGGTATCACCAGAAAGACCCGGGTTCGATGCCAAACGATGGAATTTCAGGGAATTTTAAGAAATTTTCAATCTATTTTTTTCGTTTGATGGCCGTCCCGATATGATGCCGACATGAAAATAGTGTTGTCGATCTGCTTGCAGTATGCAAGCAACATTTTACTCGTATACCTATATAGATAGATAGATAGATAGGATACAAATTCACAGCCTAAACTACAAGCGTCATTGATCTGAAATTTTTATGACATATTGGCCATAACGTGAAACCCCCAGGAAAAAAGAGACTTTGATCCTCAGTATCATAGGTTCGATTCCAGAGGGCCCCAAAGTCCCGATTTTTCCCGTTTGAATGCATTGCCGTGATTTTCGGGAATTAAAAAAAAAATACTTTCCGGATAGGTAGAGAAGTAAAACTCAAGGTGCCTATATTTATGGTCTTGGACTTTCGAAAACATCAATGACTTTTACAAAAGTTATCCTGGGTTCGATGCAAGGACGATGCAAAGATCTGCCCTTTAAAATACATGGGAGCCGTTTTTCAATATTTTTTTAGATGCACTTATCGAAATGATAGGATGTTCGTGCTTGGCTGGAAGATGTATGGTACGAATAAGTTTTAGAAAAAAATTTTCATAAGACCGTACTGTTCCTGGGTTCGAAGCCAGAGCACAATAACGTTTCTCTCATAAGGAATATAAAGGAAAAGTAGGACGTCATTTGAGGCAGTTGTAACCAATATTTCTGCTTGAATTTGCATACGCGGTTAGAGATGGTGTTTTTCTTTTGTGCTGCATAGAAAGTATTGCCTGAAAGACCCGGGTTCGATGCCGGGCGGTAAAAATATCACCCATATATAATACTATGGGGTATCTTTTCATAATTTTTTTATGCATTTATCGATATGTAAGGGAGCTCTTGCTTAGATGGAAGATGTATATTAACACTTTGTTTAAGAAAAAAAATAGATAAGACCATGCTGTTCCTGGGTTCGATGCCAGAGCACATTATAATTTCTCAAATAAGGAGTGTATGTGAATAGTAGGACGTCGTTTCAGGTAGTTGCACCTAATAGTTTTGCTTCAATTTTCACACATAGTTTGATATGGTAATTTTCTATTTTGCTGCATAGTAAGTACACCAGGAAGACCGGGGTTCGCTGCCAGGTGATTAAATTGCAGCGAATTCTACGAATATTTTGAATTTTTTTTTCTTTTGATGTCCGTCCCGATATGATGCCGATATGAAATTAGTGTTGTCGATCTGCTTGCAGTATGCAAGCTACATTTTACTCGTTATATATAGATGCTTCTCCGGATTCATTCATGTATATACCTAGATAGATAGATAGATAGGATACTAATTCACAGCCTAAACCACAAGCGTGATTTACTTGAAATTTTTACGACATATTGGCCATAACGTGTAACCGCCAGAAAAAATGTGATTTTGAACCTCAGTGTCATAGGTTCGATTCCAGAGGGCCCCAAGGTCCCAATTTTTCCCGTTTAAATGCATTGCTTTGATTTTCGATAATTTTTAAAAAATACTTGCCGGATAGGTAGAGAATCAAAACTCAAGAAACCTATATATATGGTCATGATCTATCGAAAACATAAATGAGTTTTACTGAAAATATCCTGGGTTCGATGCTAGGTCGAGGCAAAAATCGGCCGTTTAAAATGCATTGTGGCGATTTTTAAGATTTTTTTTGGACCCTTTCCCGATGGCATGCAAACTTGAAATTCGGCGTGGGTTTAGATATCATAAATATATTTCATAATCAAATTTTACACATTCCCTGATGCTCCTTGGTTCGATCCCAGAGAGCCATTTACATTTCTCAATGCATTTCTTATGGAGATAACAGAAAAAGGTTTTAGGCACTTCCCGGCATGATATCAACTTCAAACTTTGTATGAAATAAGATGAAGTCCTAATAAGTCATACTGTGCATTCACAACTACCAATGTGTCCTGGGTTCGACACCAGGCGTCTCTACAATCAGTAAATTACCCGATTTTTAAGAATTAATTTAAATCCCTTCCCAATAATATTAAAACATGAAATTAGGTATATAGAGAGAGAACATAGATACATTTCAAAAACATATTTTAAATTTCCTAGATCGTCCTTGGTTCGAATCCAGAGAGCCATTTACATTATTGAAAAGTAGGACGTCCTTTGAGGCAGTTGGAGCCAATATTTCTGCTTGAATTTTCACACATAGTAGGAGATGGTAATTTTATTTTGTGCTGCATAGTGGGTTCACCAGGAAGGCCTTGGTTCGATGCCAGACGATTAAATTGCAGCGAATTTTAAGAATATTTTCAATCCCGTTTTTTTCTTTTGAGGGCCGTCCCGATATGATGCCGACATGGAATTAGTGTTGGCGATCTGCTTGCAGTATGCAAGCTACATTTTACTCGTACATATATACATACAACACACACACACTCGGGGCGGAGGAGTGTTAACGGAGGTTGGAGGTGATGTATAGCCCAGGTTCAACCATGGCTTCAACAATATCTCCGGCCAAATAATGAAAGTGGTATTCGCCAACCGGCAGTTGGACAGCCTGGTGAATCATTGTCCTAACCCCCCAAATACAAGTACAATTTTCGTGATGAGCTTCTTTAATGGAAATTTACCCGGACCGAAAAGCACCACCCATTCGGATGTCCGGGAGGTGGTGGCATTAAAGAGGTCCATCATGAAGAAAAGAATTACTACCCTGCATTTCACAACCTACAACTGCCGTAGCTTGAGGAGTGAAGAACGATTGATGGAACTACTCAGAGAAGATAAAATGGGATGTCATCGGTCTCAGCGAAGTCAGAAGAAAATCAGAACAGCTACTAACACTGAAGGAAGGACATTTATTCTTTTACAGGGGTACCAAGGATGGAAGAAATGGACGCGTAGGATTCTTGATCAACAAGAGATGGAAGGATAATGTGGTAAAAATTGAAGGTGTATCAGATAGATTTTGTAAACTCATACAAAAGATCAATGAGCGTTACCCAGTACAGGTCATCCAAGTACACGCACCAACAGCGGCAAATAAAAGAGGAGCAGTGGAAATTGAAAACTTCTACCAAACTCTCGGCACTGAACATGACAATGAGGCTCACTATTACAAAGTCATTATGGGAGATTTTAATGCTCGAGTAGGTCAGCGGTAAGCTGATGACACTGTCGCAGGACAATGCGGATTGGGCCAAAGAAAGGAGCGAGGTCACCGCTTAGTAGAGTTTGCAGAATGCACCAATATGTATATTACAAATACATACTTTAAGAAAAATCCTACAAAGAAATGGACGTGGAGAGGTCCCAATGGAAATAAAAATTAAATAGACTACATATTGGTAAACAGACTCTACACTGTAACTAACTGTGAGGTTTGGAATGACTTCAACACTGGAAGTGACCACAGATTTTTTAGATACAGATTTAATATTTACCCCTGAATGGAACGAAGGAAGTTGGCTTCATGCAGGAAGGATGAAATAAATATTAGTAAACTATTCGATAACAAGCGTTTCAACTGGAACTAAGAAGAAAGATTCTCAGCACTTCAGGAGGAAGAATTCGAAACCAAAGTTATGGATGTCGTGAAGAAAGCGGTAGACGAAGTAGCAAGCATGCCAAGAGAACCTAAGGATAAGAAGTTTAGTGATAGAACACGGTAAATGATGAAACGACAGAAGGAACTGAAGAATTCAGACACTCCAAGAGATAACATCGAATATGCCGAGCTTTGCAAAGCCATCAGAATGGCAATTAAGGAAGACGTGAGGAATTTTAATGCAAAGGTTGTGGAAGAGCCCATAGAAAATAACAACAGCATAAAGAGGGCCAGACAACTTCTAACAATTGGTAAGAAACAGATTTTAGCCTTACAGAAGAGAGATGGCGCAACAACATATAACAGACCTATTGAGGACTATAGCATAATACTTTGATAACCTATACAAGAAGATGGGAATTGTCGAAGAAGAAAACCAAGAGGAAAGCCAAGGCTCACAAAATCTCCTCTCAATTCTCCCAGACCAGGTAATGGCTGCGATTAATCAAATGAAGAATGGGAAAGCAGGAGGAACAGATGGCGTGTTGGCGGAGTATCTGAAAGCTGGTGGAACATATATTGCTAATGTTTAGCACAATTATTCAGTAATTGTCTAAAACAAGGAATGATTCCCAAGGAATGGAACCACGCAAGGATTGCCCTTCTGCACAAGAAAGGAAGCAAAGAAGGTTTGAAGAACTATCGCCCTATCAACCTCCCTCTAGTTTTCAATGAGACATTCATGAGGATAATAGCTGAACGTCTTGAGACGACCCTGTCTTTTGCCCAGCCTAAAGAAAAAGCAGGATTTCGGAAAGACTTCAGCACTATGGACCACATCCACACACTACAGGAAATTATTAACAGAACGAATGAGTACAAGATGCCACTTGTCCTCTGCTTTGTGGATTACGAGCAGGCCTTCGACTCCGTAAGTACCTCCTCCACTCTGAAAGCTTTGAAGAATCAAGGTATAGATTCTGAGTACATCCGTCTCTTGCACAATATCTATGAGAATGCCACAGCTTCTGTAATGCTGTATGATGAGACCGATGAATTCAAGATTGAGAAGGGAGTTCGACAAGATGATGGTCTATGCCCCATCTTATTCACAAACGATTTAGCAGAAGTTTTCAAAAATTGAAGGGGAAGAGAAGGGCTTAAGAGTAAATGGGGAGTACATCAGTTACCTCAGTTTTGCAAATAATATAGTTCTCATTGCAGCCAACGTAGAAGATCTAACTTCAAGAGCTAAACACTGCGGGACAGAAGATAGGACTCAGGATAAACCTAACAAAAACAAAAGCAATGTATAATTATTTTACAGTGCAAGAACCAAGTACTTTCCTATTTTCCCTGTCCTGAGCATCTTGTTACTACGTTACACCTAGGTACTTCATGATGTTTCTATTCCACCTGTCCATTGGTATTCTTCTTGGTCTCTTCACATGTCTTGGTATCCAGTTGAGAACTGCAGATGTCCAACGGTTGTCGTTTCTTCTCGCAACATGGCTGGCCCACCTCCATTTTAGTGGTATTACCTTCTCTATGATGTCTGTCACTCCAGTTAACATTCTCACCCTAGTGTTGCGTTTCCTGTCTCATCTTCTGATTCCCAGCATACATCGCTCCATGCTCCATTGCGTTGTCTGAAGTCGCTGGGTTATTGCAGTATTAACACCCAAGTTTCAATATCATTGGTCAGGACAGGTAAAATGAATCAACAGTTGTAACAACAGGAGAGAAAAACAGGATTAATGAAGTAAACAGAAGAATGAAACTTGGCTGGAGCGCATTTGGTAGGAACTCACACATTCTAAAGTCAAGAATGCCAATGATTTTGAAGAGGAATAGTACTTTAAACATTTGCTTGCATACTGCAAGCATATTTTTAAAGCACTATAATTTGCAAAGACTTAATAAAAATCGTAAAAGAAATACCAATGTTCACTTCTACTCACATATCTGGCCGTAGAATATCCACATTCTCAGTAAATGAATCATAAGTAATTGGAAATTCCAACCATGCATTTCAAATAGTAGAGACGCTTGGTTTCGAACCCAGGATCTTTTGGAAGAATATAATGCATGTAACACCCTGGTAGATGTAAAAATGATTTGATTCAAATTTTGAAGTCGATATCATACCGGGAAGGTCGAAAATTAAGACTGCGTTATCCCCATCTGAAATAGATAGGGTAATGTAAACGGCTCTCTGGGATCGAACTAAGGACAATTAGCGAAACCATAAACATCGTATTTGAAATTTATCTACGATCTTTATTCACTTGCCAAGTTTTAAGTTTCAATTTATCGGGAAGGGGTTAAAAAAAATCTTAAAAATCGCAGCAATTTCTAAATTTGGAGACCCCTGGTGTCGAACCCAGGACCCATTGGCAGATGTGAAAGCACAATTATAACTCGGTAGGACTTGATCTTATTTAATACAAAGTTTGAAGTCGATATCATTCCGGGAAGTACCTAAGATTGGTTTCCGTTATCTCCATAAGAAATGCATTGAGGAATGTAAATAACTCAATGGGATCGAACCAAGGACCATCAGCGGAACGTTAAACAGTTTACTTAGAATAAATTTATGATGTCTATCTACACGCCGAGTTTCAAGTCTCCATATTATCGGGAAGTAATTTTAAAAAATCTTAAAAATCGTCGCAATGCATTTTAAATGGGAGTATATTTGCCCTGACCTAGCATCGAACCAAAGATGATCATCGAAAATATATTTCTGGTCATTGTTGGATATGCACGGATTCTAGCGATATTTCGAATTTCAATTCTCCGGGAAGTTCTCAAAAAAATTTTCGAAAATCCCAGTCATGTATCTTTACGGGAAAAATCGGGACTTTGGGGCCTTCTGGCATCGAACCCATGACACTGAGGTTCAAAATTGCTTTTTTTCTGGCGGTTGCACGTTATGGCCAGTACATCGTAAAAGTTTCAAGTCAATGGCACTTGTGGAACATGGTTAGAATTTTGATCGCTTACGTATGTATAAACAAGTCACTATGAGAAGATTTGTATTTCCTTTCTCGCCTACACCAAATTAACGCTGTAAGTTTCAATTATATTAACCGATTTTAATTAGAAAAAAATCCCATTTTCTTCCGAAATATAATAATAATATTTATTAACGGGCAGAGCCCTTTTGCATGATACAATACAATAATTAAGTAGTCACAAAATTATATATTTATCTCACGGAAAAAAATCAACAGAATTTTCAAAAGAGTATTTGAAAATAGGAACATAAATCTTAAATAAACCTTGTAATACTGTAATTATGAATATATATGTGTGCGTGTATACTTTACGTGGATTAAGTAATCGATTAATTATTAATATTATTCGATTTTTTCAGACGGCTCATATCGACTGTTTGTAACATTAGTGAAAATAATAACATATGACTGACTCTTCGAAATCAAACTCAGTGGCATTCGATTTCAAAATACAAGTTCATCCGAAATAATTTGTTTAATTTTTGACTGAGATTTTAAGCGATGCATTGATTGAGAAGTAGCATCGCTATTGTAATAAGTAGTTTACATTTTGGAAGTAAACGACCAAAGCAAAATGGGACTGCGCAAAATCCACAAATCGAATTGTCACGTTCTGAATCAGCTTTCAACCATCTGTAAATACGCAACATAAGGAAAAGCATTGCTTAGGAAGAAAACATACAAATATTTCCCGGAAACTTAAATGGAGAATGGTCGATTTTATAGGTGCAAATAAAACAGTCATAAAATATACATCGGAGACAATTTTAAGAAATACTTTGCTATTGGTATTATATACATTATTTAATTAAGTATAATGTGTACTCAGGGTCATATTTTAGAGGAATTTGACGCAAAAACAATAATCAAGGGAATGTGACAACAAAAACATTTCTAACGTCACCATTCCCTAATTTTACATCAATTTTTGTTTATTAATTTTGGGTGCATCCGATTGGTTGCTCCATCTTTTCGTCGCTTTTCTCCAAATGCCTTCTAAATATCCTCGAATCGCAGAAGTAAAGCTTTACATTTCTGGCGTTTTCTTCGACAGAATGTTTTGTTTAAAATCTACAGAGTAATACTCTCAATTTCGAGATATAACTTTATCTTAAAGTGAATCAATGTGAATTATGTGATTAGTTATAAGTCAGAGGAGATATCGAAAATTAGAGGGACGGGTTAAAAAAAAGATCTGGAATTTTGTACAGAATTCATTGATTACTTAGTTGAAGCGAAAACCGAAATATTGAAATTCCTGACGAATTTTCAAGCGGAAATTGAAAGAGGCACCCGTTAGACACCATTTATACACCTACGAGTTCTGCGAATGTTGTTCGCCGCGCCTTTGTAATCGATATATTTTCATATGAAACAGCACTGATAGTTTTCCGGAAGAATTAACTCCCAAAAAATAGCAAACGCACGTAAAATGTAAACGTCAATCAACGTCGTCAAGGTAACCAACTAACAAGGTCACGACATACAAGTGATTCCAACAGCAATCACTATGCTCCTCTTTTCACCAATCATAATCGGATCAATTGAAGTAAAAGCAAGACATTAACAAAATGATGAAATAATATTTCGACTGAGTGCGAGGCATTTTTTGAAATGTTCGTTGAGCGAACGGTGTGCTTTTTTTCGGTGGAACATACGGTCTCCTCATGGCTCATCGCCCATGGAGGTCGAATTCCGTCCTACTTTCTCAGCCTTTGGAGCATCCATTCTCATAAGGATGGCTCCGTAATTTTTAATTGGAGAGTAGTTGGATTTCTAAAGGTCGTGGTTTATGAATTTCCCAAATTAGACGACAGAATGATAGCAATCCTAAAGATATGAATGACAAGATCCAAACTTATGATCTTCTTTTAATCCATCTGTGATTCCCGCCTAACCTCTGATTCATCAAATCATTGCCATTTTAGAGGACACGAAAAATGTCATCAAAAGTTTACTAATTACCAAACGGAAAACATCTAAACTTATTTTGGAAAATTTTAAACAGCTCATTCGTTTTTATGGACATAAAACCCGTTGAACTGAACCAGCTGATTCATATGGTGCTGCTGACGTAGTCAGCTGATGCTATCATTCATACAGGTGGTCCCTTCCACGTTAAGTCATTCTCAAGAACGCACTCACATATCTCACCATCAATTCTAAGAAAACATTCCATAATCTCTGCAACATTTAGATTTGTTAATGTTCTCAAACACCTTCGCTGCGGCAACATTTATTTCTCGGATCCATCCAACATAACCACAGCCATGCTCGCAGATAACATTGCAGATCATTTGGCGATTTCTCAAACAGCAGAAGGGTAATATACGGTATACAAATTAAAATTTATAAATTATCCTAATGATAAACAGCTGTCGTAATCCAATGAAAGTCGTCTTTTGACCGACTCTTCATAGTTTCATTAGAAATCGATGACACATGGCTGAGCCAGGTTTATGTAGAATGGGTTCATTCAACTTGTTTATAACTTTTAAATTGTACACCACACGGTCAGTTTAAACATCAAATCCAACCCAACCACCACCAATGAGCCTTTAAAACCTTTATTAAAAAATTGCCATTTCGTGTACATACTACTAGGGTTTTCAAATTTTGAAAATGAGAGATCCTTATGATATTGTTAAACTTTATTTACACGTGTAGACACTTGCAATGAAATAAATAAATTGCTCACTCAAATGAAAAATCAATAAATATAAGGAAAAATTGAAATGTTTTCATAAAAAAACAATAAAGGTTAATCATAATAAAAATATCATGATTTGTTACGAGTAAATGAAATAAAAATTAAGAAGTGAAATCAGCATGAATTAACTTTTTATAATCCAAAAAATATTTAACTAATCCAACGGTTTTGGACTTGCAGACATCATTCATATCACACAGTTTTGGTTTTCACATTAGTTAGGGAATGCGCTTTTTTTAGTTGATTCTCTATGAGTATTTTTCATCAAATTGTCTGTAAATCCAACTATCCCTTCACGTTTCTAAACTTCTACTCTCGTTTATAAATCTCGAAATTCTACTCCTCACATAAATGTACTACCAATCACGACCATTTATATATCTTCGTTTTATACACACTCAAAACATGCTTTAATGCATTTTCCGAAACGATAAAAATATAAAATCCCAGTTAACTGCAAAGGCTCATTTACAAGTAAGATTTGGGCCAAGTTTCTGCTAATTCCCCGCGATCTTCTAAATTATCAAGGTGCAAATATATCACTTCCAAATAAAATCAAGAAAAATTATGTTAAATCGATTATAACAGATGAATGACGAGGGTGTGAAAACTCCGTGGAACAAAGAGATTCTTTGCGAAGAGTAAATTTTATGTATCAATAAGATAGAGGCTGAAATAAAATCTTACACGTTCAAAATTATCTCAAATTAAAGACATTTCATTGTTACTTTTTAGACAAATCGACGAAATTCAGAGTAAATTAAAAAGGAGAACGCAGTCGATGGAACGAAAAATAACTTCGAAATCATGAACTCCTCGCAATATGGAAGAAAGAAAAGAAAAGCAAACAGATTTGGGCACAATTTGAGAATTCTTAATGAGAAGAGGTTCAAAAAGATTCCTAATACCGAAACTGGAGGAACTACGAGTGATGGAAATGAAGTTAACTTGAGCCTAGAATGTAATGGTTAGAACACCTGCCCGGAAAGTGAGAGGCCTGGGTTTAAGTCCCAGCCAAGTCACTATTTCTCACTTCTTGAGGAATTGATCGATAGCCTCTGAGAAGGAATTAGAACTTTTCATTTAACTTCTTCATTATGGCTGTGATAATACACACGGTTCTGAGCTACGTTTGATACAGTGGAATTCAGCCTTCTCAAGCGCCAAGATTTATTTACATAACCATTATGGTGGTGGTCAACCATCAAGCCTTCTATTAAACGACAGAATGCACGCAGAGGGAGGCAAACACGCAATCGTACGGAAAATATCCGAAAGATAGAGCCTCCGCATCTTAAGGGGAAATTGTTTGCGATGACTATGTTTTTGAAGAGGAATGAAACGAGATCAAATAAACTGAATTTGTTCAACTCCCAATTTCTTCCCGAATATCAAGTCCCGAAAAATGATAATTTTGTGTTATATCCGTCGCGGCGAAGGACGGCATCTCCGCAAGTCTCTCGAATAAGAATTCTTTCGACGAATTCCTTTTTTTAAGGGCGAAAGGGAGAGAGTGAAAGAGGGAGTGGTCATCTGTGGAAAGCGGAGAAAGTAGACCGAAATCACACGCTGGACTTGCTCCGGCCGACTTTCCATATCGATAGAGGAGCCCAACTAGCACTTCTTTCAACCTGAAATTGATATATAAAAATTTAAAGCGCAAATTTGATTGTTAATAAATCCCTTATTAATTAACTTTTAGAATTCGTCGGTTACTGCAATAGCGGCGAATAAGGCGAATCTCAAAAACCTGAATATTTATGTCCTGAATAAATAAAGGCAGAAGAAAAGATGCTAAGAATGAATCATAGTTGGCAGAATCCTGCAAAATGAATCTAACGCGAAATATTTATGAAGAAACAATACAACCATAGCATGTCATTTATTTATTTACGTTTCAATTTTACGTGTTACTTCGATCGTAAACTCATTGAATCAATAACGAACTCACTACCCCTCGAAGCGATATGTCAGCAGTGACCAAAGCTGAAAATACTGAAAAATTCGTTGCTGTACACCGAATGCGCCCTCTGCTGAAATGAATCGTCGACGTAAAAGCACAGGTTTCGTTCATAAGCTTCGAAAGAAAGTCACTCTCTCTTGGGTCCACCTGCTCTTACGAGAAAAGTGGAATTTTAGAGTACTTGGCTGAAAAGTGAAGCGACTTTGAAATCGATCGAAAATCTCGGACAGAACCTTTTCCTCACTCATCGAAAAAATTAATACTTGCATTTTAACAATTACGACTTCTAATTTAGTTTATTTCATCAAATTGAAATATATTATATTTAAATTATATATTCTGTGGACGTAGTCAGACATTGCTTGATCGATGTTTTAATTTTTTTTAACTTGAAGGCATTTTCGGGCAAATTACAGAATTGAAATTCGAGAGATCGCTGGAAGCCGTGCAAAGAAAACTACAAAGTCGAAAATTATCTTAGGTCGATGCTGAGTTTCTCCATATGGAATGCGCGGTTGGAATTTTTACGATCTTTTCCTGACCGCTTCCATATAAAACACATTAAGAAAGAGTTTAAGGAGACACACAAATTGGAGGCCAAAGTTATTTGAGATTACGTTCCTCTTAAACAGATTTTACTAATCATGTTATTTGTAATAATATGCGAGGTACTGATACAAAGAGCCGTGACCCAACAACTCACCGCGTGACAACTATTCTCTTAGGCGTAACCACAAACGGGAGGAATGACTGTTTTAAATCTTTCACGGGAGAAAAAGTTACCTTTTATTAATTCTCTAGACGACATCTTAAGGGTACGAACATAAACATGTTAAAAATAAACTGAAATGTTATTCTAACAAATGCAAACTAATTATTTTCAACCGAAATAAATTTAAGTTCGATCATAACACAGGAGTCTCATACGTACCAACAGATAAGGGCATCTGATATGTAGGGATCACCTTCAATGATAATTTTAAATGGGCTAGCCATATCGAGAAGATAGCCTGCAAACCGAAAAGAACCCTTAATTTAATAATCAGAGACCTTATGAAGTGCCATAGGAAAGTCAAAGAAAAGGCATACACTAGCATTTAGGATCCGCACCAAAAAAGGCAACTTAGAAAATGTGCACAGGAAAGATTCGTGTTGATGTAGGACGACGGATGGCGTCACTGTGATAGTCGAATAACTTAGTTGGGAAAAATAGAATATAGACGTAAAATAATAAGGTTAGGGAATATATACAAAACTATAGCTGGAAAGCCTCCGTTAACATATTTTAAAATAGACTGAGAAACCTCGGGAAGGACGACCACAAACATAAGGTCGCTACTCTAAAAAAGAGATCAGATATCTGCAAGTATTAATCTCGGGGAACAGTAAAATGGAACAGTTTATCTGGAGAAGTCTTCCAATCTTTTCCCCTTCTTGCGATGTATTATCAATAGAATTAAAATGGTGATTTTATTGACATATTTTTCTAAATTTTGTAACTATATGCGGGAAGTACTGATTTCGTGAGGTTTTGAAGAGTTTCCCTCCCGACTAGGGTGAATATCAGGCAGGGTATTTGGTTAATGGTAGATATCTGGGGGTTTCACCGTTACTTTTTTCAGGTAGAAACTTGGAGGGTCTTCGTCCCAATCCGAACCCTTAGCTCGCCTTCGCAGCTACTGAGCGCCCGACCCTCCCATTAGGAGGGACCATAAAAAAAACTGACCGCGTGGAATACGATTTAAAAAGTTATAAACAATTCAAATTAGCAACAATTTATTATCTTCGTCGTCTCACTCGTCCAAAGAGATATACAAGCGTTTTTTTAACGACGTTCTACGATGAAAATTAAAATATTTCGTGATTTTGCTAGAACCCGTTGACACACGGCAATGTTGCTCAGTCAGATAGGTGGGTGTTTTAAATAGCTCACTGGAAATCTTGATTTGGTTTCCTTCTTACTATCGACTGGCTGAGGCACCTGTTGAATCTCAACGGGGGGTTGGGTTGGGTTGGGGGAAGGATTTCTAGATTTTTGCTAGAGATCCCACCCCCCTACCCCAACCCAAAATGCCAAAATAGAAACAAAGATTAAACCAGTAGATTGACGGTAAACAATCACGTTTAAGTAAATAAAACCTGGTGCTACAGACTCTTCATCAAAATTCGAATTTATTTAAATTTTCGTGTATTTGTCCGAGAGTTTCTTCACAGGATATTGCAATTGAATTAGATAAATTGGTGAAAGAACAATATTTAATGAATTTATCTCCATATCAGACGAAAACAATTACTCCAAAATGTTTAAAACCTTTGAAAGTGGACATTATTCTTTCATCCTAAATGCATTAGTAACAAAAACTTCATTCATAAGTATCTACATTGCAGTAAATAGTATTTTATAATAATGCTGGAGGTCGCATAAAGACTCCGTCATATGCTACTTCCATAAAAAACACTTACATGAATAATTAAGTTCCTAGTAGAAGCATTGAGGTGAATAGATATCTATTTTGCCTGAATGTTTAATTGATTTTACCTGAAGATGAGGAAGCTTCATCGAAACCGGTCGCATTTTTAATTTTTATCTCTGGATTTAGTCAGATTTTGTCTTTCTTCATTTTACTAATAGATTTCTATATTTCTCTCACGAATTGATATTCCAATATTAGATGTTTACGTTGTTATAAATGACCTCAGGTTGCTAACTACGCTTTAAAATATCGTACTGCCATCTATCGAATTGATCTGCACTGTATTTTCTAACGGTGAAAACTATTTGAATTTGATTCAACGATCACTTTGGTTGACTAGGGGAATTATTTTTACAACCTCAAATTATCACGGAATTTTCGTTTATTTTCTCACTGTACTCGTAAATCTGAATCAAAAGCAATATCCACGACTGAAATAAAAGTCTTCACTCAATCCTTTCTTTTGGTGCTAATCACGACTTGGTACAACTTGGGTTGCTAATTTAATTTTGCAAAAGATTCAAACCTTGCATGCGATAAAAATGAGATTTACATGCAAACCTTATGGAAATCTATCTTAGTCATCCTCGTTCGAACTCAGCAGAATTGGCGAATAAATTTTATCCTTTTGGGCAGCTTCGGGTTCCGAGGAACACGTGTGCCATGTTTGGTCAAATTCGGAGCAGTAGTTCGGACACCATTAGCTCTGACATACGGACGCGCTGACAATGGATTCTAGTATTATAGATGTGTGCCTTTGTTTAGATGAAAATATGGTTCGAACATACATAAAAAACCAATAGTAGTAAAATTATTGCTCCAGACGTGATGAAGGTGGCGGTTATAGGTACATTCTTCAAAAGATTAGTTGCTCGAAGGATAAATACCTCGAAAATATTGCCCCGGTAAAAGTGGCACATACAAAACCCGCAGGATATCACGATAAAATTATTTTCTTTTCTTTGCTTTTCTTAAGATACGGTTGGGAAGAGTTCATACTTAGAAAGAGCAGCGGATCTAAGTTGAACAATAAAACTTTCTTTATTCGTAATCAGTAAACCCAAAATGTTTCTCCTTGATATAATATCCTCATCTTTCGCGAATTGTGGTAATAGCGCAGTTATTACAAACATCAGTGACAACTTACGTTCCTAGGAATAAGATTCTGATACCCCTAACTCAATAGTCCTAATATCTTAAGAGAGAAGTAATGTTAAATTATAAAATTCATGGGAGTAAATTTTTTTTTGAAATTCAAATTTGGAGAAATATTTTATTTATAATTTTTACAGACACAATTTCCTGATTTGTGATAGAATTTCTTGAGTTGAAGAGTCACGAAAGTTCACTCAATTTATTTCCTCTTCTGTTCCGACGAATTTTTGCTGTAACATCCAGTCGAGGCTTAAAGGCGTTTGTGCAAACATTCGTAACCAAATTACGGTGCTTTTGGTGTCACGCAGCTGGAGAAGGGCAACTATCTGCAATCCCAAGTAACTCCAACGTACGTTTACTTGGATTTTAAAAGGACCTGAACGTACTCTAATTCTGTGCTCTGCCTTGTTTAACGCTACTAATGCAATCAGTGATGCGTTCGCTTCGCTAAAGTAAATGAATAAATTCAACGACGCTCACTTTTGCATCATAACGATCAAAGTCTCAATGATCCGGCAATTAAAATATTTGGTTAATTTAAAATAAAGGAGAATTTATCTTATTAAACCTTTATTTATCTTCGACCTTTTCCGAAGTTGTTAACAGCAGTGTCGTTTTAGAGATCCTCAAACTCATTCGTTTAGACATTTTGAAAAGATAGTCCGCTATTGGAGCTCATTCATCTCCCTTATTCTCAGAGATGGTCCTCTCTTTGCATCAAACGTCGAGAATAACGCTGAAGTTGTTTGGATTACAATAAATAACAAAGCAATATTGAATATTTTTATTTAATTTACTATCATTTCCACTGCAATTTGGCAATACGTTGTTCAACGGCCGTTGCAGATCTACTGACATCCTCCCTTGCTTCTCCCTTCGCAATTCTAACCTCCTTCACATACATCCGGCTTTCAATCTCTCAAAGATCAATCTCCCATCGAACCCCAACACTTTTCAATTCTCTCTTATCCCTTCCCTTGAACTGTTTTCCCCCATCAATTCACGCCTTTCTTCCATTCATTAATCTTTGCTCTTTAGCTTACTTCGTTCTCCCAATTTTTGTCTTTTTTATCTTTTTCCCTCATATTTCATTTTTTATTATATTTTCCATCATTTTTGTTTTTTCCCTCACATTCCCTATTTTAATTTATTATTATTACATGTTTATTTCATCTTATTTGATTGTCTCTTTTAATTTGATTTAATTCTCTTCGTATTTTTTTTCATTTTATACAAATGTTTGATTGCATTTCCGTAATCTCTTGATATTGTAATTTAATGTATATGTTATACGTTTATATGTATATGTGTGATCGTTCCTTGTTAATATTACTTACTTACCACTGTAAAAGTCCAGAAAGCGGATGTTTGTGGGGTATATATGAATAAATAAAAAAATAAAAATACGATATTACAAATGATTGCCAGGCATTCGCCCAAAGACGGGAGGAGAACCCCTCCAGAAACCTACCGCAGGCAATACATTACACAATTCAATACATAACATTAATGACAGATAATACAACAGGACATTATATTACAGCATTGAAATATGAAATATTAAAAAAGTACAAATAAATTTGAGCTTATTTTTTAACTTTTTACATTTTTGTCATATGAAAGAGAACTTTTCCAGGTAAAGCGTTCCACTCTGTTATCCCCTATTAACGAATTAATATTTCTCTATGTCTGCTTTCTGTTCGCATTTTAAGCTAGAATTGCCATGTCCGATATATGTAGCTAGGAAACATGGCTCTCAGTTCGCCCTCTGCGGAATCTCATGCTTTGCGGCTACTCTAAAGACTTTCCTTCTCAACTCTAATGATTCCCAATTCAAACTATGATTATTATCACTATCGAACATATAGACATCCGTATCAAACTCGGAACATACATATGCACTTCTCGTTAAAATGTTTACATGATTTCCAGCGAAGCAATGGGCAAACATAAGGATTGAAAGTCGGTGAAATCCTGTAAGGAGACAAAAATAATGGATTTAGAAGATCAAAAATGCGACTCGAGGTAACGACTCTTGCGGGATTCTATTAAAAATAATGGAGAAAAATCGTTACGTTAGACCGCCAGTGTGCTTACCAACGAAATAAGCATTTTAGAACTTTTTCTTACGAAAATGCCCGGGCGAATATCAAACATCAGCTTGTGATAGACAACTCAATCATAAAGACATTATCATAGACTTAACATCAAATTAGTAAGGCGTAGAAAACCTAAGCGCAAAGCATATCTTTATTCGATTACCGATTTCGAGGGGCATCGCAATACCCTCGTATTCGTATTTAATGTGTATGAAACATTTAAATGAATGAAAATGAAATATTTAAATAGCGAGGGCACATGGAATCTTTTTGTAAGGTCAACGCGTGATCTTACGGATAAATTCGTAGCCTCCAAACTTTCAAAACGAACTAATCAACCCAGATGGTATAAAAAGGAGACAAGGAAAGCTCTAACGAAAGAGGGACGTTTGCATTCTGAATTAAAATCCGCTGCGAGGCAACCGAATAATGTCAACACAGATTAAGTAAACAGCGAATATAAAGAAGCAAAGTAGGAAACTAAACAAACCGTGCGAGATTCGTCAGTATGAAAAAAAATTATGTGAATACTTTGAAGAGTCATACCTGCCACCAGGTCCGTGCGCACAGGGGAGGGGGGTTTGGGGGTTCGAACCCCCCCCCCCAATGAGGATCCTTCATACAAAAAAATCCACGAATGATGAAATGAAGATAGAATAAAATAAAAATTATTTTATTTAATGTTTCATTTGGTAAACCTTTTCTTCCAAAATTTAGTGCTTCTTTCAACTTTCATGTTAACGTCTGTCAGGACTCATTCTTTCGTCCCGGCGAGTCACACTTTCGCGAAAATCAGAAATCGAGTTTCACGAACAAAAGAGCCTAAAAGCCCACGCGCACCTGACTGAAAAACCCCTCCCACGAGCAAATCCTGCGCAGGGCCCTGCCTGCCACACTCCGAAAGATGGCTTGCAGGAATCTTACAGGAACTAACCCGTTTATATTAAACCACATCTCCCATTTTGTCAACAAAATCACTTCACCTTTACCACACAATCACCAAATTTTCCCATCAAGAATTATAACTAGCAATAAGTTATGTTAAGCTCACTCTAATGTATCAAGAGAGTGGATCCCTGATCAAACAATTTCATATGCACTTGGAAAGGTGTTAATGATATCTCCAGGTAACTCATTCCATTCTTTTACAGTTCTTCCTGCGTAGAAATATTTGTCAAAATCCTTTTCAGCGTGTACATTTGCAAGAATCATAACCAATAACCCCTGGGCCACAAACCTGTTTTGAACATTTTTCCAATACCGAAATCTCGTTGACTCTGTTGACACAACCCAACCTAACCCGGCAACCATATCAATGACACAGGACCGACACGACCTTAAAAGAATGTAACAGAATAATAGCAACCTTCTGCTGATTTTTTCCTAATTTCTCTAGATGAATGAGTTAAGATAATATGGCCAATCTTTTGTTCTCTCTTGAGGAGTCTTATTACAAACTACAAGATTGAAAATTTTTTGGAACTATGGACATCCCTAAATATTAATTACCGGTTATTTTTATTTTATCAATTTATTTATACTCAAAGACTATAAGTAGGCACCAGATCATGCGGTAGACATTCCTGTTTGTGGAGGGAAGAATAAAAAACACGTCGTTAGTGGAGTAGCATCATCAGGCCTGATAATGCTAGCGAAACACCAATAAATTTCCGTGGGAGTGTGCGAAGTAATTCTTCTCCATACTGATCATTTTCCATTCACCCAATTCAAAATTATAAAATTACGAAACACAAATTTTACAGCAATATTAAAATAGTTGATACTTTCTGGCGATATCTGGTGGAACTACTCCATAATAAATCGGAAATAAATGGTAAAAATAAAAAAAAAAAATTGGAAAAACGCGGACAGATTATTTATTTCCAATGTAATATTAAAATATTTACAAGCAACTTATTTATGACATAAATATTTTTTAACCCATTATACATGTTACAATATTTTAATAAATATATAGATAAATTATCGGTTGTTAGGAAAGAATTACTGTTCCTCGGCTCTACTCCTCAGCTTGGCTTACCCTTGGACCAGTCACGGGACACTGAAATCCTGTGTGATTCATGTAGTGGATGTAAGTTGGAGCATCCAAACTGGAGGGACCAGGGAGAAGATCTCCCCTCAAACTATTTATCAATCATCGCAGAATATTCTTCGAAGGGCAAAGGTCTAATGAGAGCAGCGGCAAGCAGGGGTCAATCTCAGTGTGGTATAAGGTCAATGATACGTACAAAGGATAATAGAAAGAGTGAAAACTTCGAAGTTTCGGTTTTTCTTTGACGTACAATCCATAAACGGCTAATACAGCGTATTTTCCCAAACATTGAATCTTGTTGCTACTTGCTTAGCAGAACTGATTTATTAATCTTGGCTCTCGAAGTCTTGTGATAATTAATTTTAAAAAACACGTCTGGAACGTTCTTAAATTGCCCTTTCTTGTAATATTTAAGGAGTAAATCAATCGGAAATTGCAAAAACGGAGAAAAACTCTGCTTGACAAGAAGTGCTTTTACGTTACGCAATCGTTTTATAAAATTATACAATAATCGGGAAATAATTTTTTAATATCACCTTTTTAACTTGCTATTACTGTTGTATTATTTATAAATTTTATTCTTTTGTGCGCCTAGTTATACTTTTACAACCTTTCATGTTCGGCATTAACGCCATCTCTTGCACGTAAATCTAGATAGAAGTAAATGAAAAATCATAGGAAACCCACCGAATTATTCCTGGTTGGGAAATTCCTCTGAAAGTTCTGTTATTCATGAGTTTTTACTTTAAAATGGCATTTTAAAAACGACAAATGTGTGTATATGATGACGAAGACACTAACTCGAATTTTCCGAAAACATTTTTTTTTATATTTGTGCCCAGCCCTAAACTTGTACGGAGGGAAAATTGTACAGCACTCGGGATAAATCTAACAAAAACAAAGGTAAGGTACAATTCTTTTGTAGCGCAAGAACCAGTCAAACTTCAAGAGAGACCTCTGGCTCTGGATGTTTGCTTAGAATACACGTACTTGGATTTAACAAGAGAAGAGAAAAACAGGATTAATGAAGTAAACAGAAGAATGAAACTTGGCTGGAGCACATTTGGTAGGAACTCGCACATTCTGAAGTCAAGAATGCCATTGGTTTTGAAGATGAAGGTCTTCAACCAATGCATTTTACCTGTCTTGACCTATGGAACTGAAACTTGGGTGTTAAATGCTGCAATAACCCAGAGACCTCAGACAACGCAAAGGAGCATGGAACGCTGTATGCTGGGAATCACAAGAAGAGACAGGAAACGCAACACTAGGGTGAGAATGTTAACTGGAGTGACAGACATCATAAAGAAGGTAAGACCACTAAAACGGAGGTGGGCCGGCCATGTTGCGGGAAGAAACGACAACCGTTGGACATTTTCAGTGCTCAACTGGATTCCAAGAGATGTGAAGAGACCAAGAAGAAGACAGGTGGAATAGAGAAATCATCAAGTACTTAGGTGTAACGGGGCAACAAGAAGCTCAAGAAAGAGAAAATTGGAAAGTGTGTACTTGGGGAGGCCTACATCTAACGTCGGATTGAAAATGGCTGATGATGATGATGCACTTTGTGGTTTTACGAGAACTTTAAATTAAATAGCTTTTCAGAAAACGTTTTAAGAAACAGAGAAATAGCGACAATAATTCTAGCGAGTCGAATATGTACAACTTAGAAGAGCCTATACAATGCGCAAAAATTTAATTCATTCGTGGCAATTCGTAAATTATTTTATTGACGCAAGGTTTCGGGCAAAAGCTAGCAATACTACAAGGTGCTGTCCTGATAAAGGAGAATGCTGTATTTATTAAATTTAGATGCATCGGGGAATGGCGGAAAAGAATGGGAGAAAAAGAAACGGTAAATCTGAGATTTTTGCCACAGTACTGTAAATACTATGAGTAAAAGTTGCTTGCTTTCTGCAAGCATATTAATATTACAAATTTCAAGTCAACATCAATTGGAGAAGGTACTCAAAAGAAAAAACAAGGGATTGAAAATTTCCTTAAAAATCAGTGCAATTTATTTTAAACAGGAGAAATTTGCATCAACCTGGCGAAAAACTCACGCACATTCGGTGTCAGTTTCATAGATATAATAAAGAAGAGCGTGTTTCCCGTGACCTCTATGAATTCCCTATTCTACCGGGATGTTGCTTAAAATATTTTCGAAACCGAATCATAAGTAATTGGAAATTCCCGCCATACGTTTCAAATAGTAGAGACGCCTGGTGTCGAACCCAGGATCTTTTGGAAGATGCAAATACATATAACGCCCTAATAGAAATAAAACTTATTTGATTAAATTTTTGAAGTCGATATCATATCGGGAAGGTACAAAATTAAGACTCTGTTAGGTATATAGATAGGATACTAATTCACAGGCTGAACCTAAAGCGTCATTGACTTGAAATTTTTACAGCGTATAGGCCCTAACGTGAAACCCCCAGGGAAAAGGCGACTTTGAACCTCAGTATCATAGGTTCGATGCCAGAAGGCCCCAAAGTCACGATTTTTCCAATTTAAATGTATTGCGTTGATTTTCGGGAATTTATAAGAAATACTTCCTGGATAGTTAGAGAATCAAAACTCAAGGAGCCTATATATATGGTCATGATCTATTTAAAACATTAATGACTTTTAAATAAAATGTCCTGGGTTCGATGCTAGGACGATCTAAATGTCTCATTTAAAATATATTGGGGTAATTTTTCATTTTTTTATGCACTTATGGAAATGACAAAAGATTGATTCTCTACCTATTCGGGAAGTATTTTTTAGAAATTCCCGAAAAACAAAGCAATGCATTTAAATGGGAAAAATCGAGATTTTGGTGCCTTCTGGCATCGATCCCATGACACTGAGGTTCAAAGTCGCAATTTACCTGGGGGTTTCACGTTAGGACCTATACGCTGTAAAAATTTCAAGTCAATGACGCTTATGGTTTAGCCTGTGACTTATTATCCTATCTATATATATAAATGAATGAATCCGGAGAAGGAATTATATATAATAGATGTACTATAAAAGAGTCAAAGCCGTAGCACAATTTCAACGAATGCAATGAGACGCATCTACTCGTTCCTTTGTTGTCATCGAGAGCATAATTTAGCTTATTATTCTGCAATCTGTGCTCGCCCTTGATCTTGCGGAAGAATTTCAGTGACTTTGAACTTCCAGAGCTTTCGAATCGCACTCTTCCGTGAGTTTGGACTAACGACGGAGAGCAGCAGAAGTAAAACCATTCACATGTGAGTGATTTCGCAGAAAAAAAGTTGCATCCATCACTGTGAATTAAAGTAAATGTAACATATACGGATTTCTATTATGAGTTTTGACGGAGCAAACACGTGCTGTTATCAATAAGTATTTCAAAGAAGAGTTGAGAACAAGTCGAGACGAAGTTGAGATAAGTACCAAAAGAAAAGAGAATAAATTAATATTCTTATTTTGAAATCGTTCGGTAGTGAAACATCGCTTTCGAATCTAAATTACGAAACTCATGGCAAAAAGAACGAACATTTAGAAAATTGCATCATAATAAACAAACGGTCCCCCTGGCGACCAAGGCGATAGTTGCATCCAAAGCGTTTGCTCATTAGAATACACGGGGGTTTTTACTGCATATAATGTCAGATTTTAGAGAAGGAGGCAATAGCGATGGGAAAACCGATTCACCAGTGAACTATAAAATTGAGCGATTCAATTGTGTTTCGAGGGTTGCGTAATTGCAAGGGATGCAGCAAAGAAAAGATAGGCATCGTAAAGTAATCAAGATTGAATTATTCCCATCCAATATACGTTTTATAGGCATTATAATTTGCATATATTTATCCCAATGTTATTTTAGGTAACAGTAGGGCTTTTTTTCTGACGTAACGCGGTGGGACTGAATACCTTTTTCAGTCGACGTAAATTGCCTCAACTAATTTAGTCAGCAATATGAAATTTTAGCAGGTGCAGTCCTTGAATATGTATTTATGTAGTGCGATTTTGGTAACCCATCTGCGATGCAAAATTTCCCGTTTCACATCGAGCATGTTATCATAGTAATGCTTACGGAAGTTACGAATACATTCAGTTTCACCACCTTTTCTCTAGAAAAAATGCTCTGGATAACGCAGTAAGAATTTATATTCGAAGTAAGTCCACTTAACACGTTCCCTGTCACTTCGGTCATTATGACAGAAACTTGATTGTATTTCCGTCGCTTGTAGCACGCCGTCGCGTCGGCGTCGGCCCGAGCACCAGTGGCACAGCCAGGGAGGCCCCCCCCTGTGTTTCGCCTCCCCCCTGTGTTTTGCCCCCCCACCTGTGTTTTGCCCACCCCCTTGTGTTTTGGTCCCCCCTAAGTCTGTGAATTTTTCCACTCTAAAGTCCTAAATATGAACGTGAATTCATTTCATAACTTAATTATCAACAATAAATTCTGAAAGGTCTACAAGTTTGGATCATAGTATATTAAGAACAAATTAATGCAGTAAAAGTACGTAACTGTATGTTAAATTTAGTAATCAAGTGAACTGAGTCATTTTGTGTTACGCCCCCAAAAATGTTGCCCTTCCTACTCCCTTCCCCCCTCTCCGGCGCCCCCTAGACCCAAAACCTTGCTATGCCACAATTGATACGTTTATCAAGCATTCTCCACAGCTGAGTAGCGAGGTTTACGCAGTAAGAGACAATGCAATCTGAGTAGTTTGCTATTTCTGCGTATAAGCACAAAAAACCAAAATGGTGCGTTTTATTTTCGAGTTAATACGGAATTTCTGACGCGAACGTTCTTCTTTTACGCATTATGAAGCATTAGCGTAAGGATTGAAAACCATACAGTTCCATTCTACTATACTCGCTGCTCTTGGATTCAAGAAGACGGACTTAGTTAGACTTGTGTTAGATATCGGCTATAACGAGTACTTCTCCGATTTTTGTCAGCTCTCGTTATAACGGACTTCTACTGTATTTCTATGAAGCTTTTCCCGAGAAAATAGAAATCCATAACCCGGCATGCGAAGTGCAATCATGAACATATTTTGCAAAAGCAATTCACCGATTTCATAATGGTCCTTGGTTCGAAGCCGGGGCACCATTAGCAAACTTACATTCATTTAAAGGGTATTACAGTTTCCTCTGACGACTTTCCCGATGTATCGACTTGGAATTTTATAAACCGCCAGAGATCTTTGTAAAGTCTATTAGTTTAAACAGTTCGGCTCGTAGAAATATGTCATCAACAACACGTAATACACATAAGTCAGTGGCGCAGGGGGGTTTATGGGTTCAAATCTCCCCACCCCAAGAGTCAAGTCCTACTACTAGCTCTGTCCTTCTTTCTGCTGAAGAGAAGACCCCAATAATCACGCAAGTCTTACAGACGCACTGCTATATAGTCATGAGTTTGCTTGATAAAGTCAGCGAAAGCTTCGCATACCCGTAAATAAGGTGAAGTTTTCGGTAGCAGACCAGGTTTAGAGCCGACATTGGTATCAATGGGATGCTATGATACGATTGTTTCGCATACAATGCACGTCTAATGCCTATCCTTTAGTTAGATGACTTGAAATAAATTTGATAAACTGTTAAAACTATGACTTAAATTCTTCAGCTTCCTTTTCGATGCAGCCATTTTTTCTCTGGTGATAGAATCCTACGAATCTTATGACTTATACAGTCACCCACGTGGTTATGCAATGCCCCTTCAAAATTTCAGTTCATGGAAAATTTTTGTTTTCTTTGAACACTCAGTACGTAAGACTGGGTTGCGTTAGCTCTCAACTAGTTAAACCACCTAACGATTACTTGGTCTAAATAATTGTAAGTTGAGGTCTTCATTTTTTCCACCTTGGTATGTAACTTTAAATCGGAAAATTCGATTATAATATCAACTATAATCAAGAGTCTACTGTATTGTTTAATTCAGCCAAAATTTTAATGTTCGGTATGTGACGCATTCAATTGAATACTTAGCTAATACATAAATAACGAAATAAGGCTTAATTGTAAGCCTACCAGAAAATCTCATCTAATATAAAGATTTTTTTCTTAGAAGTGGAGGTAATTTTAAAACCAAGGATGAAGTCACTTCTAAGAAAGCTTGAAGTGTACGGCTACGAAGTAAGCTAAGTAGTACAGCTAAGAAGTGTCACTCGAGTCAGTCATCTTGCTTGGATATTGGATTATTAATTGGAAAACAGGAAAAAATCCGAATTCTCAAACTATTCTTAGAAGTACGTATATTAAAGAACACGAGCACATTCTATTATTCCTGCAATAATGGAAAAGGAACGAAGAAAATGATTTTTTACGATTTAGATTCGATTCTTTATTTCAATGTTCGTCGCAAAGCATCCACAGTCTATTTACAGGGAGAGTTAGCACACTTGGTAAGATCAACCGCCCTAAAAATGTTTCGATTCCAGATACCTCCATATATCCTAGGGGTTAATTCTTAAGGTTCGAAGTTCCACTATTGCATTATTTTTATTATTTTTTTTCAAAGATTCACATACATTGTTGGCACCAGTTAATAGTGAATACAAACTTAAAATAGAAACAATTTAAAATAAAAAATTACATGATTCCACGAAATAAATAATAGAATCAAAATGAACAAAAAATAACATCGGTGAATGTATTCAAAAGACAATCTAAGAAGGAAATTATTTACAAGAATCTACATACAGACATTCTTTTAAGAATAAACGAAACGGAATCAGGCGTAACTTTGTGGTAGTTATTAATAATATCAAAATCCATATTGAGAAAACTTTTACTAGACCACAGAGAAGGTACACAAGCGACCATGGTTTCGTATGGATTTTGATATTCTTTTAAAAATTGGTCAAGCGACAGTCTGAATCATCATTATTATATAACATAAACATTATTATTTTTATAGTTAAAATTTATTTATAACAAAACAAATCCACAGTAAATATATATTTGCAAAATGCGATCGGTTTCGATTTAAGTCAACTCATTTTCTGGCTGAAGATGAATAGTCGAGACCGGTTGCATTATTTCAAAAATATACTGATTGTGACGTACTCAGATTTTGTTTTCTTTTAACTAATTATGGATAAGTTCCACCATTTCTCACCAGAAGTGGATTATTATTATCCCATTACTTCCATAATAGAGTGGGAACGGCTCAGAATTAACTTTTAACAAATCGTATCTGCATTGGAATCGCAGGATCGGTAGCCCAATTTCTTTTCGACCGCGACAACACGGTAAAATAGGGCAACATTTTCATAACATTGTTAAGAAAACTTAATTCGAACGTCAAATCGCGAAAACTTAATTTCTGAGGATATGTTGCATCTGGTATCGACCGATCGAAGCCAAAACAGATGAGAATGATTCATAAGAGCATCGAAACTATATTTAATTGCAAGAACTTGTCTCGAATTACGAAAACGTAAATAAACTGATTAAAGACGGGGGATGACCACGAAAATAGGCATTAACAGATGCTACGGAAAGACCTTGGTAGAAGAAGAAGAAAAGAGTTTCGCTAACATTTTCAAAGGTATTCTAAATTATAGATGCATATTTTAGAAGCAAACGACTTAAACAAGCGGTGAATCGATCGATATATTCCGGGCTGAATTGTATACCAAAAAGATCCACCATTTTAAGTTACCGATCGTTACACTTAAATTAATGGATAGTTTAATAATAAAGACACGTTTTTATTATGTAACACATATCTTTAGTTAAGAAACTAATATAGTCATTTTAATTTTAACTCCTTTTTCGTTAAGAACAGAATGATACACTTTTTCATTTTCAGCACAGATTCTTGTTTAGTTGCGAATTCGTGTTGTTTGCTCGTCGCTCGATCCTTGAGCGTAGTTAAGGTCGTCTGCGGTGTTTGTGGTCGTAAATAGGATTCCGTTTCAACAAGTTGCGCAGCGAAGCGGTTTACTGTTCATCCGTTACGGTAAAACATGATTCTCACCAATCGAAGCGCCTCTCGGATGACGCCAAGATTCCGACTTTAGGTCCTCCATTTGCTTTCATTGCTTTCTCTCGTTTTGCAATCCTTTAAACGGAACATTTGCATCTCCCATCTATTCATCTCGGCATTTTCTACTTCGCCGTACAAATCGAATTACCTATATATAACATTTAATTTTTTCAACGGAAATGAATGCGGGCCGCCATCTTTGGTAATTGTTTCCTCAATAATACATATAATGAATTCGTAGAAAAATTCATCACCCAGAGTTAGCGATCCGAAGATTGGCTTTTCACTGCTCTTCCTCTGCTTCATCCTAATGATGGGACGATACCTGAATTTTTACGAAACAATTCGCGATATTTCTCTAAAATTCCAATTTCTGCAATGTGAGAACTTAGTTATATTTCGTTACGATTGGTTGGGGAGGCAAATACTTGCAAAGCAAAGCATATTTATCATTGATACGTTTATAATAATATTTAACAAAGAAGCCTGTAAGATAAATAAGTTATCCATAGTAATAAAAACATGGGTATAAGTTCAAGCAATAAGGAGAACATTTTATTTAAACCACCTAAGTACCAAGTCAAACATACTTAAGTTCTAATATTCTTAAATTAAAATGTGAAAACATTATCATCTCTCCAGTTTTGCTTTTCAACCGATGTATTTGGCGAGGAGATTTACCTCCGACAGTAATAATGGATCTGTTTCAACTGACGAGGGCAGATATATTTCTCGGTTTAATGTACCATGATAGGAAATTTGTTACCAAAAAAAATACACTTCTTAAAAAATTCCTAAAACGCAAATATCCCGCATAAAAATCATTTGAGTTAGTGCTATTTACACATACTACATTTTACAACATTTTGGTTACTATTATTAAATTAATATCTTATATATAATATTAAACAAATAATTCTTAAGTGAAGTCAAAATAAAACTTAGTTTAGAACGAAAACTAACTCAAACTGACGGACCATGTGGTAAGTTCGATAAATGTGTGCAAATACAAGGGTTCCATTATTTTACACAAAAACTAGTCGAATATATTCATATTAAATGCCATCTTTAGGTGTCGTTGGTGCTTGTGGTTTAGCCTATGAATAAGTATCCTATCTATATACCTATAAGAGTAAAATGTTGCTTGTATACTGCAAGCATATCAATAACACTGATTTCAAGTCAGCATCATATAGAGAGGGTCCTCAAAAGAAAAAAATTGATTGACAATATTCTTAAAGTTCCTTATTTTATCCGTCCGGCATCGAACCCGGGTCTTCCTGATAATACTTAATAAGCAGCACAATAGAAGATTATTATCACTAACTATGTGTGAAAACTCAAGCAGAAATATTGGCTGCAACTGCCTCAAACGACGTCCTACTTTTAACATGTATTCCTTCTGTGAGAAATTGTAATGTGCTCTGACATCGAACCCAGGAACAGTACGCTCCTATTTAAATTTTTTTCCGAGTCTTAATATTCATCTTCTAGCAAAGCAAGAACTTCCTATCATTTCGATAAGTGCATGAAAAAAGTAATGAAAAACTACCCCAATAAATTTTAAATGGAAGATATATTTACCACCCGACATCGAACCCGGGTCTTCCTGGTTATACTTACTATGCAGCACAATAGGAGATCACCATTTCTAACTATGTGTGAAAATTCATGCAGAAATATTAAAATATTATTGCAGAAATATTGAAATATTATTACAGAAAAAAATACCTCCCGGATAGGTAGAGAATCAAAACTCAAGGATCATAGATATACGGTCATGAACTATCGAAAACATAAATGACTTTTACGGAAAAATTCTAGGTTCGATGCTAGGAAGATGAAAAAATCTGCCCTTTAAAATACATTGTGCATATCGAAAGAAAACTATAGAGACATCTTCGAAGATTATCCTTGGTTCGACGTTAGGACAGAGCAAATATTCTCCCGTTTAATTTACATTGCGATTTTGAGATTTTTTAAAATCACTTCCCGATAAGATGGAAACTTGAAACTCGGCATGTGGATAGAGATAATAAATATATTTTATATACGTTGTTGAACGTTCCGCTGATTGTCCTTGGTTCGATTCCAGAGAGCCATTTACATTCCTCAATTCATTTCTTATGGAGATAACGGAAACAAGTGATCCTGAACCTCAGTGTCATGGGTTCGATTCCAGAGGACCAAAAATGTCCAAATTTTTCCCCTTTAAAAGCATTGCTTTGATATTCGGAAATAAAAAAAAATACTTCCCGGATGGGTAGATAATTAATACTCAAGGAGCCTATAGATATAATGAGGATCTATTGATAACATTAATGACTTTTACAGAAAATATAAAGTGAAACCTGCCTTAAGCGGAACCTGAGTAAAACGGAAACCTGTCTTATCCGGAAAAAAATGTTGGGTCCCGGCGGTCGTGATAGAGTTTTACATGCATCGTTACCCTGTGTTGAACGGAAACTGTCAAACGCGGAAACGGAATCGATTCCCGGCCACGTGAACCTGAGCTAAGCGGAATTGCAAAGAGCAATTCCAAATGCGATCTGAAGTACTTGAGGTGACTATGAAGATGCAAAGCTTTCCCATTGGAGAAGTTATCCCAAATAATGAGCGTTCTGTCGTAAAAATCATTTCAAGAGCCTTGTACTGGACAAGGGTTCCTTTGTCCCTATGTTTATGAAAGCCGAGACACCAACACACAAATGCAATCAGGATTCTTGGCCACTCCTTTTGCGGACCGAGGCATTCCTTATCCATCGAAATTTGCAGATGAATGGCTCTTTATAAACATAGCAGAACAAAGGAATCATTTTTAGCTAATATGTAGGTAGGCATTTAAATTTTGCCTCTTATATTAGTGGGGATAAAATCTAGGGCAGTTTTCGGCGGAAATGGACAAACATTATTGTTTAGCCTTGCTCGTCTCTGAAGAAGACGGAATCATTTTCCTACGTGCTGCTGACAGGGTAAGACCACACCAGAGTACCTTAGGGGAACAACTGATTGATTTCCGCAATGCCACGTAACGTATTAACGCTGAAAAATAAACTGGAATTGATCGAGTGCTTTGAACGAAAAGCTTTCCGTAAAGCAGGTAGAAGAGAGGTGTAAGTGTGGAAAGACGTATGTTTATAAAGCAATTATTTTTTTTATCAATCCATCACATACAGCGAAACACCAATTTACAGTGAGGTAATAACAGTTACAACAGACGAACACATATGACCATTCTCTCACCAGAAAAATTAGGATAGCCAGGATTCGAACCCTGGACCTTGGCGTTGGAGCATTAACAAATAGGCATGCTAACCGCGGCCGATCCAAGAAGGAAGAGAAAATTAAGAAAGAGTTTGCAAGAGATTGGTCTTAAGAAATATATTTCTTCATATCCCAAACAACAATAGTTTGCAAACCAACACACCATAACGACACACCATTGTCGTTTCTGTCTATTAATTTATGCCTAAATTTACATTCAAAGAGGAAAATTCCTCTCTGCGAATTTGAAGAATTAAACAAATTAGTTTGGGACTGGTTTGTGCAAGCAAGATCGAGGAATATTCCTTCATCAGGTCCAATGGTGCAAGGAAAGGCACAGGAGTTTGCAGTTTCTTTAGGAAAACTTGATTTTAAGGCCGCGAATGGTTGGCTGGAGAGCTTCAGAGCAAGACACAATGTTATATGGAACATAGGTGTCGGCAATTAGAACGACGTGGATGTGGTAACCGTAGAGGACTGGAAAGGCAAGGTTCAAGAATAAATTAAGACTATTAACCATGTGATATCTACAACGGGGACGAAACCAAAATGTTTTATAGGGCATTGCTGTCTAAAACATTTTGGGTTAACGGAGAAAACTGCTAGGGTATTTCCTTTTCCAAGTTCTGTTTCTTGAAATTAGTGCATAAATGGAAACAATTATCTTACATTTACGCTTATTCTTTAGAAAGGAAGCACTCAAAGGAGCGTTTCACCATTTTTAATAGTGGCAATGTGGCTGTGTGAGCTCCTAAAGCATCCTGTCATCCGGAAATCAGCTCGATCAAGATGTATCAAAAATGTTGCCATTGAGAAGCTACCAATCACATAAGGAAATAATAAAAAGCATGGAACACGGCTTCAATCATGGAAGAGTAGCTGAAAAGTTTCAACACCGAAACGTAGAGGAAAGATAGGAATGTCATACTTTTCCTCGATAACGCAACCTGTCATCCTAAAATTCGCCTTTCGAATATTTCGTGGTTGCCAAAATAAACAAAATAACTGATTTTATAAATAAATTTTTATGTTAATTACTTCAAATTATCAAATTTGACCGCAATGTGTTAATTATTATTTCTTATATCTATTCTTTCATTATTCCATAATAATTTCGTCCACATAGAATATTCATAGAAAATTCGTCCATGTGGAATTTTAGTAAAACCAGCCTTTTAGGCGACGCATGTTATGGGCGCGATATACCTTTAAAGATTTTTTTGAAATGTTAGTCCTTGGGTTAAGCGGAAAACTGTCTTAGCGGGAAAAAAATATGGCCCCGAGATATTCCGCTAAACACAGGTTTCACTGTATATCTGCCCTTTAAAATACATTGAGGTAGCTTTCAATACCATCAGCGATTTTTTACCGTATCAATAATTTTTTTATTTGGCATTGTATGAAAAAAGCACGGTTTTTAGCGCTCAGAAAACGGTGGCTCCACTTTGAACGCTAATGTTTCAAAAACCTCTCAAGTTATCAACATGAGACTTCATAAGGTGCAAGATCTATCTTTTATAAATGCATGTGCTGAAGCAGAACTTCGTAACTATTTATTTACTATCCAAAAATTGTTGATAAAGAAAACTTTGCTATTTTCGTTATTTCACGACCTACGAGATATTTTAAAGTGCCGTAGGCACCGCATACACGCACTGTTGACGAATTTGATAATTTTTAGAATGAAAAATTACTACCATTGTCCATGTAGAATTTTTTTTATCCTTGTTTTGTGGAGCTCTCAGCCCGCCTATCTCACTGAGAAATTGAAGGGAAGGGGGTGGAAAAAGCGTGCGCGGTTGCCTCTTCGTCCACCAGGTAATCCTTTTTCCCAATACTTGTCTTCTAACTTTTTAAACTAAATACCATAAGATGATGAAATTTAAAAAAATTATTTACAAAATATGAAAGTATAATCTGTTTACTTAACTTGGAGATCCATCCTACCGCTGTCCCCCGAGCCTCTTCCATTGATGGTTGTCACTTGCATTTGTGAAGAGTGAGTCGTACTGTAAAGCCTATCGAAATTTCAGCAAATTCACTTTCTTAAAACAAGAAAGAATTGAAACACCAATATAACTCCAAAATTGCCATTTTCCTACTATTTAAGTATCAGAGTTTACATATGTTAAGATCTCAGTAATTTGCATCCTTTTCATAAATTCTTCAATTAGTTTCTACCGTTAATTCGGTATGGACTCAAAATCTCCCCGTGCATTCTAATAAGAAAACACATGAGCTCGGGTTCGACGATCGCCTTGGTCGCAAGGAGGACAGTTTGTTTACCACGAAGACATTTCCTATTTTCGTTTATTTTCCCATATTTCTCCTAATTTCGATCCAAAGATCATATTATGAAAATCGTAATCTATCAAATGAAAATTAGAATCTTTATTCTTTTATTTCCTTTCTTTTGGTACTTATCTCGATTTTCTACGACCATTATTACTAATTTAATTCTGAAAAAGAGAAAATGTCGGCAATGCAATGCAATCGTTCAAAATGAACATGACGTGCATTTCTTATAAGAGACGATTCGAGTCGTCCAGACTCGAACCAAGGATATTTTGGACAAACGAATATCAATAAGGTAATACCGGGTGAGATGCCCCAGTCGTAATGTTTTTATGGAAAATCACAAGATTACGGACGGTGTGGGTCAGTCAGTTAGAATGCGCCTGTCTAGGCATCGTCCATTAATCACGTGAGGCTCGAAAAGGGGGAGGGGGGGTGCAGTGAGATATCACGTGTTTTTATTTTTTCGTTGATTTTCCCGGCTTTCCAGTCAGTAAGTCAGTGATTTTGGCGCCGAAAACATGTGTAAATCGTAGCCGTGTATATTTTCCATTAAAACAATGCAACAATGTCTAAACTAGGAGATCTGTATAAAGACCTGTTTACATGGTATAAGAAGGGAAAAAAACCGAGCGTGACTCAGAAAAAATTTAATGATCCGCATTCTCACACGACGATCGAGAGAGATTCTCTGCGTAGTACGTGAAATAGATGACGCCGAGTGGCCGACTGTCGTTGATCTTCAAGAAAGCACAGTACCAAGACCTAATTTGCAAGATGCTTATCCCTTTGTTAGTGTTGAAGAAAGTCTCACTAATCCGTGGTCCGAGGTCAATTAAATACATTCATGTACCAGTAAAATTATGTTTTTCACGTGATTACACCTTTCATTTATTATTTTATGCCAGTCAGAAACAACCTGCAACCTTAATGTCCGTCTGGACATTTTTATCACGGTGCTTAATTTTCCAGAATTAAATTAGATTATACCTGTATTTAAAAATAATCTTCTGAAAATTTTAAGATGCATTTCACCATAAAATACACGTGATGTTGGGTAGGGGGCTTAGTCTAAAACCTCACCACGTATCACCTGGGGGGAGGGGGGGTTAAAAAGTTGCAAAAAATATCACGTGATTAATGAACGACCCCTTAACTGCAAGAGTTTCACGGTGAATAGTTCTTTTCGCGCAGATTTTAAACATAATTTAAGTAAGTGCTGTTTTTTTCCGCCCTGTCATAAGTATAATGAGTAATATGAGTATAATGTTTGTGGTTGAAAATCTGTTTAAATGTTTGAATATTTTGAATTAAAGAGCGAAAACTTGTAGCCATAGGTTCATCCAATATCCATGTGCAGTGACTGGTCATCTTGGACAAAGTGTAGCCTCACTGGCTGTGAGCGCATCTCTCCCGTACTGAAAGGATAGACCTCTTCTCGGGATAGATGCCCCAGTGCTATCTTTAGGTATATGTTAGGTATTAGTATCAATTTAACTTTAAGATGATACTGATTAAGGCTTTTTTCAAGAAAACATTTGTAATCTACTTTTCAATTTCAATTCAAATTTAAATCCACGATCAAATGCATTTTATGTACACTCCTGGCCAAAATTAACGTAGCACCTCCCTAGCGATCCTTACGGCCGGTGCTGCGTTAATTTTGGCCAGGACTGTACTATAAAAAGGTGACGCATTGTTTAGCAAGCACTGGGGTGGAGCGTTTTGCCACTTTTTTCTGATCGAAATGTAACACTCGGGAAAAGTGGCCCACCTACATGGACATTACCATTATAATTTTTTTCGAAATCAAAAAATATCTTCTTCCCATTCATACCAATTGCAGATTTCATTATAATTTTAAATGGATATTCTTCACTGAATTTTAATATTTAAATTTTTGCAAATAGAACTTCTAAATAGGTTTTAAAGTTAACTTAAACGTTTAGTTATAATCTAATTTCAAGTTGAATTTAACAATTTTGTCATCTAAAAATCACTTTCCAGATTAAATTCAGTTTAAGCTAATGGGGCACAGAAGTGGGGCGTCTCACCCGGACACTCTGAAGAGATGGCCAAATGCTTGGATGCAGACAAATTTTAATATTTTGTAAAAAGGTTTTTAAACAAAATTTATTTGTATACTGTTAATAACCAATAAATATTATATTCTATCACACAGTTTCACATTCTTGGTATCACTTAAGTTATTGTTATGAAGTCATTTCCTTAGGTAGGGCATCTCTCCCGGAATGACCTTATGTAATACTCCTATGGACATTTAACGACTCTCAAAAATTTATAATCCTATCACGTCAGCAAGTGCATGAAATTAAAGTTCGAAAATTTCTCTCATGCCTTTCTTACAGGCGTTACTGACATCAGATAAGCAAATTTATACACATCGGTGATTATTAGATAAGATTATCCTTAGTGTATTTATTTTTTAATTATTTACTGTACAAAATCATCGTAGTTAGTCGCAAGGACTAGTATCAGCGTTAAATTACATAATATTTTTTTTACAATAAAAATATTACTGTGCATACATACAATAAACCCAAGTAAATACAAAATAAGCATGTATAAATTTAAATTAATAAAAGAAATATTGATTTATTTTGTGTTATATATTGGGTGATACAATTGCAGTGGTGACTAAATAATTGGTATTATTTCGTACGTAGAGGCTCTAAAATAATGTAAAGAAAATATATTTAGGTTGTTCAGATTATCAGAAAATATACGTTTCCAGACTGGGTCAAGCTAAATGTGATAGATGTAGACTAGGGTGGATCGAAAACACTTTTTTTTCGAAATCCGTCAACGGCTAGTGTTTAAAGTTTGTGGTTGTTTGTTCCTATAACGTATAAAAATTTCAACTCGATCGGATTATGTCATGAGGCTGCGAATTTTAGTCAAAGTTTTAAATTTTTGTGAAAAAAGTCAAATTTTTTAATTTTTCCTGATGGTTTCTCATTGTTTCCGAAGTGGTTTAATGGCGAATAATTACATAAATTGCTTGGTTGTTGCTCAATATGAAAGATTTAGTACGTTTGATACAAGGAAAATGATTTCTCAGTTCGCCGAAATTTGTCAAAATATGTAAAATATACAAAAATGTTACGGATGTTGGTTAGACAGTAGGGTGGGTCGTTTTGTCTTTTTTTCTGATAGAAATATAATACCCGGCAATTGTGGAACACCCACATTACAGATATGACTTTTTCCAAATCAAATTCTATCTTTTGTGAGAATTTTTACCTCGAAGTCTCGAAATTTCAGCAAGAAACGTTAAAATTGCCAAAAATTCTAGTTCGCTTAAAACGAATATTTTTTGGATAAAGATATGTCATTTGCCACTGAAACTACCCCTCTAGACCCTATGGCCTCTTGCACAACCTTTTCATTAAAATTCCTCACATCTTCCTTGATTGCTACTTGGCTTTGCAAAGCTCGGCATATTCGATGTTATCTCTTGGAGTGTCTGAATTCTTCAGTTCCTTCCGTCGTTTCATCATTTGCCAGGTTCTATCACTAAACTTCTTATCCTTAGGTTCTCTTGGCATGCTTGCTACTTCGTCTGCCGCTTTCTTCATGACTTTGGTTTCGAGTTCTTCCTCCTGAATTGCTGAGAATCCATTTCTTAGTTCCAGCTGAAACTGCTTCTTGTTATCTGATAGTTTACCGATATTTATCTCACCCTTCCTGCAGGAAACCAACTTCTTCCGTTCCAATCGGGGATTCAACTTTATTCTGCATCTTACTATCCTGTAGTCACTCCCAGTGTTGAACTTATTCAAAACGCCACAGTTAATGAGAGTATAGTTTGTTAACTATTATGTAATCTATTGCATATTTTGTTCTATAGGGACTTTTCCGAAGATGGAGGATAACAAAGCTACTAGAAAATGCGAGAAGTGGTCACTGGAAAAAGACAGGTAATGATAATGAGGAAAATGAAGTTTATTCGTTGAAAACAAACAATATTCTTACACAGTTTTCTTTCTCTTGCTCTTAGGGATATTTTTTATTACTCAATACATGAAAAACATTTCTCAAGTTGTGTAAGGCTGGTTTCAGAGCATCTCTACGAATGTGCAGTAAAGATTGAAAGATTTAGCTGCATATTTAATCATGACAATTATCGAGTATCTGAAATTTAGACGGAGATGAGTAATTTATAAGTAGAATTTTTCTGATTTCTCTAAATAGTTGTCTCCTGATTTAGCATAAATCCAATTTCCCACCCCAAAATCCAGATTGTGCCAAAGATCCAACACTAATTAATAAAGAAATCCGAACACTAAATTCTAATACTTACCATTATTTCATTTCTTGTGAAATCGGCATCAGCAATCACTATTATGTCCTATAATGTTGTAGACTATTCTTTTGATGAAGCTGAGTTTCTTAAGTACATCTCATTTAAAGTGATTTGGAAAGGTCACACCAAGATATTTAAGTTTATCCCTCGGAGTCTGTAAAAATAAGCATTAGCAATACATTTTCTTTCGACTAAGTTAACTTCTGAAGGTTTATCTTTATTATGAATTCCATTCATTGCGCCATTTCTCAATTCTATCTAAATCTAATGTCCTATTTAATCTGTCCTCTCCACTCTCCATTTCCCTGTAATCACCATGTTGTTCGCAAATATCCTTATTTTAATATCACTGTCATTTCTAAGGTCGTTGAGGTATATTAAAATAAGTAATAGATCGCAATGGACGCCAACTGAGTTGGAACTGAAATCATCCAGTATTACTCGTTGTTCTCTGTTGGAGAATAATTCCTTTCTTCAGTTCGTTACTTTTTCACTAATGCCCGCAACTTCCAATTTCTGTAATTACTTATGATATACAAGAGGTGCTGTTTGGGATTTCCCTGTTAACGATATCTATAGCCTTTCGGAAATGGTAGAACACCGCATCCATGGGAAGTGGGCAGAAAACAAATTTAGTAGAAGTTTTCCTTTCGCTACATGGGAAATACCTTCCCACAAGTAGTAGAAAAATTCTTTACCCCTTCTTTCTATATATGTATTCGTTTTTCTTGCCTAACAATGAGTAATTTCTGTAACTGGTCACTCAAGAAACAGAATTTTGGTTAAATTAGAAGTCGGAGTTCATTCATGGTAGTATATTATCTTCAGGCCTCCCTAAGTCCAACCCCTACGTCCTCGTCGTGGGAGGTGGTAACTAGAAAAGTGGCAGAGTGCTTGCCAGGGTGATGTACAGTGGGAACATCGAGTCCCGTGACCGCTACGGTAGCTGAGAAGGCCTGGTAAGAACTGTGAAACCCTAGGCTAACAGGGGCACTGGTGAAGTCATCGCTGGGCTGATCACCTGCATGATGGTTTAAGTTGATTCAAAGGAATAAAGGTAGCCTCGGACAGGATTGGACAACAAGAAGACGACCGGTGAGTAAGCGGACTGTGAGAATTGGAACATGGAATGTAAAGACGATAAACGGTAAGGAAGTGGAAGTTATAGAAGAAATGGAAAGATATAGACTGGAAATACTGGGATTAAGCGAAGTTAAAAAGAAAGGTAATGGAAAAATTCAATTGGAGAAGGGATAAGTACTATTGTATGCAGGAGTCTCCCCGGGAAAAAGAGCTAAAGAAGGAGTTAGAGTTATTTTAAGTGAAGGAATGGAAAAAAGGTTGAATACATGGGAACCAGTAAATTCCAGAATAATTAGTGTTAGACTAGACCTTGAAAGTAAGATTACTTTAATACAAGTATATTCTCCAACTGATGATAGCGAGATCCTTGAAAAAGAGGAATTCTATGCACAAAGAACAGTCGATATAGAGAATGAAGAGGATAGACAAGTGATATTGATGGGCGATTTTAATGGCCGCACTGGAAATAATATGTCAAGAGCACATGGATGTATGGGACCTTATGGAGAAGAGAAAACAATAAATGAAAACGGACGGAGACTAATAGAATTTTGTGTAGAAAATCAACTCCTGCAAGGAAACTCACTAGTTCCACATAAAAGAATACACAAAATAACTTTTGAATCTGAGGGAAGAGATGCTAAAAGCATTATCGATTATATAATATATTTACACACACTCCGAAATGCCATTATGGACGTAAAAGTGATTAGAGGTGCAGAACTGGGAACTGACCACAGACTACTTATTGTTAAGACAAGGATTAGGAAAGAAAACGTAGAGAAACATAAGAAGATAGAGAAAATTCAAGTGAAGCAGACCCTGACATTAAAAAGAAATATAAAGAGATCATTGAACAAAAATTAGAGGATATTGAAATAAATGAAACCTCTGAACTAAATCATACGTGGAAAATCTTAAGAATATAATAAAAGAGACAGCAAGTGAAGTGTGTGGGAAAGTAAAGATCAATACAAAATGGAAGAGAACGAACTGGTGGACAGAGGAAGTGAATGCGAAAGCTAAGCAGAAAAAAGATGCCTGGAAACAATATTTGAGAACAAGTCAGAAGAAGATAGACTTGATTATGTACAGAAACGGAATGATTGTAAGCTGGGCGTTAAACAAGCAAAGCAAAATTCATGGGAAAACTTTGGAAATGAAATTGAACACAATTTTGTAGAACGGAGGAAACAATTCTGGAATACAATTAAAGCATTGAAAGGGAAGCAAGGGAAGCCAGCTAAAAATATAAAAAATGAAGAGAATGTTCTAGTGTCAGACAGGAGAGGTATCCTGGAAGAATGGAGAAAACATTATGAGAAAACTTTCCGGGAAGAAAATTGTGTAGATATAATGAATACGTAAGGTAAGGAGGAAACGATGAGATTACAGTAACTCAAGGAGAGGTGCAGGAAGCAATGAAAAAAAAATCCGAACCTGCAAAGCTGCAGGGTTCGATGATATAGCATTCGTTAAATTTGGTGGGAAAAATATGATACTTGTAATCACAAAAATCTTTCAGAGGGCATGTAGAACAATAACTATCCCAGAGGAGTGGAAAACCAATATTATAGTACCAGTTTTTAAAAAAGGTAATAACAGAGAATACAAAAACTATCGGCCAATATGCCTTTCTTCGGTTATTTACAAATTATATACTATAATACAGGAGAAAAAACTTAGAAAAATTATAGAAAGTAAACTTGAAGAGGAACAAGCAGGTTTTAGACCTGGAAGACAAACTCAAGACCACATTTTTACCTTAAGAATGCTAATAGGAAAAAGTCATTTATTAAAAACAAAAAGGTTTTCCTAGCATTTCTAGATTTTAAAGCAGCATTTGATACAGTACCGCGAAAGTACCTTTGGGAAGCCCTGCATAAGAAAAAGGTACCCGATAAACTTATCAAAGTAATCCAAAGTCTATATACCGGAGCAAAGGGAATAGAATTGAGGGAAGTGTTTCTGGGGAATTCTGGATGGAGAAAGGTATAAAACAAGGAGATAGTCCACTCCTATTTATAAATTTTATGGATGGAATAATAAAGACCTGCAAAGAAAAAAACAATAAAAACTAAAATTGGATTTTGGAAATTAAAACCGATATATATACAGGTATTAATGTACGCCGACGATATAGTCTTAATCTCAGATAGCGAGGAAAACTTGCAAAACAGCGTAACAGAATGGGGAGATGAACTGGCTAGGAAGAAAATAGAGATAAGCAAAAGTAAGGTTATGTGTATTTCAAAAGATGGAAATCAGAATATATCTATTAAGTATAAATCTGAGACATTAGAACAAGTAGAGACATTTGAATATCTAGGAACAATTTTCTCGTGTGATGGAAGATATGATGATGAGATTTTACATAGAAGACGAAAGGCAAATGCCGTATACTACCAATTTAATAAAACTATATTAGGAAAGGAAGAGATAACCAATAAAACGAAAATGCAACTGTATCAGTCGATATTAGTCCCCACCCTATTATATGGAATAGAAAGTGTGCCCTGGCAGGATAAGCACGCAAAAGGGATCCAGACTTGCGAAACAAAGTTTCTGAGGAAAACTATAAACAAAACCAGAAATTCGAAATGAAAGAATAAGAGAAGAAGTGAAACAAAGGCCGCTTGAAAAAGTGATTGAAGAAAAGCAACTAAAATGGTACGGACATGCTTTCAGAATGGATGACAACAAGAAAGTGAAACAAGTGCTAGAAGTCAAAGTTCAGGGAAAAAGGGGTAGACCGAGATTAACCTGGGAAGATGGAATTGAGAGGATGGGAAACCAGAGGGGCAAAACACCGAGTGAGGTGAGGAGAATGATGAGAAATCGGACGGAATGGGTGGAGAAGAAGAGATGATGGGCTGAGGCAGCCTCCCCGACGCTGAAAGGCAGAAAGGGAAAAAAGAAGAAGTTATTACCTTCAGATTCAACGTTCAATTTGATAAGAGGGAGAACAGATAAGAAAATGAAATAGTCGTTTGCTTGCGGTCTAGCATAACTGAGCAGATTGAAAAAACAAATAAGGCGAATGAAATTCAACAAAATAAATAAAATAGTTGGGATTGAAACTTGTTAAAAAATGAATCACAGCCAATATAAATTTTACTGCAAACCTTTCTCTCTAGTAATTGAACAATTCTTAAAATTATTGGGCTCTCACCAACCTTAAATGTTCTCTCTCGTTGAATCCCGCAGGAGCCGAGCTCTTGTCCGACTAATGAACTTCCAGGAATTAAACGAATTCTTCCTCTCCGAGAAGAAAACGTCCGTACTCGGATAACAACACAATTTAATAGGTAATCCTCGCGTGTCCCTGTGGTCAGTTTCAAAATGTGTGACGACTTTTCTTTATTGTACATCCTTTTGCAGCTTCTTAAAACGCACAAATTGAGGAAAATTCGACCACAAAATAGGATCGAATGCATACAACTCAAATGTTTCGCTATCATCGACCGATATGTCTTTCGGGATTTCCTTTAAGTATTCTGTTATTCAGTCAAATATTCTGCATCCTGAGGGGCCGTACACAAATTACGTAACGCAATTTGGGGGAGGGGGAGGGGGTCCGGCCATGCGTTACGGTCCTGGTACGCGGGGGGCTGCTTAGGAGCTGCACCCTGTCTGCGTTTTGTGCGATGCTAATTATTAACAGGTCGTGGCGTCGAAACTAGGTGAAATGTATGAAAAGCCTTTAAAATTGAAATTGTTTATTAAAAGGTGAATTATTATTAGGAACTAAAAATCATTCTTACCTGAATATATGCTCAAAACTTTTCACAAAGATCTCCCTACGTAATGGAGTGGGGGGAGGGGTCCTGCATGGCTTTACAGTCCTGTTACATGGGGGGGGGGTCGAAAATTGGAGAATTTTGCGTTACGTATTTTGTGTACGACCCCTTAGAGAAAGATCACTAGATAATCGTGAATAGTTTCAAGTGGAGACACGTTACTTTCCCAAGCATCTATTATACCATATACTTATTGTATCATCCATTATAAGGTGAGAAAGGGAAGATTTTTTATTCTAATAATATCCTACGAAAGATTATAAGTAAACAGAAGTATAAAATTGTTACACCCTTAGAGTGCCTGGGGCCGAAATATCGGCCACGTTTGTTTAATCCTTTACTCTTCCATCTCCGTGAGTCACATAGCCTTTGTTAACACTTGTCTGGCATCTCTGATACTTACCAATCTCTATCTGCAAAAATCGTAGCGGAAATGCAGTAATTAGTATTTTTTTCGGCTCAAATAACATGGGCTGTTTTTCTCTCTGGAGGAACCGATATTGCGTTCCGAATGAAAGACCTGATATGTAAAGTTCTCCAACGTCCAACAGATTTTGGTTTCGCTGACCCTTTCGTCTTCTTGAGTATTTTAGCCTTCCTAAACACAATTCTTGCAGCTCTGATGCTTAATCATTTTTGTTCACGAAAATCACAATGGAAATGCAATACATTCATTTTCGGCCCGAAGAACGTCGGGGTTTTTCTCTGCAGTCTATCGTCTGGGGTTGCTTCTGAATGCTCTGGCGAAGGAAACAAATGCTTCCGGATCTGCTAATTTATCCCTGGAATCTTTGCCTTTTACGTTACAGGTGCAGATCTGCCGAAATATCCCGATTTTCGATACTCAAATTCTCAGAAAGTACGGAAGATAAATTTCCAGATATCCGCGCAATACTTTATTATGGGAAAAATTGTAAATTTTTGGCCTTCTAGAATAGAACTAGTGATACTTGGGATTCCGTAGTTGGGGCCCAGACAACAAAAGTTAACTAAAAGATACTTATGGATTTGATTAAGAATTTGCAGCCGATATGCAGCTGAAAATCTTCAAAATATACCTAATAGATGCTAGAATTCCGACGCTATGTATATTCGAATAAATGCTACCATAAAATATAAAGAATGCTTGGAAGGTAGGAAGATGAAATTATTTCGCAAAAATATAAGTGGTCTGTAAAAAAATTGAATAAAATATTTTCCTAAGTGGAAAATCGAGATATGTATGGTGTGCACGTGTATGGGGTGGTTGCCTTAATCTTTTTTTAATTTGCAAATTTTTCATAAACATAATTGAGTTTATCAGTCATATAAGTGTCCCCTATTTTTAAGCAAGTAACCTGCGCTAGAAGTTTCGAGGGAATCTGTTTCTCACAAACCTAGCATTTCCCTAGTAAGATAAACTAGTGAGAGAAAATAAGAATGTACTAAAGACATAACCAGTTATAATGAAAGACTGTTGTGCGTGATACAGGTCTGCATGGAACGGGTAAGCAGGCAGCCTATTGGGCTCGGGCCGGGCTTGGCCCCATGGAAAATTCGGGAAGGAGAGAATTATTCATTCTTAAAGAGCATTAGTTTTTTGCATAGTGGCAAAAGCCTCTTAACACAATGCTCAGTATTCATGAAGGGTTAAAAAAATGTATTTGTTCACAATTTACAACAATTCATTACAGGGCGAATTATGGAAAGTTTGGGCTCGGGTCGGGCTTGAAAACAAAAATTAGTGACAACGTTCAGGCCAGGTTGGGCTCGGGCTCAACGACGAATGGGCCAGGCTTGGACTGAAATTTTTGGCTCATGCAGACCCCCTAGTGTGTATAGCAAAAGAAGTAAAACGAGGAAATGGAAGCGTTAAAGGGGCTGCACAATATTTTCAAGTACAAGAAGGGCCTTCACGGAGCATGCTTTCCAGAACATAGGTACTTTAAAAATACGGGTGACCAATTAGTATTATTTACAATTAAATTACCATAACCATTTGATTTTATTAGCGATAGTCCTCTGTGAAAACTGAATACTTCTCTCACCTTGTATACTATAAATGATGAGAAGAAAAATCTAGGAAGTTTAAGTTTCAAAATCCCCAGCAATATTGGCTCATCAGAAACGTGAAGCCTCACATTAGGCCAACTTAACTCTAAGCTAAGATCTGAACAGATAAAAACCAAGATTCGTAATATACATTGGTTGATTTTGACTTCATTTCTGGTTATATTTGAATAACAATGACTTAATCAACATTGTAGGGAAGATTTTATGGTTTTCTAGCAAAAAAACAATAGAGCGGAAATTACATGAAGGATTGTTTTTTTTTTCACTGGTATCTCTTTTTAAAACACCTATTACTCTCTATGCATATGTCCAATCTAAAATTCCTGTTTACCCTCATTTTCTTTCTGTATTTTTAGCATGCATATAAACCAAATACTTCGTTATTTGCAAATAAACAGAACTAAGTAATAAATTAATTAGGTGAAACATGACCTCGAAAAAATTTGTTAGTATTTGTCAGCCCAATTTATGAGTAGGCTAAAACTTTATTATTTCATTGATGAAAACTTTTCGATAGTGAAACTAGGTTTAATTTCCGTCAACGCTTCTTTGAGGCTATTCATACGTTTGCGTAAAAAGGGTGAATACCACGGAAGGAAAGTACTATTCATCCTTAAAGAGCGTTAGTTTCTTGCATAGAGGAAAAACCATCTTAGAGTTACAATGCAATACTTTAACAGAATGCTCAGTTTTCGTAAAGGAGTAAAAAAATGCATTTTCCACAAATCACAACGATTGATTAAATGGCGATTTATGGAAAGTTCGGACTCGGGCTTGAGAATGAATATTTGATTTTCTATTCGGCGGAGTTAGGTTCGGCCTCAACGACGAATGGGCCAGGCCTGGGTCGAAAGTTTTGGCCCATGCAGACCTCTAATCCTTATCAATCAGTGGGAAAAGCCTCTCTCAGCAATGATTGAAAAAAGGTTAGTTAGACTATTGTTTAAATCCAAACTCCAAGGATCATGAAATTTCCAAGTATGTTTGAAGAGAGGCAGGTGATCAAGAAAAGGGGGGTGTTTCAGAGTCTTCTCGAACGGAAACCGAAACTTTACTATTCGATCGTAAAGTCTCCCGTCTGCGGTCTCCCACGAGTTTCAGAGACTCGAACGGAAAGCGATTTTCCAGAAACTATGAAAAATATAAGCGATCACACGTTTTGAAGAGACAAGTGAGACAAAAAAAATGTACCCATCCTAGTGCGTTTCAAGGTCATTGTACTAAAAACAATGTTTAAAAGCAATTCCCACGCTCCCTCGCGCGTCACCGCTTGCCCCGCCGCTTACTCCCGCCCGCTAGTATAGAGAATTATAAAAATATTCACACTTCTTTAAAAATACAAAATTAATTGATTAACTTAAATGCTAGAATTGCTTATTTAAGAATGGCATGTTTCCAAAATATTCTTTTTTATTTCCTTGTCGTAATCTTTAATTTTCTTTCTTGTAAAATTTCATCAAAAGTTTTCCATAAATTTATTCCTATCAGCTTGAAAATATTATTTACTAGGGCAAGTAATGCATGTATAGATTTTAACGGACGCTTTTTATTTAGTTGAAAATATTTTCAATACTAGTATTTGCATTCTCCAACTCACTACTTTCAGATTCACAAAAAATTGTCAATTAATCTACTCTGTTTAAAATATTTTTTGCTTTTTCACAAGAGTACGCGGACTTATTGGTATGAATTTTAGAATACTCAAAAGTAATTTTGCATTTTATCAATCAGCAAGGTTATGAAAAATGAGAAAAAATTCTGAATTATTAGAGATAGTACGCTCATTTTATGTTGATAATTTGTGAACAGTTCTTCTGAATAATTTAATTCATTTAAAAAAAATCACGCAAGTGCAAAGATGATGGATCTCGGGCTCTTATAGATAAACTTATTCACTGATAGAAATGATTAAGTGGAATAAGGGATTCTCTTTTGAAATAATTTTTCAACACACACGCGCTCCTAAAATCTGCTGATTATGCAGTACTTGTAACTTCTGCTGACCAAAGACGATATATCAAATGCTCTCCTCGAAACAAAATCTCATGAAAATTATGTAAAATAATACCTTATAATGAGTTGGTGAGAAAATTTACCTAGGGCCATACGAGTTAGAGTAAGGAAACTAGGGAAGCGTTTGTACTCCCCCTAACGCGTTGAAATTGAGCTTGAATAGGAAGAAACGTTTGTAATGAAGTGGTAGTGGGGGTAAATAATTTAAATAGAAGTAAATGAGGGGAACTTTCTCATTTACTCCTACGCTTTGTCATAGAAGACTTGGTGTGACTTTGCTTCATTCTTCCGTTTCAAGGTTTTGGAGTTATTCTTCCTGTTTGGAATTATTTCCTCTAAGAAGAAATACAATAAAGTATTAACAGTTTAAACAAAAATCTGAGTAAGTATCAGTTTATATACTTTTGAGTTATTCCCATAATATTATTTTTTAACAATTGTTCAAGAATTTTAGGATGGAGTACAGTCAGTTGAACCCTCAAGTAGGCGGTGACCATTCGATCGTTGAGATTGACAGATAAAGGGTCAACTGAAAACCTACTGGGTGGTGAGTGAAGCACATAAAGACCTTATATCATTTCTAAATTATACTTCCAATCTTTTAATTCCGAGGATAAGGGATGAGCTAAGTAATTCTGCCCTTAAAATTAATATTGTGGTTAAGGCAAACTTTGAGAGGGGTGAGGAGACGATAGAACGAGCATTTAAAACAAGAAACGTTAGGGTTTTGCTAGCTGATGATGTTGGGGAAATTTTAGAAAGTTTATTTGGAAAATTACTTTAGGAAAAATCCGAGATGCATGTGAAGGGATCAGGGTGGGCGCTGAGTATAATCTTGGGTTAAGAACTCTGAATTAATCGTTACACTCTGTTACGCAGGTCAACCTTTATTGAGTTACCACCCAAGATCGCAGGCAGAAAATCCCTTATAACTGTTAGGAATGACGATCAGTTTTGTTTTAAATACGCAGTTTGGGGAATGAACATTCATAAAGACCCTCAACGAATCTACAAATATAATACGGATAAATTCGACAATGGGTATGATTGGGATTGTATTGAATACCCAGCCAAACTCTCCGATATTCCTAAATTCGAGCGAAAAAATAAAATTTCTATTAATGTTTTCGGGCTAGACGAAAAAAACAATGTCTATCCAATAAAAATTGTAGATACCGAGCTCGCAGATCATCGTGACCTATTATATATTACAAATGACAACATGGCTCATTATTGCTGGATTAAAAACTTTGAGAGTTTAATCCATCCTCAGATAACAAAAAAATGTCGTAGAATTTACATTTGCAAACGATGCTTCATGCATTATCATGACGAAAAAAATTAGAGACGCATACAGCGAACTGTAATAGTAAAAAACCCGCAAGAATTGAGCTTCCTATCAAGGGGGATAAGATATTAAAATTTACCAAACTCGGGGATTCATTTCCAGTTCCGTATGAAATATATGTGGACTTTGAATGTATTCTCCAAGGTATCAGCACTTGTAAATCTTTACCTAACGCATCCTACACGCACGCTATTCAGAAACAGGAACGGTTCAGCTTTTGCTATGTTCTCATAACGCCCAATGGATGTGAGGCACCACAGCTTTGCCGAGGTCCCAATACCGCACAGGTCTTTATGCAGAAAATGAAAGAGGAAGCAGAAAGAGTATTCAAGTTGTATAAAAACGTTGTGCCAATGGAATCGCTTAGCCCAAAAGAAGAGGCAAATTTTAAGAATGCGTTGTCTTGTCATATTTGTGGTAAAGAGTTGAAATTGTTAGGCTGGATGTAAGTTAAGAATGGTTTATTAATAACAAAAAGTTATTATATCATTTGTGGGACCCAAGTTTAACACGATTCAAAAACATGATTTTAAATTATAATTTTACGGGTTGGTGACAGTGATAAGGATTAATTTTATAATAATGCAAATATTACTAATCGTATGTCATAGTCAAAAACTGCTAAACTTGAAGTTTCATAAAAAATCGAAAAATTATTTTTGCGCTATATTTTGACTTTTTTTCGAAAGGAATGATATTAATTTTCATTATTTTCCTACGGCATTTGAAACATAGAGTGACTTCCTTATTAAAATCAATATAATAAACCCTTTTTACATACTCCAAAAGTTTGAAACAGTTAAGTTACTTATAAATAGGAAAAATATCAATGTTAATGCAATATTGGTACATAAATGTTTAAAATTTTTTTAATTATTATAAATAGAAAAAGATATTTGGTTAAAAAAGTTAACATTTATTTTTTTAACCCACCTTCCTACATAAAGTAGACTTTTGCTAAATATAGTATAACTATGATACTGAAATATATCTCAACGAATGGTAATGTTACAATTTACCTAGGGATATATTTATTTTTCCGTTATAAAAAGTTCACACTTTTCTGGAGATGCAGCATTAATGTCAATGTTTAATAACGAAAGTATCAATTTCCTCAAAAGATGGCATTAGTGGCGAAGTTTATAACCAGAAGTTCCAATTTTCCTCAAGAGATGGCATTAGTGGCAAAGTTTATAACCAAAAGTTCCAATTTTCCTCAAGAGATGGCACTAGTGTCGAAGTTTATAACCAAAAGTTCCAATTTTTCTCAAGAGATGGCATTAGTGTCAAAGTTTATAACCAAAAGTTCCAATTTTCCTCAAGAGATGGCATTAGCGTCGAAGTTTATAACCAAAAGTTCCACCTTTTCCTCAAGAGATGGCACTAGTGTGCCATAGTACAGCTAACAGCAAAAAAAAGTTACCACCCCTGACCCACCAAGAAATTCTAAGTCCAAATTTCGGGCCGGCGAGCCTTTCTCTCGAGAAGGGAGGGAGAGAAAAGAAAGATGGAGGACATGGTCCGTTACGCTAGCTCGGCTCTCGCGTTTGGATGGAGAATTTTCGTTATTTATATAAAAATCATTTACTACTATCAATTATCTGCCGCAACATTTGATGTGTTAACGCGTACTATTGAATTTTACGACGATCAACTGGAAGATAACTAAAGAAATGAATCGAATGGAATGCAGCAATCAAAGTCACTCTCACTTTAATTTTCGATAACAGATTATTAAATCATTTCCAAAACAATACAAATGAATTTAACTGAATACAAAATTCGGTATCAAATTAACTCACATTTCGTTTTTCGAAAATCGATCGTTTAAATCACTTCCAACGATTGATTATGCTCATCAATGTGAACGAAACCAGCAACTATTCTCTTCTTCTTTATTTCAAATAGGCCAAAAAGCAGGATCTCGGATTCAACAATTGCATTTGTCGTCAGGGGGGCCGGCTGTTTATACTCACAAAAATTTTCGTGTATTCCGTAAAAAATCTCGAAAATTCAATTCGGAAACAACAATAAACGACCAAAATAAGGTTTTCTATTCATTTACTCTGCTATTGGTTCTTGTCTCAATCTCGTATGACTATTATTTTTAATTTAATTTTGCAAAAGAAATGAAGCATGCAGCGACAAAAATGAACTTTACGTGCATTTCTTACGGAAATGCTTTGACTTGTCTGGGATCGAAGCAAGGACGAAGTGTCACCATTTTTTACAATATAAACACTTTCGTATATATATATTTGAGTGCAATGTTCTATAAAAATTTCAAGTCAATCAACCAAGTGATTTTTGAGTTTTGCGGGCACAAACATATGCAGGCTGAATATTTATACATAAGATATGTGCATAATTCGGTGGATTATTATAATTTAATTTGATTGCTTTTACAACCCTTTCGTTCAACTTTCCCAATTGAAAAGCGTTCTATCATGAAGAGAAATAACTAAGGAATAAACACAAGGAAATAAAAGTTCCACATCTTCCACACAAAAAGTCGTGTAACTTTGACAAAGTTATTTATTTCCTTGTGCTTAGTTACCTATGGAGTTCCCCAAAGTTAAAGCTCATTTGATTGATTTAAATAAGGAATAATCTTTTCTAGATTACCATTTCCCCTTTCTCTCGTGACTCCTATAGATTATATAATCCAAGAATTTGTAAAATTAAATTATCCTTATAACAACACTGTAGCTAATTCTCACAATTAGCTTTGACGTTTACTAGCACAATCTTCAACATTTACATAAATACGCGATCCTCCATATGGCGTGTGCCTTGAAAAAGAAGAAAGAATGAGAGGGAACAAAAGTGTGTGTGCAGGTGAAAGGGTAGAATTCTTGGAAAACTGTTAAACAGGACAAAACGATATAGGTGGGGGAAAAGGACAAGATAAACCTTTTGTTACCGAAGGGGAATGGAAAGGAAAAACTTTCTGGTTGGGAGAAGAGGACTGGTTGCAATTTGCTCGATTCATTTTGATTTTATCTAAAATAATGTGTCCGCTAGCCTTCTCTGATATATGTATAATTTTTAGCTCGCAATTAGAAGAATGACTCGAAGAAATAAATCTCTCATAAAGTGGGACAGCAGAGCATCAGATTAGAAATGTTGTAGGTTCTTCAGCCTATAACTTACGAAATCTCACTGTTTATCTGATGTGGATTGAATGAAAATAATCATAAATCGCTTGATGAAACTACCGTCCTAAAAATTGGATCCATGGATTCCTTATCGTTTCAGAGTAATGGCTTACAGTAAATACTGTAGTAAAAGGCCAGCGGTAGACGTCCTTTTGGTAAAATTCTCGAAATTTTGTTTCACAAAAGTTACTTCTCTCATTTTTTTAGCTATTTACTGAACCACCAATCGACTCCGAAGAGTATTACAATTTGTTTATTTCGAAGTTCTCAGTATTTTAAGAAGACCATCTTTTATTTTATCAGTTACGAAAAATGATAAGACCGCTATCCGTGGAATTGTGACTTTTGCATGAAAATGTTAATCGACGTCTAACCAAATTTAAGACTTAGCTAGAGTATGACTTATTAGTACTCGACGCAGGATGGTTAAGTTATTGCGTGTGTGTTACAGTTATGACTATTATAACTGTGTTTAAATACGTATTTAAATGACATCTTTATTTTATATTTTATAAACCAGTTGAGATTGACTAGCAAATTTTATCAGTGAATCAAGATGAGTTTAACGTTTTGGCTATCATCAACACTGAGAGAAAAAATGTATTCACTTTCTCTTGGTGTTTTTTTATGTTAATTTTTAATGTTCTTAAAATCTACGAAACTAATAACTATATCTAACATTTAATGTGATAAAAGGATTGAAAACACTATACATTCAATGATAGTAATGAAAAAGAACCAAGGGAACGCTAGTTTAGCTAGCTAGCAAATAGCTATTTCTTAAATTTTCCCGTTTTGTTGTTGATTGATTTCTAAGGGTATCTTGAAGGTTTATGAAAATCATTGGTTAGAAGAAAAAGCCTGAAAAGATGAATGTAAATATTAAGAACGTAATTTTGGAATTAGAATGCTCCGAAGCTTAAATTTCTTCGGGAGTGATCTTTCTACGGTTAATATATGCTTAATTCTACTCCTGAAAGCATAGACGGTCCGAGAAATGGGCAGTCTGGGAGACTGTCGACAGCATTTATGGGCTCTTCTCAGATCCCTTGAAGATTCTCAATGATAAAATTATACTCGTATAGCTTAGGTAATTTTAACGATTACACCCGGTCACAATATTTAGGTAAACTTTTTTTATCCATTAAGGGGAACTAGTTCTAAACGTCTGCCCAGAATGTCAATAATCTTCAGATTATCCCCTCCCAATGATTGGAATCAATTTCCTTCGCAATGGATGCAGCTTTCTTTGGTCCTAGTTCTCTGAGTAATTTCCTTTAATTCAAATTGATTGAAGAAGCCGTTACTTGGTAAAACTGCGTTATGTAAGAAATTGTGAATCTTTTTCCTTAGTTATTTCCACCATTCCTTATAGTCGTTGAGCTATGGCTATATTTTTATGGAAATTACATTTAGGAAAACTGCTAAATCAGGCGTAATTCATCTGAGTTGCCCTTACATCGTTAAATGCTGTTTAATAATTAAAATTTAGCCTTCGTATTTTACCCTTCCTTTTTTAATGAGAGGCCAGTTTAGTCCATCAGCGATTACTGGATAAAGCACTAGAAATACTGACATCTCGTACTTATTATCTATGATTACTCTTAAATAAGATGGGTAAAGCTTCCTTTCTTGGGAAATGTGTCAGGAGAATCTATTACTGCTGAATCTTAATGCTGGTTTCCAAGCCTCGCCTATTCTTCCTTAAAACTTCTTGGTTTAAAGATAAGGAAGACATTTACGTCTTGAAGGTGCAGAAATTTAAATGTGTGAATAGCTCGACATTTGTGTGGGATCAACTGGCAAAAGCTCTAATTGTATGCACGAATGTATGCACATTGTATGCATATTCTTATATGCCTACATGATTATATCCTATCCTATGCCAATAAGTTTCGAAGCAAAATAAATTTACATTGATAATAAATAATTTCGACTATGATAGGTCTATTGTTAATGGTTTATGAATTTTGGATGCAAATGAACGTTTTAGAAGTAAGTTCACATAAAACCTAATTCAGTATGTTAGGAAAATGAAACTTGCAAACTGCCGCAAAAATCAGAACTTTTTCGAATCGTTGATCTAATTTACATTCCCTCTGGCTGAAGCATTGAAAACATATTTTTCCGGTCACCCTTTAACCTGCATTGTCTTAAAATGGCTTGAATCGTTTTCTCAATCTTATAAATAGCCAACATCCCAGGATCTCTGCACATCACTTCTGAGCCTGTTTACCACATTATCTTCATATTTTTTAAATGTATGCCTTAGAGTTGAAGAGAATAAACATTCTTTTCCTAGTAAGCATAAAATATTCCGTTTTCCCATTGTTTATTTTCCTATCATCGTCTCCATGAAGTAACCCATTCATATTCCATCTTCGATGAACTTTTCTTTATATCACCATCCAGGACGAAGAATGGCATTTTCAGGCAATTCTCTCTCTCATACAAAACCCTTAAACGATGCCTCGAAAATTAGAGGCACTGAAGACGAACCTGTGACCGCTCCATTGAAGACCCTTTCTCTTTCCTCTCTCACCCCCACGGAGAAGCTCCCTTTGTTTTCTTGAGAAGGAAGGTATGCATGCTACCGATTAACCGTTATGTAGACAAAAACATTAAAAGCAGACGTAGCACCAAAAGGTGGGCTTGCCACAGAGATCCTTAGCAATAGATTTAAATGTATTTTTCATGCACGTGCGAATATTTAGAGTGGAGTTGTAACAGCTTAAAGTTGTTGGCTCATACCTATTTTCTATGTAGAAACTCTTAATCGTTTTAGCATTTTAAAATTTTAGACGGAGGTTTCAATAAAGGAATTCAATATTTACAAGTATATTATGCAATTCTTTTTGCGCTTTGCTCGACTCTGCACGACTAGTCCTTCTGATTTCATTACCCAAAATAAATTCTCGCGCGTAAAATATAAAGCTGTTTGTTAAGAGACTACAGGTTAGATAGCAGTGAGTCCAAAATGATCGGAGCCCTCCGCTGGGTATCTTTTAAGAATATAACTATGTAAAGACAATAATTATTAGAGATATTCCTTAGCTGTGATTTACATGACGAAATACAAGACGACATGATCCCTATTCTCAACGATCGTTTTTTCCACAGCCAGATGGTGAAAATATTACCGTGATTTAATAGCGAGGACAGATGGTTTATATTGTTATCATCTTACATATATTATAAGGTGTGTAAATATGTAAATTATTTAGACAGTTGAGTGTTTCACATTCTCTGCAATAAGCCTTATGGAGGCTCGCGGATAGTCAATTTAAATGTATTTCTTACTTAACTATTTTTCACAAAGCTGCAACACCATTATTATATTTATAATATACGTTTTTTTCTTATTTTTCCTACTTTCGTTGACCTGATTTACAGTAGTTCATATTCTCTTAATTATCGTGTCATAATTAAGCAAAATCTTTGCGAAAACGATCATCCTGCTGGCATGTGGAGCATTAACTGAAATAACCAATTTCATTATAAATCTGCATTGATGGAAAATGTTATGTATTATATATGTTAGGACGAACTAAGAGCCGCCAAAGTAATTCTTGTCCAATATTTTAAGAAGAAGAGCGAATTACGCTTGAGATTCGAGCCGATTTAACGAAATACGAATTTAATTATTTCATAATACAGTACTACTTCTACCGCAGCAAAAGTAATGACTATTAGCGAGTATTTATAAAATATATATCATCACAAAAGCCTTCAAAACGTGCCAGGCATAAAGAGGAAGACGAAAAGCGCGCTCAAAACAGAGAATCTGAAAGACTCGCCCTTCTCGAGTTATGCTGGTTGTATCTCAGGTGGTAACTTTTTTATGCTGTTAGCTGTACTAGCATTAAAAAAATGAAAAAAGACAGAGTAGGGTGTGGGAAAAAATCTTTGCAACTGAAGGTTGACCAAGAAAATACCCACGTTACGGGATAACACCCACAGAGAAGTGGGGTGAAAAAAATGGGTGTTATTTATAAATATAACATTTATTTCTATTAAATTATTTACTTTCATCAATAATTGTTATATTGTTTATTGATATTGTATTAATTACACTATGAAACATTTTTAAATTTTTGGTTCGATGTTCTACGATAGTAAGGTGATTTTAGAAGTATTTTTACTTTCTCCATATAGAGAAGTATAGAGAAAGTATTGTTTTCATGAAAAAATTCGACTTCGAGATTTCAACGGAAATACATGTTTTGGGGTCCCTAGAACACGTTTTGACTATTTTCGGAAAGATTTGTGTGTATTTGTGTCTGTATGTGTGTGTGTGCTTGTGGGCGCTCTTACGTAAAAACTATTAGTTGTATCAATACCAAACTTCATATATAGTACTGTGGTGTGTGCTGTCAGAGTTGATTAGTTTTCGGAGTAAATCGGTTAACCAGAAGTCGAGCTTCATTCATCAAAGCTCATTTCCGGTTTTCAAAATATCTCCATAAATATGATATATACGTGTATTGTATTACTTATAAAAGTTTTAGATAATGTAATTTACTATAACTTTTGTATTTAACATATTTTTGTATCACTAGTTGATTAGGTGTTATTCGTGAAATACCGATAAACCGGAAGTAGCTGTTATGTACTTTGTGGGCGCTCTAACATGAAAACTATTCATTGTATCAACACCAAATTTCATATATAGTATTTTGGTTGGTATCTTTAGAGTTGATTAGTTTTTGAAGTAAATCGGTTAACCGGAAGTTGAGCGTCATTCTTCAAAGCTCATTTCCGTTTTTCAATATATCTCCATAAATATGATATTTAGGTATATAGTATTATTTATAAAAGTTTTAGACAATGTTATTTACTATAACTTTTGTTCGAAATATATTTTTGTATCACTGATTGTTTAGGAGTTACTCATGTAATACTGAAAAACCGGAAGTTGATGATTATGTACTTTGTGGGCGCTCTGGGCTCTATGGATGAAAGGCCAATTTCATCGTTTTTCATCGATCATGTCCCGAAAAACATTATTTATAATGTTTATGACATCAAAGACAATAATATGTATATTAATCACTCATCTTCCAAGTTTAGATGGAATATAGAGTTCGAAATTACTGTCGTTGATAAATATTTACATATTATATATATATGTGGAGAAAGTCATGTGCTGGCCACATCAGATTTTTCATACTGATATAAAATCTGATTCTAGTTTTTCTGTATCATGTAAGGTTTTTATACAATTCAATATTGAAGGTTTGAAAAAAAATGAAATTTTGAACCTGGAAAATAATTATTTGAGTTTGGTTTAAAAATTGTGTAATTTTAACTCTGTATAAAATTAGAATTATGCAATGCAATACAGTAGAAAATGGTATATACTGACTGAAAAATGCTATAATTATTATGAAAACACAAGACCTACATGACAATTTAATTCCTCTTCTTCACTGATTTCACTGCTTCAACGTCTTTCTGACGAGGGTTGAAACTTTTCTTCCTTGATTGTGTCCCTTTAACATTTCTGTCTCTTTTTAGCATTAAACAGTAGTCAGCCATCATATTTGTATTCCACCTTCCCTGGTATCTCTTTTCCATGTCCTTTATGTCCCGGTGAAAACGTTCTCCTTGTTCTTCACTGACATCCCCGAGGTTTTTAGGAAAAAAGTCAATATGTGAATCTAGAAGGTGAAGCTTGTCACTCATGTTAAAACCTATTTCCTTAAAACTCTGCAACATTTTTTTAAACATGGTTTTGTACTTTGGGTGTTTTTTGTTGCCCAAAAGGTTGGCCACTACCTCTTTAAAGGAAACCCAGGCCCTTTTTTCCACTGCATTCATTGTACGTTCAAACAAATTGTCTTTCATTAAATTTCTGAAAGCGTCTCAAAAAAGATTCAATTCCCATGAATATATTGAAAATGGCAAAGGTCTATTTACTGATCAAACTTTTCAAGACGTTTACTTCTAAAATATATCAATAACACAATGCAACATGATTTTCTATGATTCTGTTGTCTTACGTGTACCGAAATTATGTTTTTGCGCTGATTCCAGGTCTGCAATCCATTTTTTCCTATCACGTACCGTTTCTTTGCAAATCAAATAAATTAATTTTTTATTTACACGTAAGTTTCACCAAGGGAAATTTTATTTCGGTAAGCGGGATAGTTGGCCACACTTGTTACACCCAGTTGGCTGTTAGGTGGGAAACATTGTATACATTCTATAGTGTATACATTCATTGTAACATTCTATATTGCTACGAGGTTATATTTTGTGATGTCATAGATAGTCTATGAACGTTCTGTAAATATGAGTTCCTGGAAGTTTTTAATAATCCAAACGTGTTTTGTTATATTTGTGGTAGCTACGTAATTGCTAAGCAAAGACAGGACATTAATAGTTTTGTGAAAAACGTCTATTATGCATACTTCGTAATAAGGCTTGGTGATGAAGACAAAAGCTGGGCACCGCATAAAGTATGCCGTACATGTGTTGAGGGACTGAGACTGTGGAAAAATGGTGTAAAAAAATCAATGCCTTTTGCAATCCCAATGGTTTGGCGGGAGCCACAAAATCATGTTAACGATTGCTATTTTTGTATGGTTAACGTTCAAGGTCATAACGCAAAAAGTAAGAAGGATATACAATATCCGAACATTCCTTCAGCCATACGACCAGTTACGCATTGTAACTCTCCCTATCCCAGTTCCACAGAATGTTCTTGAAGATGTGCCGCAGAAAAGCGACTTAGAAATTGAAAGCTATGATGCTGATGATTACAAGCCGGAAGAAGATTCTGCACCAAAATTATTCAATCAAGATGAACTGAATGATTTAACTCGTGACTTGAATCTGACAAAAGATGCTGCCCAATTGCTTGAATCAAGATTGAAAGCAAAAAATCTTCTACTACCTGGAGTTTCGTTCCCTTGGTATAGGACCAGAGAAAAGGAATTAATAAAATTCTTTAAAAAAGAAGACTCTCTGGTTTATTGTTGTGATAATGAGGTTTTATTGAATTTCTTTAATTTCAATCACAATCCAAGTGAGTGGAGGTTATTCATAGATTCGTCCAAAAGTAGTCTCAAAGGTGTAATTTTACATGATGGAAATTTGTTTGGTTCAGTACCCATTGCGCATTCAGTACATCTCAAGGAGAGGTATGAAAATCCCAAAGCTCTGCTCAAGTACAGCTAACAGCAAAAAAAAGTTACCACCCCTGACCCACCAAGATATTCTAAGTCCAAATTTCGGGCCGGCGAGCCTTTCTCTCGAAAAGGGAGGGAGAGAAAAGAAAGATGGAGGACATGGTCCGTTACGCTAGCTCGGCTCTCGCGTTTGGATGGAGAATTTTCGTTATATATATAAAAATCATTTACTACTATCCATTATCTGCCGCAACATTTGATGTGGTAACGCGTACGATTGAATTTGACGACGATCAACTGGAAGATAACTAAAGAAATGAATCGAATTGAATGCAGCATTCAATGTCACTCTCACTTTAATTTTCGATAACAGATTATTAAATCATTTCCAAAACGATACAAATGAATTTAACTGAATACAACATTCGGTATCAAATTAACTCACATTTCGTTTTTCGAAAATCGATCGTTTAAATCACTTCCGACGATTGATTATGCTCATCAATGTGAACGAAACCAGCTACTATTCTCCTCTTCTTTATTTCAAATTGGCCAAAAAGCAGGATCTCGGATTCAACAATTGCATTTGTCGTCAGGGGGACCGGCTGTTTATACTCACAAAACATTTCGTGTATTCCGTAAAAAATCTCGAAAATTCAATTTCGGAAACAACAATAAACGACCAAAATAAGGTTTTCTATTCATTTACTCTGCTATTGGTTCTTGTCTCAATCTCGTATGACTATTATTTTTAATTTAATTTTGCAAAATAAATGAAGCATGCAGCGACAAAAATGAACTTTACGTGCATTTCTTACGGAAATGCTTAGACTCGTCTGGGATCGAAGCAAGGACGAAGTGTCGCCATTTTTTACAATATAAACACTTTCGTATATATATATTTGAATGCAATGTTCTATAAAAATTTCAAGTCAATCGACCAAGTGATTTTTGAGTTTTGCGGGCACAAACATATGCAGGCTGAATTTTTATACATAAGATATGTGCATAATTCGGTGGATTATTATAATTTAATTTGATTGCTTTTACAACCCTTTCGTTCAACTTTTCCAATTGAAAAGCGTTCTATCATGAAGAGAAATAACTAAGGAATAAACACAAGGAAATAAAAGTTCCACATCTTCCACACAAAAAGTCGTGTAACTTTGACAAAGTTATTTATTTCCTTGTGCTTAGTTACCTATGGAGTTCCCCAAAGTTAAAGCTCATTTGATTGATTTAAATAAGGAATAATCTTTTCTAGATTACCATTTCCCCTTACTCTCGTGACTCCTATAGATTATATAATCCAAGAATTTGTAAAATTAAATTATCCTTATCACAACACTGTAGCTAATTCTCACAATTAGCTTTGACGTTTACTAGCACCATCTTCAACATTTACATAAATACGCGATCCTCCATATGGCGTGTGCCTTGAAAAAGAAGAAAGAATGAGAGGGAACAAAAGTGTGTACGCAGGTGAAAGGGTAGAATTCTTGGAAAACTGTTAAACAGGACAAAACGAAATAGGTGGGGGAAAAGGACAAGATAAACCTTTTGTTACCGAAGGGGAATGGAAAGGAAAAACTTTCTGGTTGGGAGAAGAGGACTGGTTGCAATTTGCTCGATTCATTTTGATTTTATCTAAAATAATGTGTCCGCTTAGCCTTCTCTGATATATGTATAATTTTTAGCTCGCAATTAGAAGAATGACTCGAAGAAATAAATCTCTCATAAAGTGGGACTGCAGAGCATCAGATTAGAAATTTTGTATGTTCTTCAGCCTATAACTTACGAAATCTCACTGTTTATCTGATGTGGATTGAATGAAAATAATCATAAATCGCTTGATGAAACTGCCGTTCTAAAAATTGGATCCATGGATTCCTTATCGTTTCAGAGTAATGGCTTACAGTAAATACCGTAGTAAAAGGCCAGCGGTAGACGTCCTTCTGGTAAAATTCTCGAAATTTTGTTTCTCAAAAGTTACTTCTCTCACTTTTTTTAGCTATTTACTGATCCACCAATCGACTCCGAAGAGTATTACAATTTGTTTATTTCGAAGTTCTCAGTATTTTAAGAAGACCATCTTTTATTTTATTATTTACGAAAAATGTTAAGACCGCTATCCGTGGAATTGTGACTTCTGCATGACAATGTTAATCGACGTCTAACCAAATTAAAGACTTAGCTAGAGTATGAATTATTAGTACTCGACGCAGGATGGGCAAGTTATCGCGTGTGTGTTACAGTAATGACTATTATAAATGTGTTTAAATGCGTATTTAAATGAAATCTTTATTTTGTATTTTATAAACCAAATGAGATTGACTAGCAAATTTTATCAGTGAATCAAGATGAGTTTAACGTTTTGGCTATCATCAACACTGAGAGAAAAAATGTATTCACTTTCTCTTGGTGGTTTTTTTATATTAATTTTTAAGGTTCTTAAAATCTACGAAACTAATAACTGGATCTAACATTTAATGGGTAAAAGGATTGAAAACACTATACATTCAATGATAGTAATGAAAAAGAACCAAAGGAACGCTAGTTTACGCAAATAGCTATTTCTTAAATTTTCCCGTTTTGTTGTTGATTGATTTCTAAGGGTATCTTGAAGGTTTATGAAAATCATTGGTTAGAAGAAAAAACCTGAAAAGATGAATGTAAATATTGAGAACGTAATTTTGGAATTAGAATGCTCCGAAGCTTAATTTCTTCGGGAGTGATCTTTCTACGGTTAATATATGCTTAATTCTACTCCTGAAAGCATAGACGGTCCGAGACATGGGCAGTCTGGGAGACCGTCGAGAGCATTTGTGGGCTCTTCTCAGATCCCTTGAAGAATCTCAATCATAAAATTATACTCGTTACTATAGCTTAGGTAATTTTGACGATTACACCCGGTCACAATATGTAAGTAAACTTTTTTTATCCATTAAGGGGAACTAGTTCTAAACGTCTGCCTGCCCAGAATGTCAATAATCTTCAGATTACCCCCTCCCAAGGATTGGAATCAATTTCCTTCGCAATGGATGCAGCTTTCTTTGGTCCTAGTTCTCTGAGTAATTTCCTTTAATTCCAATTGATTGAAGAAGCCGTTACTTGGTGAAACTGCGTTATGTAAGAAATTGTGAATCTTTTTCCTTGGTTATTTCCACCATTCCTTATAGTCGTTGAGCTATGGCTATATTTTTACGGAAATTACATTTAGGAAAACTGCTAAATCAGGCGTAATCCATCTGAGTTGCCCTTACACCCGTAAATGCTGTTTAATAATTAAAATTTAGCCTTCGTATTTTCCCTTTCCTTTTTTTAATGAGAGGCCAGTGTAGTCCATCAGCGATTACTGAATAAAGCTCTAGAAATACTGACATCTCGTACTTATTATCTATGATTACTCTTAAATAAGATGGGTAAAGCTTCCTTTCTTGGGAAATATGTCAGGAGAATCTATTACTACTGAATCTTAATGCTGCTTTCCAATCCTCACCTATTCTTCCTTAAAACTTCTTGGTTTAACCCTTAAACTGCGGGAAACGTTTTAAAACGTTTTCCTGTCAGAATGCGAGAACTGCGGGAAAAACGTTTTAAAACGTTTGACCTGCTCTTCCTTGCCCATGCTTGGCCTTCCTCAATTTTATGGTGGTGCCTCTGAATGAGACGCACCCTCACAAAATCGTTTGCATTGTCCTAAATGTGGAAAACCCTTCGCCGGGGTTTTCCGGCCTCTGCGTAATTCCAAGATTTGTAGTGCACTCGTAATTTCATATTTCCTCACTCGTTAAAAATCAATGTATCTACTAACTGTTTGGTATCAAATTAATCAGCTAAAAGCAAGGGAAAAAAATAAGACAATTAAATCATTGGCAATTGCTTCCACGTTAGAGGAAAAACCAAAAGTCTTGTGCTATAACCGCTGACCGCGGGCATCGGAAAAAGGTCTACCCGGATTATGGGGGTTTTCTACCTGCTGCAACTAGTCTGACCCACCAGGAGAAGGGACCGTTTCTCTAACTTGTCTCCCGCACACGACTGTCGCAAAAGAAAAATACACCCGCATCTTAAGGGTTAAAGATAAGGAAGACATTTACGATATCTTGAAGGTGCAGAAATTTAAATGTGTGAATAGCTCGACATTTGTGTGGGATCAACTGGCGGAAGCTCTAGTTGTATGCATGAATGTATGCACATTGTATGCATATTCTTATATGCCTACATGATTATATCCTACCCTATGCCAATAATTTTCAAAGCAAAATAAATTTATATTGATAATAAATAATTTCGACTATGATAGGTCTATTGTTAATGGTTTATGAATTTTGGATGCAAATGAACGTTTTAGAAGTAAGTTCACATAAAATCTAATTCAGTATGTTAGGAAAATGAAACTTTTTCGAATCTTTGATCTAATTTACATTCCCTCTGGCTGAACCATTGAAAACATATTTTTCCGGTCACCCTCTAACCTGCATTATTTTGTCTTAAAATGGCTTGAATCGTTTTCTCAATCTTATAAATAGCCAACATCCCAAGATCTCTGCACATCACTTCTGAGCCTGTTTACCACATTATCTTCATATTTTTTAGATGTATGCCTTAGAGTTGAAGAGAATAAACATTCTTTTCTTAGTAAGCATAAAATATTCCGTATTCCCATTGTTTATTTTCCTATCATCGTCTCCATGAAGTAACCCATTCGTATTCCTTCTTCGACGAACTTTTCTTTATATCACCATCCATGACGAAGAATGACATTTTCAGGCAATTCTCTCTCTCATACAAAACCCTGCAAAACGATGCCTCGAAAATTAGAGGCATTGAAGACGGAAGTAACCTGTGACCGCTCCATTGAAGACCCTTTCTCTTTCCTCTCTCACCCCCACAGGGAAGCTCCCTTTGTTTTCTTGAGAAGGAAGGTATGCATGCTACCGATTAACCGTTATGTAGACAAAAACATTAAAAGCAGACGTAGCACCAAAAGGTGGGCTTGCCACAGAGATCCTTAGCAATAGATTTGAATGTATTTTTCATGCATGAGCGTTTACGTGCGAATATTTAGAGTGGAGTTGTAACAGCCTAAAGTTGTTGGCTCATACCTATTTTCTATGTTGAAACTCTTAATCGTTTTAGCATTTTAAAATTTTTGACGGAGGTTTAAATAAAGGAATTCAATATTAACAAGTATATTATGCAATTCTTTTTGCGCTTTGCTCGACTCTGCACGACTAGTCCTTCTGATTTCATTAACCAAAATAAATTCTCGCGCGTAAAATATAAAGCTGTTTGTTAAGAGACTACAGGTTATATAGCAGTGAGTCCAAAATGATCGGAGCCCTCCGCTGGGTATCTTTTAAGAATATAACTATGTAAAGACAATAATTATTAGAGATATTCCTTAGCTGTGATTTACATGACGAAATACGCGATGACATGATCCCTATTCTCAACGATCGTTATTTTCACAGCCAGATGGTGAAAATATTACCGCGAGATAATAGCGAGGACAGATGGTTTATATTGTTATCATCTTACATATAGTATAAGGTGTGTAAATATGTAAATTATTTAGATAGTTGAGTGTTTCACATTCTCTGCAATAAGCCTTATGGAGGCTCGCGGATAGTCAATTTAAATGTATTTCTTACTTAACTATTTTTCACAAAGCTGCAACACCATTATTATATTTATAATATACGTTTTATTCTTATTTTTCATACTTTCGTTGACCTGATTTACAGTAGTTCATATTCTATTAATTATCGTATCATAATTAAGCATAATCTTTGCGAAAACGATCATCCTGCGGGCATGTGGAGCATTAACTGAAATAACCAATTTCATTATAAATCTGCATTGATGGAAAATGTTATGTATTATATATGTTAGGACGAACTAAGAGCCGCCAAAGTAATTCTTGTCCAATATTTTAAGAAGAAGAGCGAATTACGCTTGAGATTCGAGCCGATTTAACGAAATACGAATTTAATTATTTCATAATACAGTACTACTTCTACCGCAGCAAAAGTAATGACTATTAGCGAGTATTTATAAAATATATATCATCACAAAAGCCTTCAAAACGTGCCAGGCATAAAGAGGAAGACGAAAAGCGCGCTCAAAACAGAGAATCTGAAAGACTCGCCCTTCTCGAGTTATGCTGGTTGTATCTCAGGTGGTAACTTTTTTATGCTGTTAGCTGTACATGAACTATGTAAAACATTCTTGGACAATTTGTGTGGATATAAAAGTAGTTGGTATGTTACTTGGTCAACAATCTGGCTATACAAAAATGCCGTGTTTCATTTGCCCTCCCTCCTGGTACACAGAACATAATAAATGTACCACTCGTTCAACGAAGCAAGAAACTATTACCTCCTCAGCACATAAAACACGGATTAACGAAACAGTTCACTAAAGCTCTTCCAAAGGAAGGTACTGCTTCCAGTACTTGGTAACAAGGTATCCTAAAGTATCTTATGAGAAACTTAAAGAAAGGATCTTTGTGAGACCACAGATCAGAAATTAAATGAAAGACAATTTGTTTGAATGTATGTACAATGAATGCAGTGGAAAAAAAGGGCCTGGGTTTCGATTAAAGAGGTAGTGGCCAACTTTTTGGGCATCAAAAAACACCCAAAGTAAAAAACCATGTTTAAAAAATTGTTGCAGAGTTTCAAGGAATTAGGATTTAACATGAATGTCAAGCTTCACTATCTACATTCACATATTGACTTTTTCCTTGCAAACCTCGGCAATGTCAGTGAAGAACAAGGAGAACGTTTCCACCAGGACATAAAGGACATGGAAAAGAGATACCAGGGAAGGTGGAATACTAATATGATGGCTGACTACTGTTTAATGCTAAAAAGAGACGTAAATGTTAAAGGGACACAATCAAGGAAGAAAAGTTTCAACCCTCGTTAGAAAGACGTTGAAGCAGTGAAATCAGTGAAGAAGAGGAATTAAATTGTCATGTAGGTCTTGTGTTTTCATAATAATTATAGCATTTTTCAGTCAGTATATACTATTTTCTACTGTATTGCAATGCATGATTCTAATTTTATACAGAGTTAAAATTACACAATTTTTAAATCAAACTCAAATAATTATTTTCCAGGTTCAAAATTTCATTTTTTTTCAAAACTTCAATATTGAATAGTATAAAAACTTTACATGATACAGAAAAACTAGAATCAGATTTGAAATCAGTATGAAAAATACTTCTAAAATCACCTTACTATCTTAGAACCTCGAACCAAAAATTTAAAAATGTTTCATAGTGTAATTAATACAATATCAATAAACAATATAAAAATGAATTGATAAAAGTAAATAATTTAATAGAAATCACTTTTTTATTTAAAAAAAGGAAACGTATGAATTAGGTTGATGTTATCAAATGCATACTTCAGCGATGGAGAACTATATTAATTATTTTCTTCGTAACTTTGCTACATAGAAACATGGTTTTTAACACAGTTGGTAGTCACTTTTATGCACTAACTTCCTATTTATTTGTTCCTTTCAAGTAATTTCAATTGCACTTGCAGCAATGCAAAACGAAAATTGAGTACCCAACCAGCAGAATGGTGAAGTCACATTGTATTTAATCATCTAATTTCTCCAATACATTGCAACTTGTGGCAATGATATTTACATCAAATTGTATCATAATCTACCCTTTATACATGAGTAATTATCTCCAGCAATGTGCAATTTTAATCTATTCTTATCGTACCTTTTGAAAATCATGTAATTGAGAATAGCTAAACGTCGCATTTATAAATAACCCCCGTTTTTTTCACCCCCCTTCTCTGTGGGTGTTTTCCCGTAACGTGGGTTTTTTTCTTTGTCAACCTTCAGTTGCAAAGATTATTTCCCACACCCAACTCTGTCTTTTTTCATTTTTTTAATACTAGTACTATGGCACACTAGTGCCATCTCATGAGGAAAATTGGAACTTTTGTTTATAAACTTCGCCCTTAGTGCCATCTCTTGAGAGAAATTGGAACTTTTGTTTATAAACTTCGCCACTAGTGCCATCTCTTGAGGAAAATTGGAACTTTTGGTTATAAAGGGTTTATTATATTGATTTTAAAAACGAAGTCACTCTATGCTTCAAATGCCATAGGAAAATAATGAAAATTAAAATCATTCCTTTCGAAAAAAAGTCAAAATATAGTGCATAAATAATTTTTCGATTTTTTTATGAAACTTCCAGTTAAGCAGTTTCCGACTATGACATACAATTAGTAATATTTGCATTATTGTAAAATTAATCCTTATCACTGTCACCAACCTGTAAATGTATAATTTAAAATTATTTTTTTTAATCGTGTTAAACTTGGGTCCAACAAATGATATTATAACTTTTTGTTATTAATAACCCATTCTTAACTTACATCCAGCCTAGCAATTTCAACTCTTTACCACAAATATGACAAGACAACGCATTCTTAAAATTTGCCTCTTCTTCTGGGCTAAGCTATTCCATTGGCACAACATTTTTATACAACTTGAATACTCTCTCTGCTTCCTCTTTCATTTTCTGCATAAAGACCAGTGCGGTATTGGAACCTCGGTATTTGTAACTTGTTATTAAAACGACCCTGGTTTCATTACGGAGTAACATCTTAACAGGCAGAAATCTTAAAACTAAAACAAATAAACACAAGGGTTTCTTCCTAAAATAATACCTCCCACTTTGCAAAACACCTTCTTTCCATTAGCCACAATAGCTCCTTCTTGCCATTGATAGTCCATATTGAAAACAAAAGACCCAGATGTGATATCCTGGAACAAATAGAGATATTGAACTGGCAAAAATTGGAGGAATATGAGCTATTAAACTAGTTTCTCTTTCCATCCCATTCCCGTTTAATCCTCAGCTCAGTGTTTTACTCTACATTTGTATTTGGGCTTCATTTAGTTCTAACTTTTTCACTCTGTATTATAAATAATATGTAAATAGCATGTGTTAACAAATTTGTAAACTTCTTTGTAATCATTTTGGTTCCTGATATGACAATTTAAGGGATAATTACTGTGTTGGTGACTATGTAAACATTTTGCAACAAACAACTTCCCCACCTCAGTCCTTTTTGACAGTCCTCCCCTCCCCCTTCCTGGATACACAAATCCTGTTTCCTCACCGCTCTCCTCTATGGCTATATAATGTGGTCCATTTCAGGTCATTTTAATAAAACGTTTTTGTGGATTCTACCTTGTGAGTTTTTCTTTATCATGAAGGAGCTCCGCCATGCCTCAGCTGTCATGACTCATCATTCTTCCTTCAGTAAATAGCACTCAGTTAATACTTTCTTTCAGACTTCAATTATAAGCAGAATAATGCTAAATATTGAACAGACCGAAAATCAACTTAAGAAGGAAAATCTTCATGTACATACAGTTTGTGTCAGTAAAAAACATTGGTGAAAAAGAGATTTTATTACGCAAATCTGCAAGAACACGTATGAGAATTTCTCCCCTTTCTCACTGAGACAAATCCTGTCACAAAAATAACAAAAATCTTTTTGGTAGGTTTATGCTCATCTGACATGAAAATAAATAATAGAAAATTCTGAAAATGAGCTTCCAAAATAATTAAATATTCATTCAGACATTATCACTGAAAAAAGGAACCAATTTCAACAAGTGAAATTAATGAAAAATGACAAAAGATGTCAATCAGTCATTGAATTCCTACAATGTTTAACCAGGGAAACTCCATGGAGACAACAACGGAGTTTTACTACGGAGTCTCAGGAAATACAGGATTCCAGAATCCTAAAATTAGAGAAAATTTGATTGGAATGAATATTTTCACAAATAAACATCAAACAAATTCAGAATAAAGATTCATTTTGGAAAGAGAAAATTTACTAATACAGTAAGTCCTCGAATGAAGAAACCACATGCAGTTCAACCCCTGGTGACTTCAAACTTGCGAGAAAGTGTGATGTGTGTTAAGGGTTTTCGAGTGGTTGCTTCAAAGCGTAGGAGGAGATCAAATGTAATTACAGGTAATAACCCACAAATATCCAATAGTTGCGGGTTCACGAGAGTCCCACGCCATGCTTTTATTTACCTTGGTCGTGTTTCCTGTGACACTTCCTCTAACCAAATAGAGTAATTCGGTTCGAGCAAATATTTTGAATTTGAAAATTAACTTTTCTTAAGAGGAGATATATTGTGGCAAACTTCATAGATTTGAGCAGAGGTGCAAAGGACATGGAGCATTTGTGCAACGCATAATAAATTTTTTATGAAAATTGCAATTTAATGTCTAATAACATTTTGATAAATTTGAAAATAAATAATAAGAAGGCTTAATTACTTATGATGACAAAAATAAGGCAAAATGGGTTGAAATATATAAACTTTAAGTGGGAAGCTGGATATCTTTCAGTTATACAATCATAATAATATTTTACACCAATTATCATCAAACCAAATGGAACTATTTAAGGGGAACCACTGAAAGAAATTCTCAAAAAATAAATTCTTATGAATAAAGATCACCTAAGTATCCAGTACTTTCAAGATTCTGTGGTTACTTTTCATAGAGCAAATGCTACAATAGCTAATGATTTGAAAGCAAATACTCTCATAAAAATACAGCCTCTAAAAAAAAAAACCTCCATCTCAGATGAAAGAGCCTTTTCACCTCAAATCTTGGAAAGAAATACTAGCAGAACTTAGGCAACACATTAAAATATGTAAATGGTAATTGCTGATACACGGACAACGTCCAAAGAATCACTCGCTGTAACGCAACTCTCGTTATATGCCGTACTTGTTATGACAGACTTCTACTGTATTTGCATACCTGCAGGTAAGTTGTCCTCAGGTGAAAATTTGTCTCTATGCCGAGAGCATTTGTTTAAATGCTCTCTCTTTTCTCCCGAGCTCAAACCAGCAGCCTCGTAGTACTGAAAGAAAATAATTAGTTACTAAAACACGCTAATTCCAACTTATAAGGCATTTTAAGACAAAATGATACCTTTTCGCAGTCTTTGCATTCCCATCCAAATAGTTTCCTTCTTTCTTTCTTCTTCCTCACTGCTGCCCTCTGGTATCTATAAGAGGGACTGTCACTTTTCAATGGAACCCTGCAAACAGTAAAACATAAAATAACTTAACAGTATTCACACAGCCAATGTTTAACTCTAAACAGTGAGTTGCAAAAGGGTTTGACATTAATTATTAGGAGACGTATGTAACTAAACTAAAATTATAAATGCAGCTGTGCATCAATAATATTTTGGGAAAATTTCATCATATAAGTAATTATATTATTATTATAACGTAACCTTGTTGAAGAACTAAAAAAATTCCTTTTAAATTCTTGAACTCAGCAGCACACTTTAAACACTGTAGTCAGTGAAACAAATGATTAAATCATAAAAGCCAAAATAAAACAATCACTTACGGACAAAAGACAATTGTTTTCTATACGAGAAGAGAAAAATAGTGACTTGGCTGGGACACGAACCCAGGTATAATTGTTTTCTTCAAAAGTGCTTTTTCAAAAATTGATGAATCTATCTTTTTCTAACAATACTTTTTGCATATCAAATGAATAACAATTTTCTATTTACCGTATTTGATGGCATATAAGACGCACCTTTTTTCCTAAATAATGTCTCGAAAAATTACCCTGCGTCTTATATGTGAAGGTTCAACCTCCACAGGTTAACTTTCAATACTGAATGCTATTTTAAGCGCAGATGGTCTATACTACCTATTTTATAATTGCATTCAATGATTGTGTTAATATTTGGCTTTTACGAAATGTGACAACTGAAATAAACTACATTTTAAGTTATTGTGGTACCGCACTTTCGCACGGACTTAAACTTTTTTTCCTTGTGAGTTGCCAACTTAATGAGGGTGCGTCTTATATGCCGTCAAATACGGTAATCTACGGTAGAAGCCCGTAATAACAAGTACGGCATAAACCAAGAATTGCATTATAGCAAGTGATTCTTTGGACGTTGTCAGCCTCACAGCAAAAAGGATAGGGAGTTACGTCCATTATAAAGAGTGATCAACAACTGAGGTATCATTATAATGAGAGCCACGGTTCTATATTAGTCTTGCAGGTAGCATATCTCGTAATCGAAGACCTCTCACAAGTTTCACTATCCCCTTTCTCCCTCATGTCTCCTATATCTTATCCCTTTGTATCTTGCTTCTTTTCAGCGATGATCCCTCTAGTCAGCAGTTACAATCGTGTTTCCTTTTTATTGGCATCCACCGGTGGGATTTGTTTTCATTCGAAACTTGGGACCAAATCTTCTAATGGGAGGGAAAATAAGAGATAATAGCAGCACTGTTCGAATTTCCAGGGTAACTTCTCCCTCACGCCACAGTCATTAGTTATGAAGAGTGTGAATGAAAAATATCTTGAGAAAGAAATTTGATATTTTGTAGTGGTAGACACGGAAACTGCTGTTTGTGGTTTGCAGACAGACGATCAATTAATAGAGCAGCAAAAGAATGCCAGCAGCCAATCATACGATATTGAGAGTATGGAAGAAGTTCTGTTTAAAATCCCTAGTAGCGAGTCCCTCTCCTAAGCATTAGGGGTTCTTAATTCTTTGTATCTAGCTAAAAACGCCTCAGTGGACGATTTAATGACTTTAAAGCTAGCAGAAGATTTCGTCACCAAACACTGTACTAATAACTTTAAACAGACAAGAATAGATTCATTTTTTTAGTTATTGCTTTTTTTGTGAACAATGAGACCGAGAAATCAGGTTTTTACAATAAAAGATGTTTATTAATTATTGTAAAGTTCTTCTAACTTCTGTCTAGGTTAATTTATTCTAAATTTCAATGTTTCTGAAAAAGCGAATTTATCATTAAGTTCAGCATTTCGGGAAATAATTAATGCGAATTGACTGGAATGACAAAATTTTTGGGCTAAAACTTAACTAAAAGATGCAAGTACGTACGTGCAAGTGGCCATCAATTGTAATATTGCTTTGTTACAATGTTTCAAATAAAATCATTTTCGTTCTCTCATAGTTTATCTGATTCTATTTTCCTACAAATTAGCACCATTACAAGAAAAAGATTTTTTCTTGATTCCCTCGATTAACGTATTGGAAGTGAGAGATGGGATGGCTTTGAAGCGTGGGAGTTGAACGGGGAGGTTTCTGTTTGTGCCTGGAGGACAAGAGAGGAAAGATGAGAGATGCCGTGGGGGAAGACGATATATCAGAGTAGAGGAGAAGAATTATACTGAAAACCATGTATAATTATTATGCTACATCACCAAATCCTAACTAATATGATTATCTAATTATTTATTATTACTTTCGATGATTACTGAGCAATAATGATCCACATTTTATGTTAGAGGAACACTTTGATTATGGTTTATAAATCAATGAAATTATATTTTTGTCGCAAACATACTCTTTTTTCACATTCTGAAGCATTTGCATAAGAATTTTAAAACCCTACTGTTCCATTCTAATGCATTTGCTGCCCTTGGATTCAAGAGGATGGACATTTAGAATAAGAAATCGGCTATAATGAGTACATGTTATAATGAGTACTTTTCCGATTTTTGTCAGCTCTCGTTATTACAGACTTCTACGGTATTTAATACTTCTTATAGAATGGACAATATTTAATGAAAGAAAAGATATCGCAGGATCAAATTTTAGTTATTCTTTGATAAGATTTTACTCTTGCATTATTTTCTGAATATTAGATTCTAACTTTATTTAACACAATATCAGATAATTGCTAGGTAAACTGTAAGTAATCTTTTTTGTTTGCTGTGAAAATTCAATGGAAAGGAACTGAAACGGAAGAGAGTAAGACTTACTGATCGAAACTGTCTAAAAACGCAATTTGCCCAGTCTCATCTCCATGAATCAAATCATTGTTTCCTTCAACCAGAGTTTCTTCCATGGGATGAAAAAATGTTACTTCAGTATCAGATGGCCCTTGATCCATGCTTCTTTGCCTCTTCCTCGCATCTGCTCCAACAGGACACGAAATTCCTTTATTACTGACGTAACTCATACTCTTCGGTGAAACAGGACTTGGTAATATAATTTCAACCTCTTCATTTTCAGAGAACTTTTGAGCTTCTGGGCTTCCTTCGTTAGGCAATTCAGAATTGGTGGGAGTCTTCCGAAGTCTGAGGCTATCTGGAGATATTTTCCTTCTGGCAGTAAACATCCCACTATGGCCTTTTGTCAAATCTATCTTCAAGGATGATATATTTTCAGAAGGAAAGAGAGAAGGAGATTTATAAAGTTTTTTCTCACATTTTGAGGAATCCAAACTCAAGGCAGGTGATACTTTGGGCTTTTTAAAATTTTTTAATATAGGGCTTGCATCTTGAGATTCAGCCAGATATTTTCTTTTCTCTGGAGTAGTACAATGAACCAAATTCGCTGAATCATCCACATCCTGCTTAGGATAGCACAATTTTGTTTTGGAAACAGGAGAAGAAACACAATCATTGTCATCTGAATCCACTAAATTCACTTCCTCCAAAACATTGATTTCCACTTGCTTTGATGGTAGAATTTCTGATGATATTTGCTGATCTTGTCCTTTGGAAATCTCCTCGTTTACTGAACAACTGATTTCATCATTGGAAAATCTTGAACAGATTCTGGAATCCTTGGTATGGACATCATCTGTGGATTAAAAAAAGGAAAGCAATAGTTTTCAACGCTTGGACCATTCATCCTACATAAACTATTTCATTTGAGTCCTCATTAAATAATATAGATCTTAGTGAGCTTCAGATAGCTTTCTTTTTTATCTCAACCATCTCAGCTGCAGGAAATTATGGACTATTTCTTCAAAAATAATGCACACACCAAAACTTTAGTATAGGCAATAGAAAAATCTCATGTGCATTTTAAAATGTGCAATCGTACTATTTGCAGCTTATGCATTATTTAAAAATTGGCCAAATAAAAATTTTGATGGACTAAGCAATTCCCTTTCCATTAAAAACTTTTAGCTGGCAGTGCAGTTTGCAGTCTACGGAGGCTCTTAGAAAACTTAGATAGTTCACAGATGATTAGAAGAGATAGATGGAACCAGGGTGAGCAAAGGATCCAGCCAATAAAGTGCTAAAGGACATGAGCTTGAGTAGAATTGTGCCCAAATTTAGTATATCATTGATCCTTACAATCACCCTGATTATTTTAGCCAAAAAATGACCCAGAAGGATGCACGTTATTTTTGAATGAAAATGGTGAAAGTGGTGAAATATTGCAACACATTTTTTAAATTTTTTATTCAAATCTCACATACAGCATAACAATGCCAATTTAAAGTGAAATACAAAATTATACATATAGTAAAGTAATAAACATAAATAGTTAAAAAGTGACAAAATATAGAGAAAAGAAAACAAACATAAATGTAGATTTTACAATAATATGGATCTGGCGTGTGGTAAGCTCAGGTTCAAAAATTTCTGTTTAGATAGGGAGAAAGGATCAATAGGAGGAATTGAGTTCATCAGAGAAGGAAGACGAAAGAAAAGAGAGCGCTTGATAAGTGAAAGTCTAGGAGTAGTATAGTGAAGTAATGATGTCAAACGAGTAGATCTGTTTGGAACACAATAATTGATAAGTTAAGAGAGGACAGTCATAAAGGGAGTTCAGCAGTGAATGTAAGAAGGATAAATCATGTTTTGATCTAGTGACAGAGAGAGATTCCAAGGATAGTGAAGATAAGATAGAATTTTTAGAGGCTTGACGGAAGGAAGGAACTCTGGCTTTTACAATTCTGAGAAAGAAATTAGTAATTCTGTCTAATGAGGAAAGATGAGTTGGAAAGGACGTAGACCAGATGGGGGAGCAATAAGATACAGTAGGAAGGATGAACGAGGAAAAGTATAGGGAAAGAGGGTCTTTGATATCGGTGAAACGATAAAGTAGACCTAGGAGAGACATCGCATGATTTTTTATTTTTGTAACATGTTCAGAATATGTTAATTTATTGTCAGTTATAACACCCAGACCCTTTTGTTGCATTACTCTTGTAAGAGTGACTTCGTTTAACTTATAATTATATTCAATCGGTTTTTTTAACCCTATAGACATAATATGGCATTTATTAATGTTTAGATTTAATTTCCAGTCACCACACCACTGGGTTATTTTATTTAACGTTCTTTGAAATTGTTCACAATCCGCTTCCTTCGTCACACTGGTAAAAAGTTTGCAATCATCAGTTTTGCATGCCAGAGTCAGTATTCGTGGAAACTACTTGAAACAATACTTACATATTACGACTGACTGGCAACACTGAGGAAGATCTTGATGAGTGGTAATATTCGAGTGGGAGACTAGAAATTACTCAAATTTCATCTCTTCATCATGTTTATTTCAGCATTTCTCTTTCAAAGATATATATTATATATATCATTTAAAGAAGGAGAGGTTAAATATATTTTAATTCCTATTAATATCTTATATTCACAAAAATGTATTGACAATGATTAGGAATTTATTTGTAAATAATGTGAAAATTGTCAATTTGGTTTTAGCATAGAAAATTGTGTAGCAATGAGGATGACGTTGAGTCTGAGTGAGGAATATGCAAAATCGTGATACTCACCTTCATTGAACAAGATTTTTGCAGGTGGAAAAACATATATTTTGCGAGATTATAGCAAGAATGGATACTAAAAGGTATGCTAGGTGTGCCTGACAATTTTTTTTTCAGTAACAAGGATGGTAATAGCTCAAATTTAGGGTCGATGATAACAAATGTGAACTCAAAAAACCCCAAACACACATGGATTTTTTTAAGGTGTATTTTTTGTATTATCTTTTTTCTTATCTGTCTTATCACCTTTCTACTATCCTCTTCTATACCAACATGGTTAAATATATACCCTTTAGAAGGGTGACCTAGACTTAAGAATAAGTAATACACATATCCCTTCCAGTTCTTCATTGCTTACTAGGAATCATGATTTTAACGTAAGAGTATACTGAAAGAATGTTTAGAGCTGGAAATGGGCATCCATTGACGCATCATCAGGTTGGATTTGGACAAAACTGGATTTTGCATAAAAATAGACAAAATTGAAACGGAACAGTGGCGCAGCCAGGATTTGCCAATGGGGGGTCCAAGGCTGCCGAGGAACCGAAACAAAATATCTAACTTACAGGGGATGGTTTATTCATGCCTGCTTCTTACAACAAATATGTCAAATCTTTGAAAAGCTAAATGCATTGAAAACTAGAGGAGTTTAACGCTTATATGGCCAACTCATTAAACTTTCCAAGATAGTAGTTTACATAAGCGAACTATTGGAATCTTATCATAAGTGTTGTTTTGATTTCTAGTTTGGATATGCCCAATATCTATTCAAAAGTCATTTCTTTCTAAACTGAAGTATTTTGGTGTTGTAGATATAAACTTCCCGAGTCTTTGAGAGTTCTTTCTTCCAAGAGGTTGCAAAGCAAGAGAAGGAAAACAATTGTTACGGTTAATTGGCAAGTGATATAAAACGTCTCAATAGATCACCACATTGGCGCACCCATGCTTGTGTCAGTGGCACTTAGTCAAATTTTGATTATCGTAATTCTGTGCATGCAACCACAAATGAAATACCAGCTAAATTAATGTTTAACAGAGCATTAAGAACCAATTTCGATTTATTACACCCCAGTAAAAGTAATGCAGTTGAGCAAAAATATCGTGTAAGGCTACCTAAACAAGATATCCGAGTGTAAACCAAAGTGTCCTAGAAAAAAGCAGGCAATAAGTGGGTTGAAGGTATTTTAATCAAGAAAATTAGCAATGTAATGTGCCTAATTAAGATTAATTCAGTTTTAATGTAGAAAAGACATATCAATCAAATAGAGGCTCTTGGCTCAGGCTACATGAAAATAAGAGATGATCAGCTGATCCTGGGATCAGTCAGTCCTCTGTTTGCAGTAAAGGTGTAACGACCCCTCCAACAACAGACCACTCATAATTGGAGCTGATCATAAACAAACCTCCATCTCTTGTTCCACTAAAGAGGTCAAATAGATCAAGAGAAAGACTTAACCTTATTAGGTTTATAAATTCTGATATTATTACTTATTGATTGCCTTTGTTAACTTATTTTAACTTTATTGTATTGTTTATAACAATTCTATCTTGTTTAATACAGTAATAAATATGATTGGTTGTGCCTCACAATGCTTGACCAATCACAGCCTGCGATAGTTTGCTACTATTGTATGTTAAATTGTTTGGAGTCTTGTATTGCTGTTGAGTTCTTCTGAAGCCCACAGTATGTCATTTGGGTCACAGCCAACCCTTTTGAACAGTAATGATTCTTATTGATTCTGATTGGAATCTGTAAATAGTGCGGGTGACACTTCATTCAGTATATCCTCAAAACATAACTTCTAAAAAAAATATAACTGCAAGAGCATTTCAGGTAATCCAAAAGGAAAATGGAAATAATGATAAATAATGTCAATATCAATATTATAGCTTATAAATATAAGAGGTCCATGATCAAGGATTTGAATTGGCACCACAATATTCCACATATTTTCTTCTTTTTTTAAATGAAATTTCATATTAAATTTTTCCATAATAATCCTCAAACCTTTCTCATTACACTTGGGTCTCCTAATTCGATTTTGCCCAAGACATCATGTAAGGTACCTATTATAGTATTACATTTTTTTAATTACTTCCTTGATTATAAAATGTTGTCGTTCCCTATGAGTACTCTATTGATGACCAAAACTTGATAAATATCATAATCTGCCCCTATAACCGATCTCATACCCTTCAGACTTTTTCGTCTTACATTAATACTTCTTCATTCATCTCTGCACATATTTAAACTTTACTGTACATTTTAGACGAGCAAACAAACCAAGTACTCCTGATACATTCAATTGAAAGTTACACCATTCACTCTAGGCTCTCCAAAAGTTCCCACCATATACCATGTTATAGCTATTCTGCCAACAGAAACACTTAACCTAACATTAATACTTCTATAACTGGTCTAATGATATCACATTCGTGTTACCTCAAAACAATTCTTGAGATCTTGCTAACCTACTTTAGCTTGACTTTTGACTTCACATATATATGGCAAGTGTCAATAATTATGTTCTTCTGAAGATAACAAAAACTAGACGAAAATTTCTCGACAGATATCACCTCTTCTAAGTGAAGTTCCCAAGTTATGTAGCTCAATTGATAAAATAATTCATTTATCGAAAATAGATAAAAGTTTGATAGTATTCTGACCTGTATTTCGAAAGGTTTGCTTAAGGATTGATGACCTTTCCTCAGGTAAGGATTTACTATCCTCAAATGCACCTCCACAACGAAAGCAAACAGGATACGTTAAACTGAAATCATATGAAAAACATCATGTAAATATCTCCTAAACCATCTCCGCCTTCTAAACACATACTAAGAATATACCTTAACATCATAACCTAAGCACAAATAGCATTGCCACTGACCTGGAAGAGTATGATTTCACGATTTTATTCTCCCGTTCATATGCTTCAAGGGCCAACCGTTGGCTTTCAATCAATTCCTCCGTCTCTATCAATCGTCTTTTAAGCTCTGAAAAATTAATGTATATATTTATATATATGCATTATCTACATAATTAAGGGCTCCAAAAATTACTTCTCAATTACTGCTCACTGATGAATGTATAAAATGCAGTTTTCAACAAAGCAGATGCACAAAACAAATCGGGATCCTTCCCATTGCAAGAAGATATTACGCTGATGTCGAAAAGGGACATCCACATGTCTCTAAATTCTTCATTAGAATTAATTCTTTTGTATTTTTCTTGAAAAATGCCAGATTCCATCTCAATTAACAAGCGAATAACACATAAAAAAACATTAAACACGTTTCCTGGCTATCCAGTTGCCGCCAAAAACAACCTAAATTCATACACGACGCATTATACACGACGCATTTCCGCATTCAAAACCAGTGGGAGCCAGAGTTCAAAACCTTATAAAGCGCGGCGGCGCGGCCCTCGCGGCCAGCCGCGAGCGCGGCTTACCGCCGATAAGCGACGGATGCCACCGATGATACCTCTACTTCCTTCACATTATATCTCATTATCTTATTAAATAAATATTTGGTAGTTTAAGTACCCTTTCCAGTCTGTTTTATGATAAATTTTTATCAGGTTGGTTACTTTTGCCGATTTTCTTGACAATATGTAGGAGAATTTTGCTTCTTCCTATCATCAAACCCAGAAAGTTATATGAACATCTTCATATAAAAACATCAATCAACATATCAGCAAAAGCATTTTGTTGTTTTTTATTTCCTATCATTCCTGTAATTGCCTTTAACATATTTCCGAAAAATCGCACTGTATTCTTGTGGGGGAATCAAAGTTTTGGGGCCTTCAAGGCCCCATTATAGCTAGGATACTATGCCTATAGCCAGGGTGGGCAGGATCGATACTTGACTTTTACTGCTAGTAAACCATCGGGGTCCATAGGACACGGAAAATGTTATGCAAGTCAATGCGCCTTTGGCTAGGACTGTAGGTTCGTAATATATGCATAATATCATCCGAGAATTTTGTTGTTTAGTGTAATCATCTTTATTGAAAGAAATATACAATATATTAATCTCCGTTAAGTTTAAGAGACGATTATTTCGACATCAGCGATTACTATCACTTCAACGAATTCTTTCAGCCACAAAGCTTATTCAAGGGGACCAATTTAGTACCCTTATATTTTCGTCTACCGGTGCTCGTTGGTCATCTGCCAGCAAATTCGGAATGGACGGGCATGCGCATTGAGATTCAGCCTTCTGAGAACGCATTTTCTTTCACGAATGATCCTTCGACAATAAGACGACGAAATGGCTGCAGTTGAATTCGGAACTGGAAAAACAATATTCATTTTGGCAATCGTTGTGGGATGCTTTGCTGTACTGTGGCCCAAAATTTTTTATCCAATGCTTCAAGCATCTATCAATGTTCCAGTGACGATCGACAACTCACAAGGTAAGAAAGAATATGAAATTTTACTGTTCTATTTGTAAAATTATTAATTTCTCACCTCTCCCACAATATCTTTCAGTATTTTTAATTTCGGGAATTAAACAGTTTTCCAGCTAATGATTTTGTATCAATCGGTATTTATTTTTTCGCGTTTCATGGAGAACCTTCTTATTTATTTTGAAAGCGCTCTTTTTTGTATCGCGTCTTTGATTTAAAATGCGTACAAGAACCCTTAATTAACTCAAAAGCAGGTTGCTGCGATGTTATCTTCGAAAAAGATGTCAACGCCTTACGAATTGTTAGTGAAATGTGTGGTAGTGTACCTGGACTGAAAGTGGGCGCTGATGGAAAACCAGACCCGAAGGCATGTCGAGAAGAAGTTCTCTTAATTTGTGGAGTGGACATAGCGGATATAATACGAGTAGACGGCAAAGTATCGTCCCTCTCCGGTTCTGCTACTCATGGTATGGGCGCTGCTTATCGCCATCGAATTCAAAATCTAAGGGCCTACAACACATCTCTGTGTCTCAAGCGAAACTTCGGATTGGATCCGGGTACTATTGGTGTTGCTCGACGGATGAGGTTGGGCCCCGCCCCGCCCACTCCTAGTAAGATTTCCATGTTTCATTGTGTGAAAAAGAAATCTCAAACCTACTAAGTGAGTGATGTACGGGTCGCAAATTGTGGCTACTAAAATGTTGACTTTTATTAACACATTAATTTATTTTTCTCAGGGAAATATATTAGAAAACTAATTATAACGATTTTAATTAAATAACAACAGCAACCAGAACAAAGAACGATGTAATCCTCATTTATCTCCAAAAACTGGTTTTGTGATCTGTTATTTGTTTTAAGTTCAAATTATCCTTTTGTACTATGGAAGAAACTATGGTATTGATATAAAAAATCTCACAAAGGACAAAATTTGAGAAATGATATCAATACTTTACTGAAAAATGCCTTTGTTTATACTAACACATTTGCTTGAATACTTTAAGCAGTCACTAATATTAACAAACCTTGTTAAAAGAAAATGAATGTCATTAATCATGATTATAGTATTGATTTACCTAATTATCTTGTGAGCGGTGTAATTTTACTTAATGCTGCTGGACATGCAAGGCACTGCTTGTTAATAAAATCTTTTACGTGAAGAGGAAAATTTATCGTTTGAAATATATCAGCTAAGTTCTTTTTCATCCTTTGTGACCTCAGTGACATGGCAATGTGGGGAGTGTGATGATGGAAGGAGATCTGTTGAATTGATTTTTGTATCCGAATTTCATTTGTTTAGTCAATATGACAGCATTGAATTGTACGTCAGAAAACATTATTATAAAATAAACCTTTCTGAACCATTAATTATATAAACTAGATATTTCCACAAGCTACAGACTTATCAACATTCTTCATTTATCTGAATTCTCCAGATTATAATCACATCAAATGCTATTCTTTCATATGTCTCAAGATATTTATTTCACCAGTTTCAATACAACCATAATTATCTGTGAAAATATGCTGGAATTACTTTGTAGAATCCTTCAAAAATAACAAAAACTGAACCTAAGAAGCTTTTCTTTCAAATTAGGGTGTTAGAATTTCTTTTACATAAATCTGTGATTTTTAGCAACATTTCTTCTTGAAGAAATAAAATATCACTGCAATTTTTCAACACTATAATCTTTTTGTAATTTAGGAGCTAACAAATGTATGTGGTAACCAACTTCGTTTCATTTCCAAGAGTATATTATTTAAATTGCTTTGGACATGTAAACAGGTTCTTAAATTTTGCTGCTGAAAGTAAAGTCTTAGCATTAGTTTATTCTCAAGGAAATAATAAGGCTTAAATTGTTCCCTTTCATAAATAACTATTTAGTATTCTATGAATTAAAATAATTGATGAGTTGAAACTCTGTTCACTTCAGTTTTATTTTGGTGATCCTATCTTCATACACTATGACAGGGCAGTAAAAGTGGTGGAAGCAATCTTGGCATTCAATCAATTGCTTGGGTTGTAGCTCAGATCAATAAGTTGCATAATTATCTGTTTTTAAGATTAGAATGATGCTAAACAATATGTTAACATTTTTTTGTAAATTACATAAAACAATTGCATAGCATGAAGTTACTCTCTGTTAATAATAGTCATGAAGCTTACAGAGATACGCTCATCATTAAGTTAATGTATGCTCTCTTTCTCTCTAGATTGTCTAAGAATTCAAAAGATATTTCTGTTTTAGAGCAAAGAAAAGGGTTTCTTTTTCCGAACCAGAGGTTAGCAATAGTTGGATGATGAGAATTTTTCTCTTTAAACTTATAGTCACAGAATATAGTTAGTGGGAAGGGTGAAATGAAGTGGTAAAAAAGAAGACAAACAGAAATAGAAAAATTAGACATTCATCTGTTGGCAAAATGTTAGAATATAGGGATAAGATTTAGGAAAATAAGAATCGGCAATACTGATGTTACATTACATTTGTTAGGTTACCTCCGATTTATTTTATTATTATTATTTATAAGATTATTGAGATATTTTTCCTGTTTACACCGTGGGCCATTTATTCTGTCCTATGCATAGAAAAATCTTGTTATATTTATTTTTCTCTTAAAATGCCATCAAACCTTGAGTATATATTGTAGACATTTTGAAGTGCCAGACAAACCTTATACTGAGCATATACTTGTTTATATTTCAATTTATTTATCTAAAATTTAATTACCAGCAAAGTTGTTTTCTCTTGGTCCTATAAAAAGTTTTGTTACAATATTCTAATTCAGGCAGGTCTATGGCAGGAGTCCATATTGTTAGAAAAAGAAAAACACTGCTGTTTATTCCTTTGTTGAGTATGAGTAAAACATATTAGATGAAGAGTTTGCTGTATTTGTGTATACTATTAAAGTAAATGGATTTCAGGGGAGAGCCAATTTAGTTTATTTTCAATCTTAAGGAGTATCTAGGAGCCATGGCAAGACTGTTTAGGCTGCAGTGAGGAAGAGGTTTGAATTGTAGCTAAGTAAATTATGCTATAAGAGCATTCGGTGGACATAAAAAGGAGTTAGGTTTGAGGTAGTTTGATGAAAGAAAGTTTGGAACATATTGGTTGAAGAGGTTGTTCCTTTCTTCAATAGGCAATTCTAATTGCTGAAATTAATTATTTGATAATAAAAGTGGTATACTGTAACAAAAGGAAATAATTATTTATTTTTTGCTGATATATCATCATTTTTGCTTGAAGCTGAAGCATGCATGGTGTATTCATATGACAAAGACCAAAATATCTTTCCTCACTATTTGAAGTTTTACTTCAATTTTGTGGATTTTGAGTACTTGCCATTTAAATATGTATTTGAATGTTACTCTAACAATTATATAATTAGTTGTCTTATTTTCTCTGTATTGAGTTTCTTAACTTCTGTGCCTGCTTCGTAGCATCTCCAAGAATATTTGACTTTTATCATTTTTGCATGTTTGAAGTACAATTAGAGTGTGTTATAATTTTAATGGGTTCTTATTTACGAAATATTCTGTCCTTTAAATGAATATACCACTTCTATTGCCATTAAGGCCATAGTTTTTCTGAAAAACTATCTTTGTATAGAGTTTAAGCTTTTTGAATGAAAACTAATTGTTGTTTATAATTGCTATTGTTTTCAAACTTTTTTGTAGTGCTTAGAAATGGAAAATGAATTGCATCTAAGACTCAAAAATTTTAAAACCATACTAAATCTCTGATTGCCTTCAAAATGAAGATTTTCTGCAAGAGTAATGATTTCACAAGGGCTTGTTTTCAGAGCATTTAAGGCCAGAACGACCTGCTCATCTCCATCCAGAGATGCTTCATCCTGCTCTGAGGGAAAAAGGCAGAACTATAGTCCCTCCGTCTCTTCCCTCTTCTGCATCACCAATTCACCAGAGGCCATCTCCTCCTATAGCTGCTGTTCCCATTCTAGAATCAAGAGACCAAACTATTCGGGTAATATATTCCAAATTCTACTATGATAAGTATAATTCGAGTAAAACAATGAAAATATATTTGTACATCATGAGAAAAGGGATTGAAACTACAACAATTGAAACAAAAGGTAGGGTTCCCAATTCTACATTTACATTTACATTTAAACCCTGCAATCCGCTGGTGGCACGTGGCAGGGGGTGTAAGACACCGAAATACCTATCTAATCTGGAGAGCTATTAGATTCTCTAATACTTCGTGGAAAAAATGACCAAAAGTAGCTATCCATCCTGGCAACTACTTCCCTGTAATGCTTTTTTGTTTTCTCTCGAAGGTCGCGTAAGTATATAACTGGGATGACAATATCTGTTATCTCCTCCCCAAAATCGGTAGTGATAAATTTATCAAAAAGCTTCCGTCGATATTCACGTCTTCTATCACTAAGAGAGTTCCAACCGAGGGATTCTATCATAGTCGAAACACTGCTGTCGAATCTGAGATCTCCCTTGACGAACCTTGCTGCTCTACGTTGAACCATCTCGAGATCGGAAATTAATCCTACTTCGTGAGGATCCCAAACCGCACAGCAATACTCAAGTAGAGGTCGAATTAGGGAAAAGTACGCTATTTCTTTTACTCTCGATGAACATCCCCTAAGGATTCTGCTGGCTAACCTTTGCATTCTATTTGCATTCTACCAGTGAATTGTGACTAAACATGCAGATAGGAAATTGCAAGCCCTTCAAATGAAGTAATTCCATAGGCTGAAACGGCAACATGGAGGTACAAGGGTCCATATGACAAATGATGAACACAAAAGACATTTAACCCTTTCATCCAATCGTTTTCATAGAATTTCAGAAACAGCATCAAACCAAATGCTGCAATCTTCAACTATGCGTAATTAAACGATTAATATGGACCAGGGTGGCCACAGGACCTTGAAACCTTGAAAAAACCTTAAATTTTTGCTGACCTTGAAAAACCATGAAAACGCCTTGATTTTTTTGCAAAACCTTGAAAAATCCTGATCCAACTCGATATCCTGGTTCAATCCGAAATAAACCACTCATTCAAATTCTGGCACAAGCACTGCCTACGCAAAAACTCTGAAACCTCATACATCAACAACCCTCGTCATTCGTGCCGCTGATTCGTGTGAACATTGATTTCCGGGTAAATTTTGAAAGTTGTACCTTGTTTTTGTTGGAATAAACTCCAAATTTTAATTGAAGAATTGAATAAAAACCAAAAACTGTATTTTGACCTTGAAAAATCCTCGACCTGACCTGGAAAATCCTTGAATGACCTTGATTTTTTAATATCCCATTCTGCGGCAACCCTGATGGACCCTCAGTCGTCACTTTACTTAGATTAAAGATAAGGGTCTTATTAGTTTTATTTTCTCCGTTATTTTCACTGCATTTCACTGAGACAGTCAATTCTTCAGTTAGGGCTTGGATCAATATGAAAGTAGAGGTATGGGTCAATGCCTGACGATCGAAATTCTCTTGTAAAGAATGCATTCAATCGAGGTCACAAATTTTCTAAAGGAACCCCAGAGTGAGATAGGAGGCTGCACTTGAAGTAAAGTTGTTAACTTATATTTGTGCATTTAAGGTATTCAAAAGAGACTGAGTTAAATTCCATCTTGGTATAAAGGTTCCTCCAAAATTAAATATGGGAAACTGACTCTTGGATACCAGAGAGATGGAGTATTTTAGTGGCTACTTTGAAAAGTGTCTTTGGGGTCTGGAAAAGGCATGTTAGTCATTTTGCTGATTTCAATTTGCTGTCATTATTTCCCAGTAGAAAATCCTCCTGTATTTTTTGAGTGTTTCCAGGAGCAAAATGTTTTCCATTAATGGTCACCAGGGTTATTATTAAGTCTTTCTTGCTGTTTAAGGTCTTCCAGAGAACCTCTGTCAATATGTTTGATGAGATATTGCATCAGCCCCAAAGTTGGGGTCCATGAGATTCAGAAGAGTTACAAGGTAGACCAATAAGTGTTACTATGTCCTACTGTGACCTACAAATATCTGGTTTGTGAGTACATTTCAGGCAACAAGGGATGACTCTCATAAGCGGGCAATAATAATGTAATGTAACTTTTACTCCTACATACATGTATCATCTAAGTGAATGATGAAATATACACTTTTTTATTCTTTTCCATGTTTCTTTCACCAATTATTCTCAGTAAACGTATTGTATCTCTTGTTGATTTTATTTTACCTTATGTGAATCCATATTATTCTCTGATCACGCTATTTAGTTTCCCTTACAATCTTTTGTTTATAGTTCTTGGTACTATTTTTGCCATGCAGGATATCAAGCTTACTGTCCTTTGTTCCTCACATTTGCAGGCATTTTTCTTTTTTGCTATAGGTACTATTATAGTTTCCTTGAAGACTTTTGGCCATTTTCCCTTTTTTTATCTCATTGCACAATTTTGTTAATTCTTTTTGTTATTTTTTTATTGAGTGCTTTCAGTTATTTTACTTGAATTTCATCTACTACTGTTGCTTTTTTGTTTTTCATCTCTTTTATATTTTACTTTCAAGTATTTCATACCCTAACCCTTCCTCATCATCTTCTGCCTTATCTTTCTCCAGTTTATTTTCCTCTTTTCTCCTGTTATATTCATTCTGTCTTTTCATTACTTCATCTGGTTCCCTTTTTGTTTTGTTTTCTTTATCCTTTATCACAAAGTAATTTCTTTCTCATTAAATGTTAAATCTCTTACTTCTTTATACATCTTTGGAGTTTGTAATTACGGCGGGCTTTATTGAAATGAAATTTAAAGTTGCACACAGGAATTTGTTATCATTTGAAGGGAAATCAGTTTTGGTGGAACTCCGGAGCACAAGACGCACACACCCTAACAGTACCACTGACGCGCACTGAGTGCCAGTCCACTATGTAGGATCGGACTCTAAAAGACCTCCCGCGGCATTAACCGCTGCTTGCACCCTGGGGGCTGAGCCGTTCGTGGGAGCGAAGGGGGCGCCACAGCTACTCCCCCCCCCCAATGAGCTTCGCCTGGGGCGAAGGGAGTGAAAACCGGACGGTCTTGATGGGGGTTGTGCTCGGAGGCGGATGTGAAGAAGGCTGCTTTTTCTATTTCACTGCACTTGTCACTCATTCATTTTGTTTGGCCTTATTTTTTTGCTTTTTAGTTCATTATTAAATCTATATTTTCTTTTACCTTCCTCTGTGTCCACCTTTTTCCATCCTCATGTTTCCTCCATTTTATCAAGCATCTCACCTGTGATTCATTCTTTCCTTTTTTCTTCCTCTTCTTAATATTATCCCCTTTCTCATTGGCACATTTCATCTCCCCTTTGGCTTTCAACTTTTCTATAAATATTTTTCCATTTCCTAATATTTTCCTGGTTACTTTAGCTTTCCATTGTCCGGTTTTTCTTGTTTACTTCCTTTCCATGTCATTTCCAACACTATGCATATCTCTGTTATAACTAGGTTACGATCTCAATTGATATCTGCTCCAGGACAACTCTTTGCTATTTTCATGCAATTTCTGCATTTATGTTGCATTAAGGTGAAATCAATGGTATATATTTTTGTTTTTTAGTGATGCCCATGCATATCTTCTCCTTTTGTGGTTTTCGAATTATGTGTTACCAACTACCATACAGTTTTCTTTACATAAATAAATGATATTAGTCCTCTATCATTCCTTTTTCCCTGATCAAATTTCCCATCTATCTTGCCCTCACCACCTTCACTCACAACTGCATCAAAATCTCTTATTACTACACAAGCATTCTACCTTTCTGTTTCAATGGTGTTATATCCTCTCATAACTCTCTTCTATATCAGTGCTGGCTTGTTGGCATTTACAATTGTTAAACTATAAGGTCTTTGTTTTCCCTTTCAGTCTTAACATCCTTTCATTGATGTTCTCTACCTTTATCACTTCTTCCTTGTAATAATAATAATAATAATAGTTTATATCATGGGCATGTATTGCCCTTTTCAATAATTATACATACATATTATATAATAACAAAAGAACAGAAGATACATTTATAAAAGTATTACGACTAACCTTAAAAAAAGAAAACACTACAGAGACTTACACAAATGAGTTCATAGAAAAAAGAACAGTTCATATACAGGTGAAAGAGGTAGGTTAAAAGTTTTACAGTTTAGATTTGATGACCTTTTTAAATTTGTCTAAAGAGAGAAGGAAGATGTCAACATTATAGCAGGTTCTATTTAGTGAGCGCATGATGCGGAAGATTGGAAGGTAGTAGAGATAGTTTTTTGGTAGGTAGGGGACTTCAAAGAGTTTGCAGCTGTGGGTAGGTACACAAGGAACTTTGAGGGTTACAAGGGATATAATTTCAGAACAGGAAATCATGTTATTTAGGACTTTATACATGAAAAGTATACCAATGTATTCCCTTCTGGCCTGAAAGGTAGGCAGGTTCAGACTTAGTATGGTTTCATAATGGTCAGGTTCTCTTACAATGTCGAATTTAAAAGATATAATTCTGAGAAATTTGTTTTGGACTCTTTCTTAAGAGTTGATGAATTTATTGTAAAACGGGTTCCAAATGATTGAGCAGTCCTGAAGTTGAGACCTTACTAGGGAGGTGTACAATATTTTATGGCAATAGATATCCCTGAAGTCACTACATGTCCTACCAATAAAGCCCAGCATTTCATATGCTTTTGAAGTGATACTGTTAATATGCAAGTCAAAAATTAGCCTAGAGTAATATTACAACTCCTCTTATTCCTGATTTCTCTTTGCCTGAATAGTAAAATCTATAGCCTCCACTCCATCTCACATCACTCATTCCAAGAGTCCATATATATCTGGTCACCACTCTCAAGTAATAAGGTATTCAGCCTTACAGAATCAAGTACTTTTCACTTGTAATTTTAGATCTGAATTGCATTATCATATCTGTAGTTAGGAGTAAGTTTATCAAAGTTTTTGTGTGAGTTTACATGTACTTTAGTAGCCTTAATATTATATTCCATGCTTTTGCATAATTATAAATGTAATTTATCCACAGACTCATGTATTCATATGTGCAACTTTTCAAAATTATAAGCACCATACCATGTTTCACATGCATACCTTTAATTATATTTTCCTGACTATGCTGAATTTAAAAGTAATTATTAATTGATATAAGTTGAATGCATTTTTGTAACGTTTAATAGCCTGGACCAATCCCTGGAATGCGTCCTCCGCTTGGTGGTCCTGGCCATGTCGTCCCTCCCCCTCCAAGAGGAAGTGGAACCATGGGTATTGTTATGCCGCTCTATACCATGGGGATTGTCATTTTCTTTGTCTACACAATGATGAAGGTAATTGAATTAAATTGGAAGTAACCTATGTAACTTTGTAAATTGAATTGTTATATGCAGATAATTGAGTGCAGCAATAGAAAAGGGATGATAGCATCAAATGCAGAAAATCTAAATTATGATTTGAGAAGAAAATTATCTAGGATATTTTTCATCTCTGTGCATTTGTGTCATCTTTTGTTTTGTAAACAATGTTTCTGAGTTAAAAAATAATGTCTTTTGTTTTTCATCTTATGGAAGCTTAAATTTAAATTAGACATTCTAGGAAGGAACTCATGATTAATTATGAATAATATAGATATTGGGAATATATAACAATGATAAAAAGTGAATTATCAATGAATGAGCATGAAACGCATGCTAAGTGTCTTTACAAGTTAGTATTTTATAGATATTTACGAGTTGGTATTTTATGAACTGATGTTCAAAACAGATACTTTTCAAGAAAAGTGAAGATGTTCCAAAGTATCGTGAACTTGGCGTGGATCCAGAATTTCATCGCATGATATTTGAACCAAATGAAGGAATACCTCGGAGGGCTGAGGAAGTAGCAACGAGAGACTCGCTTTCCTACACCAATGGCTGTCCTCCTTTGGAGAAAAAGGTTAAGGCACAGCACAGGGAAATAACTAGAGAAGGTGGGACTAAACTGGGTGAGTTCAACTTGCCCACATTTTCAGACAAAATCACTTTCCCTCTCCTAGTATTCCTGTAATTCAGTAAGTAGAGAGTGAACAAGTTACTTAGATGTGCTTTCCACTTACCGATATTTTAGTTTATTGTAATATCAAGTCAAAGTTACTGCATTTTAGTTAAGTACACTTATCGAAAGGAATAAAATTTTAATTTAAAAATCAAAGTTAATTGCGAGTAATTACGTCACAGTTAAGGTAGGTTCTTGAGAATATACTACAAGAAAATGATGGAAACTTTAATTTAAGAAATTTAAACCAGAAAATGACGTATATTTTGCACAACGGCTTAAGCCGAAAAAAAGGATCCAATGATTTGCATAGCATTTAAAAGTCTTCATAGAATTATAATTGGATTGTTTCATGTAGTATGCTACTGTCATTTAAAAGTACACTTTCCAAGATTTTCTTGTTTGGAATAAAAATTATTTTTCCAAAGCTCCCTAAGTTATATATTGATCAGTTGAATCTGAAACATTTTATTGTTTCATGAAGTTATGTCCATTCAATGCATCTAAAAAGTGCAGGGAATGATTCCGACTGCTAAGTATAAATCACAAGGTACTACATTTAATATGCTTCCTAAATATTTTTTATCAAGATAATCATCTCCACCTAGCAAAAGACTGCAATTGCAGCGCATAGAGGCTCTTTTATTGTAGTACTGTCATTATGGAAATATAGGCATATACCTATCCATCCATCTCAAATCATTTCATTAATAAGTCGCTAAAATGCAACACTCACTAAGGTAATCTTAGCAAGTGTTTTGTTCATCTCATTTTTGACCATTTCAAACTTTTCACTAAATTTAAAAGATGTGTAACCCTTTTTTTAAGAATTTATTTCTAACTTTTCAAATAGCTAAATTTTTTTATTTCATAAACAAATGAAACAAACCGAGGGACTTATTCATCAACTAATTTATCAAAAAAGAAGCTGTTTAGTTGTAGGTTACTAATTGAAGAAATGTCAAGGACAAATAAAGTCGTAAATCTACTTCTTTGGTAGTAAGGACGGATATTTCATGAATGTGATGTTGATAGAATAATAAATCATCACTCAAAAAGACATTTTAATCAGATAATTGATTGAGAGTTATAGCTTTATTTACTAATTTTCATATTTATATATTAAAACAATGGATTCTTCCATTTTCCTCTTTTAGTCTTGTCATCAGTCAAATGTTAGGATTTGTAAACGCCAAATGTATTATTGACGTTATGTGTGAGAATCAAGATAAAATCTATAGCAAAAAGGTTTTATTTTACCTTTAATGCTTGTATATTGCTAAGAAAATGAATGACGATTCTCAAGTAAGTTAAAAAATTTCAGCAATAGTTAATACTGCTTTATATGTACAAGAATTGTAGGTACACAGTGGAAATGCTAATGATCTAAGTTCTAATTTGAATTTCATTTAAGTTACCCATATTACAATATAATCTCAATCTCAATTAAGATCTTATAATTGAATAGATGTATTCATCGTTCTTATGATTGGATAGAAGTCATCGTTTTATAATGAGCCGATCTTTCAAAAATACAAAATTTGACAATTATAAAACATTTAATTCCATATTTCATAGATAATGAAATATAAAATATTTAAAAGTTTAATAGATTACCATTTCTTATTTTCATTAAACATCTTTTCTAATGTAATTATTCATTTATTGCTGCCAGGATGGAAGGAAAGAGATACAAGTGAGTAAAATATCAATCAGATTTGAAAATATTGAAATGTTTTGAAATATGAGGTTTAATGCTAATATCTTCTCAGTTTTAGCACAAAGTTTTCTGAAAATGTTTCTGTAAAAATATTTTATTGCCCAAATATATTAATCCACACCCACATCATAATATTGAAATTGATCTGTACAATTTACTTTAAAATTCTGAGTATGTATTTGCTTAACTCAGTTGTTTATTTTCTATTCTCCAACAGTCTATATCAAAGGCCTGGAAATAGTTTTAATAGCTTTTATTATGCAGATTGTTGATTAGTTTTTATTTTGATCTTATAAATTACCATAATATTATCAAACAATTTGACCAGGTGACTCATATTTAATGTATAGAAATGATTTTTCTGCCTCTCCATTATAATATCCATGATAAATCTTTTATCTACTTCAATTACACACCTAATGTTTATTCCATGAAACAGTGTTAATAAAATATTTACCCTAGCAATGGTTAGAGAGCAAATAACACTGCATTAACATTCATAAAACATAAAAGGTAACAGTCATTTGACAGTTATATTTTTCATTTATATTACTTAGACATATTCTCTAGAATACTATTTTGATTACTTTCTGAATAAACCTTGTATTAAATTAATTTCAATGATGTATGCTTTTGAATTTCTAAAGAGAAAGTTTTCTGACCATGTCAGCTGTACATAATTTATTTGTTCTTTATCATAGCACAGCTTGTTCTGTTTTAGGTCTTTTCCATATCATAATTAGGATTTTTCATTTTATTTGAGGCAGTAGAATATGAGCTACTTAATAACATAAGATGGAATTGGGTTCTAAATTAAGAACTTTGTCTCCAAATGTACTAAGTAATACTATACACACTGTCCTACATTTTCTCTCCTGATTTCTTCAATCAGTTATTGATTATTTACTGTTCAGGAGTTTTTTCAGTTTTGCTCTTTAGAATTAACTTTTTCTTAACTGTATTTTTAAGATAGACAGTTGATTTCCATTAGTATTCTCATGACTGTACATGTAATGAGCATGAAATCAGAAGTTTATCCTTGAATATCAGTATCCATGGTATATCTCTCTCCTAAAAGTAGATTCAAGTGATAGTTTGACATGATGATGAGAGGATTCTGAACAGAAATCTATCACTTTTCGTTCTTTGAATGACTTGGCTGTTTTGTTAGGAGACCTGGAAATCGAGAGGCTGAGGCGACGGCTGGAGGAGACTGAGGCAGCTATGGGACGCATCGTCGCTCAAATGGGCACAGTTTCAGAAAAGCTCTCTTCCCCACCAAAATCCACTCAATTCACTAATGTGCCCACCTCTGGCCTTCACATTTACAAGGTCAGGGGTTGAGTCACAATTTGTCTGTGCTTCTTTTTATTGCATTCATTTTTAAGGCCTCTGTGTGCTGCCCCTTTTTTTTATATTTGCTGTAGTTTCTTTCATAGTTTTCAAGGTATTTAGAAGGAAAGCTTAGTTTCATATGAAAATCTTGTTTACATGGCTCATGTATGTACATACATATATATCATGATCTTTGGTGAAACACAAATTCACGTTTATTGTACAGCCATTGCATGCTTGTTTTTTTGGATATTCCATTTATCATAGATAAATAAAGATCAATGTGGCTAAGTTCATTTGCTTTGCAAAAAATGTAGCCCTACGTATAGTGAAATTGCTGTACCTGGATAGAATTATCATTTATATTTTGTTTCTGTTATGCTAAGAAAGGATGAATAAAATGTTAGCCACAAATAGGTGATGCATCTCAACCAACAATCAATTATACTAATAATTATAATGAACTGACAAAATATACGTATGATGAAATAATGGTAAATTTATTGAAATTGAGCTCTATTCAGTCGCAACCATAAAACATAGATATTAAGAAGAGCCCAATACTGTGATTACTAGATCATTCAAATAAATCTAAAATAGGATTAGCAGTAAATGTAGATACACTCTGTAGTAATTTAACTTTGTTATGGCAGGGCAGTTCAGATAGGATCGGTAAAAAAATTTATTTACAGAATGGTCGATCAAGTTGAAAAAGTTAAAAATGAATTATTCATCACAATGCAGAAGATCCCCTTTTGTCACAGAATTCATCTGGAAGATCCTCATTCATGCTCTTAAACACAACTTTTTAGGTCAGTTTTCATTCTCATTAAAAGGGAATATTACTATTCTTGATATACATACATAGTAATGTTTTGGTATTCAATGGCAGTACATTGGATCAATTCAAAATCAACAGTAAAATCGAACCTGCATGGTTCCTTCAGTTTTTCCTGCAATGAAATAAGTTTCCTAGACATAAGAAAACTTATGTCATTACAGGCAACAATCTTTAATAATTAAATAATCAAAGGTTCTGGGAATCGTGGTCAACAATCCTTGGTATTATAAACTATGCCTTTCTTTGATCATTAATGTTTTTTTTTTCTTACCTCTTGAAAGATTCAGTTTTAAATGTAATCTCCGCACCAGTGCCCAAACTATACAAAGCTTTCTTCTTTTTTCTCGGTTTCCCCACCCTCACACAAACCCTCAGTTGTGACTGCTATCTCTGGGTTGTTAGCAGAGGTGGATCACCAACGAGACTTACTCGAGGAAAAGAAACAAACTAAGCAGTCTGAGGTACTGTCTTTAACCCTTCATGTTTAATGATCACATGTTTACTTTAACTCATTGGCTCCAAATACTTCTCATTAATTCACCAAACACTCAATCCCTTGTGTTCTAAAAACCTGTTTTTAGTCAAATACAACACATAACTATGCTAAACCCATGTCAGTGTCATTATAAGCCAATATTTGAATGACTTTTGCGGTATGAATGCATCAATGTTGACTTTAGTAAACCTATAAGTTTAATTAGTTTACTGAAACTTCAGTACCAAGATATGCTAAAATTACTATATCAAAAAAGGTGCATCCATTGTGCCAGAATGAATTCTGTGACTATTTACTTTTGAAGCTTTAATTACTTCAATTATTGATGACAATAATGAAGATATCAGTTGAAAAGATATTAACAACACAAGTCTCATAAATATATACATTGGAAGAGTTGTTTTTCATTTTATGAGTATGAACTGCAAAATGTAGATCTTACGAAAACTTACAGTCATAGAGAGTTAGAAGTTGAGTTCCAGGTGATTCTTTCTTTATCAGCAGAAATAAGCAAAAATCAATTTTGAGGAAGACTCCAAAAGTAGATTGTAACAAGAGCTTCCTTGCCTTACATTTCAGGAACTTAAAAGTTTATTTTCAGTAAAATTTGTTCTTCTTTTAAATTCTCAGTCAAAAAAGCAGTTGCTATTGCAGCAAATGATTCATCATACTGTTTCATTTCCCATTAAAATATGGAAAATATCCTTAATGATCATTTCTACATTAATACCCTGCCTTTTGGAGGGGGAGATCACATAAATAATTGAAAATATATAGATTGTGTGTGCTTATATTTTACAGCTATAGTTGGTTAGGGCTATTATTTTATATTCACAAAAGTAAGTCATCACTCAGCATTAGAAGACATTTCTTGGACTGAATCAATATTTGGCAATTAGTGAAAATTAGAGTATGAACAGACTCTACAGGTCACAAAGGACATATCTACAGGACATATAGATATGATGTGCATGGATTTTTATTTATTTTTACTATACAATCATATTATGCTTATTTGACTCTTTATATACCATTTGTTGTGTATATGTGTTATTTTCCTGGATTTTTGTGATTAAATTGTTGGAATTTCAAGAATATTAATTTTAGTGAACATGTTGTTTATAATCTAATTAACTAAATATGTTGTATACTAATTAATGAACTAGTCAATTGTCGAAACTAATAATCACTAATCTCTCGAGTGATACAGAGTTCTTTGGACTCCAGTAATATGTATTATCTATTATATATAATTTATTCTCTGGATTCATTCGTATATTCATATAGATAGGATACTAATTCACAGGCTAAACTACAAGCGTCATTGACTTCAAATTTCTACGACATGTTGGTCATAATGTGTAACCACCAGAAAAATTGCGAGTTTGAACCTCAATGTCATGGGTTCGATTCCAGAGGGCCCCTAAGTCCCGATTTTTCCCATTTAAAAGCATTGCTTTGATTTTCGAGAATTTTAAAAAATACTTCCTGGATAGGTAGAGAATCAAAACTCAAGGAGCCTATATTTTATTCCCATTCAATGTTTTTTTAGAAAAGGCTGCTTCCATTATTTTCAATCACAATATAATTTAGATGTTAGTCATGTCAAAGTTTGTTCATGAATTTGCATTTGTAAGGTTGCATGTTTAGTTTAGAAAAAACAACTTTATTCTAGTATAAGACTGCCCCTTAATATAAGTAGCTTAGACCACTCCCCACCTTGTCTCTGTATCTTGCACCATTGTAAATAAGCATGCATTTTAGGTTAGATTATATATAGCCATTAAAACTATGCTAGAAAATAATTATTGTAATACAGTACAAAATATCTTTGTAACAATTCAAATTTGAAGTGACTCAAACTAGATTTGCTCTACTTATATTATCACATTTATTTAATTTCATTCTTTCTTTTAGCTTTTTAGTTGCTTTTTCTCTCTGTAATGATGACTGCAATGATTTTTTCTCATTTTTATTCCAAGTAAAAATTTATTCTAAGTTTCCATTCTAAAAGCAGTAAAATTCTGAACTATTTTTCAGTAACAGTTATGCAGTTTTAGCGACAAATAAACTACATATTAAGTTTTTTGAATTTTGAGTTTTTACATATAATAAAATTTTAGGAGCAGTTATTGAGTGTGATCAGTATTTTCCATAGGAAATATCCGAACCACTGATACCCAAAGGAGACGGAGCTGAGTCATCCAAAGTAGATAGCGTGGAAAATCTTAAGATAGGAGAATTTTTGTGTGCAGAAACATTGGACAAGATGTCAAATCTGGAGTCTGAAGAGAAAAACGAAAGCCTCCCTTTAATTGAAGCTGAGCATAAGGTGAAAGTTCTAGGAATGGAGGCAACTGCCACATGGGCTAGTGCTCATCGACCTCCAACCCCCATTGCTCTTGTGGCGCCATCTGGTAGCACAGCATCCCAAGGTTCTGTTCCACCAACATCCGAGTCTACCATCTTCTTAGAAGGAGGGCTGATGCCATCCCATTCGAGTCTCTTAGTATCTGAGTCCGAGTGTGAAGCATTTGCAATGCCGAGTGCAGATGAGAGCGAAGCAGACGAAGGAGAAGAAATTGTTCTTAGTGGTAAAGTAACTCTCTCTCTTATCCAAATGGATCATAAATCTGAAGAAAAAACTGAAGAAGAGAAAAGTGGACTGGAAGATGATGCTATGATGGAAGATGAAGATGAATTGGAAGAAGAATCTGAAGAAGAGGTGGAAGAATTAGAAGAAGATGTTCATGTAAGCTATTGCATGGAATCAGATAATCGCATACTCATCAGGAATTTGTATTCCACTAACACATTGACTTGTCTCTTCCCTGGAATAATGCATTAATAAATTAATTTCCTTAGAGAATATTTTTTTTTTAAACTAGCAAACTTAATTGGATTACGTAACTGACAACAAGTTAAATTGCAGCAATTTCATTAATTGGATGAAAGAGAAGTATTCATTAAAAACAATTTGCGAAATAACAAACTGGTGATGATACTGTCAAATTTAGTGAATGAGTAACATTTTACTTATTTAAAATGATAAATGGCATTTAAATTTAATTAGTATCTTTATTACCTACCATATAGTGCAAACTGAGATGGAGCAAGTTAAAACTGATTACAGTGAGGGAAATCCTATAATCATTTTAGTGGAAACAATAATGGTTATGAAAAATAAATTGCAAGCAGTTATTGCATATATCTTATATTTCCTTCAGGATGCAAAGTGATTAGTACATAAAAACTGAAATATTTTTAAATTATGACAACATTCAAAATCTATAAGGCAATGAAACCAACCAAGTGTGTTTTTTAATAATATTAACAACATCCTACAAAAACTGTTTAACTAAGACATCTCACTCTTTCTCATCTTAATATCTGATGATTACCTATGTACATAAAAATAGTAATTTTAACTCTCAAATTAATATTATAAGGCAACTTAAAACATAAATAATTCATCAGGTCTTTTAGTTATTAATTTCTAGAAATCAGTTTTCTGGTTATTCAACAATCACCAGTCTTGATTTAGTCACTGATCAATGGCCCATCTCTCACGATCATTGACCCAGTCTTAAAACACTGAATTTATTAACATATCAAAATATATTCTACATGCATATGTTAAAACAGTGTCATAACAATTTAGAACCATAAGTAGGTTATCATTACTTTGACAAGTAGTAGTACTTTGAAGATTCCATTATTGATGAACTTTCTGTTTAACTTCATTTTGAGGTGTATTAAGCTTTCAAAGGCCTAAATTTCCCCTAAATCAACAACCTTTTATATATATATATATCTATTATATATAGATGCTTCTCCGGATTCATTCATATCTATTATATATAGATGCTTCTCCGGATTCATTCATGTATCCATATATATATATATATAGAGAGGATACAAACTCACAGCCTAAACCACAAGAGTGATTGAGCTGAAATTTTTACGACATATTGGCCATAACGTATAACCTCCAGAAAAATTGCGATTTTGATCCTCAGTGTCATGGGTTCGATTCCAGGGGGCTCCAAAGTCCCGATTTTTCCCGTTTAAATGCATTGCTTTGATTTTCGGGAATTAAAAAAAAATACTTTCCGGGTAGGTAGAGAATCAAAACTCAAGGAGCCTATATATATGGTCATGATCTATCGAAAACATAAATGAGTTATACGGAAAATAACCTGGGTTCGATGCTAGGTCGATGCAAAAATCTGCCGTTTAAAATGTATTGTGGCGATTTTTAAGATTTTTTTTGGACCCTTTCCCGATGGCATGGAAACTTGAAATTCTGTATGGGGTTGGATATCATAAATATATTTCATAATCAATTTTTATGTTTTCCCTGATGTTCCTTGGTTCGATCCCAGAGGGCCATTTACATTCCTCAATGCATTTCTTATGGAGATAACGGAAACAAGTTTTAGGTACTTCCCGGCATGCTATCGACTTAAAACTTAGCATGATGGAAGAACCAGTCTAAACAAATCAAACTATGCATTCATAGCTATCAATGTGTCCTGGGTTCGACACCAGGTGTCTCTGAAATCAGAAGTTGATCCGAATTTTAGGAATTATTTTGAAACCTTTCCCAATAATATAGAAACTTGAAATTTGGCATATAGATTGAGATCAATAATAACTTTCAGAAACATTTTTTAAATTTCCAAGATCGTTCTTGGTTCGAGTCCCGAGAGCCATTTACAATCGTGAACATTAGAGCGTCTTTTGAGGCAGTTGTAGCCAATATTTCTGCTTGAATTTTCACACATAGTTAGAGATGGTGATCTTCTATTGTTTTTCATAGTAGGTTTTCAGTAAGACCCGGGTTCGATGCCAGACTATGACATTTCAGCAAATTAAAAAAAAAAATTAAATCCTTTTTTTTTCTTTTGAGGACCGTCCCGATATAATGCCGATATGAAATTAGTGTTGTCGATCTGCTTGCAGTATGCAAGCTACATTTTACTCGTATCATATATATATTCATATATTCATATATATATATATATAGAGAGGATACAAAGTCACAGGCTAAACCACTAGCGTCAACGGCTTGAAATTTTTACGACATATTGGCCATAACGTATAACCTTCAGAAAAATTGCGATTTTGAACCTCAGTGTCATGGGTTCGATTCCAGAGGGCCCCAAAGTCCTGATTTTTCCCGTTTAAATGCATTGCTTTGATTTTCGGGAATTAAAAAAAAATACTTTCCGGATAGGTAGAGAATCCAAACTCAAGGAGCCTATATATATAGTCATCATCTATCGAAAACATAAATGAGTTTTACGGAAAATATCCTGGGTTCGATGCTAGGTTGGGGCAAAAATCGGCCGTTTAAAATGCATTGTGGCGATTTTTAAGATTTTTTTTGGACCCCTTCCCGATGGCATGGAAACTTGAAATTTGGCATGGGGTTAGAAATCATAAATATATTTCATAATAAAATTTTTTGTATTCGCTTATGGTCCTTGGTTCGATCCCAGAGGGCCATTTGCACTTCTCAATGCATTTCTTATGGGGAACACGGAAACAAATTTTAGGTACTTCCCGGCATGCTATCGACTTAAAACTTAGCATGATAGAAGAACCAGTCTTAACAAATCAAAATATGCATTCATAGCTATCAATGTGTCCTGGGTTCGACACCAGGTGTCTCTGCAATCAGAAGTTGATCCGATTTTTAGGAATTATTTTGAAACCTTTCCTAATAATATAGAAACTTGAAATTTGGCATATAGATTGAGATCAATAATAACTTTCAGAAACATTTTTTAAATTTCCAAGATCGTCCTTGGTTCGAGTCCCGAGAGCCATTTACATTCGTGAACATTAGAGCGTCTTTTGAGGCAGTTGTAGCCAATATTTCTGCTTGAATTTTCACACATAGTTAGAGATGGTGATCTTCTATTGTGTTTCATAGTAGGGTTTCCAGTTAGACCCGGGTTCGATTCCAGACGATGAAATTTCAGCGAATTTTAAGAAAAAATTAAATTCTTTTTTTTTCTTATGAGGACCGTCCCGATGTGATGCCGATATGAAATTAGTATTGCCGATCTGCTTGCAGTATGCAAGCTACATTTTACTCGTATATATATCAGTAAGTATGCAAGAGACTTGCTTGTTTTCTTTTGCTGGAATTGGAATTCTGTGAATCTAATGGCTTATTTCTCTCATACCTGATTTGAGATTTGAGGAAAGCAAAGAAATGCTCAAAAGAGTAATTATTCGATGAGGAGAAAGGAAAAGAGGTTAGATGTATCTTCAACAGTATGAAAATATGACAAATACTGTACTTGCTGAAAAATAATGCACCATTGAATGTAATATGCACTCCAAATTTTGAGCTTCAAAAAAAAATCATCATGCCATTTGCAGCACTGTATATGATACCGATAGTCATCCAAAGTAAGTGCACTCAAAATCAGCCACTTAAAATGACTGATGAGCTAGCTAATTCCTTTCAATTAAAAACTATTGGCCAACAGTTAAGTCTGTAGTCTGCATGGGCTCTTACAGTCAAAACGTAGATAGTGCAGGGGTGAAATGTTTGAGGAGTTATATGGAACCAGAATAAGCAGAGCTGTGCACCATGGTACATGTGCACAAGTAGAATTAATCTAAAATATAGGGCACCATTGATTGTAAGGCACACCATGATATTCAGCTGAAACAGGACCCAAAATGCTACTTGATATTTTTGAGTTAGACGGTATATCTGCTCTTATTTTTCACTCTGCTTCCTTTTCATTTCAAGTGTATTCATAAATTTATAGTTATTTGCGGTAGGTATTTCCTCATTTTGCGATGCTACGGATGAGGCTATTGCTCCTGCATGAATATTTGGGACTATTTCAGTTTAGCATTGCATGTTGAATGCTTGCTCTTTTGTAAATCGCAATTTAACTCTTGCATTCCTTCAACCCATGCTCCTTATTGGCATTATTCAGAGAAATGCTAGTTTTTTTGGTATTTTATTTTCAAGATCTTTCATATATAATAGTGTCTTCTGAAAGTTTGAAGAGTGCAATCAATAAGAATAATTATTATTTTATTATAAGAGGTAATATGATAACTAAATGCTCAGCTATCAGGATTCCTATACAGTTAATTGGCTAATTGCCAATGTGTCTTTCTTGACTTGTACAACGATTCTTTTTAGTTCATTAATTTTACCTGTAGCTACCATTTTACCCTTCATCATACTATTTACATTAATCTATATTTGATATTGATAAAATTGAACTTCCCTTAGGCCTAATTCATACAATTTATTTTTATCAAGAGAGGTTAATTTATATATCAAGAACTGACTAAATTAAAAGACCTATCAGGAACCCTGATAAATATGTATGTATGATTTAGAACACAGTTGTAATATTATAAATGATAATAATGAGGGTAAATTTTTGTTATAATTACTAATAATTTTATCTATTAATTTCTTTTGCTGAATACTGCTGAATTATTCTTCTGATTCAAAATGTATGTATGAACAAAATGCTACCACCAGATCTATGTGTTACTGGGGCATATGAGAAGTAAATTAATAAATATTTGTTAATTTGAACATTTTTGGAAACTTAATTTTACCACAATTTAAATAGTGCAATTTAAACATTAGAATGTGAGAATGCACTATATCTGGTAGAAAGAGAAAATACATTAGTTCCATTTTTAACCATTTGATGCTTAACTACTGAATTACTTTCTTTTCTTTTATTTAGCAGGTCCCTAAGCCAAAAGAAGCCGAACCAGATAATAGGCAAGGTAACAAACGTACCCATTTGGAGTATGAACTCGATTTTTTTAAAGGATATTTCATTCCCTATCCTTCTTAATATCAGTTGAATTTATTAAAAAAACTTTTACCAACAATAACACGGAACTTATGCATTAAGTATAGAATTTTTAATCCCATCATATCTGTTTAATGAGCACCAAGAAAGAAAATCTAACTTTGTCCACAAAATGATTTTTAATAAAATCAACCTAAGTTTTTTTGCAGCATTATATCTTCAGGTGAAAATACATGGAAACTGAGCATAACCAGAGGGGAGAGGAAGGTGGGTGTGGAGTGGGCACTCACAAATTGTACAATTGTCACTAACACAGTAATTATAAGAGAACATCCCTCGTTCAGTTCCACACCAAGAACCAATTGAACACAAAACTCATCTTTACAAGGTTATTTACAAAGAGCTGTTGGCTAATCACAGAAAAAAAACACAAAGAAAAACCTAAAGACAAGAGAAATCATAAAGACTAAATATATTTAGAAATACAACCAAAGACGAAGAAAGGCTGAACAACAAAACATTTCTAGATAACCAACATTAACTATAAAGCTGAGGAATATCAAATAAGGGTACTAATTTCCTTGTTTAAGGGTACCTTATTTACCCTATATTTACACCCACCATTTCAGCTTTCTCTCCCATCCTCATTCATCTCTAGTTATATTTTGCGGTCAGTGTCCATGCATTTTCATTTGGAGATGTCATGTTACAACGAAACCTTGGACAGCTTTAATAAAAATAGTTTTATGGACACAACAAAGTGAGTTTTTCTTTCTTTTATGGAGTTAGAGTATCACTGATTCACATCTCATGTTTAGTTTAATGAGATCTGGGTAGAAAATGAAGCCAATATTTATTATTATTATTTATATATTATTTGTTCATTAAGATGTTTTTATCTAACTCAGAAATGTTCTAATTCTAGATGTAGATTCTTTGAATGAAAAGGGAAAACTAAAAGATTTGAGTCCTGGAGTTGATGATGATATCAGCGCCACATATGCTACAGGTGAGTAATTGCTTTCATTCATTAAATATCTGCAGAAAATGGAATCTAACTGCTCCTACAATACATAGTTACTAGGTATACTCACAGTTTTAAATAAAAATAAATATATTTTGCTTGAGTGCCCTACGACATTTGTCAATATTTCAGCGAGTGCCGCAGATGCAGCTGAGGAGTCAGAAGGCTTTGCTTGGGATAACCAAGAAGATGATTTGCCAAATTATTCAGCTGATTTCAGGCCTAGGAAAGAGAAGGTACAGAGATGTATTTTCCCTTCTTATAAATATCATTAAAGTGAGGCGTTGAACACTTCCTTATTTCCTAATAGGTTGCTTTGGCACCCTAAATTACAAGAATTATCTCATTACAATAATTTTGAATTACCTCCTGAAAATTTAGTGAAATAAGGTCATATTAATTTAAATAATTATATTTCAATCTTTTAATCAGGTTGATAAATTCTTTCACTAAATCTTGACTTTGTGGTGACAATGTAATCTGACATGGCATATATATTTAATTTATTAGAGCGACCATGGTTTCAGAGCAAGTTTACGTCAAGTTAAGTTGTAAACATGCATTAGAACCATGCTCGCTTTAATAAATTTCTGTGGAAAGTAAACATTTATTTCTTCATTTAAAAAATGAAATTCCAACGGATTTTACTTAGTATTTATATATATGTATGTATGTATATGTGTGTGTGTGTGTATATACACACATACACAATTTAAGTTATCACATTATATTGATTCATTTACTCAAATGAAATAAATTCATTAGGAAAATGAAGAGGAATTTGCTGAAGAAAGGAGTAAGCACCTGTACAAGGAGGATAGAGAAGAAAAGGAATCTAAACCTAGTGAAACACAGACAGTAAAAAAAGTTGAAAGTAAAGTAGAGCAAGAGGAAGAAGAGGAGGAAGAGGAGGAAGAAGAGGAGGAAGAAGAAGAGGAAGAAGAAGAGGAAGAAGAGGAGGAAGAAGAGGAAGAAGAAGAGGAAGAAGAAGAGGAAGAAAAAGAGGAAATTAAAAAAATAGTTAAACCTAGTGAAAGTCAAGAAGAGCTAAGAAGGAAAGCCCAGTTAAAAGCAAATCAGGAAGATGAAGAAGAAGAAGAGGAGGAAGAAGAGGAAGAAGAGGAAGAAGAAGAGGAAGAAGAAGAGGAAGAAGAGGAACCAAAGAAAGCAACAGTTAAGCCTGGTGAAAGCTATGAGGAGCTCAGAAAGAAAGTTCAGTTCAAGGCAAATGAGAAAGATGATTGAAGCAGCAGTTGAAGCTGTTTGTGCACATTGTATGGTTGGTAGATCCTTTGTAATTAACATGACCCACCTGCACGGTTTGTATTGATTTCTCACTTTTCATGAAAATAACAATGAGAGCATTTTTTGACATGGTCACTTGCTTTTACTTAGGTGAATTTTTTAATATGAGCTCAAAGCATTGACAGCAGAAACTTTAAATACAACTTGAGAATTCTTCCAAGAAATAGCAGTTCTTCCATATTGTTTTAGATGATCGGGACTTCCAGAGAAGCACTTTAAATTGAGAGAGAGACTGTCCACTTTGAATTGATCTTCGACGTTTTTTAGGTTATAAATCATATTGCTTAACTGGCCCACTCAATTCGCAAAATACATGTTGTGCTTTCTTTACTCAGATTTCCCTTGGTTATGCATTGAAAACCACTATCTGTAATCATTATATATTATCTATGAGCTAGTAAAAAGAAATTTATCTATTTGTTAAATAAAATTAAAAATTTATCTTCTATTTTTCTACATTACATCTGCTTTTTTGTTCTACGTTACTGCAGAGCTATCAGTTTTATTATACTGTATTACCTTGTACGATTACTCAGCTCACTAACACTGCAAGTCATTCTTCACTTAGGAGGTAAAATACTTGAAGCAAACATAGCTACAAATGGTGTTAAAAATATCCACATCTATTTAATGGAAGTTAGAAATGTATTATCTAAGCAATGTCTGTTTCTGTTTAATTCTCTTTCTCTTAAATAATTTTAAATATCATTGCCTGCATAATGAAACCAGTGTGAATAAAATTAATTTATTTTACATTTATGATTTAGTATTCTAGGCAAGCGTTTCCAAAATTGATTAGTTATCAGTCATATTTGAATCATTATGCAGTTATACTTGGATAGCTATGAGATATTTCACACTAATGATTTTGGATAATTCAGAATTTCCTCAAAGAGTAAGAATAGGTGTTGATAATTTTGAATGATTCGTAAGATGATAAATCTGTTTGTTCAAGCTGTTTATTGTAAAATTTATCCTGGCTTTTAATTTCCAACCTGGTATAACTATTATTTAAACAGAATGTAGTTGCAGTAGTAGTAGTTTGTCTGATCAGCAAGACTATTCATTTATTAACCAAAGAACCACTTCATTTTGTATAGATAACAATGTTCCTCAAATAACTCTTGATATCATTAAATTATTATACAAAGAGGATTCATTAAATTCAAGTTGCTACTCTCAATAAATCCATATCTTCTGAGGGTTGAGGGTGATTTGCAAGTTACCATTGTGGGTTATGTGATGAGAAAATACAATCGTTAGATTGTCTAGTCAAAATTCAACCATGAAAGTTCTCTCAACTTTTACTGTTATTTCCTGTTGTGCCTATTTGTACTTATATTCTAATAAAACAGAAGTAAGTAAATACATATTGAGATCTAACAATAATAGAGATCATTAGGACAAATACATTCAAAAGATAGAAAGAATTTGGATGAAATTTTGGAATATTTTATCAATGTTTGCATATTTAAGGCTATAAAATAAATTTGATCATAAAATAAGAATTTTTAAGCAACTGTCTTTTATTTGGTATAACTATAGAGTTTGTGACAATGTAATTTATAAACTAATTTTGTAAAAACCGAAACTTACATAATATTTGTTTTTTTTTTGGCATATCGTGGCAATTGTCCTGAAGAAATGTGGATGGAACTTTGACTTATAAAAGGGAGTAACCTGAAATATTTCTGTATTCCTAAATTATCAAGGCGTCAGAATAGTATTTTTTTAATAATACAAAATTTAATTACAAAAAGTTTTAGAAAAAATACATTTACAGAGAAAACTGTTTTACTAAAGTTTCATTATCTTCTACATTGGATTAAATTAGTAAAACAACCATTGGATCTGTTAAAAATAAATTCGTGGTAGTATCAAAATCAGATATATAATATAGGTTTGGGAATTTGTTTGCATGAAAAATGTTTGGTTCCACTGTTAGCATACTATTAGTAAATCATATCCTACTTGATGTAGAAAAAATATTTCAAAATTATTTTTGGATGATTGATAAGTTTCTTGGAATTATAAAAATATAATTTTTTTAATCAGTAATAATAAAAACAAAATATCAGTTTTATTTGAATTGCGAGAACAGTGATGAAATAAATTATACATTCCGGTAAAGTTTGAGGTTGTAAACAAAAAAAATTCTTATTAACAACCGAAGTGATTGTTGAATCAATAGTTAAGGTTTTCACCATTAGAATAGATAGTGCAGATCAAGCCAATAGATGGGAGAACAATATTTTAAAGCGTCATTAGAAACCTAACCTTGTTTATAACAACGTATACTTCCAATATTGGAATTTTATTTAATGAGTAGAAATATTGAATCTATTAACCGAAACGCTTCTACTAGGCATTCAATTATTCAGATAAGTGTTTATTCTGTAAGTAGCATATGACAGAGCCTTTGTGTGACTGCCAGCCTTATCATAGTGTTAATTACTACAACGTAATAATAATAATACTAATAATGCCGTCTTTTATTTTTTATGGGCGAATTTTAGCCTATGAAGGCTATTCCTCCAATTAATCCCTTTTTATTAATTTTATTCCTTTTTTGTATTTCTATTAATATCTCTCTCTCTCTCACACACAAACACACACACACACACACACTACATACACAGACGACCATTCCCTAACCGGAAAAATCCGATTAGCCGGGATTAGTGAAATTGCTGAAGTAGTAAAATAAATGTACTTTTTCTACGTTTGGGGCAGGCCGGGCTCTGGCTGGAAAATTTTTTCCTACGTTCGGGCCAGGCTAGGCTCCGGCTCAACAAGCCCAACTCCGGCCCAAGTCCGGCTCCGGCCGGGCTTGGGTTGAAATTTTCGTCCCATGCAGACCTCTACTCATTAGGCATTTCAGTTATACTCTATCCCATTTTGGTTTTACGACCAATAAAACAATTACTTATTTATAGTTATTCTAGTTCCATAAAATTAGACATCCTCCCTTGACCCAGAAGAAAGCCCTCTTGAGGTTGTTAAAATGACTATACTAGTTGCACATTATTATGGATCAACCACCTAATACTCCAAAACATAGAAGAAAAACTGGGTATCTAAACCAAAGAGATTTGGGGACAGGGTTACTTTAACGAGGCAAATATGAAAAGTGAATACCCTGGAATCCAATTGGTGGATTTTAAATACTATTTTGTTTTGATCCTTGACATTTCCTAAGGCAAGTGGTTAATGATGCAGTGACAAACTCTTAGAGAGACGTCTTTTAATTTTTTCTTTTTGTTCAAAAGATATTTTTACTTATGCAAAGCTCTACAAACAGGTGGAGGTAGTAAAAAAGTAATTAATATTGTTATGTTTTTAAGAGGCCTTATCCTCCAAAAATATTTTTCTGCATAAGCCAATGATTAACTAGCTGCGGTGGTGGATTGGTTAGCAACACTAACACAGCAACACCAAGGTCCTGGGCTCCAAACCCTGCTAGTTGGATTTTTCTGGCTAGGGAATAGTTGTTTGTCTTTTAAACAGTAATAATTATAGTAATGGATGTAATTTGGAACTTCCTGTTTCTATTAGAGAAATTATTATTAATTACGAGTGGATTAATTTTTATTAGGAAATATAACAAAGTGTAATCCACTCTCATACACACTTGCTCATGTATACCAATTCAAGAATTTGCTACATTTTACTTAAAGTTAAATCGTACAATAAAGCATCATACAATAGTTAATTTTATTCAAGGAAACACACTTTATCATTAAGATGCTCATCTTATGTATTCATTATTCATAGAATTAAATTTATTTTACTGGATGAGAAAAATGCAAAATGATTACAAAAGGTAATCCTTGAATATAACCGTCAAATGAATGTTTCCTTTTGATTCCCGGAGAAGTTCTTTTCATGTCGGCAATAGAAGAAGCCTTTACAAGTAGCATTTTATAATTAGTATCATTATAATTAATTTTATATTTCCAGTTTTTGAAGCCAAAAAAATTAGAAAATTATCTTTAAAAATTTGCATTTTCAAATTCATGCCAATCAATAACACTTGAAGCAATAGGTATGCATAAACTTACTAAGCATCTCTTTAACAGATCTGATGAACAATCAATAGTTGGATTACTATTTCAAAAGAGATCTATACATGGACCATGATGTAGCATAATACCAATTAATGTTACAAAGAGTATGTGCTTTGGAAAGTTTTTTAATTAAAATCAAACAATGCTTTTAAGTTATTACATGACAACAATGCTTAATTTTAACAACAAGAAACGATAACAGATATTTTGTATCTACAAAAATGATACCAGGTCTAAACCATACCCAAAGAACTAATAAAAAGTTAAATGATCATTAAAAAAAGAATATTTTCTTAATTATTCAACAATTTTTTAAATAACATTCCATTGTATCAAAGCTTCATCTTCTTTACCTGGTGATAAGGTGTAAATTCATTTCAGAAGCAACTGGAAATAGTCTCAAGAGAATCTATAGGAACAAATTAGTATTTTCGAGATCCTATATGAGAATATATGACAAGGTTATCGAAAACCTTAGGCATTCATGGTGATACAAGAATACAGATTTAGTAACAGAGAAACATTTTACAAAAATATATCTATATTTATGTATAGATGCCCAGAGAGCAACCTAATTTCAGACTCTAATTTCAATAGATCAAAACTCAGAATTCACAGCCACTTCTTTGATTAAAAAAAATTCATTTTGGTCATATTTCTTACAGACAAGCTCATGTAACCAAATTACTTGATTCATAGAGAGCTAAGGAGTATTTCTCTAACAGATATCCTTAGAAAAATAGGACTCACGTTATATTTCGAGGGAATGAAAGATGAAAATTATCATGAATAAAATGGGAGAGAATTCTAAATGTCCAAACTTATTCAGCATACCTTAGATAAGCTGGATATTTAAGACAATGTAGATTTGTAACAATTTCCAATTAAGGAATGCCTGACAATATTATCTAAAAGATATAAAATTATTCTGTTAAACAATAAAATTTTACCAAGCAAGAAAACCCTCAAAGTTTGAATGGTACATCATCGAGTGGACAAAAGCTTCCACCTCAGAAATACATACGCAGCACAACGAAGAACAAAAAATATGACAACCAGAGCAATTATATCAATGGTGAAGTCTCCATCAAGCATATCCAGCTCTTCAAGAGTAGTTTCAGGGGATTTAAAGTGGCAGTACGTCTGAAACAAGAAAGAACATTGAAAGAGAATAGCGAACAGCAATAGTTATATGGGAATATTTTCTCCATAATGCTTAGTCTTAAAATAAAACTACAAATTGTAAGTGATTAGCTATTTATTCAAGATTGTAGATTACTTTATATTCTGCATGTTTGCTATCCTTTGGATATACAGGATAAAACAATTTTCATATGTTGAAATCTTACTATTCAAACCATACAATCTAAAACTGACAAAGAGAGGATTGCTTGCTTTCTTTTTGATATCATTAAAACATTATATCTACATACCATATGTATATGCCGACATCCCTAAAACTTTGAGGTGAATTTCTGGTTTATAATTTCAGGTTTTATAAGTTGACCTAAAAAATAAGGCAACACCACTTCCCCAGCTCTATTTTATGGGAAGAAAACCTTTGGTATCCATAAATGTACGATAGCTTAAGGAATATTTACTGCATAAGATTATGACGCGATATAAGTTTCTTTAGTTGGTATCACTAAGGCTACACAAATAAAAATGCGTTACAAAGCAAACACAATGGTATTGAAAATTGATTACAGAAATAATGGAGATATAGCGTGGTAATATCAAATCACAATACTGCTAAAACAGCTTCCATTAACTCCTAACGCTAAGTTGAATCATAACGATTATATAAACAAAAACAAACCATGATGTGCTTATTGATCTTCATTTATAAAAAGAAAAAATCAAAATATTTACTTAATTTTTGTAAAATTACAGTAAATGGGAAGAAATGAATATAATTTTCGAATAATAAACATGCGTCAAACGTATTTTAAATATGAGCTAAAGGGAAGTTGAAAAACATTTAAATTTTACTTGATGTGGATAATGGACTTGCAAGCATTAGCGATAAAACATTTTTAAAGAAGTTCACGAAATGAGATACATAAGAATCCCAGGTTATTCAGCTCATGATCAATGAAAATTTCTCAGCAATAAATAAAGAAAATTTTATTTACCTGATGGCATTTCAGTTTCTCTCTTCCATAGGCGTAAGTAGCAAGAGCAGTGCCTTCAAATCCATATCGAATGTAACTGAGATATGTAATCCAGCGCAGGTAAATTGGGATGGCATCAAAACTCACAAAGAATCCAGAGAACAGGAGAAACGGAACTGACATAACAGGGGCAAGGAAGACTCCATTCTAAAAGAAAAATATTTTAATTATTAACTTAAATAAGACTACACATGCAATATAAGATGACATTAATTGCCATTTTAACAACACAGAGACATCTTTCCATCAAGGTAGAGCAACACTAGAAATATATGGTAATGCCAACCAACTATCCCTTTCTTAGAATATTATACTACACAAAATGGATCAAAAATTCTAAGAAAATGAAAATAGTCACTCATTTTAACAATTCTTTTATTTAATTTTTATTCATATATTTGCATTTAAGCAATTTAGTAATAATACCCATTATAGTGACTGGTAAAATATAGAGTTTTTACAAATGGAATTAGATGAGCTAAGAAAATGCTCTTATATATTAAAAAGCTATTCAATTACCTGCACATTCATTGCTGCTCCAACCACTAAACCAATACTTTGTGCTACAAATGATATCATGAGGCATGCACTCAGAAACATGCCAAAGCGGAATGGTTCACTGGGCTGCGATGTCAGGAAATATACTATTGTAACATATATCACACAAAATGCAGCCTGAAATTGAAAGAGCATCATCATTAAGCACCCTTAAAAATAATGATACATAATTTCTGAAAGTTAGAATTATTATTTCCGGTTAATATTAGATATTAATGTCTTAAGTATAGCAATGTTAAATGAAAATAGTAAAATGATACTTCCAGGAATTCTTATTTGAGACTGCACATTCCATAGCAAATCACAAAAAGTATATTCTCCTTTTAGTTAATTATTCGATATCAGAAAATACCTTAAATAAATTGAAATTTTTAATTGCAATGGGTATCTATCTAGTTAGTTCATATATTCAACATAAATTGTAGAAGCTAAAAGAAACAGCACCTAAGTGAATAATGATAAATTTTAAATTCACAAACCTACAATGACAAATTTAAACTAAAATAAGAAGAACAAATTTTTCTTATTTTGTAAACAATTTTTCATTTTCAATAGCTTTATAATGATAAACTTTTGTTGGATGTGAACTTACTGAATGGTGATTCATGAGAGTTCTACTTTTTGGTAGGTTCATGTACAATCAAAATTCCCTATTAAGCGCCATCTCCTTCATTTCCTTATAGTTAACCACACCCCTTATGTCATCTAACAATTTTTGTCTCTGCTTTCCCCTCTGTTTTTCCCTTGAATCCTATCCTCAATTACATTCTTTACCAATCCCTCTCCCCTCAATACTTGATCCACCCATTTCTTCTGATGATCATGTCAATTAAAGCCCTCTCCTCCCCAACCATCTCTAACACCTGTGTTTGTTTTCCTATCAACCCAGCTAACTATTTCCATTCTGGGCCATACCCACATCCCGAAGGCCTCCAAAGGTAACTCTTAACTTCTTCCTTTCTTGAAGTTCACATTTCAAACCCATAGAGCAACACATTCCAGACCAAGGATTTCACCAATCTTTTACTGATTCCTTTGTCAAGGCCTTTGGTCATCAATTCCCTTCGCTTCATAAAGGTTTCCTTGGCCAAGGCTATTCTTTTACGAACCTCTTCCGTCCCAAGAGAAAGTACATCCCAAGTAAGAAAATTTACCCACCTACTCTAATTTTTCCCCATCCACCCTTGTAGTTAATTTGGCTTCCTTTCCCTTAGTGAACCTCCAATGTTTTAGTTACGTTAATTTTCATACCAAACTCAGTTACTTTATCGTTAAGAGCATTTACCAATGTTTGCAAACCCTTTAGGGAATCACACACAATAGCTTTATCGTATGCTTACCTTACAAAATTCACTACTTCCCCACTAACCTTTACTCCCTTATCAATTTCTTCCCAGGCTTCCTTCACCATTCCTTCTGCATACATATTAAAGAGCGTTGGTGACATAGGACACCCTTGTCTTACTCCCCTACCCAATGCAGTCCAATCCGATTCCCCATCAGCTATCCTTTCGCAAGCTGTTTGATTCAGATATAAATTTGAACAAATTGTCTATCTATCTATCTATCCATATTTCTTTAATATCCCCATCAGTTTTAGTCGCTGGACTCTATCGAAAGCCATTTCAAAATCTAAAAAACATACACATAAGTCCCTCTCAAATTCCAGTCTTTGTTCCCCAAGTGCTCTCACCACCCCAATTGCATCCCTCATTCTTTTCCCTCTCTGAAAACCAAACTGGTCTTCTCCAATTTGCCCTTTAACTTTTCCCTCGAATTGTCTATTCAGGATCCTAAGAAATACTTTCACCCCTGAGAGATTAGGCTAATTGTACAATAATCCCAACATTCTGTAGCCTTGTTCTTTTTCTGCATATTATACACCTAATTAGACTACATTATGTCAGTAACAATATAACAATACAAAGCTTTTTGAATTCAAATCAATATGATTTGCTAAGAAGTATGAGAAAGCCACAGCTATCTATTGGTACAGCAAATACCTTCTCATTCATAAAATAGGTGAGAAGTTAGCTACCACCAACTTTTTTTAGCAATCCAGTTTTATATCTAGTACTATCATCATCCTATTTTTAACTTGAACTCTTAAACAAAGTCCTACCAGTAAGAGGAAAACAAATTTCTCAGAAACCCAAAGTTAGATAATCACAAAAACTATATTTAAGATATAAATGAAAATATATTATCGCTTGCAATCCACTCCTGAGATGGTACTTTATAGTCTTCACAGCTAAGAATTATACCAAACCAAAATAGATAAGAATGACTTTTTATTAATTAGGAGAATTTTAATCTTATGAGATCAATCTTATGATAGACCATTTTTTTAAGCCACAAACATAAAAACCAGTGGCCTAACTAGGGTACCCTGGAATGCTAATCATAATTGGGACTGGTAATAAAGGGTTGATATGAAACTCGCAATTCACAAAGTATCAGCATTAAATAACTAAAAAATTTCACAATAATGGTAGGATGCAATTGGATACATCGAAAAACAAATATAAAAATTTAACAAAGGATATCTTAAAATCTTTGAAAATAACGATCTTAAATTATTCATATTTACCTGAAATGGAATATCGGAAACAGTGATGGCAAGATAGTAAGACTTCAGAGAGTACCAGCGATTGAAATTCTCTTTGATCAAGACAGGCATCTCCAATGGAACTGGAAAGTAAGATTACTCATTTTTTGGACAAATGAAATTCCATCATAAGAAATAATAAAGAAATGCTCCACACTTACAAGATAAAATTGTAATAGTCATGGAGGTGTACATTAGGAAAAGCATGTTGAAGAACAGGAATCCAAGGTTACTCAACACTTTGGCTCCATCATTTCCAATGTCATAATAAAGAGCACCAATCAAAAATCCAACCAATATGTGAGCAAACAGTCGCAAGTACATGAGCGTCTACAAAGAAAATGAGTTTTAGGACATGCGAGTAATAGTTGACATACAGTAACAACAATTGATAAATGAAGTATTTACAGTAGAAGTCTGTTATAACAAATACGGCATATAACAAGAGTCGCAGTGAGTGATTTTTGGCCATTGTAGCAAAAGGATAGGGAGTTATGCCCATTATAATGAGTGGTTATTTTTGTAGTATTGACTTCATGAATGTATCTATGTTTCTATATTTGTCTTGCAGGAGGCATATCTGGGAATCATCGATTGACATGAAAGACAAAATCTGACAAGCATAAGTTAATCTGAGGTACAATATCTCTTCAAAGAACAAAAAAAAATTTAATGTAAAAATTATTGCCACCTAATTAACACATTTGCTACCCACAACTCGCCTCACCCTTCTTCGGCAAAAAGAGGGTTTTGATTAGAGACTTCTCATGAGTTTCACTCTTCCCTCCGTGTATCCCCTCTAATCAGCACAGGAATTTTTAATTGACTTCCCATCATAATGAGAACCGCCTGTGGGATTGTTTTTCATATGAAACTTGGCACCAAATCATCTGATCAACGATTGCTGGAAACAGGTGATTAAAGCAGAGCTGATTCTAATTCATAACTCAAGATGACACTGGTTGTTTGCAGAACGATCTGAATATTATTTTGGGTTGTTGTAGTGATTGGCAGCTCGAGCTGAATGTAAAGAAGTGCGTTGCGGTAATTTTTTCTTCAAAGAGTATATTCGAAGCGTAATAGGAAAGGCAAATGGAATGCTAAGGTTAGCCAGTAAAATTCTGAGGGGATGTTCATCTAAAGTAAAAGAAATCGCGTATTTTTCCGATTCGACCTCTACTTGAGTATTGCTCTGCGATTTGGGATCCTCACGAAGTAGAATTAATTTCTGATCTCGAGATGGTACAACGTAGAGCAGCAAGGTTCATCAAGGGAGATCTCAGATTTGACAACAATATTTCGGCTATGATAGAATCCCTCGGATGGAACTCTCTTGGTGATAGAAGACTTGGATATCGACAAATGTTTTTTGATAAATTTATCACAACCAATTTTGGGGAGGAGATAACTGATATTATTATCCCAGTTATAAACTTACTTAATCTTTGGTAGAAAACAAAAAAGCGATATAGGGAAGTAGTTGCCAGGACAGATAGTTACTTTCGGTTATTCTTACTGCGAAGTATTAGAGACGCTAATAGCTCTCCAGGTTAGATAGGGATTTTGGTGTATTACACCCCCTTCAACACACCACTGGCGGATTGCAGGGTTTAAATGTAAATGTAAATTCCCAGGGTAACCAATTGCCCTCCCTTGCAACACCGTCATTGGAGCGTGTGAATGAAACATATCTCGAGAGAGCAATTTGATATGAATTAGAGGTACCTTTTCCACAAATCACTTTTTCATGATTAGACACGAGTCCAACTTAGGTTATGGCTTATGGACCAATGAAATAATATTTTTGATGCAAACGTATTTCTTTATGCATTCTGAAGCATTTGCATGAGAATTAAAATTCCTACTGTTCCATTCTGCTGCACTTGCCGCCCTTGGATTCAAGAGGACAGACATTGTATATTATAAATCGGCTATAACGAGTATGCTTTATAAGGAGTACTTTTTCCACGTTTGTTATAACAGGCTTCTACTGTACTTAACATTGAATTAACAGGAAAATTAAAGAGAAATTAGGCTTCTACTTAAATACATCGCAATTAAAAAATAATTTCCAAATAAAAGGTTGTTTTTATACTTTTGTTTCATTCCATAGAGCATCAATTCTTACACACTTCAGTTATAATCAAGTTGATTAAAACAAAACCAAAGATTCAAAATATAAAAAATAATTTAGGGTATATCCAACTGACTTTCAGAGTTACAAAAATTGAGCACAATAGATTAGAGACAAATATTGATTTACAATTTATTGAAATAATTTGACAAATAACAGAATCAGTGATGAAGTGAAAGGACTTACCCAGTCTCTCCTACTGAACAGCAAAGTTCTCTTGAGCACAACCCAGAACTGAGTGAGACCAGATGTCGGGTAAGGCTTTGAGCTAACGATTTCACTTGCATCCAACAGTTCTTCCTGAGTTGTAGGGGGCACTTCCACTATAACTTCTAATGAGCCCTCTGGCACTGCCACTGAAATTGATTGCAGGATATATAAGCAAAGAATCATAAAACAATAGAACTGAAATTTATATTAATATTTAATAATAATGCTAATAATCTTAAAACAATTAATAATAGTTTATGATGGAAAGAAAGAATTGCCTTTGCACATGAAAGTGTGCGGCTTAACCCAAAGTTATACAGAGGCAAAAATTAGTGACTCGGCTGGAACTTGGTGGGTTATTTGCTTCGGTGAGGACCTCTGGTGATGGTCGGTGCCACAGTGTGAAGCGCCACTATCTTGCTCATTAAGCATATCGTTTACGGATTTGAGAATGATGCAGCTCGGTAGTTCAGTGGTTAGAATACCTGCCCGGAAAGTGGGAGACCTGGGTTCGAGTCCCAACCAAGTCACTAATTTTCACCTCTGCATAACTCTAATAACAGTTTATTTACTCATTCACATATAACTCCAAGAGTCCAATTTTATCTTTAGCTTGCCTTCCAAGACTTATGTAATAGACATGAATTGAGCAGCTACAGCCATAGCTAGAATTAAAACTACAGAAAATAAGTTTTCTTTGCAAAAAACATTCATTACATTGCCAGCAGAATATAATTACTCCGAACTTAGTAAATGATAGTCAAATGTGCATTCATCTTAATTTTTCTAAAATACAAAGTTAAGCCATATAAAATTAAACAACTGATTTAATATGATAAAAACATTTGCATGTCAAGAGAAGAACCCAAAAGGAGGAAAATATAAATAGAAACAAGATATCCCAATTATCCAATGGATCAATACATTACTAGATTCTAGAATGTCACAAAATGAAGGGCATGCTTACATGGGTACACAACCTTAGGTAAAAATAGTAAAATCATGACCAAAACATATCTTTACCCACAAATATCTACTTGGTTGGTTTAAATAGGACATAAGGAAAACCATATCTTAAATGCCATTCTATATCATAGGGGCCCCAACATTGAGGGCTAGAAAATGCACTAAGAAAATTGGTCTTCAAAGGACAAAATTTCTAAACAATCGAGAACTATGCTCATCCTACACTAATCATTTTTTCTCATCCTCATATCATAATACCACTATGGCTTATTTATAACATAATCAGAACTTCTACACACATTGAATTATTAGTTAATAGCAAACTGGGAAACGTCCTACAAACATTTTTGTAAAAAATAACCATCATATAAATTTATGGGAAAATTTTTGCAAAAAAAGCAAAAAAGCCTTTAAAAAATTTCCCAAACATCTGTGCATTAAATTTTATGGAAAAAATTGAGATTTTGGAGCCTCCTGGAATGGTCTACATCAGAGAACCTTTTGAGCTCAATGTGTCAAAACTTATAAAATGTCAAGCTGATCTCACATCAATAAATATCTGTATTTTGTGATACTACTTAAAAACAAGTTATATTTTTGGTACATTAATAAATTTAAAAGATCAAAACAAAAATTATCCACATTAGTGAATATTTTTTGTGGCTTAATTTCATTTGCTTAATCTGAATTAAAGTTTGGTACTTCAAAGCCTAATCAAGAGCTTTTAACTTCATCTATGAATCAGTTTCTTTTATTAGTTTTAATAATTATTAATGGTCAGAGTGAGGTCTCACAAAAACACAAAAAAGGGAAAAATTATGAGTAAAGCCTTAGCCAGATTTTTCAGGGTGCTAAAAACTGTCATGTTCAAGTGGTAATCAGTTCCTAGTACTCAAAATCTCCTTTCTGTAGTTAAACTCTTCTTCATCGTTCTCCAAACTATTCCACTTAAGTTTCAACCTAAAGTTGACAAACACGCCAGATGCTGTCTTTCAATTCTGGGAGTTGCATCTCCAAATCATCAAACGACATTTAATTCCAAGATACAATAGACTACTACATCCAGATACTTAATTATTTTTACTGTCTGCTTCAGCAATATTAATTGAATAAATCTTTTGCTGATGATATGATATGGATGGGCTGCAATTCAGTTGTGCTGGCCTTCTCAAAATACTTTCTCACTCAAGGAAAATACTATATATAATAATATAAGTTTTAGTTTCTACAACTTGCTTAAAAACTTAAAGTCTGCATTCAAAAGCTTTTATGTATCCATTTAAAACATCAATACTTTCAGAAAAACCTTGTAAATGTACGTTTTGTTCATTTATATGAACAGAGAGATCTGTAATATATATGTGTTTGTGTGCGGAGAATCTTTTACGACTATATGTGTATCATCATCATCAGCAATTTACAATCTGACATTGGATGTAGGCCTCCCCAAGTACTTTCCAATTTCCGAATCCAATGGACATCTGCAATTATCAACTGAAGACCAAGAAAAAGGAAGAGATAGAAGGACTAGATATGGATATCATAAAGTGCTTAACAAGCTCAGGACAGAGAAAATTGGAAAGTACTTTATTGAAAATAGCTGATGATAATGATAAATATATATTAAGAACTAAGAATCAGATTCTCAGCATTTCAGGAGGTTGAATTGTGGAAACCAAAGTAATGGAAGTCATGAAAGAAAAGGCAGAAGAAGTAGCAGCACACCAAGAAAAACATAGGATAAGAAGTTCAGAGATAGAACACAGCAAATGATGAAACAACGACAGGAGCTGAACACTACAGACACATCAAAAGATGGAGTATACTGAGCTCTGCAAGGCTATCAGAGTGGCAATCAAGGACGATGTGAGGAATTTTAATGATGTGAAATGCAGTGAATGGCAAGACCGCTTATCTTAAGGTGCGCATTACATTAGCGGGAAAATTATATTTCACTGTCCAATGCTCGAATTTTGGGGAGCCCATTACTTTTGATTCCTCGTCATTTTCGAGCAAATATGGTATAATTTTATTGATTTATGCATCATAAGGAAACTGCATCCTCTAATATAAGATCTGGAAAATGATTGCTCAATAATCGTCGAAAAATAAAGATGTGTCTTTAGATAATCTTAATTCATATGAAATTGCTTTCTCGAGATATTTTTCATTCACACCCTTCATAAGCAATGACTGAGTCGCGAGGGAGGCAAAGAGGTTACCCTGGGAATCTGAATCAGTACGGCTTTTATCTCATATATTCCAACCGGTCCTGGATCAGACGATTTGGTGCCAAGCTCTGTATGATAACAAATCCTACGGGTGGATTCCAATATGATGGGAACTCAATTAAACATTCCGGCACTGACTAGAGGGTTCGTTACCAAAAAGAAAGAAGAGATGAGATGATAAGATGTATGGAGGGATAAAGGGGAGAGTGAAACTCGTGAGAAGTTTCTAATCAAATCTCTGTGAAGCATCTTTGCCGAGGAAGAGTGATTCGACTTGTGGAAAACAAATTTGGTGACGATAATTTTTGCAATTAATATTTTTCTGCCATTGAAGAAATAACATGCCTCAGATTATCATCTGCTTGTAGGACTTTGGCTTACACATCAATTGACGATTCCGAGATATGCCTCCTGCAAGACAAACCTAGAAACGCAGCACTCGTTATAATGATACTTCAAAAATGACCACTTGTTATAATGGATGTAACTCCTTATCCTTTTTACAGTGAGATGGACAATGGCCAAAAAATCACTTGCTATAACACAACTCTCGTTATATGCCGTACTCGTTATAAGGGACTTCTACTATAATTAGCGTAAAATAAGGAGTCAAAAGTATTTATACAAATTAAATCTTTCTATAAATTATATGCGATAATAAGAAACTAAAGAAGCTGTTGAAATACTTCATGTTACCTTTTCAAATGTCAAAAGGCTGTTTTTAGAGTATTAATGGAATGTAGAAAAACAATTGGCAAAAATATATAAGAAAGGGCAATGTGTGACACTTAAATACAAATAGAAGCCATTTGTGTTCCAATTACGGGTGAATTTCATTCTATTATAAAAAAATGGTACTTATATACTCACAAGGTGCCTTAGCAATGTCATTTGTTGCATTATCAAAGAGAGTTAAATTTTTTTCTGGAAGATCCTTTCCGACAAACTTGTCACCACTTTCTAAATTTTCATTTATGTTCATTCTTTTACTCCTGTTTTTTTCACTTTCACTTAGAACAGCCTTCACACCACTATCATTGGTATGTTTCACTTCAGGTAACTTAATTCCATTATGAATGTCATTTTTGCCATTTTTGATGGCTTCAACCAGCTTCTGAATGTTGTCTCCATACTCCCCACAAGATACTTCAATTACTGAAATAGATCACATTTATTGTGCTATCATAAATATTTTTAATTCTCATAATGATATACAAACTTATAAACATAGTAATCTTAGATTAGGGGCCAGAGATTCAATCAAAATATGCAATTTCCATTGCACAAACATTAATTAGCCAGTTGTGAAAGTTTATAAGGAAATTGTTGCATCTATTTAGACCTAAACATAATAAATCCATAAATCTGTTGAGTTGATTAGCAGACAAGAGCACAACCCAGGCAATTAATTTCAAAAGGTTTGTTTTAGGAATGATAAAAATCTATGTTGAAGCGGGATTTTAATTAAATTTAAGAAACACTATTATTACCTAAGTGTTAACCAAAGAATTTCACATTCAAGTTGTGAATAGTTAGGGTTATAGTTATTCCTTGAATATTCCAATACTAAGGAATTAATATTTTTTTTATTAAAAGTAAAATAATTCAGTCAATGAACCTTAAATAAAAAGCAACATTTGAAAATGACAGCTCTTAACAGTAATAAGTCAGAGGAAACATTTTGTTCACAGTAATAAAGATTGTTTATATTTACTATCTCATTGTTAATAGTTGTAATATCATAATGAAGAACATGAGATGTATAAAGGCCACCTCTGTGGATTTTAAGTTGTAGTATCATTCTCCCTCATAGAAAAACTTTACTGTAAAATTTGATTATCAAATCAGATATTTTAGGACTGTGCAGAAAGCACTAATCCATTTGACACAAATATCCATCAAGTTTTTTAAAAGAAATTGATAATTTATTTCATTGATTATAAATGAAAAATAAAATGTGAGCATCTTCTTGGAGATTTCTCATACTATAACTTATAAATCAAAACCACATAACTTACTAAATGATGCGGGATTGTGGTAGCTGGGACAAACGAGGTCTAGAGTGGCTAAAAAAGGCACAAGCTGTGTTGTTGATCCCTGGTAAACACATTGTCCGTCAGCTAGAGTGTAAAGATGGTCAAACTTCTCAAATAATCTAGCACTTGGCTGATGAATGGTACAGATGATTGTTCGACCACCAATGGCCAAATATTTAAGCAGTGAAATACATTGGAAGCAGGATGAGCTGTCCAAACCACTAGAACAAAACAAACAGAATAAACTTCCTCCCAACTTCAACTTCTTAAGGTTATCAAGAATCATACACTATAATTCATTATGTTCATTTTCAAAAATCGTTTGATGCTCTACACATAATTCAATGATCCCCTATGTAATTGACCATCACTTCAATGGATACTTTTCGAATCTCAATTGAACTCTGTCAAATTTCTTCCTGAAACATGGAGATCAAGTCTTCCATATTTCTCCTCTGACATAAGAGTATCCAACTCAAGCTTATATCTAATTTCACCAACACATAAGTACAGAATAACGAACTTATAATATGAAGGCAGACCACTCTTGAGTAGAAATTAAGAAGAGAAGGCAGTATTGGTAGAGGCTGAGCACATTCATTGCAGAATTCTGTTTCTCTACTTTGAGGATTTGCAAAGTTAAGATCATACAGTGGATAATGTAAGAAATATAACTATGAAGGGTGATAAACTGACTTATAGCAAACAATAATATTTGAGCAATAATATTATAATAAAATTTAACAAACTCAATGAAATTAATCTATAAAATGGATATCTGATAGAATTTTTCTGAAGGTATTTGCTACTTACATATATTTTAGCAATGTTAAGAAGACATCTAAAATACCCTGTATTCTTGCCATTATTAGTTATTGTTTATACATCAGTTTCAAAATGTGAAGTTTTTAGTTGGGTAGAATGGCCTTCTCTTTGATACTTCAGCTCAATTGGTAGCAGAGCGTGGTTGATTCACAACTTTGTCCTAGCTAACTTACTTCTATCAACAAATTTATAACCTATGGTATTTCTGTCATTTAAGGTGTCTTTATTGGTTTGAGTCAATATTTGTTGTCTAGTATTTTCTGCTATTTTGGGATTTGTGATTTTTCTAACAGATGGTGCCACTTTATTTATTGTTTTGGCATTAATGCCTCCCCCTAATCCCTACGCTAAAAGTTATCTACCTTCATCAAAAGATCGCTGTAATTGTGGTGCGCCTCGTAAGATAGGCAATATGAAGGATGCTTCCCCAAATGCTGTCGGAACACAAGTGCCATCAGAATGTCTTCGTTCTAGTTCCATTACGTTAGATTTGGTGAAATTGCTCGTCACGCAAATACCACCTTTGGGTGATGTCCACTCCAAACATATGTTCAATTTATTGATTTCTGTCATTTATACCTCTGATTTATCGTTGATACTGTTTAATTCGCTTATGATACATCTTACATCTAAATTACAGTCTAACTTTCACATTTTTTTGTTTTCGGTGATTCAGAGGCAACTTTCGTTTGATATGCTGGTCCGTGAAATATGGCAAGAGTTTGCAAGTTCTAGGGATATGATCATTTAATTGTGGCAAAAGTTAAACGTTACATGAGGTAAGAAAATACAAACAGAGGGTTACTTTACAGAGTGGTGCCACTAATGCCAGGGAAGCTTTTCACTAAATTTTTTCTAATATTCTTCATTTATTTTATGAAATAATCCATGCAATCCCACAATACAGTTCACATTATGCAAAATGTATAATTTATTTGCAAAAACTGAATGCTTTCAGTTTTGCAATAAATAGAGGAAGCAATTAAAAAACGTAGCTGAACTTAGAGGGGACCCTACCAATCCTCAATATGAGTTAAACAATGCTAAAACAAACTAAATTTATACGCATTCTAATACTACTAATGTATAATAATAAAACTTAGCTCAGCAAATAACTAAGAATTTCAAATTTGCAGCATTTTTGGTGAGTTGTAACAAAGTTTATATTTCAAGATTTAAATTTAGCTTTGCTCAGGGAGACATTTCTCTGGAACTCTATCGACACATATTGCACGCCAAATGTGTATTTGAATTTTACCTCGTGGGCTCATCAAAGAACATAATTGGAGGATTACTGACAAGCTCCAGTGCTATTGAAAGCCTCTTCTTTTGTCCACCAGATAAACTAGCCGTCATTGTCCTGCGGTGCTCATTCAACCCAAGGGTCTCGAGGATTTCTTGGATCTGCCAAAAGAAAGTCATCCCAGCATGAACAATAGAGAATCACACAATTCATTTGTACAGGAGTTCTTAGACTTAATAGAGAGCATGAAAATAACGAGCCACACAGCTTAAATCATTGATTAGTTTACACTCAAAGACAAATACAGCTCCTGGTTAGATATATATAACAACAAATAAATATTTATAAGAAAGATACAAATTATCTTTCTCCAATATCAGGAACTCTGAGATCAATACCATTATCTGTTTCTTTTCCTTGGCCACATCCTTGGCTAGTTTCAGATTTGCTGCAACGGCCATTGCTTCTTCCACACTCAGATTGGAATGTAGTTGATTGTCCTGCATTATGTAAGCAGATAATTTCCTGAAGTGACTCAAATTTCGCTCTTTGCCATTTATTGTAATAGAGCCTTCCATCCCAGTTGTTCTGTAAAAAAAACAATCATTATTTTTTCACTGAGCATGGTAGAAAATATTTCTATTTGCCAAAGCCAATAGGAATATTGTAATCAAGATAAATCTACACAAGTGAATGAAAATGTGAAATCATAAGTCAATGCAGTGAGGCCCTTTCTCAGAGTAAAATCTGAACCCAAAGTTCTAAATTAATAACAGTCTGATATAGAAGCAAGATAAAGATGTCCTGATAAATTGCCTTCTATAAAAGACAACACTTGGTAATATGTTTTTCTGATCAAAGCAGATATATTTAACCAACTATTCAATAGATCAAAGAATTTAATTCTGTAACCCCCTACAAAGTGAATTAAGATCCAAATTCCATGAGAAAGAAAGATAAATTAGGATGTATATTAGTTTTGGAACTTTTTGAATAGCACGCCTCCAGTTCATTATTTTTTAGTCTGCCTGTAGGCATTGTATCCATAAAAACTTCACAAATAATGCCCTGCAATCACTTTGTTGATATCTTGTTTTGTTGCTTGATTACGGCTGTTTACATCAATTGTCGTTTGTAGAGTACAGCGAAAAATCAGTTCGGCAGAAATTAGCACTTCGAAGGAGCGCAGCGTTCTTCAGTAAAATTCTGCGTGAAATTTGGTAAATCCCTCACAGAAACTTTTGAAACGATTACCAAGGCTTATGGTGAGCATTCAATGAAATGTACCGAGTGTTATGAGTGTTTTATACGGTTCAAAAAGGGGTGGCAATCAGTGGAAGACGACGAGCGTTCTGGATCAATGTCAACAGATGATCCCCACATCGAGAAAGTGAACAATCTTGTTCATGGAAATCGATGTTTGTCTATCAGGGAGCTTGCAGAAGAGTGTGGCGTCTCGATTGATTGATACCTGCCTAAAGGCTCGACAGCACGGAGTCACCTGGGAGTAATGAGATGCCTAAGAGAGAGAATCAGACGAAAGCGGCTTAAACTTTGGAGGAGCGGAGAGTGGTTTTTTCACCACAAAAATGCGCAGGCTCTTTCGTCTCTCAGAACTTGTGAGTTTTCAGCCAAAAACAAGCCCACTGTGCTTCCCCACCCTCCCTACTCACCAGACCCACCCACCTCCATGTAACTTTTTCCTGTTCCCCAAGCTAAAAACCACGCTAAGATTTGCAACCATTCCAGAAAGAGAAAAATTCGATAGAAGAGCTAATGAGTAATCCAGAAAAAACTTTCCAGGACTGTTTCAAAAAGTGGAAGCACCGTTGGGATGAGTGTATACATCGGGGTGGAGAGTACTTTGAAGCGGACTCGGACCAATAATTTGTTAGTAAATTATTTGTTTTGTAATAAATAAAGTTTGGGAACTTTTTGAACAGACCTTATATGCTAGAGCTTATTACAAAGAATAACATTTGCAAATGATGGAATTGAATTTTATCTTAGCATGTGAAAGGACTTAATCCAAGGTTGTACAAGAAGAAAATATGGTATTGGCTGGAACTTCGGGTTCAAGTCCTAGCCAAGTCAATATTTTTCACTTGTACAATCTTAAGAATAATATTTGTTTGATAAATGCAAACAATTAGATTCATAGAATCATTTTGAATGACCTTCCTTCCTTGAGAGGATTCCTCCTTTTGTGGGCCTCAATGAGCACCTCTGGGGGAACGTAAAGCACCTTTCTCATTAACCACCAGTTTAACAGAGGTGGGGTGCTAGAAAACATGCCCTGAGATTGGGAAACCTTGGTTCAAGTCCCAATAACGTCGTTATTATCAACTTCTGCAAAGCTTTGGGTTTGAAGATGCACATTTCTTTAAGTTAAATTTTATTTCCATAAAAGAAATTAATTATTTTGAATAATAAAGAAGAAAACAACAAAAAAATAATAAGTTGCCAGCTAGGCTAATTAAATTTATGTAAAATTTGATGGCCTCCATTAAAATAATAATAAATAAAAATTTACACCTCTTTTTTTAGAATGACTATATCTAGAGAAATGTTGGAAATTAAATATTAACATTGCATAAGAAAGTTGGAGTCTTAACCCAAGATGTACAAGAAGTGAAAAATAGTGAGTTGACTCGAGGGAGACCTGGGTTCAAATCTCAGTCAAGCCACTATTTCTCATTTCTTGTGCAACTATACCTAGCCTCTTCAGGAATTTAATGCATCCTTCAAATAAATTGAGCATGTGCTTTTTAAATGGTACAGAAAACTGTTTACAAAGCTCAAAAAGATGACCTCTATGATGAAGAACTCAAAACCAAAGTCATCGCAGTTGTGAAGAAAGCAGCAGAGGAAGTAGCAAGCACACCAAGAAAACCTAAGGATAAGAAGTTCAGTGATATAACCAGGCAAATGATGAAATGATGGAAGGAACTGAATAATTCAGACACTCCAAGAGATAACATTGAATATGTCGAGCTTTGCAAAGCCATCAGAGTAGCAATCAAGGAAGACTTGAGGAATTATGAAAAATTTGTGCAAGAAGCTCTAGAAAATAACAAGAGCATGAAGAAGGCCAGAGGACGCCTAGCAATAGGTAAGAAACAGATTTTAGCCTCACAGAAAGGAGATGGCACAACAACGTACAACAGACAAGCTAGAGGACAGTGGCAGAAGACTACGGCTACCTGTACAAGAAGATGGAAAATACTGGAGAGGAAAACCAAGAGGAAAGCCAAAGCTCACATGATTTCCTCTTAATTCTCCCTGAAGAGGTAATGGTGGCGATAAAGCAGATGAAGAATGGGAAAGCAGGAGGAGCAGATGGAGTTTTGGTGGAGTATCTGAAAGGCGATGAAATAGAGACTGCTAATGTTTTAGCACAATTTACAGTAAATATCTAAAATAAGGGAGAATCCCCAAGGATTGGAATCATCCAAAGATTGCCCTTCTGCACAAGAAAGGAAGTAAAAGAGATTTGAAGAATTACTGTCCCATCAGCCCCCTTCCAACTGTTACTAAGACATTCGTGAGGATAATTGCTGAATGCCTGAAGATGACCCTGTCCCCAACCCTGCCTGGAGAACAAGCGGGATTTGGGAAGGGCTTCAGCACTATGGACCACATCTAAACACTATGGGAAATTATTAATAGAAAGAATGAATACAAGATGCCATAAGTCCTCTGCTTTGTGGATTACGAACAGGCCTTCGACTCGTTAAGCACCTCCTCCACTCTGAAAGCTCCAAAGAATCATGGGATAGATTCTGAGTACATCCATCTCTTACGCAGTATCTATGAGAATGCCACAGCTTCTGTGATGCTGCATTAAAAGGCCGATGAATTCAAGATTGAGAGGGGAGTTTGACAAGTCGATGGTCTATCTGCCATCATATTAACAGCCATTTTAAAAGGAATTTGAAAACCCTTTATTGGGAAGAGAAGAGATTAAAATGCAGCAATAACCCAGGGACTAGAGATAACGCAAAGGAGCATGAAGTGCTGTATGCATAGAATCACAATAGGAAATACAACAACTGGGTAATGGCAATGGCTAGAGTGATGGACATCATAGACGAGGCAAAATTAAATAAGAAATAATGATCCTACAAAGTCGAGATCAGTACCAAAAGAAAGGATATTATTAAACTAACATTCTCATCTTGGTCGTGTAATATTGTTTTTGAATAAAAATTACCAGAACTAGGGCAAAATGAAGGACAATTTTTTGAAATTCCTTCATATTAGACAAACATTCCCCCTGACAACCAAGGGCATTGTTGAATCTGAGCATTTTCTCATTGGAATGTACATGGTTTTTAAGTCCATACTGGTTTATCAGTAGGGACTAATGTCAGAATTCATGAAAAGAGTGTAATTAACTTATATGTCAACATATGCAAACAATGATACATAAGGAGCAGGGACAAAATTACACCCATTTGGAGGTCTTTGAAGTAGCTTTTCAAGGAACTTCCCGATAAGTATTCAAAATCACTTACATGTCCTCTTCTATATTAATAATGTGCGGAGTTTGACATCAGTTTGGTGAAAATTTCTCCTGTTTGAAACATATTGCGCCGATTTTTAAGAATCATTTTGAATCTCTTCCCCATAACAAGGGAACATAAAACCCGGTATGTGAATAGAGGTCATAAATACATTTCATAACCCCAGTTTACTATTTCTCTAATGATCCTGGGTTCGATGCCAGATAAACATTTACATTCATTTATGCCTTTCAAATGGGGGAAAAGGGAATCCAATTTTAGGACCTTCCCGGTGTGATACAGGCTTAAGACTTTGGATTAAATTAGTATTATAACTATCAGGTAATTATTTGTATCCATATCTTGCTGAAAGGCTCTTGGTTTGACACCTGGTGGAATAATTCTTCCTTATGAAATGTGTGGTATCCCCTTCCACGCGCCACTGGCGGATTTAAAGTACTATTTGGAGTTCTATCAATTGTTGACTGCAAGAAGAAGTCGAAATATCGGCCACCCTGGGGAACTTGTGTTCGGGATTCCATGGAGCCAACCAGCGTGCTCCCATATGTCAATACTCATCTCCCCTTGGAAATATAGTACCACGTAAAAGAATTCATTATCGGTACTACATCGTCTCTGTCGAAGCAGACAACTTAGTTGGCATCCAATGTCAATCATGTCCCTTCAAGTGACCATCTCCCTGCTATACTGTTGCAAACCCCATGACTTTATCAGATGGAAAACGAGATTACGAGATATATAACAGGGGTGTAGCAGGGATTTTACAAAAGGGAGGGTACTTTCGGCCAAATGTATAGAAATCAGATGTACATTTCCTTATACAATTTCATCTTATCAAATAGGATTTTAAATACAGAATGAGACAGAGCGACCAGGAATGAAGATGAAGATCTTAAGACAATATTCTGTGATTTCGATCCCTGAATGCAAGTTGTCTCAAACTCTGCTAAATTAATTTGATTATTCTTCATAATTTCTTAAACTGGAACCATCAGTTCTATTAATTAGAACGATCGAAGACAAACACACCCACTCTCACCGGACCAAACAGCTAGCCGCGACTAGAACCCTGGTCCTCATACGCGACAACTCCCAATTTCAGCTCAATTTCTCTGCGAGCAATTCCTCTTTAGATGATTATTTTCTCGAGCAAATTAAACCTTTGCGATTGCCTGAATATTGCAGCAGAATATAATACGGTTAATTTCCGGACCTATTCGACGAAAAACCGTTCGATGGATAGTTTAACCGAAGTTGATTTCATCGCTATTTGCGTCTCGAAAAGTAACTAAGAAGTCGCCGAATTTTATAATAATTGCATCGGCTTTTACGAATAATACATCAGTTCGTATTTAAATTGAAGTAAAGAGATAATACGAACTAAATCTTCTATCCATTAGCGTAATGCTATTTTGATTTACTTATAAATATGAAATATGCTACGTAACAGAAGATGCTTGATGGCGAGCGATATGTCGCCGAGACAGAAAAATCGCTGAAAGAAGGAAAAAGTCGGTGGATGAATCGTTGACTAATCCAAGGAGCCGTGAGGCAAGGAAATCACGAGAATGTTTCGAAACGGCACTTCGATCTTCACAAAGTCCGCCGCAGATAACGAAGACTTTAACCGCATGTCGACATTTTCATACCTCACCTTTTTTACATTCTCAGAGCGCTGTAATATCGATAAAAGTTGTTCTAAAATATTCGATTCGACTCCAATCGTCAAAACGGATAATTTAACGGAACTTCAGCGCTTTCCTTATATTCTTCGTGTCAAAATCAATCACAAATATATTACCCACAACAAATACGCGATAGCGATCGAGAGGTTAGATTAAGGGAGTAACCTCCTTTTCTTTGACGAAAGACAATAACAGGAAGTGTCTCCTTTTGTTAGTACTCCACGCTACTCAAAGGGCTCACTCGTGCATTTAGAAAAACTATTATTTCTATAGTTTCGGATTTGCCGGTATTGAAATTAATTAATACACGTAAATAGACAGTAGCGCTTTTAGTACAACTATGAAGTGATTAATCTGAAAATCGGGAAACTAGACATATTAGGCGATATTTCCAGAATTCAAACATTTTGCTGCATCGCATAGTTATTAATTGCAATATTTAATTAATTTTATGAATTAGGATGGACGAAAAAAAATTTGACGTAAAAATTTGCCTGAGAATTTATTCTACCAATTATATATGTATCGGTCGTTAAGGATCGATTCCATATTCAGCTTCCATATTTTTCCATAAACATTTCGAGGCAAAATAAACTTTAAAACAGCTTTCTGTTTATACGACGAATCTGGTTCGAATCCCGTTCACGCGGTCAGTTCCATTCAGAAAGACAGTCCTCGCAGACAATTAATGACAGAGACCGGAAACCGCCAAGCGGAGCGAGCGACTTAAACACGTTTCTAAGTGAATATTCAATGAATTCATTTCGAAACAGAGCTCTGTAATGGACGTCCGAAGTCCATCCACGCAATCGGTTCGAAAGTAACCTATGGTTTTCTACAAATCAACTGAAAGCAATGATGATCATTAGAGCCACTGCGATTAATGTAACGATTTGGCAGTCGTGGTGATATTTATCACATCAACGTAAATCATATTAATACGAATAATCTGTATTTAAAATCTTGCAAAACAGATTAGCTCGCATTCCACAACGTCCACAACCTCGGACAATACGAAGCAAATGCACGGAGATGTTGGGAACGCGGCTCTTGCATTGGGAACAGAGTTGCTCATTGCGTAGTCGATCGGAATGTCTTTTTTTACAGGAAAATAACCGCACGAAGCCGATTCCATACGCGAGCAGATTTTAATTGAATCGTTTTCCCTACATTTATTCCTCTAATTTGCAAATTCGTACATTCTTAGTTAAGCACAGACGGATAATGAGAATGTGAGAAGCAGCACGATTCGTGAAGAAGACAAGAGGGGGGAATGAAAACGAAATACATTTTCGATGATTGTGAGAAATATTTTCGGCCTGTTCCACGACGATTTGTGCCCAATACTTGAAATATTACCGATATCGTAGAAAAGAGGAAACACTAATTCCGACTCGATGTACGATATTCTGCGTGATCTCGTTCGGAAGCTACGTTACATTTTCTCGTGGAATTCTAATTGCAATAGATTACATTTTTAATCACTTACACACTACATAGCAGGCGTCAGAAAATATCGGCAGAAACGACCTTTGTAAGGGAGAGATAGCCTCCGAGCAGATTGGAGAGATGTTTTTCATAAATTAAATTCCTACCATTCCGCAATTTATTCACAATTTACATCAAATTACCTTGACAATTAATACAAACCGGTAATAATAAACAAAGCGTACTGATATATTACATTTTACTCCAAAAAAATCTAATTTTTCGTATCAATATACTTCAGAATCCAACTTTCCTTTTATTGTACGAACTCTTTCTCAACCGTTCGACTCTCCTAAGAAAACAGCCGAGTCAGGCAGTTTATTCGAATGGCCTCGATGAACAATTAACGAGTCATAATCACAGATTCTCTCACGTATGGATCACGCTAGCCAACACCAAAGGAATCAATTTTGTTTTCAGTTTTCGATTCGTAGTTTAGTCGAAGACAAGAGCATCCGAATGAATCGAAAACGCATTCATTCGACAGCTAAAACATTAGAAGCAGCATTCAAATCTCCTGGTGATAGCGAAACGTTTTCACTTGACTGGGGATTTTAAACTGTTCCTCGAGCTTAAATTCGACCTCCGGAGAACACACCGTGAAGAGTTTTTATTGTTCGCGTCGGAAACACGAAGGAAAGGTGAACAAAATATACGGCATCTAAACGAGCAAAATACGAGGCAGAGTTTTGCTGAATCTTTCTACTTGCACCAAATTAAACATTGCCCCTATGTCGCGCTATTCCGATTGTTCTGCAGCCACGAGGCTCGCGAATTTAAATGTATACCTTCTAAATTGCTTACGTTTCACTATCGTCAACCAAATCGCTGTTACTAATCCATCCTTCTCATAATTATTACCACTAGTAGCTAATTAAACTTTCCTCTGAATCCAAGGATATCTCGAAGGCACTCTACAATGCTAAATATCTTCAGCATAGAGAAATAACGACCATTAAATAGAAATTGGCCCTATCCAAACTGGAAATTCCAAATATCACTCAAAAGTTTTCAATTATCATACATAAATTATAATAAATAATATCATAAAATCATAATAAATTCTCCTCGTTTTCTATTGTATTTTCGTTATATTGTTGAGGGAATTAACGTACACTTTGTAGATAACATGGAAATATCGGAGGGGAATTAACTCGTTACAAAATATCCCTTCGATCAACCACGTTCCTATTTAGAGTGTGCTCTCCGCTCGTCCGCTGTCTGTCAAACAAACAGCGTTTGCTGTCTCAAACAAACAGCGCTTTGCTGTCTCAAAAATGACTTAGTATCAAAATTCACCAAAGATCCTGTCTTTAGGTTCTTGCAAAGATCGATCTTATAAATTCGATTACAATTATTTCTTCTTTTTCTTTGTTTTTTTCAATGTCCTTCCCATTTACTTTCGGCTGTGATTAGGGACAAGCTTAACATTCACGGCTAGCCTCAGGAACGTGAGCAATTCCATTCCATCGGCCCAATCTGCCTTCGCTGTCATCTGCGTGCAATCGTCGTGAAGTAAATGGAAAGACCATTTTCAATCTCGATCGAAAATTTAAAATAAATGTACTAAAATTTCGCGATGAATTTCGTTAGACATAAAACCTTAAAGAAAGTAACCTGGAAATATAATATTTCCATACATCAGTATTTGAATTTTTATAGGGCTAATAAAAATAGATGAAATGCATAATAGAAACAGAATATAATATTGTATCATTGCCAGGATTCGAACACGCGATAGTAACGCTTAGCATAGCGTACCACTTAGCTAATTACTCCGAAAGACAGGAAAATATTACCCAACTTATTAAGCTTAAGCAAGAAAATTGTGCCTAAATGCTAAATGATTTTATTGTAAAACATAGACGCGTTGATTGGAACATTTCTCCAACTCACTCAAGACAAACAACAATCATTCATTGTCGAACAGCCTTGCACAAACTGTATTATTTCTTTACGAGATGCGTAGATGTTAACTAAAAGTACCAGTGTGTTTAAATCCCATGAAAAAGTTGACGAGTAACGCTTTTTTCTCCCATAATGGCAAAGTAACAGAAAAAGAGAAGGTCAGGTGATGGCGCGGAAACCGGTTGAGCAATTAATAATTGATATTGCTTCTCTTTTCTGCTCTTGCTATGATGCAAGGACTTCCTGCGAGGACTTTTCCTCGGACGTTGCAAGGTATTCGAGAGTAATGCAGAAGACGGAATATTCTTCCGTTTGAGGCCAAACTGAATCTCTGAAGGGGCCTTCTACGGCGCCATTTTAACATTTCTATTTCAAAACTCCGGCGAGAGGGACTTCATAGTCCTGCATGATTACCAATTACTACTAATACTTAAATCGTCGACCTATCACGTGATATGTATTTAGGATGATGTCTTTATCGATGTTTAATCAAATAAATGGAATATTTTTCCCTGAGAGGCGTGCACTACTGAATTTAAAATTCTGTATCGACGGCTGACATAAAATACAGACGAAAATACATAGAAATAACGGAGGCCGGCATTTTGTGGAATTTCGACATAATCGAAGAATTTTATTTTTTAACTTTTGTTTATTGAACAATTTTTCGAAAATACATAAATTTGTGCGATGCTCGGTTTCGATTGCTTAATGTATTATTTCGTACAACTAAATAGTTTCGATTTGTAGGAGCAGCAAATGAAAAAAAAACGAAGGAAGCATCAGCGACAATGATGACGAAGTTGATATTAAAACAATAAGATAAAAAAGATAAAATGCGGTACCTAGATGAGGGACAGAGTAAATTTTGATTTTCGTTCTTCGTTGTTTCTAGTTACTTCCACATTCTTGATATAATTTCACATGCAAACTAGTTCATGACCTATTATTAAGAATGTAAATTGAAATAATTTTCTCAACTAGCAGACTTTTTTGGATCTATGAAATGTGCAAATGAAATTTGGACAAATGATAATTTGCACTTTATCGCTACAAATCGAGTGTCCGCCACAATCTGGTGATGCGAACACGTTGTCTGAATCGCGTTCAAACAGCAGCACCTTAGGGGGAATGTTTCTTACTTGTATCCAGTGAGGATGTTGAGCAGAGTTGATTTTCCGGCTCCTGATGGTCCCATTATAGCCGTCAACTCACCGGACCGCAGCCGACCACTCACCGATTTCAAGATGATCTTCTCTTCTGCAAAGCAATTCCAAATAATTTTAACTCTATTTTAAAATGACTGATCGAAACATAGTTTGAAATTCATCACTTTCGCACATAATTCACGGTAAAATTGAATTCTTTTATCGACAACTTCTACACAGCATCAATTTCCTCGATCTTTTTCACTGGGCAACTAAGGCTTTAATGCTACAACCCCTTTCGAAGTTATTTGATATCACACAATGTGATATTGGCGAATTCCACATTTTATAAACTCAAAACGGCTTCATTCTTTTACTACACCACAATACAACTACAAACACGACCAGGTTTCGTAGCCAAGCTTCAGGGGACATGAGAAAACTTCCACTTTTAAGAACCTTCTCTGCCACCTGAACATCAGGTAAAGACTCAGAAGTATTCCGCGTCCCTCACTTTTCCTCTAAATGTATTATTCTAAGAATTGACGGATATTTAAAATATTAAATATTCTTCCGTTATGAGTAGAAAGATCTTGCTTAGTTCTACGCATTTCCTTCCTAAATGCAAGTTATGATTTGAAGATTTTGATACTCTTCCAACATAGAAAACTTAAGAAATGACTCTTAACCGCACGTAGGTTGCAACCCAAAGGGAAGAAGGGTTAAAGGACAGTTTGTCTCAAAAATTCAAATGTCAAACTAACATGACCAAGTCAAATTGAGTAAAATTCCCCGTTCCCCAACGAACTTAACGTAAGTCCGCAGGCAAAGGTTAAATTCCGATGTAAAACCAAACACACCCACAGAAGGGGATGCATTGTCAATGGATAAAACAACAACCCAACCCCAGTTTTACTCTTCCAACATGCGAACAGAATATTATCGGCCATCACAATTTTATTCACCAGTACCCGAAAGTGTTATCCTATCACAGTTCGTCCGGGCTGCGTACGACGCTCGTCCCAAACGAAAGGTCTTGAAGCGCCCGACAGAAATATGTTTTTCCGAATTTGACTGCACTGTTACGTAGCTAGGATCTTCCTCTTTCTCTGGGTACCGAAGCAGACCAGACCTGATGCTTAGGCCTCATCTGATAGTCATTCGCAATGGCTACTTCCACATCGCCATCTTCCTTACCGTATTCGCTCAGTATACGCACGATCATTCCTTTTCAATGCAAGGGGCGAAACGCTGATTTCCATCCATCAAAAATTGAGGGGAGTATGGAAAGAGCTGTACCTCTGCAGAAAAAGGGAAGAAGTAATGGGGAGAATTTTTTGGAGGTCGGAGCACGTGTCTGCTCGAAGAATCATGGCAACAATTTTGTGGGACCGAAAAGGTGTTACTCTCATTGAGTTACCGGAACCACATAACCTCTTACTATGAGACACTTAAAAAAGTACGCAGAGCACCTCAGAACCGAAGAAAAGGCATGCTAACTAAAGGAATTTGTCTTCTGCATGACAACGCTAGGCCCCATGTTGCCCCAGACACCAAAGCTGTTTTGGATGAGATTGATTGGGACGGCAAATCAACCCCCCACGTAGCCCAGACCTTGCCCCGTCCAATTTTCACTTATTCTCGAGTCTAAAGAAACATTTTGGAGGAGAAAGGATGGATATAGACGAGGAAGTGAAAAATCAGTCACTGAATATCTGGAAAAGGAGCTGGCGGTGAGTTTTTATGCGGAGGGAATAAAAAAACTTCCACTGCGGCATGAAAATGTCAATCAAGTGAATGGCGACTATTAAAACAAAAGGTACATATACACACAACATATTTTTGAAAGATTTATTCGAATAAATATTTTCTTTGATTTGTTTTAAATATGGACACCTTTCTTTTGAGACACGCCTAGTAGATTAATCAGTCTTTACAGGTTAATGATTCAGATGGTAGACTTGCACTTTACACAATTTATTTCCAAAGTAAATGAAAGAAAATAATTATTAGCAGAAAAAGAAGAGTGAACAAAACAAAATAGTCTAATAGAGGATAGCGTTATAAAGTTTACGCAACGAAAAGAACGCGGTAAATAGGAAACAAAAACTTTAATTTAATAATTACATTTCGTACTTTCTCTGTTTGAGAACTGAGTTAGTAATCACATCTTATATTATCTGGATAAGCATTGACTCCACTCGGTGTCCTTGAACGAGTATTTAAATTAACTCAACAGAAACTGATTTATAATACACTTAGCCTTCTGGAATGAGTACCTTTGCCTATACCACTGACTTTGATGTCATGTCCTATGTCAAGTCATACCCGGTAGTGATGGAAGTAAGGCCGTATCGGTCGTCATTCCACAAAACCCTTAAACAAGGATCGGCAAGAAAAGAAGAGAGATGATGGAAACGAGTGTGGGGACATGGAATGTTAGCAAAACGCTCAGAAAAGAGAAGTTGAAGAACGTAAGGTTAGAAAAGAAGAGGTTCAACATTAATGTACCAGGGCTATGCGAAGTACACGGAGAGACGGGGGAAACTTCTGGAGCGATGATGTTAGTCATTTTCAGTAGGGAAGTACTAGCCAGAGGAGGGCGGGTGTCGCGTTGGACAAGCGAGCGGGAGGGTCCTCCGGGATAGCCACCCAACTAATAAGCGATCGGGTTATATCGGCAGAAGAAAAGTCTTAAAGAAAGACAGCGGGAGGGCCGACCTAATGTATAGCAACTGACAGGGAATGCAATTAGTAATAGAATGGTGACGGATAAAGACAGCATAGGGAATATATTAAGGGATCCAGTCACCATAAGGGGACGATGGAAGGAATGATCGAGGAAACGTAAATTCGATGACTATCGGCTAGTGAAATCGCCGATTTCCAAAGGGTCCAGGGTTCGACGACAGGAGGATCCTTATTTGAAATGCATTGGAGAACGGGAAAGTACGAATACGTAGGATCGTAACAGAAAGGCAGAGACCCATTTTTATCGGTGAAGCTTTTTGTCCTTCCTCACCCAAGGCCCTCTAGCACCCTATTTTGGGGCCACATCAATTTGTTTCCCTGTGTAGTCGTCTGGGATCCATGCAAATACTTCCGAGACAAACAAAGTTGGGAGGCCTTCGGAAGTGGCACGCTCCGAGTTTCGTTGTCCTTCTGACGCCATAAGAGCCGAAGAGGCCAATATTTACCGCCACCGTCAGATAGAGCAGCTGGATGGCAATTCGTGGGGTTGGCTTTCATTAGCGGTGTGGTACACAACTTCGAACCATACTCCACAAATCAAAACCACGACCAATGGGTCATTTTGCTCACAGCAGCGTTGTCACGTGTCGCTGGCATAATTCTTAGAAAAACCTCTAAATTTCGTAGTCGAACCTCGATTGAAAGGCAACTGGATGATGAATACAACATGTTGTTGTTCTTTTGAATAGATTATGACTTTTAAAATTGTATATCACACGGTCACTCGGTCTGGTTGTTACGGTTGGACCGTTGATGAGGTCAGAAGACGAGAAAAAGTCGGGGATTAAGATGCTCCCGCGACTCTCCTAAAATCTCGCTACCTGAGAAATATCCAAGAAAACTAACTTTAATCGAAAATTACTACACAGTTAAAGGAATATGTTCAGTGGTCATAAAACAAATACTAATGAAAATTAGTGAAGAAAAATAGAAAAAATGAAGAAAATATCGAGAGATTTGTTTGTATCGAATTATCTCGACAGACGAAAGCTTTACCACTACGGCGCTATTCATTATCCACTCAATCCGTTATTCTTGTCCCAAAATGAACCCAACTAACGAGGTTCATCGAGATCTGCTAATGCCTTGCACTCTCACTTGTTTGAGTAATTTGTCAAATATTTAATCTCTCTATTGAAATCTGCGAACAAATCGCGTGCTAAGTTCTCGCGGCTAAAATCAGGGTCAAACAGCACATCAATCAGCATTCAATATCAATTTAGTTCCGTATTAATTTATCAGTACTGATAAATTAATACGGAATCAACTGATACTTCATCTTCAGAGTATCTCAACGAGTAGATAAGAGAGGCGTTCCTGCGTAGCTACAATACACAGTGTCGCAACCGATGCGAATGATGAACTTCGTATCGAGAAGCGAAAGTTTAATGGTTATTCCTCATTTGTATGCGCAGAATAACGCATTTGACATTGACCCAAAACATGGCGCACTGCGTATGATTCATGAAGATTTTTCATTAAACAAGGAGAGCTTTCTAGAAATCATTGACGGCAGCTTTGCTCCAGAATACTTCGTTTTGGCTGAAGACTGTTCCGGTTTGGGACGATGAACATTCGTCAATGGCTGTTAGAGAGTGGATGAACTTCGTCTTATGCACCGCGGATGGGAGCATTGGTCTCGCTCTACTTTCTCCACACACGTAATACAGGCTGAATGAATATAGGATCCAAACAAGGCGCATCTATATTACAGTAAATGCAATAAACCCTTTCCACTCGCACGTCTAAAAGGCTTAAAATCGTATGTGCGCCAAGATGGCTGAGATGTCATTTTTAACCGAATTTCACATTTAACCCAGCCTATGTAATCAGAAAAGTCGCTCAATTTAGGTAAATTGCCAGTGAATTCGTCTCCCTGCTTATCCGCGTAATTCGTACCCAAAATATAAATGCGACGAATAGGAAAAACTCCTTCCGCATTAAGATGGTTTACCAACACTATTTTAAAAGTCAAGTGAAAAAGAGACCAAAATGAATTAACAATATCACCTTGGTGCTGAAAGCAGCAATTGATCTTTCCAACACATATCAACAGATTAAATTATTCGGTTACTTTCATGTTTAAACCTAAGTCATTTTAAGGTTGATAGTGGGACTTATGTGTTGAAATCTTGCATTCATCACGGTCAATCAAATTTAGTCCTGCACTGAAGATACAGTTCCACCGATAAAGAAATAAGAAATTTATAGTATTACGAATATCACAGTGGAAAGGTTTTTTTTTTGAGGAAGTAGATGGCACCAAACACAATAAGACTCGTTCAATCACCCAAAAAAATATGCCAATTTCAGCAAGACTTAAATTAAGTTTCTTGAGTGCAGATGTAAAACCTTTAATATTAAATAGAGATAAACATAGATAACCTTTTATTAGATATTCATTGGGGTAAATTTATGACAGTATATCACCGAAGTTTTAATTACTCTAAGGTCGCCGACCTATGGTTCGTGAAGAAATTTGGACGTTATTTGTAATTATGTTTATTATAGCCATTCCTTAAATTCTGAATCCTCTTCGTACGCCAGCACTGGGCAGACGAGCGACAACAATACCTTTGAAACAATTACAATTTAATTGATATATTTTTGCACCTTTGAAAAACTTTTTATTATTAGTGCGAGGAATTCGACATTGTTAGTTCAGTAAAGCGTGGGGTCGGAAAGGTTGAAACCTCTGCTCTAAGGTTTATTACAAGGTTAATTACGAAAATATGTGAACCACAGAACCTGAGATAAGAATAGGTTAGCCGAATAATCGAAAAAATATTTTCACTCAATATATATAGTTCCTGCTACCATATTCGAATTAATGAAATATACTATTTTGTCATTTGGTGCAGCATAATCTATCGTTCATTTACATTTATTTAAGTCTTGATGATGGCTGTGATGAAATGAAAGCTACTAAGGTATAGATAAATTATAATTATTAAAATAAAGTAATTGTTTCCAAAGAGTAAGCAATTGACCACTCATCAAGATCTTTTTTTTAAAGACTGCCAAGAAAAGTGTGACTCGTACAGTCATTATGCTTCGATTGCGTGGACATGTTCCGTATAAGCATTATACAAGGAAAGCAAGTGCACTCCTCATCCTGCCCATTAAACCTCATTCCTCTCTACAAGATCCTAGTAGCAAATGTCAGAGGAGGTGAGGCACCAACCGGCCTTCCGGCAAATACTTTACTGACGGACCTTTCTTCCAATGGCCGTAAACCGAAATTGCTTGTCACTTGTTATACAACTCGTAAAAGTTGTTTTATTCAAGCTTTCACAAATTTGACGTTAGATGATAGAGATAATATTAGACCTAAAAACGTTTCTCCATTGTCACATCAAAGAATTTGCAGAGTAAAGGAACCCCTTCATAACATAACGAGAGGGCGACAACAAACTTAAAATGCGGAAGGGAATCCGCTGTAAAGGAAGTAAAAGGCGATAGTAAAACAGCGCTTTTCAAGGATAGTGAAGGAGAGAGAGGCCATTTCCTGTTCTCGAAATTCATAGCAGTGAAGCGTTTCGTATTTTAACGAAAAACAAATATTTCCACGGACGAATGATCGCGTTTTAGATTTATTCCATATTCGAGCGATGCTTTGCGTAAAACTTTAGTCCGGGGCCAGAACATAGAAGTGCATTCATCTTAATAGGCGTATATTTGTTAATGGAACATACAAGCCGTGACATTCCGCGTCGAGTGCTTGATTCTTTTCGCTTCAGAGCATCGACTGAGCACGTTTCCAAAACAAGCAGACGGAATTGACTAATAGACGCTTCAAGGGCGCTTATCGAAGAAGCGATCGACCGCAGAGTGGATATCGTACGCTGCGATTCCGCAGTCTTCAAATTAAAAATCGTCAACGATCTAAGTTTCCAGCAAATTGCTAAGTCATTCTATTTGAACTCACTCTTCTTGGTGCCTTCTTTGACGGTGTAAGCGAGGTTAGAGAAGGCGATGTCCACCCTGGGCCTCTTGGGAAGGTGCGTGAGCGGCCTCTGGGCGGACACCCCCCTCGGAAGCAACGGGATCGAGCACGCCCCCCCATCGTGGCCATCTGCTTCACGGTTGTTCATCGTCCTCCTTCAGCGGTCGACTGAGTGCATCGCCACAGCCACGGCTGCTCACTCGGAGGAATGTGCGCGCGCACGCCAAGGCCTGCAATTAGAAATAGTCCACGCGTATCAGTCGAGATGTCTTTAATGACGTTTAGACCCTTCGCCTTACATTTTTACATATTGTGTGGGTTTCGTTGGGATATCACGTTATCGACGAAAACTGTAAGATAAAGTCATCGGCTGTGAGCATTAAAAGAAGCAGTAGCGATGTTGCAATTACAGTCAATGAGGAGTGCGAACTGTGAGAAACAGAGCGTTACAAAGAATGGCAGTCAGGGCCGGCAAGAGGGGAGTTCTTCTGCGTTGAAAGGGTCATTAATTTGCAGAGGGTAAAATTTCTTACAAGATGGTACTAAACCTGTATCATAGTGATGCACAAAAAACACCTTAATTGAGCCCAAGCTATTAAAAAATCATTAATTATAAAATCTTCATTGTATTTTCAATAAGATTCATTGATATTTATTCCTCATAGTACATATTATCATCACCACAATATTCCTATTAACTAAAATTGAAAGCTAAATTTACAAAATACGATAATGAATTTTCCACCCAACAACTGAGTCCTGTAATACACAAATAGAAATCCTTACTCTCGTAGGCTGCTGAAACCTTATTTTCCCTAACAATCACATCACAGCTTCAAACTATTATTACAGATATATCCAGGTAAAAAGAAGCAAGATAACCTTACCATCATCAGATTATGTTTTCATAGGAAACTTCTGAATGCTACATAATAAGGCAATTAAATGAATGTAAACTTCAATGCTCAATTTAAAATAGAAATAGATACTATATTATGAAAAACTCCATCTTATTTTAACAACTAGGCGAAAAAGTAATCTATTGAAACATTGGTATGAATTAGATAAGTGTTTTTACATTCCCTGATGCCCCATATCAGCAAAATGGCTTCTTCATACCTCAACTTCAACCCATTTATTCCTTGTGTTTAGATCAACGGAATAAATAAGAAGAAACTGCTAAAAGATTATCCACATATGAGCTTGCTTGTGAGTAAACACATCAAATTCTTGAGGTAAGATTTGTAAAATTCATTGAATAAAAAATTGAGGAAATTTACGGAATCATTTTTAGCAGAGAAGAAAATACAGCAAGTAAGGATTAGGGTAGAGAGAGTATGGCATGCTATAATGATTCTACTAAAGGAGAGAGCTTCATACAACAAACAAATATATTTCCATCCAAGCTGGATGTAATTTTTGGAAAATGCCAAGAGATTTAAAATACAAGATTTAGGGTGTATGCTATATAGACATGAAAAAAATCACTAAGTTTCCCAGGGGAATTATGTTTCTCCTTGGGGTTTTACATCCAGAAATCCAGATTTTGACTAAATATTAGTCCAGTAGTATTATTTAGCAACTCCAAGTCCCACAAATGGCAAGAAAATGTTCATACATCATAAAATTTCCAGAGGCAGCAGTGATGCTGTGGAAATTCATAATATAAAGATGATGTTTAACTGCCAGTTTCGGCTACATTGCCATTTTCAGGTTCATAGAACACTAGTGAGTGGTTTGGACATGGTAGTGGATGCACTTGTATACATACATAGTTATGAGTAAAAGTTGCTCGCATTCTGCAAGCATATTGATTATACAAATTTCAAGTCTACATCAATTCGAGATGGTCCTTAAAAGAAAAAAAGGATTGAAAATATTCTAAAAATTAACACAATTTATATTAAAGTGGAGAAATTTGCATCCACCTGGCGACAAACTCACGCACATTCTGCGTCAGTTTCATAAATATAAAGAAAGAAGAGTGTGTTCTCCATGACCCCTATGATTTTGTATTCTCTATCCTACCGGGATGTTGCTTAATATATTTTCGATACCAAATCAAAATTAATTTGAAATTCCCGCTATATGTTTCAAAGAGTAGAGAAGCCTGGAGTGGAACCCAGAATCCTTTGTAATATGAGAATACATGTAAGGCTATAATAGAATTAAAACTTATTCAATTCAAATTTTGAAGTCGATATCATAAAGGGAAGGTCCAAAAATAAGACTCCATTATCACCATCTGATATGCAGAAGATAATCTAAACAGCTCTCTGGGATCGAACCAAGGACCATCAGGGAAACCTAAAAGTGCTTTTATGAAATATGTTTATGATTTTTATTTTCGTGTCAAGTTTAAAGTTACAATTTTATTGGGGAAGGGGTTGATTTGATTTAAACATATTGGTTGAATTATGAACATTCAACCAATATGTTTTAAATGGGAGATATATTTACCAACGGCATCAAACCCGGGTCTTCCTGGTGATACTTACTATGCAGCACAAAAAAAGATCACCATCTCTAACTAAGTGAGAAAACTCAAGCAGAAATATTGACTGCGATTGCCTTAAACAACGTCATTCTTTTCCCATATATTCCTTATGTGAGAAATTTTAATGTGCTCTGGCATCGAACCCAGGAACAGCATGGTCTTACGTAATTTTTTTTCTTGAACCGAGTCTTAGTATACATCTTCTATCTAATCAAGAACTTTCTATCATTTCGATAAGTGCATCAAAAAAATAATGAAAAACTACCCAAATGTATTTTATATGGGAGATATATTTACCGCCTAGCATCAAACCCGGGTCTTCCTGGTGATACTTCATATGCAGCACAATAGAAGATCACCATCTCTAACTATGCGTCAAAATTCTAGCAAAAAGTTAGCTGCAACTTCCTCAAACGACATCCTACTTTCTACATATATTCCTTATGTGAGAAATTGCAATGTGCTCTGGCATCAAACCCAGGCACAGCATCTAATTTTTTTCTTAAACTGAGTCTTAATATACATCTTGTATCTAAGCAAGAACTTTCTTTCATTTCAATTTTGCATCAAAAAAAAATTGAAAAACAACCCATAGAACAACAATAGAATCTTAAAACACGGCAGGTGTATAGAGATCATAAATAAATTTTATATATGCTTTTTAACATTTCCCTGATGGTCCTTGGTTCGATCCCAGAGAGGCATTTACATTACACTATGCATTTCATATGGGGAAAACAGTGTCATATTTTAGGTCCATCCTGGTAAGATATTGTCTTCAAAATTTGAATTAAATAAGTTATATTTGTATCAGGGTGTTACATGAATTCACATCTTCCAAAAGGTTGTGAGTTTGACAGCAGGTGTTTCTACTATTTGAAACTTATGGTGGGAATTTCCAATTACTTATAATACTTTTTCGGAAATATTTTCAGCTACATCCCGTAAGGATAGGGAATTGAAAATCACAGTGATACCAGAAAAGTCGCTCTTCTTTATTTATACCTATAAAATGTACACCAAATGTGAGTTTGACTTCAAGTTACTGCAAATCTCTCCTATTAAAATAAATTGCGGCGATCTTAAAGGATACATCCAATCCTTTTTTTTTCTCGAGGTTCGACACTAGGTCAGGGCAAATATCTTCCATTTAAAATGTATTGTGGCGATTTTAAGATTTTTTTAACACTCTCCCGATAAGATGGAAACTTGAAATGTGGATAGACATCATAGATATATTCTATGTACACCTCTTACCGTTTCACTAATGGTCATTTATTCGGTCCCAGTGAGTTATTTACATTCCTCGATGCATTTCTTATGGAGATAACGGAAACCAATTTTAGGTATTTCCCGGCATGATATCAACCTCAAACTTTGCAGTAGATAAGACCATTTCCAAAAAAGTGATAATATATATTCACACCTGCCAATAGGTCTTGGAATTGACACCAGGCATCTCTAAAATTAGTAACTGATACGATTTTTTTGAACCCCTTCCCAATAACATAGAAAATTATAACTTGGCATGTGAATAAAGATAATAATAATAATAATATTTTATTTACTGCAAACAGGAAAACCCCAATTACATGCAATATAATATACAATATAAATAAAACATACATAAAAATATACACATCACAAGAAATTTAAAAAATATTTGAGTATAGTTTCCGCTTAAAAGACGAAAGCCAATCATAAAAAATATCAATATAAGGGGTTTTACTTAAACCTCATTTGTTGCCCTCATTATTCTGACCATTAGTTCATATCGGCAAACATCCACTCGCCCAAAGGAGTCCCTAAACAGCATGGTATGCCTGGAGTGTCTCAGTGGCACATTAAGGTTCACAAGCGAAACAAGTTTACCAGAGTCGACGCAGCCTGTTACAATGTTTTTAAGAAACACAATATCCACCACGGCACGTCGTTTTTGGAGAGGAACAAGATCGTATTGCTTGCAAACATTATTTTAGTCCTCTTTACGAAAGGTAGGAATTTTATAATTAACCCATTTCAGGAATAGCACTTGAATCTTCTCAATTGCTTCAGTTTAGAGTGGTGTGGATTCCAAATAACACTATTAAATTCTATGATAGGCCTAACAAGGGTACAGTAAGTATTAAATATGGTTTTAATTGAAAAGGTACCCATAGTATTACGCTTCAAAAAACCTAAAAGACGAAAAGCCTTGGAACAGACATTTCTAACATGTAGTTTAAAATTTAGTTTTGTGTCAAAAGAAACACCTAGATCAGTATAAGAATATACACGTTCTAAGGGAGTACTATCAATTCTGTAATCAAATTTGTTTAACTTTTTTTAACGTGAAGGAAATAGTCTTTGTAGATATGTTTTATATGCGGTGTTTAAGGTTTCCCTTATTGTCCTGGGTTCGATCCCAGAGAGCCGTAAAGATTAACCTATGCATATCAGATGGGGATAACAGTCTTAATTTTGGACCTTCCCGGTATGATATTGACTTCAAAATTTGAATAAAAAAGTTTTATTTCTATCAGAGCCTAATTTGTATTCACATCTTCCAAACGATCCCGGGTTCGACACCAGGCGTCTCTACTATTTGAAATGAATGGCGGGAATTTCAGGGATTGCAAATTTTGAAATTATTCTCAAAAAAGGGATTAAAAATATTGAAATTATGCCAAGATTTAAGTTTCTATGTTAATGGGAAGGGGTTTAAAAAAATCATAAAAATCGTATCAGTTACTAATTTTTGGAGATGCCTGGTGTCGAACCCAGGACCTATTGGCAGCTGTGAATACTCATTATGGCTTGTTAAGACTTGTTCTTATTTAATGCAAAGTTTGAATTCGATACCATGCCGGTAAGTACCCAAAATTGGTTTCCTTTATCTCCATAAGAAATGCACCGAGGAATGTAAATGACTCTCTGGGATCAAACCAAAGACAATCAGCAGAACGATCAACTGCATACATGAAATATATCTATAATCTCTATCCACATGCCGAGTTTCAAGTTTCCATCTTCTGGGAAAGTGATTTTTTTAATCATAATAATCTCCGCAATGCCTTTTAAATAGGGGATTATTTGCCCTGACCTAGCGTTGAACCAATGATAATCCTCAAAGATGGTTTTATAGTTTTCATTGGATACGTACGGCCTCCATTGAATCCATGAATTTCAACTCTCTGCTTTGCCGGGAAGTGCCTAAATATTTTTTCCGAAAATCCCCACAATGAACCTTGATGGAGAAAATTGTGACTTTGGAATCAAATCCATGACACTGAGGTTCAGAGTCGCTTTTTTTCTGGAGGTTACATGTTATGGCCACCATATCATAAAAATTTCAAATCAGTGGCACTTGTGGAACATGGTTAGAATTTTGATCCCCTATGAATGAGTGAGTGTATATATAGGTACGAGTAAAATGCTGCTTGCATACTGCAAGCAAATGGTTTATAGAATAACATGTTATTCTACAAATATCGATTACACTAATTTAAAGTCGGCATTATATCGAGAGGGTCCTCAAAAGAAAAAAAGGATTAAAAATATTCTTTAACTTCGCTGCAATTCATTAGGCCGGCATCGAACCCGGGTCTTCCTGGTCATACTTACTATGCACCACAACATGAGATAACCATGTATATCTATGTGAGAAAATTCAAGCAGAAATATTGACTGCAACTGCCTCAAACGACGTCATACATTTCCCATATATTCCTAATGTGAGAAATTTTAATGTGCTCTGGCATCGAACCCAGGAACAGCATGGTTTTATCTATTTTTTTCTTAAACCTAGTCTTAATATACATCTTCTATCTAATCAAGAACTTCCTATCATTTCGATAAGTGCATCAAAAAAATAATGAAAAACTACCCCAATGTATTTATAAAGGGAGATATATTTACCACCTGGCATCAAAGGACATCCTACTTTTCACACAAATTACTTATGTGAAAAATTTTAATGTGCTCTGACATTGAACCCAAGAACAGCATGGTCATATCTAATTTTTTTTCTAAGAATGAGTCCTTTATCTAAGCTAGAACTTCCTATAATTTCGATAAGTGCACGAAAAAGATAATGAAAAACTACCTCAATGTATTTTAAAGGGGAGATGTATAAACTGCCTGGCATCGAACCCGGGTCTTTCTGGTGATACTTCTTATGCAGCACAATAGAAGATCACCATCTCTAACTATGCATGAATATTCAAGCAGATACATATATATATATATATATATATATAATGGCTGCAACTGCCTCAAACGACGTCCTACATTTCCCTTATATTCCTTATTTGAGAAATTTGAATGTGCTCTGACATCAAACCCAAGAACAGTACGGTCTTATCTAATTTTGTTTCTTAAACCGATTCTCAATATACATCTTCTAGCACAGCAAGAACTTCCTAACATTCGATAAAGGCATCAAAAAAGTAATGAAAAACTACCTCAATGTATTTTAAAAGGGAGTATTTTTGCATCGTCCTAGCATCGAACCCAGTATATTTTCTGAAAAAGTCATTTTTCAGAAAGGTTCAGAATGGCATTTTTTTTGGTGGTTACATGTTATGGCCAATACGTTGTAAAAATTACAAATCAATGAAGCTTGTGGTTTAGCCTGTGAATTAGTATCCTATCTATATACCTATATACATGAATGAATCCGGAGAAACATCTATATATAATAGATATCCAGATAAACGTCTATATGTAATAGATATATATTTGGATGGGTCTTAGAGCCAACCAGAGACATAGGCGAAGAGGGGCCTTAGTTTGTAAAGGGAAGATAGAGCGGGTTAACCAATGCCAAATACAGACACACTAAAATTTTCTCACAATTGATAACTTGAAGCTTTGGATCGTTAATTTTTGTAAACACAAACATATAGGAAAGTGATAATGATAGCCAACCTTCCTTATTCTAAGATTCATATTCTTGAAACATATTCAGGAAACTGTTTTCCGGAACCATATAACCAGAAAGGTAATTTCTTGAAATTATAGTGCAAAGTAAAAACTAAAATAGCTCTTCAACAAAATCCAAAAACACAATCCAGGTTATATGCAGTAAGTAAACAAAGGAAGAAGCCATGAAAAGTGAAGATTTTCTCCATGACCTTTTAACACTTAAATAGAAAAGAATTTGGCAACACTGGTGAAGACTCAGTTTTCAGGCTGCCTTATGCGTAAACAGAGCTCTATTTGGCCCTTAAAATGGCTGGATTGTGCGTTTTACATCGTCCCTGCATGGATATAGCACTCATTGGCTGGTATGCCAATTCATAAAAAGGAAGTGCAGCATGGAATTAATTTATAAATAAAAGTTAGTTTGCACTACTATTTTTAAGTATCTTCATCTATATCAAGGTACATGTGTAACTGGTACAATATAGGTTTCAGGTGCTATTGTAGAGGATTGAATTAATCTTGCTCTCGCATATGATTAAAACTTGTGAGGTCCTCAAGTGAAGGCAAAAGTGCCACTGTATATTGTTTTATATGGAATTATACAGTATCTATTGTAATTTATTAATTTGTTTATGCAATAAATATCTTTTTATAAGAATATTGAAACATTTTTCAAGGGGGTGAAGACTTTAAAAGAGTTTTAGAACCACTGCTCTGGGAGAGGGGAATCATTGGCAAGCTGTCTCATTCATGCTCACGTTGCCTACATTCAAATAGTTTCTCTTTGAAATTTTGATAGAGAATACTAATTCCTTTCCTGATTAAACTGTGTAAAATTAGGATCATATTGAATATTACTTTAACATGATCCAGATTATGGAGTTCCACCAAGTTAAGGATACTTCGATTGAATTTATTGTCTAAAATTATTTTCCATTATATTTTTATCAAATATATAATAATTAAGATAACGTCATAAAGGTAATCAATTTGATAAATGAAATAATAACCTTTAGTAGCGATTTGAGAAAAAAATGAAATGCATTGTAAGTCCTGATCAATGTTCAACTGTAATGGTTTTCAAGGCAAATGAATTGTATGATCAATAGTCATTTAACTGAACACATTTCCCAGTTAATAGTAACTGCATAAGACAGCTTCCAAAAGTAAAATACAAGCAGAGAATCAAAAAGACAAGAAAATCGAATTTATGACAAACAGCTTAATACAGAAGAGGATAATATACTCAGATAAATTCTCCATAAAGAGTGTAAGCAACTTATGAGCCTGCTAGAAAAGAAAAATGAAACAAGAGGGGATTGGCTGGTTGAGGGTCTATATGCATGGCCAGATTATAATAGTTCATCAGAGCATGTGGTTAAAGAATAGCAATCCTCAGCTTTAAAAAGCCTCTTTCTTTAACAAGTATGTGCTGCAGTCTAGACACCAATTCATGTTACCTAATTCATGCCAATTAGTAAATATAAACTACCATTAGTCATAAATGTACTAAAATGTTATCAGAAAAGGCAAATGTTTAATTCCCCTATTATTCAATATAGGTATGGATGATATAATTGAAAAGATTAGGATTAGAAAATGTTATAGAATGAAAAATCAGGAAATTAAAATTCTGTGGTATGCTGACGATGTTGCTCTATTGGCAGATAGCGAAGATGACCAAAAGAGACTCCTGCACATATTTAACATTACAACAAAAACATTTAATATGGCTTTTTCCTTCAAAAAACCGAATGTATGGTTACATCAAAGGAACACCTGAACTCTAAACAGGTGATGGATAAGAAAGTTATCCAACAAGAAATGCCCTTTGAATATCTAGGAATATTGCTCTCAAACTATAGAGACATTGAAAAGGAAGTTGGAGAGAGAGTGACAAACAGAAAGCAAACAGTAACGTTTACCGAACGATCATTTAAGAGAGGGACAAAGGGTGGGTTGATAAGGTAATACTCAATTTGAACATATGCGATTAAGACCAGATGTCTCCAATACTTAACGACTATTAGAAACAACGGAGATGAAAATTTTGAAAAGGATTGCAGGAAAATCATAACTTGACAGAGAAAAGAGTGATGTGGTTTGAGGAGACCGTGGTAGACATTAACAAGTGGGTTCGGAAAAGATGGAGGTACTGAATGAATCAGGAATAAAGTCCTGTTTACATGATCAATTAAAACGAATGTGTTAACAGAAAAAGTATGAGCCATTTTATACTTGAAAAAATGTACCTTGAAGTGAATGAACAAATGTACGTTTGTACGAATGGATGTTTACACGGTGCATGTTTCCGGAGCAAGCTTTCCTTTACATTTCACACATCAGTCTCAATCTAGCCCGAACAAAGGCGTTCTATCATTGTTATCTGCCATACAATGGAAGAACTAAGGATGTTTTCTAACCATTTACCTCTCCATTGGCTAGCTTTTATCACTTCTAAGTTCAGTAAGAAAAAGATAAGTTATTTACATTAACAACCACTCAAATTTTCTAAGTCAAAGAATAACCGAACGTTAACTTCGTTAACCTTAAATGAAGGCTTGATAAGGGAGATAAAGTAAATATAAACAGAATCTCGAGTAAATTTGACAAATAATAATCCAATCAGAATAACGTCTTCACATGAGAGAAACCAAAAACAAGATATTTCATTGGGCTGTTTCTGGAGTTATTTATTCATCACGACATACCTTTAAAATCTGATTCCGATAGCTCAGTTTAATCCAAAATCGCTCTGAGCTCAATTATAATATTAAATTATTTGGGAATAATCGCACCAGTCCTTCATAAATCTCGTCTGCATTCACTTCATGTAATGTGGCAGGGTCTGTCTTGGTCTGTCTACTCCCTGGGCAGAGTTGCCAGATTGGGCGGATTTCCGCTACCTTCGAAACTTCGAAAACTGCCACTAAGTTTTTTGTTTCGAGCGCAATTATTCTAATATTAAGTATCACGGTTCTTCCGTTCCTCCTCCTGAAAAGTAAATAAGTGCAATGTTTCATGGAAAATGGAAAGTAGCTGCTAGCACGATTAATGTGGTGCTTACAGCTGAAGGGGCTGATTATGGATTATATGACCGCGATTTGGGCTTTTTCAGATTACCCTAACAATATTCCTTTTTCCAGCGCAGTTGTTCTTACATTCGGAAATTGTATCCTTCTTCGCCTACATTGCTTGTAGGCGCACATGAGCTTGAAGGAACCCTCTCAGGCGGCTGGCACGAGCCGAAGTGAAGAGAACGGAGACGATCTCTTTGAAGCGCTAATAATATTTGACGAGGAAAGAACTGTTCCATGAAAAGAATATATCGGAAACGTCTGTAAAAAGTTTTATTGTTCATTTATATTTTGTAATTATTTAGTTAAGAATATATGCCAGTTAAATGTACAATAAGTGTTTATATTCTAATGACTCAGGGTTAATAAAATAAATTAGTTTAAATTAATAATTTTGAAAAAAATGTAATTCTTCAGATTCCTAATGTACCAAAATTAATATGCTTAACGCATTCACTTGCGAAATAAAGGTCTTTAGATGTTTATTTATGTATTTATTTATATGAATTTCCCATATGCCGTTTGAAAGTGAACATTAGACGGATTTGGGCTATTTCAGCGCAATCTGTTTCGGATCTGGATCTGGCAACCCTGTCCATGCGTATTTCCCCTCGCCTTTGTTGTTAAACCAACATGTTTTTTAACTTTGATGTATTAGTCCCTCTTCTATGAAAATGGAAATTCTTTCGGTTACATGTGATTTAAGAACAGACATTGAAGAAAAATAATGTACCGCCTATTTTAAGTATGTTAATGTTTCTAGTAATTTTTACAAATCAAGTGACAAATCAGAATCTATTGACATGCCGCTAGATAATTCATTGACTGAATTAAGTGAAGTAATTCGTGATGACCAAGGTATGTCGTCTGAAGACCATCTTGAGAGAGAACTTCTTGATTTCCTTGCTGGGACTAATGCTCATTTTATAAGCCAGCAAATAGGAGATCCTGAATTGACATTCGCGCAGAAAAGAAGTATTGCTGCCGAATTACTTAAGAAAAGCCCTAGTCAGTTTCTGGCGAGATTTGGAACCGATCTTAAGTGGAAGCACTTAGATTACTTTGCATCTATGAGATGTGATTACGAAGTTGATTTCTATTTTACAAAGTTGCAAAGGTTCCATAGTAAAGATTTAAGTGTCGTGGATGTGAAGAACAGACGCTATGCAGCGCTGAAAAAGCTAATCAGTGAAGGTTCTTACTTCAGTGAAGAAGAAATGAAGAGTCGAAACCCACTTCTATACGATCAACTCATTGGACAGCACTTGACTCCTGCCGAAAGAGCGGAAAAGGCAAAAGATTATTCAAAAATGACGTATGTGTATCTAATTTCACCACTTTTAAAATCTTGGCTGATCTTATTGAAACATTAAAATTTATTATGGATTAAAATAATGTCGGTAAATTTCTAGAAGAGGTCTGTTTGGGTTTTATTTTTTTTAGACCTCTTTTAGAAATTTACCATAATGTCTTATATCAAAGGTATCCTTTGAAAAGAAGTTCGAAAAATTTGATTTTTTAGGTATGTCGGCTATCTCTTGAATCGTATGGACCGTGACAGCACGAACGATTTGCAGCAGAAACAGCAAGACGAAGAAGATGCATGTATGGAAGAAGAAGAAACGGATGATGAAGAAGATGAGACGAAAGAGCTGAATGAGAGAGAGAAAGATGTTTTGCGCCAAGAATTCATCAGCTGTATGTACAGAAACTTTATTGAAGGCAAAGACAAAGATTTCGATTATAGGTAAACGTTTTGACTAAATAAATGTAGATTGTCAATGATCAAGTTATATTTAAATCTTCTCCTATTGCAATCTTTTAGCTATGGGCACTCGAGTGGAAGCTCTTTTTTCATAATTTTTCTAAGTTCTAACTCATGTTTTTCATTGCTATCAATTTCATCTGCGAGATGTCTTCGAAGAAAGCATTTAAATGATAAAGAATTGAGTCTTTTAACATTATGTACCGTATTTTCGTAGAAAAGAAAGGTTTTCCCCCATGTAGTGTATTATAAATGTTAATACATATTCAGGAACTCTGTACCATCAAACTTTATTCTTACAGTTCTGTGGATTTTAATGCAGAATATGACTGTCATCAAGACATGGATAGAGATGTCGAAGAGAAGTATTTCGATTCAGAAGGTCCTGAATCACTCACAATGGAAGCCCATGTTATTGAAGATGGCGATGAAGATGAACTGGATGTCTTTATGAATGAATTAAATAAATAAATTGTGTTTGTTATAATTTTTTAAAGCACAAAGTGTTTGACTTAGCTTATGATTTTCTAATTCCTGTCAATCACTTGATTTGATTTCTATGGTTTTTAATTCCAAAGAAATACTTTGGAGTAAATTGGATCATTCAGTCATTTTTAGATCCCTTAAATAAAAAGGGGAAGGCACAGTCTAATTTTTTGCTTGCTGTTGTCTCAAAGTAAAATTTTCACATCTTAACATTGCCCAGTATTAATGTTAATGTCACATGCTATGCTAACCCTGTAAATATTTTGTCAGTTTTACATTAATTAGCAGTGATTGTAATATTATTTAGTACTGCTTGGTCAATAGAGTGATTAGCTGTTAATAAAGCCAGTCTTTTCAAAATTTTCTTTGTAATTGAACAATTATTTATGATTTAGTGCTTTCATCACCTTCACATCACTCTCAGTGTCTTTCTCTTTATTACATATTATCTTCATCAAACATTGATAATAAATTAGGTTGCATTACATTAGCAGTGATATAAGGTAAGAAGTGAAAATTGACTTTACTAAAGTGATCCTCCAAAGGGAGGACGGTCCTTTGGGAAATTCTGTACTCCCTTGAAAAATGTCCTACTTTTCAATCTGTAAAAATTCATACGTAAATCTCTAAATATTTAATTTTAAAAAATCCCTTAATGACTTATTTAAATTTATGTATGCAGTAATTTTGTTATGAGTACGATTAGTGGAAGGAGCTAATACTTCTCATAAATGCAACAGTTACGATTTCTATTTTGTTAGTTTAATATTTGGTTAAAATATGTATATATTTCGATGTTTTTTTACAAATGAAGAACAATAAGCACATCATGGTTGGTTTCTGTTTTATAATAATCATCATTATCATTCGACTTAGCGTTAGGAATTGATAGAATATGTTTTAGCAGTGTCGTGATTTGATATTACCACTCTATATTACCATGTTTTCTATAATAAATTTTTAATACCATTGTGTTTTTGTTTCTTAGCGCATTTTGATTTCTGTAGCCTGAGTAATATCAATGAAATAAACCAGGAAAATAGTTAAACAGAGGCAAGAAGTTGACATGGCAGCTGAAAAAAGCAATTCTAGCATCTTAACCTAATGCCGTAAACTATACTTAAGCTATCGTACAGTTATGGATACTGTAGTTTTTCCTCCCATAAAATAGAGCTGTGGAAGTGGTGTTTCCTTATTTCTTGGGTCGACTTATACACCAAACATAGGCTAAAACCTGAAATTCACCTCGAAATTTTAGGGGTCGACTTATACGCCAGCATATACGGATAGTTTCTGTCCCAGATCAGAAAATATCATTTGAGCAGAATGTGGCCGCCCAGATGCATTCCACAAACATGTGCACTTCTCCAAGGATACATGATGCATACGTGAAAATGATGGAGATGCCATTATTATTTTGATAGCATCATCATCAACATACTTTTCACATGAAATGTCAGCCATGATTTTTGTGAATTTATGAAACATCGTATGTATTTTGTATTTTCAAAATACTTCTTAATATTATTATAGATACAAAGTAGAAATAACTCTTACAAAAAGTATTTGGATAAAAAATACAAAAGTTTCCAAAATATGTATTTCAAATACAGTATTGAAAATACTAAATACTATACTACAACTAAATCATTGAAAAGAACCCACAATGGTAAACTTTCATGCACCAGGACCAAATATGAGACCCTTATTGCATGGTGAGACCATTATTTAATACGTATTTAAAAGTTACTGTGACAAAATACCTACAGAAGATTTAGAAGATGTTGCATTTGTAAAAACTTTATCAGATGTATTAAATCATAACAAAACTAAATTGTATCCAATACTATATAGTAATATATTTTATGTAACCAAGGGTATTCAAGTGCAAATATTAAATTTAGAATCCATTGACATTTAAAAGCAGAAATTTTGTCAAACTATCTATACAGAATAATATGTGACAACAATTTAAAATCTAAAGTTGTTGCATTAACAGCTGACAATAAAAAACCCCAATATTGGAGGCCAAAGATGCAAAGGGGTGAATAATGGGTTTGTTATGTTACAAGATTTACTCACCAAAATTTGGAAATAGTTGTAATAAAATAATCAAATGCGCCATACCGATTGATGTAGAAGTGATAAAAAAACTACAATTTGTTTGTACTTAAGTGATTTTACCATGCTTATGGTTAGTTCCAAACAAGAAGCCAATAATGGATACAAAACACATTAGTATATTCGAAAGTTAGATGCCTTGCTCTTACACCTGCTCTAGATTGTGTTCTGTACTTATTTGAGAGTTAATATTCATATTTTTTAAGTTTAAACAAGTGTCTTATATTTTGGATTCATTCTTCAATAATGAAATATCTTAAATATTGTACAAATGCAACAAAATCTTTAGCCGTTGGGCGTAGGAGCTGCGGTTGGGAGAAGGGGAGACAGTAGGTTGACAAGAGATAATAAGGGAGAGTGATACGTGAAAAGGTGAATGTTTGTGAGCTTATGGTCGCATACATTGTGGTGCATAATTTCAATAATTTTCAGATAGTTTAGTTTTTGGCCTTTGTGTTCACAATGTAGCAATGTGGGAGTAAAGTTGGAGTGATGCTTATGTTCTAATAAATGTTTGGCAAAATGTGAAGTGTCTGATTTATTGTTCAATGAGCGTAAGTGTTTTTTCGTTCAGGGCTTTAAGTTGAGTAAAGTTTGGCTGATGTATATAGCACCTAGGTTGTTGCAACCTAATTTCTATATTCCTGCTTTGAGTATAAAATTAAGCATGTCTTTGTAATCAAGCAGAGAATTCCTTAAGGTGTGTGTTGTGTAATAAGCTGGTTTTATGTTGTATGTGGTGAGTATATTTCCTAATTTGTAACTTAAGGTACCAAGAAAAGGAAGTTTTCCCAAAGATTTTTCTTTATATTTGGAACAGATGGGGCAGAATTTAGCTAAGCTTACTTGTCTGTGTTTGCTGGCAAGGATAGTATTTATAAGTTTTTTTGTGTAACCATTAGCAAGAACTATTTATTCAATGATGTTTAGTTCACGTATGAAATTTTCAGGTGTAAGGAGTATGTGTAGAAGTCTGTGTATGAGACTGTGGTAAGTGGCATGTTTGTGTGATTTGGGGTGGCTCAAATCCGCATGGACAGTGTGGTTTGTGTATGTAGGTTTCTTGTAAATAGCAAAATCAATAGAGTTTTTTATTTTAGAGAGGTTAAGATCAAGAAAATAATTTTGATTATTGTGTTCAATTTCAAGAAAAAATTTGAGTTTTGGATGTAATGTGCTTAAAAGAGTTAGAAGAATGTCTAATTGTCTAAAAGTAGCATTCCAAAAGCAAAGTCCCGGTACCTACACCAAAAGCCAACATATTTTACCAACAGAGAATCACTCTCAAATAATGCAGTTTCCAACTTATTCATAAATAATTCAGAGAAAAGGAGGAAAAGTGGAGGACCCATATCCAGACCATCTGGTTGATTAAAGAAACAATTGTAACACAGGAAATAATTATGGGAAATAAAAATATCAATTACTGAAAGCAAATCATGTATCACAAATAATTCAACATTATTTTAAGACAAAATACCTGTAACCATATTTAGAACTTCACTTTTCCAAATACTAGTGAACAGGTTTCTTAGTATCAAAAGATACTAGATTTGTATTATCACAAAACTTATAAGATTTTAATATTTTAGCCAATTCCAAAGAGTTTTGCACACTTTATTTTAGAATGATATGGATAAAGGTCTTCAAGATGTTGAACACAGACGAAGCCAATTTATGTATAGGTGAAGAATCACTGTAACTAACAGGGCGCATAGACATATCTGGTTTACGAGTTCATACGGACTTATAAGATGTTTCATAGAGTTTTTATTTAAGATGATCCCGTTATAAAAAGAAAATTACGAGTTAGAGGAATCAAATCCATGCAATACAGATAAAAATTGTCAAAAAAGCCCAGCATTCTTATCAAATATGTTTGAATACATCGAAGAATTGTCTAAGGAAAACATTACAAGAAGTCGTAGTTTTCAATGGTGCTTTTTGACTTCAACTCATGTACATTGGAAATATATTAAATCTTCTGTTCAGTTCTTTTTCCACAGAACTACCAGCCATTAAAACAGATGAAAGTGGACTATTTGAAGAAATAACTTTACTAATTTAAATAAACAGAGTGTTTCTTACAATTCTGAAAAAATGGTGGGAAATCGAAAATGTTGAAGCTACAAAAAGTTGGGTGGAAGTATTCAACCATTTACACATACCATATGGAAATTTACTTCTCGTACAATTAACAATGAAAACCTGAAAATAAACATAGCATTTGAAAGAGTATATTCAATTGCTATTTCTTTGGAAACTGAAAAATCAAGACTGAATTGATACTGTAGCACTTGCTGTAAAATTCAACGTGAAAAATATTTATTGTATGGATATTTCTAAATTTTGGTAATGAAGAAAAACACTAAATTTCATCTAGATTTTTTTCTAAATTGTTGTTAGAAATAACACATTAAAAAAAATTTATTTAAATAATAATGAATCATAACACACCTATGTTATCTATTAATTGCACAATAATAATGATTTCTTTTTATTTCAAGTGTGAATTTTAACCTTTGAAAGCCATTTCTCCAGTTTACCTCTTTTTAATTTTATTACTTTTTGTAGTTTTCCTTTTTTTAATCACATGCACACAGAGCATACACAGACAACCATTTACTAACCAGAAAAATTTGATTAGCCAGGATTCGAACCTGGGACCGTGTGATAGAAGCGTTAACACGCTAGCATGCTAACTGCTTTTTCACCACGGCCATTGGTTATATATAATACATTATTTTTAATTATTTTTGCAAAGACTTTGGAATTTATATTGGAAAAAAGTTAGTCACCTTATGATAACTAATGTAGTATGACTGCAAATAATCCCAGCTTTACTAGTTATACTTCATTCAGTCCATACCCTTTGAGTAAACAGTTTCCAAAATATCAATGGGAAGGTGTGAATGACGCTGCTTGAGAGATACTCTTCCAAACATTTGGATAAAATTTAATTGTTATTTTAATATGCTGACAAATTTAAAGAACTGGTAAGTCTGTCATTAAGTGGACATTGTTCTACTCAAAGAGAATTCCTAGCCTCTAGAAAAGTTTGGGTTAAAATGAAGAAAGTACTTGATGGGGTGATAAAGTTATTAAAATTATCAAAGCCCAATCTCTAAATTCCGTAATTTCAATTCAGTTTGTGAAGAAATAGGCTGTGGTTATAAACCAGTTTTTGCATATATACCTCTCTTTTTTCTCTTCTACTGAATATCTTCTCCTTAAACAAATATTTGTTATTCTTTTATGTATCTTGTATGTTCTATAGTTATTCTTAGGTTAAATTTTCCTCAATGAAAACTTCATTTTGAAGCTTTAAGTTGATAAATGTATAATATGTGAAGTCAACAGGTACCATCTGGTTCCATCACTTCTTATTTCTAAATAATTCTAAAGCTACCAGGTCGATTTAATCTATTTTATCTTGAATGACCTTAGTCACCCTCTTTATCTCCAAATTGCACACTATGCATATTTATGACAATATTCTACGTTAAGCAAAATTGCTTGATTTGATTTTAATTGAATAATTCAATATCAGTTTTGTGTGAAAGTAAAGAACAAAGGTGGACTGATGAGGTGATAAGTTACTCTATTTTAGAAAATTCGATAAAATATTTCCATCTACCTGGAGGTAATTGATACCTTGAAAGTACAGAATAATTTCCAAATGGCGTATGTAATTATATAACAAATATTACTTAATAAACTAACTTTTGTATTATATGATTGATTTCTGAATAATTTCCTTGTATGTACATTTAGGCAAAATTGATGAAATTCTTCCATTTATTAATTTACAGCAGCACCTTACATTGATGGAAGTACATTGAGGGACTTGGCAATTACAGCTGGCCAAGTACCTTCACCTAAATCTTGGTTCTTTAAAAAAGCTCCATGGATAGCCAATGCTTTTTTGATCCTTGATCACTATCCTAAATATTGACAACATTTGTTCTTGTAATATCTATTTAATATTTAAACTGTGTAATAATTAAATTTTAAATGAAATTATAATAAAAAAGTTTAATATTTTGTATATTCTAATGTGACGTAGTGCATTCTGTATCTAGGAATAATTCTGTAATGACTGTTTCATGTATCCTTTTCTCTCTTTCCTATGTATCCTACAGTAATGTTTTTCTTAAGTCTATACTGTACTGTATTTGGCAAGCACACCTGGCAGGGCAATGGCCTCCTTATTGTCTGCCCATCTTTTAAACCAGGGGTCTCCAAACTACGGCCCTCTGGCGAAATGCGGCTAGCGAGGCCCTCTCCTCTGGCCCTTCGAGACCTTTTTATTTACAGAAATAAATCATGGAAATTTAAGTGTATCCTGCCAAGATCAGCCCCCACTTACATGGACATAATGTTTTCAACCATATTACAACAGAAAATTTATTATGTTAATAATATTAAATTAATAACTAACAACAACAGCTACGATTTGATTCTTTTTTATTTGGACCTCGAGTGTGTAGTTGGCCCCCAAAATGCTGTTTGATAGTTAATGCGGCCTTCGGGCTGAAATGTATGGAGACCCCCATTCTATACAATTGTATGAATAATAGAAAAATTTTAAATTAAATGAAACATGAATAGATTCTTAAAATTGCCACAAAATTCTTACTAGACTTTCTAAGCAATGCTTAGGAAAACAGTAAAACTAAAAATTCAACTAAGTTTCTATTTACTCTGTCATTTTAACACATAGACAAGAAGTCTAGATCTTGTGTTTGATGGATTCTTTGATACTTAATTTTAACCATTTAATGCTGGGGTTTATGCATAATTTAGAATAGTGTGATGATTGTCATTGAAAAAGATTGCAATGACTGACACAATGATACAAATAATTTTACTTCAAATATCGTGTATGTATGAAGATTACCATGGTACAATATGGTATATATATTACATGGTTACAATATGCGTAGGCTCCGTACGCTCACTTCCACTTAAAATTAAATTTGTGTGCCACTTCCGAGAATATATAATACATGGTTAACAGATCATTTAAATTAGGAAAACTTGCAAATTTGTTCAAGGTAATAATTTCCGGTAAAACTCAAACAAACATTTCTTAATGCAAAAATACAAGAAATATACGTATATGTATTTTTTGTGTATTTCTGCATCATTTTTACATATGTATCCATGCATGAAAAATACAGAGAAAATACATAATGTATTTTTCATGCATGGATACATATGTATAAATGTTCCATAAATACATATGTATTACAGATGTAATACAATTCATAAATACATATGTATGCATCCAGTTAAAATACATCACAAATACATATGTATATCCAAATGTGTGTTGTAGGGGCAGCAGAAGAAAGAAGCACTTCAGTTCATGGACTGTGATGATGTCATGTTCTTTCAACAGCATCATCAAAAGAAAGAATTGAAAATAATATTGGAATCGTTTCCTCAATCATTGTCATCTGCCAAACATCTCTCAGTTGAATCGGTACTGGTATCGGTATCGGTCGGTTGGGCTTATGATGGCCTGCTTAGTTTTAGGAATTCGTTGTACAGTCGTTTGCGTAAGTCTGTGGGCATGTCCTGTCGCTCCTCTAGCGGCCAAAGAGTCCACTTAAAATTTATGTTGGTAATACGTAATTTGCAGGAGGGAAGGAAATCAGAGGTGGGGGTAAATGTTTTGAAACTTACGGCGAGTAAGGGGAAATTACGGGTGACTTTGGAATTTTTGGGAACCGCACTTGAATAGACATAGCGCCTCGCACCATTGGAAATAACGGGAAGATTTGATTCTTTTGGTCTGCGACTGAGAAAATTCGCCGAAAAGAAAGGTTTCTCTGCTTTAGCTAGACGAGAAACGTTGAGGCAAGTGCGAGGGACTTCAGCCTTCTAGCATATTAAATGTGAGCGTTAATGCTGATATTTTCGCTTCTTAAGCTGCTTTCTGGTTGAATATTCATCTAAAATGTAGCGGAATCTTTTTCTGTTACGTTGATTTTGGCTTTATCTTTTTGTCATATAAATGCTTTTCTATTAAATATTACCATGCTTAAAGAGACAATAGAAATATCTCAACAACGAAAATATTTTTTTTATTTCCTACCCCAATTAAATCGATACCCTTTCCGGAGAGTTTCATTGGAAATATATTAATTTCTTTGAAGTCATTCGCTCTGTTATTGAAATGAATTTCTACTGAATTGCTTGATTCGTAAAAGATACTAATTTTATAATTAGTTTATTGCGGTTATTTACGAATTCAGTGTTATGACTGGCAAATATCCCCATTATATTATTATATCCTCGAGGAACTTGAATGTGGAAATGTAAGAATAAGGGATCAATCATTCCCGATGAATACCGGAATGAATAAAATACGGAAGATTTCTTTGAATAATTTAATATTCGGTGACATCTCCGTCAACCTCTATTGCGCTCTGTCCCATGGAATCTACCAGGTTTTTGAATAAACCTGGACGCCGCTCAAGAGAGGTCCTGATATTCCGGATGTGCTGCTCCAAATTTCAGCTTTGGTTAAAGTAAATTTTTTTGCAAATAAAGTGAAGATAATTAAAGATACTTTAATATTAAAATATGGTATATAGAGGACTAAATAGTTGGCTAGAAGCTGCGTCATCTGTTTCTTTTCTCCAAATCAGAGTCCCTCGACTCACTAACAAGTTCAGTCGTAAAAAATTCAATTCTTTGCTGAGCAAAATTGATCAATCCTTTTTTTCTCAGTTAAATGATCGTAGGCTAGAGTAAAAGTAAACTGCTTGATGAAGAGATCTTCTTTGCAACGGAAACAATATTCAAACTTGTCATCAGTTACATTCGATCAAATGATTATTTTAATGAAACAACAATTCTTAGTCCATTGTTTCCTCCTCGTTGCTGAATCCTCGACCTCCTGTTTCTGTGATTTTATTCTGTTTTAGTACTCTCCAACTAAACAGATCTTGTCGTGTGCATATTGGGTGGAATTTTCCTAATAATCAGAAGGAAATGCAGCACATGGAAAGTGTTTTAAAGTCATTCATTGTAATTTTTTTCCGGAACGAGGAACTACGTCGCAGTAGTTCCAACATTCAATAACTAGTCTTGAATTTTTTATTAAAGATTAAATATCCCAAACACATTAGAATACTTTAATTTTAAGATCGAATGGTTTCATCGCCAAGAAAAGAAAGCTCGATGAAGTGGTGAAGTCTAATCAAGAACGTAGAGCAATATTTAGTTATTTATAAGTATTCGTCAACAATAACTGTTGTGCCCATCGATAGAATCTTGGCGTTGTAATATTTTCTTTTTCTATTCCGCCACTTTGCTCTTCAATATTACATTTCCTGTTCCCTATTTCCATCCAAAAGGTCCAGAAATTTTGCCCTTCTTTTTATACTCTTTAACTTCTTTCCGCCGCTGCTTTTAATGCAGTTTAAATAGTTTTTTATACGTTAAGAAGTCTCCAGTACTATTCCTTTGCCCCTTTTTAATTTTTTTTCGACGCCCTTTTTCTAAATGCTGAAAAATTTCCTTTCATCTTTCTTTACAATCACGTCTAAAACGTCTCCATTCTCTTTCTGTCAGTTTTCCTTGTCGTCTACACTTCCGATCCATATAAAATCACACTATACAGAAATTTGTATCAATCTCTTTTTTATTCTCCGTCTATCTTGCTTTTAAACAAAATTTTCATTATGAGTTTTTCGCCATTTCCATTCTTTATTAACTATCTATCTCACAATCCAAATTACTATCGCGCACACTTCCAAGATATTTGTACCCTCTCTACCCAGCGTTAATTTTATTTTTATTTTTCTCCTTATATCTTCTTCGTCTTGGTTTTGCCTTTGTTTATATTCAATCCAATTTTAGCGATATTTATTAATGTTATCCAATAACCATATTAACGTTGCAGAATCTTCGGTAAACAGAAGAAAACTACCTTCAAGCTTAACACGCTTTATCAGTTTGACTCTTTTCTTTCCTTTAAAAGTTTTCTCTATCATTCCCGTCTGGAAAATGAATAAGAAATCATGTGAGTGAACACACCTTGGCCTCACTTATTTCATGACTCTAATTTAATTTATATAAAGCACTCAAACTCACCGTCACTCGCTGGTTAATGTAGTTTTCTTCAAACTATCTTTCTTCTCATTTCTCTCTCCTGTGCACAGGATTCTTGAAAAAGACCTTTATTGTCCATTATACGTAACTTGCCGTCATATAGAACTCGGGCAAGGCAATGCAATTGAAGGCAATGAAGACCATTGCCGCTTAAATGCTTTTCAGGGGACCCAATCATAACCACTATACAACCTCAATATTGCAATGTTGGAAAATAAAAGGGAAAGGTTTTATTGGCTATGATGTTTAAATAAGTACTCTAAACCTCAAACCGAAAAGAGTTATTCTTTTTGCTTTATTTTTCACAGATAACTGGTTGTCATCTTGTTATATTATTAATATTGGTCTTCTTTTTTAACAAAGAGTGCGCCTTCCGTTGTTATTTCAATCTGGCCTTTTCACTCTACAATGAACTAATGTTTATTTGATAGAAAATTAGGGAATAGGAACGAATGTTTTAGCTGCAGTGCTATTGCAACTCTCGTGAGAGGCCATCACAATGCAAGTTTCTCCGAGAGTATGTACAACAGCACAAAAAACAATGAAATGCAGTGCCACTCCGATTTATTCGATTTGTTTAAAACAAGGGATTGGGACGAAAGGAAACCCCGCGAAGCAACTGTTCCGCCTTGAGACGAGAATGATGGGGAACATCTCACAGAGATTCACGATTGAGATGAAAATTGCTCTGTTTTCCACATCTTATTTTTCGCAAAATTAGTAATCCCAAAAAAGAGCAAAGATAAGTAACATAGAACATGTAAAATAAGTAAAATAGAATATAACAGGTATTCTATTACTATAAGGAAGAGGCACGAGAGGAGTGCGGTGGATGGCGATACAGATAAATTAAACAATATTCTATCAAAGGTTATGGAAGGTGGGCTTGGCGGGATGCGGCTCATTTGAAAGAAATCCATCTTATAAGCGGTTAACGTCTTAACAATTTTTTACCATGCGATTCGTGTGATAGAGACCGGAATGTAAAGAGAGATAGATCCTAAGCTTGATTGTTTCAAACAGATTTGACTGTATATTCATAGATGGATACTTCTACGGATATATTCATACCTAAATAGGATTCAATCTCCGAGCCTAAATCAAAATCGTCATTGACCCAGCGTTTTTATTTTCGAATAAACCCCTAACATGAGACCCCAGGAAAAAGGGGATATGGATCATACCTAGATTAGATCAATCACAGACCCCAAAATCCCAGTTTTTCTAATAAGAATATATTTTTGGGTGTTTTAGAAACTTTTGAGATACTTCCCTTAAAGATTGAAAATTTAAAATCAACATTTCGTTAGTGAATGTGGTTCTTTATAGTATACTGCAGAGATTCCTTCCAAAATTTTACTGGGTTCGAAGCTAAGTCTCGGAAAACCAGAGAGTTTTTTGGTTCGGAAAGTGGAAGATTATAGCAAGAAACACACATTCTCAATACTTGAAATGCAATTATATATCGCAAAATACTAGTGATTGGTCACGATATACAGAGGAGTTAAGATATAAAAGGCAAAATTTCCATTCATTCATTAGAATGACGGCGAGGGATTATTGCAAAATATTGGAAGATAATCTTCTGCCATACGCCAACAAAATCTTCCCAGAAGGCGAAGAAGTGTTTTTGCCCATGACAAAAGTCCTGTGCATACGGCACGCGCTACCAAAGATTTTTTAAATAATCATCACAATCTAAAAGTTCTTCCTTGGTCTGCACGTTCCCCAGATTTCCATCCCATTGAAAATTTATGGAGAATTATCTCTCAAAAGTGGACAGCAGCGCACTCCTGCGTCTTTGGATCAGCACATCAGGGATATCTGGACCTCTCCTGCGCGGCGTCCAGATTTATTCAAAAACCTGGTAGATTCCATGGGACGGCGACTGCAGAGCGCAATTGAGGTTGTCGGAGACATCACCGAGTATTAAATTATTCAAAGAAATCCTCCGTATTTCACTCATTCCGATATTCATCGGGAATGGTAGATTCCTTATTATTACGTTTCCACATTCGAATTCCTCGAGGATATAAATATATAATGGGGAATAATGGGCCAGTCACAACGCTGAATTCGTAAATAACCGCAATAAACTATTTATAAAGTTAGTATCATTTAAGAATCAAACAATTCAATAGAAATTAATTTTAATAACAGAGCGTATGACTTCAATGGAATTTATATATCCAAAAGAAGACTATCAAATCTCTCCGGAAAAGGTTTCGATTAGAGTAGGAAAAGAAAAAATATTTTCGTTGTTGAGATATTTCTATTGTCTATTTAAGCATGATAATATTTAATACAAAAGCATTTGTATGATAAAAAGATAAAGCCAAAATCAAAATAACACAAAAATATTATTCCGCTACATTGTAGATGAATATTCAACCTGAAAGCAGCTTAAGAAGCGAAAATATCAGCATTAACGCTCACATTTAATATGCTAGAAGGCTGAAGTCCCTCGCACTTGCCTCAACGTTTCTCGTCTAGCTAAAGCAGAGAAACCTTTCTTTTCGGCGAATTTTCTCAGTCGCAGACCAAAAGAATCAAATCTTCCCGTTATTTCCAATGGTGCGAGGCGCAGTCTATTCGAGTGCGGTTCCCAGAAATTCCAAAGTCACCCGTAATTTCCCCTTACTCGCCGTAAGTTTCAAAACATTTACCCCCACCTCTGATTTCCTTCCCTCCTGCAAATTACGTATTACCAACATAAATTTTAAGTGGACTCTTTGGCCGCTAGAGGAGCGACAGGACATGCCCACAGACTTACGCAAACGACTGTACATAGCTTGTTTATCAATATATGGCCGCAATTTCTTAAGGAACACTTCAGGAAATGGAATCAGTAAACTATTTCATGAGGACAAAGCAAGCATACACGTCTTAAAATGTTATTATGTTGCTAACATTATGTGATAAAAATGCTCAAATATGAGATTAATAAATACCATTTTTCGGGATGAAAGGTATCCAAAATAAAATACTTATATCTGGGCAAGTTTTTGTTGTACATATTCACAACACAATTAGTTATACAATTCGCTCCAATGGGTTGGGTACTTTTCTGTGAAATATTGCACAAGCCGAAGCATATTTTTACCTTTTTTCTCATAATATTTTTCATCGTTTCAATGTTTGACTGACATTGGTCATAATTTCTTATAAATAAATGCATGGATATATGAGAATGCCATTCGTTTTGAAAAATTGTTTATAATATTCTGTATATCTCAAATTATTCATGATCCGCAAAATTTTCTTTTGAGTTTTACTATTTTCCCTCAACCTGGAACATCATTAAAAATCTATTATAAAAGTGAAGCTAATATAGCGTGGCAATATCAAATCATGACATTCCTAAAACATCTTCCAAATAACTCCTACGCTAAGTCGAATCATAACGATGATAAACATTATATAAAAAAAACAAACCATGATGTGCTTATTGATATTCATTTGTAAATAGAAAGAATCAAATTAAATATTAAATTTTTGTAAAATATAACTAGAGGTGAAGAAATTAATATAATTTGCGAAAAATAAATATATGTCAAATTTATTTTAAAGATATGAGAATGGTTGGTAAAGTTCTGGAATAGGTGTACAGTACGTCAAAAGCATGTTTCCTTATGTATTTAGATGAGTAGAAGTTAATTAAGGTTGATTCCTCCATACCGATCATCATCCATCAGCTGTGAACCTTACCTTCAGTTTATCTAATCTTTGTATTAGTTTATATCCGAGACTGTTAAGAGCTTTTCCTTTTGTGAGAGCAGTAGTACCATCTGTGTTTAACATGAGATTGTTTATTACAAGGAAGATGGTTTACATATATTATATATAATCATGGCCCGGTAACAGATCCCTGAGGAATTCCTGTCGTTAAAGTTTTCCAGCCAGATGAGGAAATTTGTTTTTGATAGTTAATTACTGTTTTTCTTTCCTACCAGATATATATGATATATACCATAATGGTTCAATTTGTGAACTAGAGTTTCATCAATGACACAATCATTAATACTTCTGAAATATCACACACAGTCCCAGAGTTGTGTTAGATTGATCTAAGGTATGTGAAATATATCTTTTATTACATTTGTTAAAGCAGTCAATATGGAATGTTCCTTTTGACATATATGGCATTGCTATTTGGGATGAGTTCATTGTCTTCAATGTAATTATAGAGAGGCATTTATTAGCAGCAATTCAAATATTTTAGAGAAATTTATTATCAATAGTTTTGGGCAGTAATATTTTAGTACAATGGTTGGCTCACTTTTGTGGAAGGGTTTTACAACAGCATAATTGAGGTCTTTTTGGAGAAACACCACTTTGAGATTATTGATTAACTAATGTAGACAGTGGATATTTTAAGTAATCTGAAAAATCTCTGATTTAGTGGTGAAGGGATTTCATCCCATCCGCATGATCTTCTATTATTTACTCTGGAAATAAAATATGAAACCTCAGCTGTTGTCTCACGATATGATAAACACTCATGCTAATGCAACATTTCCATGAATTGAGTTTAAGTTACCACTTAGTCAATGTTTGTAAGCTAGTTGCTGAAACATCCCATTAATGTTCTTTAATCATCTATTATACTTCTTAAGCCTATCCTATAGGTAGATGACTCACACCATAAGATAAGATTCCCATGAGCAAAATTCGAAAGTGATGATTTGTTTACTCCTCAAAAAAATACAAGGAAACATTCGAGAAGTAATTTGAAACTTGCAAGCTGAAAACAGAGATTAATATTACGTTTGAGAGAAAAACAGATTGACAAAACGCACACAAGTTAGTTAATTAGTTGTCAGTTAGATTTTTGCATTTAACTGTTTCAAGGGTTTGCATGCAAAGCTAGGCTCGTGAGTAGTGCTTTTGAGAAATTCACAGTAAACAGTTCGAAGGAGAGTTAAGTTTGGATTTCATAAGGTACAGAAGGACATCCGAAAATTGCACATCTCAAGATGAGTTAGCGACAATTGCAAAGTTACTTGTTCCTTTATTAAGCATTCTGGTCGATTAAAAGTCTGTTCAGTAGACTCTTCATTACTCGAGATGATAGATAATATACTGATCCTCATTTTATGATTACCCGTTAATTTGCTGTGTAGTTACGAAAATTATTCGATAACCGAAATTCCGTAGAAATTTGAAAAAGTATTGTAGCAATACAAGATACCAGTAAAAATTAATTTGCGATGATATGATTAATAATATACCATTTTGGAAGCAAATCAGTGAGCTGGAAGGAATTGTGCGTTTAATTTACGCACATATTTATCGGAACTGTGACTTGATGACTTGAAATAAAGTTCATAAACAGTTAAAACTGTGTCATCAATACTTCAGCTTCCTCTTTGATGCAGCCAATTTCTTTTCTGGTGATTGAATCCCGCGAATCTCATGACTTATCCATTATCAAAATATCCAGTCATGGAAAATTTTTGTTTTCTTTGAACACTCAGTGCGTAAGACTGGGTTTACATCAGCTCTCTGCTGGTTGGGTACCTATTACTTAGTCAAAATAATTGTTATTTGAAGTCTTTATCTTTTTCACCTTGGTATGTGACTTTAATTCTGCAAATTCAATTACAATATCAACTATAATAGAGTCTACTGTATTTTTTTAATGCACCGAGCTCTTAATGTTCGGTATGTGACGCATTAAGATGAATACTTAGCTAATACATAAATAACGAAGTCAGGCTTAATTGTAAGTCTTCCAGAAAATTTTATCTGATATAAATGATTTTTTGTTTCTTATATAAACCTTGCGGAATAAGCTGCATTTGTTTGCTTGCATTCTGAGGGCATATCGATAACACAAAATTCAAGTCGACATCATATCGAGAGGGTCCTCAAAAGTAGAAAAAGTATTAAAAATGTTCTTAAAATTCGCTGCAATTTATCCGTCCGGCATCGAACCCGGGTCTTTCTGGTGATACTAACTATGCAGCATAACAGAGGTACACCGTCTCTAACTATATGTGAAAACTCAAGCACAAATATTGGCTTCAACTGCCTCAAACGACGTTCTACTTTTCACATATATTCCTTATGTGAAAAATGTTAATGTGCTCTGGCATCGAACCCAGGAGAAGCATGGTCTTATCTAATTATTTTTCTTAAACCGAGTCTTAATATACATCTTCTGTCTAAGCAAGAACTTCCTATCATTTCGATAAGTGCATGAATAAAATAATGAAAAACTATCCTAATGTGTTTTATATGGGAGATATATTTACCGCCCGCTATCGAACCCGGGTCTTTCTAGTGATAGTTACTATGCAGCACAATAGAAGATAACCGTCTCTAACTATGTGTGAAAATTCAAGCAGAAATCGTTGCTGCAACTGTCTCAAACGAAGTCCTAATTTTATCTTATATTCCTTATGCGAGAACTTTTAATGTGCTCTGGCATCGAACCAAAGAACAGTGTGGTCTTATCTATTTTTTTTTCTGAAACATAGTTTTAATATTTATATTGTGTCATAGCAAGAACTTCTTATCATTTCGATAAGTGCATTTAAAAAATAATGAAAAACTACCTCAAAGTATTTAGAAGAGTGATATTTGCATCATCCTAGCATCGAATCCAGGATATTTTCTGTGAAAGTCTTTAACGTTTTCGATAGATCATGACCATATCCATAGGCTCCTTGAGTTTTGATCCTCTACCTATCCGGGAAGTAATTTTAAAAATTTCCGAAAATCAAAGCAATACTTTTAAAGGGGAAAAATCGGGACTTTGGAGCCCTCTGGAATCGAATCCATGACATTGAGGATCAAAGTCACCTTTATATCAGCCAAATAACCGTAACTAATTTTTTCCTTCTCACGCTTTGCAACCTCTTGGAAGAAGTTTAGATCTACAACACTATTAAACTTCAGCATAGAAAAAAATGAGTTTTTAATAGTTATTGGACGTATCTCAACCAGAAATCCAAACAACACTCACGATAAGTTTCCAATTGTTCTCTTATGTAAACTTGGAAAGTGTAATAAGTTTGCCACATAGGCGTTTAACTCCTCTCGTTTTCAATTCATTTAGTTTTTGAAAGAATTGACGTATATTGTAGTGATTAGCGGGCATGAATATACTACCCCTGTAATTTTTTCGTTTCGTTGGCAGCCGTGGATGGGGTGGCAAATCCTGGCTGCGCCACTGTCTTAACCTCATTTTTCAATAAAGGATTGAAGATTGCTCTGATGTATTCTTAAAAGAGCTTCGAAAGCCGAGGTCATTTCGAACTGCGAATCGGTAACGCCTTCACCAAAACCGAATGCGCTTTTGGGAGCTGATGTTTTGGAGTTCTCAAAAGAGCTGAATCTTTTCTCAGTCCTTTCTGGAATATTTTGAAGGGCGTATAAATCCATGCGTCATATCTGCAGGGAATTTATTTTCTGGTCATTTTACTTACGCGTCTTTTAAACCATTCAAGATCGATATTATTTGTCTGTTTAAGCCTTCGAAAGCCTCTTTAGAATAATAATTGATTTATCTTTCATTTCGCTCGTATTCAGCTCATCAGTAATCCTCTTTTTATATTTTACATTATTCTACTTTTTAATTAGTGGATAAATGGCGTTGTGGTCGCCTTCGTATTTAAAAATAGGCCGATAAAATGTTCACTTGCATTGGGCAATTTTACTCCATTCGTAAAAACCTTGGAAGCATATTGGGAGTCTTTTACTTAAGATGAAATATCGGAAACTATTTTTAAGCTATTCTTTCTCCAGCCGTCACTTGTACGATGACATCACCTCATATGATCTTTGATTATTCCTACACGTATGCGAATTTATTTCTGCATTGAATTCGCCAAATTGTCGAGAGGAGATTGTGATCGTGCACGCCTTCAATGCGCATTCGTGCTTCGCTGAGGGGATTTAACCGTAACACAACCACCTGATTATTCCTCATGGAAAATAAATAGGAAATCTCTAGGAATTTTTTTAAACGCTTTTCATTTATTCTTCTTCTACCTACGACAATGTCTACGACATCGAGATCACAGATGAGATACGTCTAATTGGAAGCGTCATTTCTATCGCAACCATTTGCACTGCTCTAAACTCGGACGAGTCGCCCTTCTCGAAGCCGAGAGAGGGGAACAAGACACCGTCTGCGCGTCGGCCGAAGGTCGATCAAATGCAGCGAATGGTGAGGGAGCGTCTTCGACACCAGAAAACACCTGCACACCAGAGTGTCACGTTACTCGGACCGCTGTGAGAACCGTTTGTGCCGCACGATTGCGTACTCCGACTCGTGAACAACTTGCCACCCGCTCTGCTCTGCCGAGGATGTTGAGTTGTACAGAGATCATTCCATTCATAGACTATTTAGATACGGTTGCTTTCCTGGGGGTCGATTTTGTAATTCAGAGCTATCACACGACAGTGACAGCTGTGAGTTGTCACTACAAAGCTTCGATCTCGACCGAAAACAGTTCTCATGTGATAACTGCGATTTCAGTGCAATTGTCACTATCGATCGACATGAGAGCTGCCGGTCGAGAGCCAGTCGAGAGCGTCTTGAGGGACGTTGCCATATTTCACTTATCGCAGTAGTTCGCGCATGCGCAATTCCAATTTCGAATGAAAACAAGAAAGGCAAGAGGGCGTTCATTGAGGATTTAAAAACCTTGGTACCAATTCATTAGAGCATTAAATCCGAAGTATTAATAGAATAAGTATCTTAATATGCTGTACTTGAGAAATAAAACTATTTACATGTATTTTAAGTATTAACTATTCTATGTTCTACTTTTGAATGTATTACAAATACATACAATACAAATTACAAGACTTGGATGCTGCGAATATAATGTTTTTATTGCCTTACTTGAGAGTGTATGCGAATGGCATTACGTGATAATGTTACTGTTATTGCTATCGAAATCTGATGAAATGGACATTATTTTGTTTTACTTTGTACCTGTTGTTATAACAGACACCTTAAAAAATGAAAGACTTTGTCGAGACTCAACGAAACTATTTAAGGCAAAACAACTGGTTCAGTAACTCGTCGAAGTTATCGTATGATTTCCCGATGTTTAATTTACGAAAGTTGAAGCAGATGAGTATTTTCAACGAATCATTCAACTCAATAAGAATAATTTGTTGTAGATATATAGACTCTGTTTTGTATTGAGTTAAAAAAAAATTTTGATACGATGACATCTTTCATAAACTTGAGTACCTTTTCTGTTTGTCCTGTGAAATTGAAATATCATAGAAAATCGCATTAATAATGACCAAGATTAATAGCGAAATTACGAATTCGATTCCATGATGCAGTTCGTGAGAATCACAAAAACTAACTGCTTTAAATTCTCTTCTATAAAATCAAGTTTGCATTAAAATTCTGTCTCAAAAATCTCCGTGTACTCTTGTGGGAGAATGAATGTATCGGATTCAACAATCACCTTGGTCGTCAGGGGGACTGGTTGTTTACTACGGCGAAAACTTACGTGAATTTTTTCATAGCACCCGTAATTTCGATTCAAAAGTTGTATTTTACGACAATATTAAGATTCTTCACTTAATTTACCTTCCTTTGGTACTTTTCTTGACTTCGTAGGACCATTATCTCCAATTTAATTCTGTAAAAGTTACAAAGACTGCAAGATACAAAAACGAACTCGGATGCCGGAGTCGTCTGCTAGAGTGATACAGAGAACGAAATATCTGTCAACCTCCAGCAAACTGCATTAAAACCTTGATGATCATTCTAATATTAATTTTATGTGTATTCTAATGCATTAATCCGGCTCAGTTTTTACTAGATCAATATCAAGTATGGCATAAAAATTCCTTAATAATCGTTTACCGCAATGAAATTAAGCTACTATATAATACATTATAATGGCTTTCCAGGGTAATTAGAGATTTTCCGTTTGTGTAAATGTTTATTTTAATTCATAAGAGGGGCTCAATGCGGTAGAAGTTGTCAAAATGACGAATACGAGAACTTTTATACCATGAACAACCGAGAGCACAATGAAATGTTGATTAAAACGCCGTGGCTTAATACCGACGTTCGTTCTGATTCATAGAGTTCAGATACTGAATGAAATAATAAAATTGAGGAAGATCTATAGATTCTATATAGTTTCGGAACATGTTGTGGGGGCTACTGTTCTGACAGCAAAATGCACAGCAATTGACCATTGAAACAGGCACTGCTTATTAATTACGTATAGAATGTTTATAAACGCGAAAATAACAAAATTGCTTCGTGTTATACATTGCTCAAACTACATTTTGTGTTCCAAAACGTTCGACTTACTCGATCAAACCTTGATAAATCTGTAGAATGAAAACACTTAAGTGTAACACTACGAATTCGTACTTTTCCACAGAAAAGCGTAGGTTTCCACAGAAAACTTTTCTGTGGATGTATGCAAATGGCTTTCCACGAAGTCACGCCTTCTCATATCGATGATATTGATGAATCTGTATCAAAGGCACAAAATCAAGAAAAAACAATGTATTAGAATAGGAAGATACGAAATTTCACAGGTCTACATCCACTTCTTGTGATTGTCACTACGGCGAAAATTTTCGTTTATTTTGTCATCGTTTTCGTAATTTCGATTCAAAAGATGTATTTTACGTCAATATTAAGATTCTTTAATTTATTCTACATCCGTCTACGTCCACTTCTCACTTGTCACGCCAGTTCTCGCCTACTAAATGAAAATCGACAAATATGGCGGAAGTTATCACCTAAGTTCTCACTCGATAGTGACAGCAACGTTTACAAAATCGCAAAACTAGATTTCGGTCGACTAATTTCTCAAGATGGCCGATTTCTCGACCGAAAACTCTTGTCGACTAATTACAAAATCGACCCCCTGGTCGTCCGCACCCAGTTACGCGTAATTCGAAAAGCGTAATTGTACATCACTCGACTCTGGTTGCGGAGAATTGAATTGGAAATTGAATATTTGAATGTGTTTTCTCCTGTCTTACTTTCACTTTCCTCAATAAGTACATTATAATCTATTCAATCGTTCGCTATATTCTTTTGAATAAAACCATACCGAAAATATTGGGAAATTGGATCCCCAAATGTTGATCTGCTACCAACTTTATTAATATTTGTTTTGAATGCGTACATGCTGCGTACAAAACTTGGAAGAAAGTTTGCATGTCTCAATTAAAAAAGAATGAGAACAATTGCTTAAATTATTTTCGAGATATGGATTTAGGAAAGAGAGAGTTTTCGCTGCTTGCTTTACTTGGCCCCAGATACTAGTGTTTGCGTAAAAACAATAAAAATACCGAATTCTTCATCAAAATTACTTAAATCTAATCTTTACCAAGTGAACACGGGCCGCCGTATGAACGAAATCGTCCGGACGAAGCCAGAGTGTGTCAGAGTGTGTTTGAGTCGATCATTTAGGAAAAGGAGCTTGTAAATCAAGAGTCGGGAAAATCAAGTGGAAAGATGTGAAAATACAGCAGAAAGGCGCCAAGTGGATGCACAATATATTTCGCTCTTAGGGCCCCATATCCGGCTACACTTTTAGTTACGCTTAGAGTCGAGGTGAAAGGCTGTGTATAGTTGCGCCGTGGGTCTCGGCTAAAGCAGCGCAAACCCTAACCCCCGGTATAGCCTACGGTTACGATGCAGTAGGAGGTTAGCGAACTGTTTAGCGAAACAACACTTTTTAAGTTTTCACATGAAATATATGGGAGATATCGACTTGAAAAAGACAATTTGGAGTTGTCCAAAATTCTTTAAAAGGCAAAAATTAATATTTTTCATAAATTCATTTAGCATAGAACAAATGGATCGACCTGTTCAACTCTTTGAAGGCATTCGACAATTGCTAACCGCAAGTCTCTGCATAAAATCATAGCTAAAGTCTTTACCAGCTTCGGGGTTGTTTCGTTGAACATATGCTTGATTTTAAGATTCTCTGCGTACTGATAAACTAGGTTTAAAAACTCATTTTTACTCAAAGACATAATCTACTTCCTTAACATGGTTTTATCCTCCTCTTCCTCATTTCTCGGAAAGGCCTTAACATTCCCGAAACAATTTCCACTTCTTTTCCATCCACAAAAGCTTTATGTCTATCACCTAAGGTATCTATCATCACCAGAAGATGTCATCACGGTGACGAAACCGGTCGTGTTTGAATAAATCTCTGTGGAAGTTACCAAGTTTTTTAATTTTTTGAAATGTAAGGTATCTACTTTTACGTGCACAATATCTCACACTGGCTCATATCCCATTTATGACGTTTTTCCTCCCCAAAAATAACTAAGGGAAACTATAAGAATTTAAATTTCTAAACCTTTCTCCGATATAACTTCGACGCTTTGGTTATCACATGCGTACTGCCAGGTCTAGACATATTTACTTCTAACAGTGTAAAGAATAGTAACCCATGCATCTTAAAACATTTATTGTATTCAGATAAGCTATGTAGCCTCACCTTCTAGGATGAGTGTCATGCCCGGCAGTGATGGGAGTAAGGCCATCTCGGTCGTCATTCCACGAAACCCTTACACAGGGAACGACAGCAAAAGAAGAGAGAAGATGGAAACTAGAGTGGGGACATGGAATGTTAGGACAATGCTCAGGAAAGGGAAGTTGGAAAACGTAAAGTTGGAAATGAAAAGGTCCAACATTAATGTACTAGGGTTATGTGAAGTGGGGTGGAAAGACTAAGGAGACTTCTGGAGCGAGGATGTTAGAGTCATTTTCAGTGGGGGAAATACTAGCCAGAGGGGAGTAGCTGCAGAGTTGGACAAGAGAGTGGGAGAATCCGGGATAGCCACTGAGCTAATAAGCGATCTGATTATGTTTTTTTGAATGAAAACAAAACTTTTTCCTGTTTAACGGAAGTTTTTATGAACAAAAAGACGGGCTAGCAATGGGGTCTACTCTTTCCCCTGTGTTAGCTAACATTTACTCTCTAGAAGGAAAATTGTTTGATTCAAATTCCGTTTTGTTAGAAAATATCGTATGCTGGTTTCGTTACGTCGACAATATCTGTTGTGTATGAACTGGTACCAACCGTCAAGAATGTTCTTCTAACTCTCTCCTGAATTCCCTCCATCAGAGCATTTCCTTCTCCCATGAAACTGAAACTGATAATTGTTTGAACTTTCTAGACCTCACCCTACGCCTAATAAATAAAAAAATCGAATTCAGTATTTATAGAAAACCGACTTCTACTAACAATACCATTCCATTTTCCTCCAACCACAGCTACTCACACAAGCTCCGTAGCCTCATCCTTAGATTGTTTAATATCCCTCTGTCCCCCAAAAACTTTCTTTATGAACTTATAACTATAAAAGAAATAGCTGTCGCGAATGCTTACTATTTTTGCATCAAATGGAATAGTTTTTCATACTCTTTCTCTCTTGTTGGTCTCCATTTAAATGAATCCCCTGATATACCAAGGAGACTGGAGGGAAGCTGTGACCTTCACAAATATGAGGATGGACAAGAAACCTTTAATAATTGTTTGAATAAGTATTATTAAAATAATTCAGCTATAACTCACCTAACATTGTTGAGATTTGTCGTTATATTTTCTGTTGTTTCAGAAAATGGAATAGTTTTTCTTAAGTTCTGTTTCTCTCTTCTTAGGCTTCATTCACTGTAGTCCCCTGCGATAACAAGGAGACCAGAGGGATGCTGTGACCCTAAATAAGATGTGGGGTGGGAGGTCAAGAAACCGTAAGTACTAGATTGAATAAGTATTGTTGAAAATTAATTTCATTTAACTCACCTAGCACTATTGAAATTAGTCGTCATTTTTATTGTTGTAATAGTTTTTCTAGCATTCTTTTTCAGTCTACTTGATCTTTATCCAGTTTAATTCCCCTTCTGTACCAAAGAGACTGGAGGGATGCTGTAATTTTGACTAAGACGAGGAGGGACAAGAAAACGTAAAAACTTGAGCTCAGCTAACATTGCTGTTATTTGTCGTTTTGTTAAATTTTTGCATGAAATGGAATAGTTACTCTTACTATCTGTTTCTCTCTTCTTGGCCTTAATTCACCACTTTAATCCCAAGCGATGCCAAGGAGACTTGAGGGAAACTGTCGACCAAACATGCCTATGCTGTAAGAAACCGTAAATACTTGATTGCAATCGTATTAATTAATATAACTCTGATTTAACATAGCTTAGATTCATGAATTACTCTAGATTTTATTCAAGAGATTTTTGTTAACATTGAGTACAAAATATATAATTTGGATTCTTAAGATAAACATAATTTAGGTTATAGTAGATTAAGTGCTTGTAGTTCTGACATTGACAGTTTAATCCGCTATGTCTCGCGTTGATTTTGTCTCTCTTTTTTTACCTTGCATTACAGATAAGCTAACTTTTATAATTCAGATTTTATTTGTCGTTAGTTATCATGAATCCATCTTACAGTGTTTAGGGCCTAAACTATTCTTACCAGAAATCGTATTGAGAGTTTTGATTTTTAGAACCGGTTTCGAATAATCCAATACATTCTAGCTGGATTGTATTCTTCAAGCGATTATTTCTTATTTTTTAGATCATTTTCTTTAAATTTATTATTTGATATACCGTCTATAATTGTTGTATCATCCGTCCCGAAAAAGGAAGATTTCCATCCTCCTTTTACAATTCGATTCCAAATCGCCAAACATGTACTTCTTGAATGGTGAGTGGATATTCATTTGTGCGGAATTAGTGTACTATTTTTCTATTTTTTGAGTCTAAATTAATTGGTAGTCAGTTTAAAGGTCTTAATTTTGAAATTCAATGGAAGTCTAAGATTTGTGACGCTCCTCTTCTTGGTGTACCCAAGATGAATATCGGATATAATAAACGGTAATATTATCGGATTATTTTAGCTGATACTTTTAACGGTATATTATTGGCAGATGCTGGTATAAACGATCGTATTTTATCTTACGATTGGTGATCTTAGTATGCATTTTTCATGATAGTTTGCTTTGGGAAAGCATAATAATGCCTTCCTTGTGGGTGTTTTCCTGCAGTGGATTTTTTTCCTAAGAATCTCTTAGGTTTTTTTACCTCCACAATTCTTCTAATTTTTTCTACTTCTCATTTTATACGTAATGACTTATAATTATTTAAATTAACTTCAGTCTTAGAAGTTTGCTATCTACATCTACATTAATACCCTGCAAGCCGCCTTTCGGCGTGTGGCAGGGGGCTATCACAGCTTTCTGTCTTAACCTGAATTACTGGAGTTGATTTTCGGAAATGATCATTGATAATACATTCTAATTATCAGTATATTCTTGCTACCACTCTTGTAACGAAAATCCTGAAAAATATTCGAATTTAATTCATGAAAAGTTATCGTTTTGAGCATCTTATTCATTTACAAATAATTTTCCATTTTGCTTTAATAATTTCATTGGATTCAAATCGTTATTCCAAATTAGTATTACATGAGTGAGCTGTAGCGTTTTATTAGATGTATTTCAGTTAGCATATTTCTCTTTTTGAGATACAATGAATTAATTGAGTTGAATCCCATAGACATTGTTCCCAAACATCTTCCATTTCGGATCATACCTTTTCCTATGACGGCGAATAGGATATCCTAGTTTTCAGCGATCGGTATAACATCTGCTCGCATGTATAATTCATTGTACAATATTTAATGTAAATACGTAATTAATTTTTGTCTCTTTCTTTTCTCAAGTTCCGAGGAAGAGAATTCTCTTGCTTTTGAGCGATTCCTCTCGGTGTCTCTGGTGTGAAAGGGCGATCAACCAAGGATTATCAAGCGAAGTCCTTCGGAAGCCCCCATACTGTTAATTTCCTTTTAAATTGTATTTTCTGAATATTAAACAAATAAGCTAGATATCTGAGATTTGAAAGAAAACTCTTCGTGGTACTTCAGTGAAAGGTAATATTACTCGCGGGATAAGTTATATTATTTTTCCGGTTTTTCTCAACGGTCTGACATGTTAAGAAACCATTTGCCTATCATAGAGCAGCTGAAAAGGAGGGAAGAGATGCTGCGTAGAGATATTTGGTCCATGGATGGAAGTGATTCTACCTTTCGGTAGGGTCATGTAAAAATCCCTATTAAGCGCCATCTAACTCATTTCCCTATGGTTAACCTCACCCCTCATGTCATCCAACATCTTCTGTATCTGTCTTCTCCTCTGTTTTCCCCCCTTAATCCTACCCTCCATTACAACCCAATCCCTCTCCCCTCAATATTTGACCACCCATTTCTTCTGACGATGCTTAATCACGTCATTTAAAGCCCTCTCCTCCCCAACCATCTCTAACACTTCCGTGCTTGTTTTCCTATCAACCCAGCTAACTTTTTCCATTCCACGCCACACCAACACTTTAAAGGCCTCGAAAGGTTTAACTTCTTCCTTCCTGAAAGTCCACGATCGCACCCATAGAGTAACACAGTCCAGACCAGGACAAAATGGTATGTATCATTACATTTTGTTTGCTATCACAGTCTTCAGCGGAATTACAGGAGTTGAATTTCGGAAATTGTCAATGATAATTTTATCATTTAAGTAAATACTTTCAACTATCCTTTTAACGGACGTTATTTAAAGAATATGGATTGGAATTTACGATCGCTTATCGTTTTAAGCATTCTCATTGTTCATTTACGATTAAATTCCCGTTTCATTTGAATATTATTATTTCATCCAAGTTTTAAAATCGAATGAAATAAATACACTATAGTACTTTTATTAGATATATTTCAGTAAAGACTGTTTTGAGGTTGATTGAATAATTAAATTGAATCCAGAAGCGATATTTACCAAACATATTCAATGTGGTATTCCATGTCGTCTAACCACGTCGCATAGGAAATGCGAGTTTGATTGATTCATACTAAAATCTGTTCCATCTTCTAATTTATGGTAATTTAATGAAAAATAATTGATTACGAAGTTTTTTTTTCTTTTTTCAGGTCTTGATGAAGTAAATTCTATCGCCTTTAGATGATTATTCTGGGTGCCTTTAATAAGAGGATAATCAAAATAGTATTTCCCGATTTTCTGGATTCAGGTGAGTTCTTTTATTGTGATATTTTCTGCCTTGTTAGAGTTTTCGCCGTTTCTTTCAAATTTTATACAGCCCGAGTAAGCGATGTCTTTATATTTTTATCGACGCAGTACATATCGAAATGATGTTCTTAATAAATTGATTTATGTCTTCATACATTATATAAGTCATCCAATTAAATGTATTACATACATGGATGGAACAAAGAATACGATAGGTAAAATGGAATCTAATTGTATTATAATTCATATTTCAGCATGGTTGAGTCATTTTGCTAACAAATTCCCCCTTTTCGTCTTTTTTTCATTCGTCAAAGGTTTCCTATATTAACGTATGTCCGTCAAAATAGATTTTCTTTCAATTTATATTAGTCTTATTTTTGCAATAATGAGTCCTTTTCATGCTTACACGGCTTTAATATTTTACATTTTATAACAAATGGTGTGCTCTTTCATTTTAAATTCGTCATAAAAGTTTTGACTACTTCGGAGTGTGCTCCGTACTTACTGATGTTATTGATGTAAATATAACTATTGTAGAAACCATCATTCAATTGAGAACGTCGTAAACGGTTATTTGGAATAAGTTTACTTCATAAATGTGAAAGGGAATCAACAGCTAACAATTAACGTAGGAACCCGTGTTCGAGTGAAATGCAAGAGTCAAAACTTGCACATTTTTTGAGTTGTAAAGATTATTTAATTTCTCTCCAGTCAAGAATATAGAAGACTTTTCATTTGCATAACAGTTTGCCTTTCTATCACAGTAAGGGCGACAATATTTTATAAGATCTTCATCAACAGTTAGGCATTTGAAGGCTTAATTTATTTAAAATAAAGTACTAAGTTTTCAAGGTCATAGAGAGCGTATAAAAAGATCCGAAATATAATCCTAACTCCTTGTGTTGACGTTCTATTTTACTTACTAAGATTGCAAGGTCATACAAACTTTTATTCAATTTTTCAGCGATGGATATAACATCTGCTCGCATTTATACTCCATTGTACAATATTTAATGTAAATACATAATTAATTTTTGTCTCTCTCTTTTCTCAAGTCCTGACGAAGTGAATTCTCTTGCTTTTGGGCGATTCCTCTCGGTGTCTCTGGTGCGAAAGGGCGTTCAAGTGAAGTCCTTCGGAAGCCCCCAAGCTTGGGGGGTATCTAAGTAGTTCTTACTAACTAGAGAGCGTATAAAAGGATCCGAAATATAATCCTGATTCCTTGGGTTGACGTTCAATTTTAATTTCCGTTTGATGTTCCTAGAGTCTTGCTGTAATTATTGAAAATATTATATTATTTCATGATTTGAATGAAATTTTTATTTTTTCAAGAGGGTTTAGGTCATTTTAGTGGAGTTAATTAATTTAAACATTACATCATACAAGTGATTTTTCTGAGATTTAGCATTTTCAAACAAAAGTAAATAAATCGCTGGCTCAAACTTAAGATCTTGTATCACTACTTATTAACTATCATGTGATTAGCAATAGTTTGTTGTAAGTTCTCTTTAAAACTGTTGTTATGATTATATAGATATTAAACAAAATTGACAAGAAAATTCATTTGATTTTTAGCGTTTGTATTGGTTATGGAATTCACGTTGATAGTAAATCTTCAGTTCAGGTTTTTTGAAGCGCAAGATTCGTAATCTCAATGAGACTACTACTCTCGATGGTACAATTGAGTTTTGTTTAAGTTTGATTTTAATTTGATTAGATTTTGCTCTTTGAATATGTAAATAATATTGCGTCATAACACACTGTTGTGATTTACGGAGACTCAGCTTATACAATACAGGATTAAAGCACTCAATAACTGCGAATGCGTGTCATTGACTGAGTGTTGTTTTTGGTGAATAATATGGATATTAATTTCCTTTAAGGATATCGCTGGGTTGGGTGGAGATTGCGTTGGGGGACCCGGCGAGGGACGGCGTCGGGCTACGACGTGGAGTGACTACGTCAGGGGATAGTGGCAGGATAAATTTCAGCCGGGAAAGAATAAAATAAGCATTTACTTGATAAATAAAATCCGTTACTGATAAAGTGAAGTGAATTTAATCTGTGAAGTTAACATCCAAATTATATTATTAAATACTTAACTATTTATTGAATAATCTATTCAACAGTTCTGTGGACCATTATCTATTTATACTATTTAAACCATTTAACTTTTAATATTCCATGTGAATCGTAGTAATACATGCTTAATAGCTATGTATTTTTTATGTATCTATGCAGGGCTTATTCCATATTTAATGACAATATTTATAAATCTATGCATATTTTTATACAGTATATGTATATTTCTTTCTATCTTACCAGTTTATCTGATTTTTAACAATATTATAACAGGCTATTTTATTTGTTTATATAACTGTTATTTAATGTAATTATTTTGGTATATATTTCGTAATTATATTTGTAAGATACCTGTAAACCTAAGAGGAATGTCTAGGGCAAGGAAAGGGGGGCCTCATCTGCCCTCAGCTTAATAAATAAAAGTCAAGTTGGGTGACTAAGGAAGGCCCAAGGGGGTAGGGTTCAGGAGAGAGAGATCTGGGAAGGCCATGGGGAGGGCGGCCCCTGGAGGAGACTCTTGGCTGTGAGGGCGCACCCCGGCAAGGCGGGAGGGGGGGCTGGAGTAGAAGGGCGGGCCCCTTGAGGGTAGGGTGCGCCCAGGTGAAGGAGTCCCAGGGAAGGCCTTCGGGAGGGCGGAAGTCCTCGGGTGGGCCCTGGGGACGGAGGTAGCCCCCGGAAGGCCCTGGTGGGTAGGGCCGGCCCTGGGAAGGTCCCCAGAATTAGAGTTCAATATAGACAAATTTTCAGTGGATAACTTCTTCGACAGACAATCTATTGATGATTAGTATTTTTACAGACTCCGAGGTAAAACTAAGTAGAGATAAAATATGTTAAACATCTTGCCCTTGATTGTAAATCAGCAGAACAAGTTAATTCTTTCTCAACCAACGCCAACAAGTCTCATTGCGAAAACAAATTCTACAATTAATTTTATATCCGGTAAATGGGTAAATTGTAAGTAAATGAGCCTGAATCTATTCCTGAGTACTTTGAAGGTAATGTAATCAGCAGATAACCTGAATTCTCTAAAAGTGGATTCAAGGTGGAATAAATTTAAATCTCTCGAAAAAATTTAAAAACTTTTTTCAGGGCCGCTGCTTAAAACCTGAAGATTATTGAAAGAGCTTAAATGTTTAAATCGTGTTAATTGACTTAAAGTAAGGTTTTAAAAAACGTACACTCCACCACAGAAACACGCTGATAATATCGCGTGGTTGCAATTATCTTCATCTACAGCTCAAAGTTATAAATTTTCTTGAACGGCTGTCATGAAACCTACTGCTGGAGTATGAAATCGACTTGAAATATGTATCATTGATATGCTTGTAGAATACAAGCAACCTTTGCTCGTACAGATAATAGATATAGACGTTTCTCCGGATATACCTATATGCAAGCGATCAAAATTCTCATCATTTTCCACAAGTGTCATTGACTTGAAATTTTTACGACGTGCTGGCCATAGCGTGCGAAAAATGCGACTTTGAACCTCGGTGTTATAATTTTGACGCCGGAAGGTCCCGAAGTCTCCATTTTTTCCATAAAGACGCATTTGGGGGGATTTTCGGATTTTTTTTGAGGAGCTGCCTAGCAAATTAGGGAGGTGAAATTCGAGGGATCTCAGGAAGTCCTGTTTATTCAAAAAAAACTGCAAAGACATCTTCAAGGATTATGTTTTGTTGAACGCTAGGTCAAGGCAAATATTCTTCATAAGAATTGCACGTAAAAATCGTTTTGACAGTTTGCAGGCTTCATTACATTCGCAAAATTAAATAGGAAATTTTGCTTCTACGAATTCGAAACGAGTACCTAAAGAAAGGGAATTAAATGAGAATACTTACTATTCTTATATACTTTACGAGTCAAAATTACAGCAAACTGTACGAATATTTTGCGATTTTATTTCATAGTAAACAAAGTGTCCCCCTGGCGTTCAAGCGTTTTCTCATTTGAATGAATCGGGATTTTAAGCGTATGCCATACCAATGGTATGTAAGAATTTATGAAGAGGTCGAGATTTTCTGAAATGTGTATGAATTAATGCTATGATAAGTAAATTGCATGCACAAGATTACGGCCATTTCGGCTACATTTCGCAAAATTTTGAAAAATATATAAGGAACTTCTCGGTTGGATAGTTAATTCAGTATCACGGATGTCCTAGAGGAAGCGTTCTTCTATATTAATAATCATAGAAATGTCACCAAATGTACGTGAGTTCGATGCCAGGTGGGTGCAAACCTCCCTAATTGAAAACATTTCAGTGATTTTTAATAATATTTTTAATCACTTCCCGATAACGCGGAAACGTAAAACCAGGCAACTAGACGGAATTCATGGATATATTTCATATACGCAGTTCACTGTTTCCCTAATCATCCTGAGTTCGATACCAGAGCGCTATTTACATTCTTCTATGCATTGCAAATGGGATAAAGGAATTATATTTTAGGACCTTTCCAGGTCATTAAACATAATCATATCTTGTAAAAAGGTTCTGGGTTGGACACCAGGTGAGCTTACTTAATAAAATATGTAATGAATGCCGGATATTTCACATATTTCCATGAAGCATTCCCTAAAAGACAGAAATCGGCATGTGAAGGGCAGTCATGAACACGCTTAGTTGGGAAAGTGAAGAAAAAAAAAATAAACGCAACCCGCAGAGCACTGGTGAGAACTTTTCGCCAGCTCCCCTTTAACTACATGTATTTTTGGGGTTTTATTTTCCTCTCATACGGGACTCAGGAGCTTGTCTATCCTATGACATGGACGCAGATAGTTTAAATGAACCTTTTACTTAACGATCATGTTCGATTTTTTTCTCAAAGTCCTCTTGATTCTTTTCATCATGGAAAATAAAACATGCCTGCATTGTAAACTTCTCGGATGCCGGTGTCGTCTGCTAGAGCGATATAAAAAGCGAATCATCTGCCACACTTCCGCAAACTGTATTAAAACCTCGTTGATTATTATAATGTTAATTTTATGTATATTATAATGCATTAATCTGACTTAGTTTTTAATCGATCAATACCAAGTATGGCATAAAAATTCCTTAATAATCGTTTACCGCAATGAGATAAAGCTACTCTATCAAACATTATAATAGCTCATTAGGGTAATTAGAGATTTTCCGCTTCTGCAAATGTTTGTTCTAATTCATAATTGGGGCTCAATGTAGTAAAAGTTGTCAAAATTACGAATCTGTTCTTACAGCCAAATGCACTGCAATTGGTCATATTGACGGCAGAAACAAGCCCCTGCTTATTTACCTATTAAACCCTTAGAAACGCGAAAATAACAAAATTACTTCGTGTTACACATTGCTCAAACTACATTTTGTGTTCCAAAACGTTCGAACCACTCAATCAAACCTTGATAACTCTATATAAAAGCCGCAAAATCACGAAAAAACAATGCTTTAGTATAGGGAGGTACGAAAAGTTCTCACCAGCATGGCGAAATGCGCAATTTGCCGCTTTACCCCTGGCTTCACTTTTGGTCGCTAGAGGGAGATAGGATATGATACCCCTGTGGGTATAGCGATGGGTAAAAACGACCATTTTTGATGTTTCCTCGCTTCCCTGGTAGGGCGATTTAGACTTATTTCAACTCTAACAGACACCTATTTCCTATTTCTGCTAAAAGACCTTGGAAGCGTAATTAGCTTGCAAACCAGCTATAGCTTGCTATCCGGACGTGAGGGTGACATCTTTTTTTTAACACAAAGCAACATTTGCGACAAAAACACTGCTTAATTTAGTGAATATCAAGCTTATTTCAGGATGTGAAACTCGTCGATCGCCGCTACATCTGGCGTACAAATGCCTGAACTACCACAAAAAACATGGTCTCCGGAGGCCATTTCTGTAAATGGTTCACTAAAATAGACATATCTCAGTAACTACAAGGCTTAATAAGCCGCAATATTTCAAGTGTCTTCCCAGAAAATTTCATCGAAATAGGGCAATTTTTTAATAAAAAAAAATTATTTCCAAACAGTCCTCATCGATAACTTTACCTAGCGATGCTTTATTTGCGGCAATTGATCGGCGATGAGTTGAAAATCCGATTAAATAATTATCATGAAGTGGCGATAGTGATACATGCATAACGGAGATGATAAGAAATGTGATGAACTTTCATTATCCATTCAAACAAATTCGCGAAGAGGATTCGTGACGCAAATCTTCGTCCACCTTTCCTCCTTTTCTCCTCCCTTCCTCTAACTCCCCTCCATCCTCCTAAACTGAAAATCCTCCGCCTCGCACGGTTCCTGTCCTGCTTTCACCTTTCAACACGGGGCGTTCACTTCTATTAGATTGTTTTTCAGTGATTTTCAGTTCTTCGCGTGCAATCGAGAAGTTCACATCGAAAACGTATCTTTCAGAGGACTTACCTATATTGGCAAAGTGCAAGTGTGTTTCGTGCTTTATCACCAAGAAATTGTACTTCGAGTTTTTCTTGCTGAACATACAAGGATTTTAGTCGGTTTACGAAGTGCTGCGGAAAATAATTCGAGTGTCGCGCAGTTGCCCTAAGAAATATTGTGGAATTGTGACTGCAGTGCTTATTTATAAAATATTGCTGCGCCCAACGTTATTTCATGGAAATGCCGCGAACTATTATAAATACGCGACGCGGCAGTTACTAAGGACAATAATGGTAGCGAGAGAAAAATAAATAAACAGTTTGAGTTGTGTTTGGTGTTGAGCGTGTTGATGAAGTAAAGTTTCTGTATTGATTACGATCGGGAATAAAGTGTTATTTTTTCGGATTACGAGAGTTGAGTAAATTATCCCGAACCCCACGGCTCGTAACAATATCATTCATTTTCTGTCTTTAATTTTCAAAGTACACTTAATCCACTCAGTTAACGGAGAGTGTTAGGCGAAAGAATATACGTGTTAAGAGGTGTTGCTTTTGTGAGCGAAAATGGATACAGTGAGGTTGAGCAATTACTCGGCAAATTGTTTTTTCGTCACCAGTGGTCATCAGATATGTTGTAATGAATTCGCTCAAAATAAGGTTTTTTAAGTAGTGCTGTGATTTGTTATTTAAAGGCGTTATTTGAGGAAATCTAGAGGTAAGAAAATACTATCAATTGCTTCTTCATGCCGTATTTTTTAAACAAATTGCTATTTTTTTACTGTAAATATATCAAGTGACTGATCATATTTCTCACCTTATTTCCATATTTTTTTATGAAAATTATTATTCCTTCAGTTTATCTGAACAGAGACTTTATGGAAACTAATTTCATACTGTGCTTTAAATTTATGTTTTGTCGCTTTTTATTGAATCACAATGTTATTAAAACAATAGACCTTAAACGAAGTAATGCATTAGCTGATATAATGTCGATGTGCAGATTTGATCTAATCACATGACGGCTCATGAAAAAAAGTAATTCTTTAGAATCGAAGAGTATTTTCAATTGAAACATCCGAAATTAAATTGCTCAACCCTGTTGTATAGTTTTATCTAGAGGAACGACTGTAAGCTATTAATTTTAATTTCAGCATAGTACTTGTGGTGACATTAAATGTTGCTACGATGGAGTCAAACTGCTATTCTTTTGATTATATATCCACACGATCTAACTAAACCATAGCGTCCAGAAAGCATTATTATTTAAAATAATATTTTTAAATACAACCGTTTGTTTTTTATAATTTTTAAATTAAAGTTGATTATAATGAAAATAGACTTTATTTTGACAGCACTACGAAAGTCGTTTTCGGTTATTTTCTTGATATTTAATTAGGAAGCTTTGATTAAAACAATTAACTCTGGTGAGCAATATAATTTAAAACAAGATTTTCAAATATATCTTTTTGTTCTTTTAAATAAAATATAGTTGTAATAAAATAGGTTTTATTTTGAATACCATCACGACTACTTAAGTAGTTTTCTTGCTATTTTCTTAATTGTAAAAAAAATTGAAATAAACTTTTGATTTTACAAACTTTTTATGTAAACTATTATTTCCGATAAGCAGTATTAATTTAAAATACGATTATTAAAAACATTTAATTTTCATTGATATGAAAGTGGACTATAATGTAAGTAGATTTTATTTTGACATGAAACACTAAATTCAAAGTGCTATTCTTGGTACAATATATTAGTATTATTAATTATATTATTACAATTATAATATATTATTACAATATATTATAATTACAGCTTCCACTTCTCTCTTTCTCACTTTCATCTTCTTCATGTCCTTTATGAATTAGCCATCTCAATCTGGACCTTCCTCTCCTAGCGGCATGCCGTCTCCCTTCTTCGGCATTCCTGTTTCATGCATCCTTTCCACATGGTCCAAACATTATATTCTCAAAGATTTTGTTAACTTAACCACATCTTTCCCAATTCATTATTGTCTTTAGCTCCTCTTTGGTTCTCCTTTGCCATAATCCATTCTCAATGACAGGTCCGTATATTCTCAGCAATTGCTTTCAAATCTTACCAGGGCCATACTCTTGTGAGTGTCCATTTTTATGCTTCATAGGTTACCACTGGTCTGGTAATTGGTTTATATATTTGTATTTAAGTGTTTCTGTTTATTAACTTGAACTTGAGTATCTTCACATTTGCATGGTATGTATTATTCCTTGCTTGTATTCTCTCATTTATTCATATTATGCTTTTTTGTAAGTTATATATTTTATAGATATTTAAACTCTTCCACACTACCAAATTTTATCTGTTCTATCTTCAAATCCTGGGTGACTCTAGGTTTTCCAGAAGCATATATTTAGGTTTGCTGGTATTAACTATCAATCCAATTTTGCTTGCTTCTTTCTATTTATTTGTTAAATATTGTTCCTCTTGGATCTATTTTTTCTTCAGATTTGTGTAATCCTAGAATATCCTTGCTTTATTCCAGTTCTGAATTCAAATTCATTTTATTATGTATGTTTACTTTAGCCATGATCTTCTTCAATGTCATTATAATCAATAGAATTATTCTGGATGGAATTTCCATGTCCTCCATTGCTTCTCAGAGTTTGATCCTGTTTATACTATCAAATGCTTGTCTTAAATCTACAATAGCATATGCAGTTAAACATTATGATCATAGTATTTATCTAAAATTTGTCTGATTACAAACAGTTGGTCTATTGTACTTCTATTGGATCTACTCCCACACATAGAATCTCCAATTATCATCCCAGTTACTACTTTCAGCCTTTCTTTTATGATGATTTCATATACTATATTTAACAGTATTTTCCATCTATATTTCTCGAGAACCAGTTTATTTCGCTTTCTATATATTGGGCTTAGGATTCCCATGACAAGTTTTATAAATTTCATATAATTAACAAATTTTATTAATATATTAAGTTTTATTTTTAAACAGTTTGCTTTTTCTACGCAATATTCCAAATTCATCACCCATATACTCGGTGTCAGGGATATTCAATTTTTACTGAATATTTTTGCTATTTAGTTAGCATGTCCTTTCAATAACCAGGTTAACCATTAATATGACATCATCACTAATGAATTTTAAATTTATTCACTACAATTAGAGACAATTTTTCCCTTTGGAAGATGTCGGGTCGATTCCACCCAACTGACGTAACAATTTGGGATGCAAGTACTCGAGCGTTAAATAATAATTCTTCATCAACATCACCCTCTACTATCTGCAAAATGCTAACATTAAATCTTAGTTTTTAAAACCCAAAAAAACTGCGGTCAGATTTGACCTTAACTGTGTTCAATCTGTTTTGAAAACCTCCTTACCGGAACCTTCCACAGCTTCGTTCAAACATTCCCAAATGATGCATCAGAATATGAATGTACGGACGTATTTTATTCATGGTGTTCTTTCTTAGCCCATTTAGAGTGGTGGCCAAGATATGGCATGTTCTCATTAACAGTTTTGGGCATAAAGGTTTGGGCACATCATAAAATGTCTTCCAATGCATACACAGTGGCAATGATGTATGTGTGTTTATGTATGTATGTGTGTTTTTATGTGTGTGTATATGTGTTTGTGTGTGTATGTTGTATAGACAGTGTGTTAGGAGAATCACATTCAGAGAAGATTGCACACTTTCCCCACCAAAGCTAACTAATAACGCCCATAGCTCTGAAAACATTTGTAGCTATAGGTAAAAGCTAAAGTCAATACTATAGACATAAAGTTCCAATTTATTCTGAATCACGAAGATATATTTTATGAAATTTAATTTGGCTTTAAGCTACATCCTGGAATCTTATATGTAACTCACTTATTTTGCCAGCGTCAAAAGGAAACAGCTGATTGTATTTAGTAATATATGTAGTTTTAAAGTACTGTATTCATTAACCCTTAAACAACCAAGGGAGGGCTAAGAAATGTCCACCACTTTTCATTTTCAATATTTTCTGAACTTAATCTTGTTATACAGTTTTATAACTTCGTTACATTGTCAAATATAGGTTGTTAAAGATAACTATACGTTGATGCATTTTGTAGGTTTTTTTAAGCAACATAATGATAGCGGAAATAGGCACAAAATGACTCTCCCTTGGTCCAACCTGCGACATATCTTTGAACCAAATGGAATCATATATTTTGAAAAATAGTTTTTAATTAATTTTAATAATTTAATTTTGTTAAATTATACCTTTTCGTTGATTTATAAGCATAACTAACGGTGACTTACAAACTTATTTTCCAGATTACAGCTTTAAAGCAGGTACCATTGAGAAGAAGCTTTATCATATCCAATTCTTTGACGAGTTTAAAAAAAATAAAAATTTAATTATTTTTATGGCAGTCGTACAATTTTTAGCAACTAAAATCGTTGTAAGAAGTTTTTAAAAATCCAAGAAGACAATTGCTGAAGAGATATTATGTTTCTTTATTATTTTATCGAAAAAACCGAAGTGGACAATTTTGACCCTCCCTTTGTCCACGGAGTAACCAAAAAAAGGTTGGACCTTTAAGGGTTAAGCTACATCCATTGAATCCTAAATTTAACTCACTTATTTTGCCAGCGTCAAAATAAAACAGCTGGTCGTATTTAGTAATATATGTAGTTTTAAAGTACAGTATTCATTAATTGGAGAAAATACAGTTTTTGTGTTACCCAATCGGTTACGCTGTGGTTTCTTATTTCGGCGTTTTAGAATCTGCTGTAATATGCCAGAACTTTAAAATCCAGAAATACGAGAAAAGCTGTGAATAGCTTTCTTTCAAGATTTATAAAACGTTTTTCTTGGCTTATCCTAGATGGAGCCCAATTAATTTTAATAAAAATCTTTACTAGAGAAGTAAGATTCTACTTTAACCCTTCCTTGACTGTGCCCTGAAAACTTCCAAAAACAGCTGTGTGGGGTACTCAGCTACCCCAACGCTTTTTTCGCCAATATTACGTTGTTTTTTAGTTTTACTTTTACTCAACCTTTAATTATGTTTAGAAATATATTATTGATTATTTTGTTGAGATTATCTTTCAGTTTTCTTTGGAGGTTGGGTTAGAGTTGATGGCTATTATATGACGTCAGGCAAACCCAAAAACATCCCTTTAAATGAGATGATACTGTGATATAATTACTGTTAATGCTATAAATAATGAATCAATTTAAAAATCCGTAAGAAAGGGTGACTGAATTGCCACAATCGCACGACATAGCGTATAGCAATCCAAACGAAAGTGCTGTGCTGGGTACTTTGGTACCCCACTCGAAAACTAAAGATACTTTGGAAATGAGTCAGTGAAACGAATTTCTTTCAATTTCAAAACATAAAAGAAACATTGATGCACGAATGCATGGATTAAGAAACATGTGTGGTTGAAAATAAAACTTTTCTATCGAATATAGCTATTTTGGGGTCCTCCAGTACCCCGCAATGTCAAGGAAGGGTTAAAAGAACGGAGCAATAGAAAATATAGTTCAGAAAAAGAGAGAAAAATTGATTTATTATTCTTTTAAAACAACACATTACAAGGTTTAGAGATTTCATATAGTGATGAACAGTTTCACACACAAATTTGAAAAATGGTTTAAGTAAAAACAGCTGCTCGAAAATTACTCTTTGCATAAATAAAATTACAATTAGATAATTACAAGAGATACCCTCTTCTGCTCTGAATGTCCAAAAAGTCCAATCCAATAGTGTTTTCCTCAGCGGCAGCAGGCGTATGTGAAATGCTTCTGATATCAGATATTACAAATCCGACACTCGCATCCTGAATTGCTTCCGATTCAGCAGTACGTGAATCTGCTTTTGTGGCTGGTGGTTCCTCTGTGATCTATAATAAGAAATGGATGAAATCTCTACCACTTGAGGCAGTTTTTTATTCTCACCTCATATACAGCTAAGGATATTGTTAAAAATTAGGAGTCATACTGTTAAAAATTTAAATTTGGTTAATGGTAGATATCTGGGGGTTTTACCATTGCTTTTTTTCAGGTAGAAATTTCGAGGGTCTTCATCCTAATCTGACCCTTTAGCGAGTCTTGGCAACTTGGGAGCACCCAACCTTCCCATCAGGGGGGACCATAAGAAACTGACCGCGTGGAATACGATTTAAAAAGTAATAAACAATTCAAATGAGCAACAATTTATTATCTTTTTCATCTCACTTGTCCTAAGAGATATACAAGCATCTTTTGATCGACATTCTACGATGAAAATTAAGATTTTTCCTGGTTTTGCAAGAAATTACCCGTTGACACACGGCAACGTTGCTCAGTCAGATAGGCTATTGTTTTAAATATCACAATGAGGGTTGGTTTGAGGGGAAGGATTTCTAGATTTTTGCTAGGAATCCCCCCAAACAAACCCAACGGCAATGTTGCTGTGTGTCAACGGGTCATTTCTACCAAAATCACGAGAAATCTCAATTTTCATTGTAGAATGTCGATCGAAAGATGCTTGTATATCTCTTTGACAAGTGAGATGACAAAGATAATAAATTGGTGTTCATTTGAATTGTTTATGAGTTTTTAAATCGTATTCCACGCGGTCAGTTTCTTATGGTCCCCCCTGATGGGAAGGTCGGGTGCTCCCAAGTTGCCAAGACCAAGACTGACCAAGCTAAAGGGTCAGATTAGGATGAAGACCCTCCAAATTTCTAGCTGAAAAAAAGTAACATTGAAACCCCCAGATAACTACCATTCACCGACTCTAGTGCCTAAAATTTGTCTGAGTTGTCACCTGGTGTAATTGCTTGGATTCAACCAAATGATCGCAATAAACTTTGGCGTAAGGCTAAGGTAGTGAAACAGGTTGCTCCCAGATCATACAAAGTGGTTATGGAAGATGGTGTCGAATATAGATGTAAACAAAGAGACCTTCGGGTGTCAAAAGAAGATTGAGTGAGTGCGAATTAGATGTTGATTTCCCAATTGTGAGGTCGCCTATAGAAACGCAACCACCTTCTCTCTGTAATCAAAATCATAAATGTACCGAGAATCCAAATTTTATTTATTACTCCCCTAAGTGATGGTTTATTAAAAAAAATAACTAAAGAAGGGGAGATGTGACGGGTGAGGCCTTGGCAACTATTTGTTTGTTTGTTGATTTCTGTCTGTATTGTTGTTCTTGGAACTATTGTGGAACATTAAAAATCTTTCATAAAAAAGCTTACAGACTTTATGTTCATTATCCCGACTGGTACACTTTTTACAAATAAGCATCATCTATAATTTGAGGTAATGTCTTCAAGTCTTGAATCAATATGCATCATGTTGCATCGGTTTTTGTGTGTGTATGGGATTTTGCTACGTTTTAATCATATGCTTGGGGGGAAAGCTGCATGATTGAAAATTTGTTTTTAATAAATTAATCACACATATTATTAATAAACATTTCTTATATCTACTGCAGCATACAGTGCTACCATAGAGTAACTATAATAGAGGGTTAACCTTATGGGACAAAATTACTATTATGTATTATAATAATACAGTAGAACCCCGGTAATCCGGACACTCGCTAATCCGGAACCCTCGGTAATCCGGACTGTCCATTGGGAGTTATGCAAACCCGCAACTTCTTCTTGTGAACATATAAACACGCATATTAGTAACAAGAAACGAGAGGTGAACATACTATTTGAAAAATGTCTACATTGGCTGCAATGATGAGATGGAGAGCGAAGTAATGTGACGAAATTATCAGAACAGTAACGGCAGAAGATGATGATGATGACTACGACGACCACCACCACCCTGTGGACTCGGTCAAAATTTCTCTTTCTGAGGCTTTGGCGGCACTCAATACATCATTAAAGTGGGCCGTGGAGCAAAATTTCGAAGCGCATTAAATTATGCTCTTTAGATGTTTTAGAGACACGTGCACTTGATTTAAAAATAAGAACGGTCGCGCAAAAGAAAAAACTGACTTTTTTGCTCGCTGATAATATTCATTCACTTTATATGTTGTAATACCATCTGTAATATATACATGCATTATCTATACAATATAATTTTTGAGAAAAAAATGTTATTTACTTTATTTTTTATAAAACCTCGCTAATCCGGAAACCCCGCTAATTTGGACGCCTATGTTCCTGAATTCGTCCGGATTACCGAGGTTCTACTGTACTATTATCTATTATGTCGGGTCGATTCCACCAGACGTACTGACGTGACAATTTGGGGTGAGAGTACTCGTTAATCATTAATTGTCTCAAAATGTAGTGAATAAATTTGTAATTCATTAGTGATTATGTCATATTAATGGTTAACCTGTTTAATGACAAGCAAACTAAATAGCAAAAAGATTCTTTAAAAATTTGATATCCCTGTCGCCGAGTATATGGCTGATGAATTTGGAATATTGCGTATAGCAAACTGTTTAAAAATAAAATAACTTTTAATACATTAATAATAATTGTTAATTATACGAAATTCATATAATATCTCTAAAAATTAAGGTGGAAACAAGGTCAGAAATGCAATATTTTACGTAAAGGTCTTTCATCTACCTGGCACTGCTGGTAAAAATAATTTGTTTAAATAGTTAAACTTCTGATTTGGCAAAAATGCATGACTGGTTCAAAACATTCTAAAACTCAGCTTCTATGAGAAAGAAAAAGCACTAATAAAAAGGTATGGAATTTTAAAATTCACATGGGTCGACCCAGACGCAAGTACTCGAGGGTTAAAGGAAACAAAGTTTCACCTAATAATCAATCAAGAATAAAATTTTAGCAGTTTTTCAATAAGGACTAGATTCACGATTAGTTAGTCCCATAAACCTACAGCCGTCTGCTCCTAATTCAACACGCTAACAATCTGGGCTGAGGAAGCATGAGGAAAATTTCTCCCCTTAAAAAGTACTCAAAGCAAGAATATTAATACACATGCAAAGTTAACGCAATTTAATTAATAATATGAAATTGTAGAATAAAAATAAGTAACTATAAACTATTATAGTTCCTTATACCTCAAAGATTGGTCTCCGATCCTCTTCCTCTGATTTTATTGTAAATTCTTCATGTAGACACTCAGGAAATACCATAACTTGCTTCTAAAAATTTAATAGAATAGGATATTTGAATTCCCAAACCAATACTACATATATTTGTATGCCTTTCAAGGGCAACACCCAATTTATTTACCATAATACCATTTCTTGTAATGAGAAGTGTATTTGAATGGTTCCTGTTAAGTCTACGTCCCATTGTTGAGAGAACATTAATTTCATTAGACACTCTTATATTTCCCTGCAAAATATTGGGATTGGATTCAATTCTTCCAGCCTAAATATGGATAAAATGCACAATCATGCAAATTACACTTAATCAACAACCCCTTAAGATAATCAATCAATAATAATGACATCAACATTAACCTCCTGTCCATCTTGAGTCCCACTATTTTCTCCTTTCCCTTCAGTTTCAACAGCTTTCTCTACCCCACTAGCACCCTACATTAAAGTAGATTTTTGTGGATTAGAAAACTTTATAATAATAATATTTATTAATCCAGAGACAAACATCGGCATGTATTATTCTATCATAAGTAATGTTGACATACACAGTGAGTCCCTACCTGTTTTTAAGAATAAGTGTACTGAACTTTTATTGTACTCTGTATAATATATATGTGATAGTGCAATATTACTTATTATTTGTATGTATTTTTTTCTTTTCATTTTGGCAATCTTAATTTATATTTTAGTAGTATACCTATTTCTATGTATTGATTTATTTTAACGACAAATGATTTGTATTTAATGAGCAATTGGGCATATGCCCGTAATAAATATTATTATTTTCTTGGCTATACCTCAAGTGTATCTTGACACACACTAATTGCTCTACTCTCAGTAGCCTCAGCTGGTTCACCTGCCTCAATCACACTCTAGAAAGAAGGATTACAGAAATTAAATTATAATATTTACCATTGACGATAGAAAATTTAAGGAATAGAATAAATAGGATGAAGTTTAACCTCAGAAAGGATTTACGCTGAGCAAATAAATATATATTTCTTATAATCGTCCCTATGCTATTTAACAACTCATTATTAAAGAATCATATAAAGTGTCCTTATCTTTTATCTTTAATTAATCTAAGGGTTACAACTGTTCAATCAAGATCTCATTCCACATGTATATACAAATTGTATGTATCACCTACCAATGTTTCGAATAATGACAGATTATAACATCCTTTGCAAATCAATAGATATTTTCCATGTACCGAAAAAATGTATTCAAACATTTTGTTCGTCAATGTGTAACTTTTAATTTTTTTTCATCGTTTTATTGACTAAATGTAATTACCTGACTATTGTAATGTTTTGTAAAAGGACATTTGTCCATTTAATAAATGTTATTTTACTTTAAAATTGAAAAGCACATCAAATTGTCTCGGACGAGCACACCTATGTGACAAAAATTAATGAAAAAATTAAAGATATAATAGAGAATTCTACCACAATCGAAATTCCAATGTATAATTATCGCTCTACATCCTCTACATCGACCTCTCACAAGTATGCAAACATGACAAAGCGCATATCAATGGGATAATTCACTCACGTTTAGCTCTTTTTTTCTGAGTTCCCATAGCTGTGACCTTGCACAGTGGACGTTCACCTTAAACAATTCGAATTCTTGCATTTTCCAAAAACATGGTTGACAGATTTGAGACGGGAGACCATCGTCTCGGTATATCTGGAAATATTAATCATACAACGTTATTCGTAATCATGTGTTGTAATCACCGTGCATGTAAATGCAGGGTTACAATACTTCGCTGGCGAAAAACCAGTACATGTTAAATTTTTAAGTGAGTTAAAACGAAAGATAACCGATGAGTCGCTTAAAAACTTTGTATCATAACATTTTACGAGTTTGTTAGCTTCCTCCAATATGAGCGCAGTTTAGTCATATCCTTTGTCTTATCCATACGTTTCTGGAGTCCGGAACCTCGCACTTTTAATTAATCTGAGTTTTCAATCAAATCGGGAAAATTAGACCGGGACCATCCCAACGAAGCGGGAGTCTAGGACTATAAAGCCGGCGCCAGACGATGCTACGAACACCTTCCAACGTTGGAAGCTTGATAGTTCGTAGCATTGTGTAGCAGAGTATCGAATATCGAGCTTACAATGTCAAGCGTCAAACGTTCGCGTTGGAAGATGTTCCGACTGTTGTCGGTCTTTGTGACCCGAGTCAAAGGAAGTCTCGAGCATTAGGGGGAGGAGGAAGGGGGTTAACAATGGACAGAATGGGAGAATAATTAGTAAAGTTAATTAACTTCAAAGTTAGTTAATTTACTAAATAACAAATTATAACAAAGTTTCTGTTGAAACATGGGTAAAGAATCTTTAGTAGAGATTCGGTTAAGCCTTGGCTATGTGGCCATTCCGTTGTGTGTTACTTCGAGTTTTTTTGTAAATAGTGAGTTTTGCCGTATTTTCATTTCTTGGATCCTTCAAATTTCATCCATACTCCACTTAAGTTTGCTCTAAAAAATTGACAGCTGCTTAGTATTCTGTAAGTATTTTATTGACATAGCACTCTCGCATGGCCACGTTTTGAACTGAGCTGCTGTATTTGTCGTATTCCATCATATTTTTATAACTTTTTTTTTCCAGAATTTGCATTATTGAACTAAATATTGCGATTTCACTAATTTTAAATGAATGTCGAAGAGTCAGATGAAAATCCCACCTCGCCCTTCTGCGTTGTTGGGGAAAAACTTTCGTCAATTTGCCATCATGGTTCATTTTATTCCAAGAAAATTGGGCTGCAATATGTGCACAATTTATCATTGCACGAAAAAGTGCTCATTTCTCTGCAATCGGAGGTTGAGATCACAGAGTACGATCAAATCTGTTTCTACATATCACAAAGCAATGTATTTAGAAAAGTATTAAATTAAGCAAAAGTCATGCTGCAACCCATTTAACAAAAAAAACATACAGCTAAACATGGGCTGCTGAAAGTCAATCTAGCCTTGTCTAATGATTTGCAAAAATGGGCAAAAAAAAATGTGAAGCCTGGTCAAAAATTTGTTCCAAGATATACAGCCAAATATGTTTCTATGGTCCAAAACACTATTGACTCTTCGTCTTCGGAAAATTGCGATATGGATATTTCGGACACGGTAAATAGAAGTTTTACTGATTTGGGATCTACTCCGTTAAGAATTCGGAGAGTGAGTAGTAGGGGTAAAGTGAAACTGCGTGTAACGAAAAATTGAACACATGCAGGAAGTAGTAGCAGACAAAATAACGTTAGCTACAGGAATACCAGCTGAAGATATAGGTCAACCTAGTCAGTGTGATGTTGAGGAATACTCGTCATGCTGATCTAATAACCGAAATTCAAAAAAAAATTAAAATATCCGATAGATCAATGAAAGTTCAACTATTGACATTGGCCCCAAAGAGTTGGTCGAAAGCACTTACAGCGAAAACATTTGGGGTATCAGAATGTACGGTGAAAGCAGCACGGCTGGTATTGCATGGCAATCGGGCGTGACCCCTACGGCGATGGGGTTACTGGTTCAAATGCCAAAACTGGTAGTGACGATGTCACTACCAGTACCAGTCATGGGCCAACGAAATAAACTAAAAATGTCTACATAAAATAACCAGGACGATAAACAACAGAAGACATGTGGCGCCACCATAGCAACGTTCTCAACTTTGTTAATTTTTTTAGGGCTGTAGGTGCTCGCGATGAAAAACCAAGTGTACTTTTTTAAGAGGTTTGAATCATGCTCTTTTAAATGAAAATAATTTACAAGAGTATCGAAAAGGTTTTTCTTTTCTAAGAACGGGCAGAAAATAACCTATTTTTGTCGTTTTTACAAATGTCATCCTCATAGTTGTCCCTATTTCTAGGGCCTTATATGCTCGAGATAAAAAACTAGATATACTTTTTTAGAGGGTTAAAATCATTCTCTATTTAATAAAAAAATTTCAAAAGAAATTCCAGAGGGTCTTTTTTTGTAAAAGCGGGGTAAAAATAGCCTATTTTTGGCTTTTTTACAAAAATTGTCAAATGTTGACTCAATTCTTAAAATAATGGAAAGTACTAGGAATATGAAATTTTATCTGTATAAACTGTGTATTGATATGTTATCATGCGATAAATTTCACGTTGATTTTATCATTTCTTCTTGAAATATAAAAAGCCAAAGTTTTAAATTTTTTTCGATCCGCAATTTTTTGCGCCAGTTTTGCACAGAATTTTCTGCAAGGAGGTCGCTCTTACAGTTATTTTTATTACTTTGTTTAATAAAGCGCAAAAAGTTGTTTAAGATAGCCAAAGTGTGTTTACTTCATAAAACAATTTTCTGAGATACGACGCCTCAAAGTTATTGAAAACTCATAGTCATGTTGAAGAAGGCAGCGACACGGGGTCAAACAATCTTCTATATCTCAGCAAGTATACCATCGGCGAATGTAAAACTGTACAAATGTTCATACGAGATATGTGGAAATATCCATACAAAATTTCATCGAAATCCGTGATGGTCGAGCGGGGACCACAAGACCACTTGGCATGGAATGGCCCATTGTAATTTAAGAACAGCTATATCTACCATACTGGAAGAAGCGTAGAATTAATATTAAATTGAATTCATACTCATATGCTTTGAATCCCACCACTGGACCAAATATAACACTGCAGCATCTCTTTATTCCATTATTTGCATTTCCGTGTTAGAGGGCAGTACCGAGAGAATTTCTGTAAAATAAATACAAAGATGATTAATAAAACATTATGTGATCAAGAATACAGGTATTGTAATTAAAGGACAGCTATATATACCATACTGGAATAAGCGTAGAATTTATATTAAATTGAATTCATACTCATATGCTTTGAATCCCACCACTTGAACAAATAAAACACTGCAGCATCTCTGCATTCCATTATCTTCTTTTCCGTGTTACAGGGCAGTCCCAAGAGCATTTCAGTAGAATAAAAACAAAAATGATTAATAAAACATTATCTGTACAAAAATGCAGCTATTATAATTAAAGGACAACTATATCTACCATACTTGAATCAGAGTAGAATTAATATGAAATTCAATTTATACCCAATAAGCATAGTGTCCCACCACTGGACCAAGTAAAACACTATGTAGCAGTAATATTCTAAAGAAAAAGATCTGATGTGGCCTACACATGACTTTTCTGTATTAATTGAAAACTGAATCCTATGCAGGTAATATATAAATAACTCTAAAACAATGAGTGTTACAGAAAAATTTTTTATACAGGCTTTTTAGTAAAAAACATTATACACAACTTTGGTACATAATTGTGTATACGTACATTTTGACAGAGATATGTATGAAAAACTTCCATTTCTGGATAAACAATAATTTCCGGTTAAACATTATTCGGGAATAACTCTTTAAAAATCAGTTTTACGAAAACATGTTTCATACAAAAGTTGTAGTAAAATTCATTATCTATAACATTTTTGTGTAAATGTATATACCTAGATTGCATTCTGACAGAGATATGTATGAAAAACTTCATTTTCTTCATTAACAACAACTTCCGGTTATCCATTATTGAAGAATAACACCTAAACAATCAGTGTTACGAAAAAATGTTTCTACAAAAGTTGTAGTAAAGTACATTATCTTCAATTTTTGTGCGTTAATGTATATACCTATTTTGCATTCTTACAGAGATATTTAAGAATCAAAATTTTGTTCCGGATAAACCGTAACTTCCGGTTAAGCGATATTCTCCAAAAACTAATCAACTCTTGACATTGTTAGGAATATACTAAATATGAATTTTGAAAAGGATCGGATAAATGCTTTTTAAAATAGAGCGCCCACAAACTTTTTAACCACAGACTGACAGATAGACGGACACACAGATAGACATGTTCGGGAAAATAGCGAAAACGAGCTCTATGGGCCCAAAAATATCTATTTCCGTCTAAATCTGGAGGTCAAATTTTTTTGCGAATACAATACTTTCTCTATACTACGTATAGGGAGAAAGTAAAAATAAGGAAACAGATAATTAAATAGTAATTCGAACACAAAAAATGTGTTTTAATCCAAAAATACTATTCTTATAGTAATATTAACGATCATAATGACGTAGTACACTTTACTCAAACATTTATTTGAGTATAATGACTATTTCAGCGTATACATTACTTAGTAAGTCATTACTTAATTAGTATATATTAGTATATACCTTATTACATTCTCCATATACGAAGTACAGAGAAAGTATTGTTTTCATGAAAAAATTCGACTTCGAGATTTTAACGGAAATACATATTTTGGGGTCCCTAGAACACGTTTTGACCATTTTCGTAATGATGTCTGTGTGTATGTGTGTGTGTGTGTATGTATGTGTGTCTGTGCTTGTGGGCGCTCTAACGTGAAAACTATTGTTGGTATCAATACCAAACTTCATATATAGTACTGTGGTGTGTGCTGTCAGAGTTGATTAGTTTTTGGAGTAAATCGGTCAACCGGAAATCGAGCTGTATTCATTAAAGCTCATTTCCGGTTTTCAAAATATCTCCATAAATATGATATATACGTATATATTATTAATTATAAAAGTTTTAGATAATATGATTTACTATAACTTTTGTATTTAACGTATTTTTGTATCACCGGTTGATTAGGAGTTATTCGTGAAATACCGATAAACCGAAAGAAGATGATTATGTAGTTTGTGGGCGCTCTTACATGAAAACTATTTGTCGGATCAACACCAAATTTCATATATAGTACTTTTATTACAGTCGTTAGAGTTGAATAGTTTTTGGAGTAAATCGGTTAACCGGAAGTTGATCTTCATTCTTCAAAACTCATTTCCGGTTTTCAAAATATCTCCATAAATATGATATTTAGGTATATACTATTATTTATAAATATTTTAGATAATGCAAATAAATATAACTTTTGTATGAAACATATTTTTGTATCACTGATTGTTTAGGAGTTATTCATGAAATACTGATAAACCGGAAGTTGCTGAATATGTACTTTGTGGGTACTCTGGGCTCTATAGGCGAAAGGCCAAATTCATCGTTTTCTATCGAACATGAACCGAAAAACATTATTTATTATGTTTGTGACGTAAAAGATAATAATATATTAATAAATCACTCATCTTCCAAGTTTAGATGGAATATAGAGTTCGAAATTACTGTCGTAGATAAATATTTACATCTTATATATGGAGAAAGTCATGTGCTGGCCACATCAGATTTTTGTACATTGTATTCAAATTAAACTCAAATTCTTCTATTTTCCATTCGCTATCCTTTTCGCTTTTCTACGATATAGTAATAGATATTTTAACGTCTCAGACCGATGAGGAATACCGGAAAAATAATATAACTTAACACGCGAGTAATATTACTACTTCTTGATGTTGTAGTACTAGTAATATTGTTGAAAGTGCTTCGACAGCTTAGGTCATCTCACGCATTGGCTCCAACTGGGAATCGAACCCGGAACCGCTTTTACCAAAGGAAAACGCGCTGTCCACATGACTGTCCTCGTCCCCCTCCATTGAAGGTCCAGGTCCCAAAAAGTCATTTAAATATCAGTAATCTCGCTTACTTATTCAGCATTCCGAAAATATCATAAAAATAATTAAACTATTTGGGGCAATCTCAAGATGTCGCTTGATAATTCTTGGTTGAACGTCCTGTGGAAATCACTCCACACAAATTGAAATTGAAATCTCTATTTGAATCCAATGAAAATTCTAAAGCGAAATGGAAAATTATTAGTAAATGAATAAGCAAGACGCTTAAAATTACAGCTATTCATCAATTCAAATTCTAATATTTTTCAGTACTTCCGTTATAAGAAGAGTAGAAAGAATTTACTGAAGTCATAAGAATATATTATGAATGATCATATCCGAAATTCAACTCCGGCAGTTCAGTTGAAGACAAAACGCTGTGATAGCAAACATCTTAAGCTAAAGTTGATTTAAATATTAAGAATTCGTAACTGATAGAAACTTAGGATTTTAGAGTGAAGATAAAAATACACCGTTTTAAAGAGAATCATAATGTACATACCTATTATTTAAGAATAATACGCAAGATAAATTTATTTATTATTTTATTTATTTATTTATTTGAATTTGAATCTAATATTGATAGAAAGGTATACAGAAAGAAAGCATTTCAAAGATAACTAATTGAAAAAAAAACAAGTTAAGATTCAAATATAAACTCCATTGATATGACATCAGCTATTGATTTCCATTGCTAATCCTGAATTAATTTCATAAAACATTACGTAAGGTTTTCTATTCGTCTGCTTTTATTATTAATAAATTATTGTGAGATATCTAATTCAATTTCTTGTGAGAAAAACTTCGACTCCAAAGTCAGGAGGATGGATTCATGAAAACTAAGGACAAATGGAATCTGAATCATAGAAGTTCGTTTAACTGTAATTCAAGGTTAAAGAAAGAGAAAGATAAAATCGACGCGAGAAATAGCTGACTAAACTGTCAATGTCACAGTTTAAACACCTTATTTGCTAACACGTACAATTTGTTTGGCATAAGAAACGAAGTAATATTATTTGTACTCGAATGCAAAAATAAACCATTAGAACTTAATCTACCGCTATTCATGATGATGTACTTAATTACCAAATAAATGAGAGCCCCGATGAAGTCCCCGAAACTCTTGACGTCAGGAAATATCCAATATTTTAATGAATATACACTTCTGTAATAAAATTAATCAAACATTAATTCAGGTAAACTTTGAAATCTGATCGAATACACTATGATTCGAACCTTTTATCCTTTTACAATTCAAAGTTTAACGGTTTTCTCGACAATGAGACCGGCAGCAACTTCTCACTCTGTGACGTCTCCGAAGTAACTAAAGTTTAAACATTCAGAATAACCAAATACTGTGCTGTGATTGTTCGTTCAATTAACTATCACTTACTCCCATTTACCCACTAGCGTTCATAGTTTTCATTAATTATAATCACCACCGAAATAAGATTAATCAAGCGAAAAATAATTAAATTTAGATTAAATAGATATTGAAAAATTTATATTAGTTTATAACTCCTTGATAATAATCCGCGTAGATTTCTCGTCTCCCCCGAGTCACGTTACGACTCATAGTTAAATAACTTTCGTCAAATATCTCATTCTGCTAATGTTTTTCGTGAAAAGACTCGAATAAAAATAAATTAAATATTATATGTAAGTATTGTTTTATATCATATGAAAGTCTTGCAATAATGAAACGCGACAAAGTGAGTATCGATCTGCGAATTTGAATCGGAACATAATTTTATAAGGATAACTAATCCAATGATGTAATTATAATAAAAACGTAAAAAAAATTATGTTTGGGGAAAGTACTTATTGTATATAAACAGTAACTCTTATAACATTTGCTTTTGTATTGTGGAATATCTCTCCAAGGAAATGAGATGAGATGACACTAATGTCATGATAGGAAGCTAGCAATAATATTTACAAGAGAAAATCATGCAAAAGTATTATACTTTTTATCTACTTTTGGATACCTACGCAAAAGAATCCCTGAATGCAGTACTTGATCAATGCTTCCTTCGATGGAACATCTTGGGACGCAACTTAATCAAAACCAACAAGGTCCTCGTATAGAAGAATTGCTCAATCTCTCATCCGAGTGATATTAAGTTAACTTGAAAAACATATTAACTCAGCATATAAGGGTGATATTTCTCGACGTTTACACGCTTATGCTTGTTTATGCTATAGTATACGTGATACTATGAAATGTACTTTAAATTCCTTGGTTCGACAGGTAATAGATCGCCTTGAACAAAGAAATCCAAAGCGAAAGAATCCAAGGTCGTTGGAACATCGAGATAAACGAAACTCTTCACAAAATATTATTCACTATTTTTGAAATGAATTTTACCGAAAAATGAACGGAAAGGGAAAGCTAAAACATCCTTTTGTACGTATGCAAGTAACTCTCACTTCTCTTTACAGAGATTTAGAACGAGGCGGGAAAGCGAAAGTTCATGCTAATGACTCACGAAGCAAAGCAACAAGCCAAATCGAAAAATATCATGGCTCCCGAAATGAAGTGCTTCACTATGACTAGTTCAGTTATAGCGCAATATCAAAGTCTGCCGATGAATATCATCGTATAATTTTATCTGAACTTCGGGTTAATAACTTACATCGATATTCCTCATAGAATAATGCTTTGGCTGTTGCTAGTTAAAGCTGTTACATTTTACTTTTATAGATATTAAGAGTAAACGCGAAAAAGTATGCGTTTATTAGTGACTTATGGGGAAATGCACCTAATTTAAACCTAGTAGGTAGGAAAGGAAAAGAAAAAGAATTGAAAGAGATGCAAAGAATTGTGAAGTTATGCAGCTCAGGTTCATAATATTCAAGAACGATATCCCATGAAAGAATTTAAGTATACAGTTTAAGAGAAAGTTTTATTATGAATTTACTCTCTAATTGAGATTAATCCACAATAAAAATCTGTATCAATCTATCTTTCTCTAAGAGAAGGGCTTTTCATATCCTTACGCAAGACAGAGCGCAATTTATTTTATCTTATGTCAGCGCTCACTTTCATTCCACCTCCTTGTCCTCAGAATACGAAAAAGCGAATAAAGGGAAACGGAGAGGTTAGGATACTGGATTAATCTTTAAAACGCGTAAGCGAAAGTGTAATAAACGATTGAGTTGCAGAGAAATGACTCAACGACCAAAAAAAGCTCTGAAAAGGTGAATAAATTGCCTTGGCTCTTCTATTATTCTATTACATTCCAATCGTTGCTTCGACAGCGAATATATATATTAATACCGAAGAGCATGCTTTACCATATGCACTTGAGTTTCGAAGAGTTATGTGGAACGACAGCGTCGTCCACTGAATAAAATGATAAAGCATACAACCGGAAAGTAAATGTTTTAGGTTGGGTTTAGTTGTTTATTTCTCGAACGTCGGCTATTCTTCAACAAACATCCGAAGCGGATGAGAGTTTCGGAACGATATCTGCAAATATCAACAAATTATATGGCTCACGAACACCTTTAATTGATCGTATCACATGGTCTAATTCTATCTAAAAAGTCTTAAATAGGGTCTAAATAATATTCTTAAAAACGAAAACCTACGATAGAATATTTATCTACCAAAAGTGATATAATATCTATGCTAATGTAAAAACAGCCTAATTTTATAAGGGTGGGGTAAATGCCAGCAACAAAATTCAACAGGGTTTCTGATAATTGATAAAAAAAAAGACTATTAAAAGTTTCATCTGATTAAATTATAACGAGTACGAGTTACACATACACTGTTAGTAAGTGTCTGCTGATGGCCGGTCGAGGTGTAGGGAACCATATTGCTACAAGACATAATTGTACTTCAAAATACAAAATACAAAAATACTTAAAATTCTAATACTGCAACTTCCGGCAATGAAGAACCATCCGAATTATGGTAAATAATTAATAATTATGGAATTATGGAAACCATCCGAGTTATGCCCAGCTTTCGTTTGAAAAATTACAATCTGCATCAATGAATAACTACAATTATACTTAAGATTAATAAATGGAAGGCACCAGATAAATTATAATTTTATTATTACAATTAACTCGCGATGCAATAAACCACTCCTTTATTCTGATGCTAAAGAACGAATATACAGAAGAAATATTTGCTTAAGCAGTTGACGTATAATCTAGCTGTGAATACGCGGAATGTTTTCCTCGAGTTATTTCCTATTTTATAAAATAGAATAACTATCGTTATATGTACATTAGAAAGTTAGAGTAATTGCTTATCATAATCATGAATAACTGGAGCTCTACACTTAAATTAATCACTTTTGCAGAGCTGCGGAGATTTCGAGTAAGAACTCCCTCATCATATCGCTTTGAATTGGAATGCCTCTTAGCATTGTCTTACTTAAATAAGCACAGTTGTTTGATTAAAACCCGTCCCTTTAATTTCACACCCATCCTAACAGTTATATCGGAATTTCATGCACTTTCTAAGCTACTACTACTACCAATTTTCTTGCAAAACTCATTAGATTCAATAAATTACACACAGTGCATTTTAAAGGATCCAAAATATTCTAATCAAGCATTTTTCCACTTGAACGGCGAATTAAATAATGTATACAACCGCCATTATATTATGCAAAAATATCAATAAAATATAATTAAAGATTAAAGTATTAAGTGCGCTCACCAAATTGATCAAATTTCGTTCCTCACGTTTCCTCCGCGAAGGTCATTCCGTAGACATTCCCTTTCGAAACGAAGTACAGCATCGGTACAAGTAAGTAAGTATGTACATCCACCGATGAGAGGATAGAATTTTCATCTTTTAAAACCTGGAAAAAAAAGAAATACCAAATAAATAAAACATCAATTAATTTCATCCAGACAACTACTGAACTCAACGCTCATGAGAAGGTATAGTTTATAACTGAAAAGTTTAAAATTAGAATGTCCGTTACATGAAAGCACTATTTTAGTGCCATCTATGGTGTTATATATAAAACATAGGACAGGTGGAATGCTAACAATCGGATAATTAAAGTAACAAATTTTTAGGGACAGCGATGAATATCGAAAAAATCATAGATTCGATTTCATCAAATGAGATAGCGGCTATCCATTTTGGGAATAAAACACGAAACGTATTTATCAATACAATATTAATGAAGTATAATTTTAATCAGAGGCTCAAGGATTAGTGAAAAGCATTATTAAACAGAAGACTAAACCAAATATAGATCGCATGGAGATAAGAACACCGTGAAATCCCAACCATGGCATAGCGAGAATTGAAATATAAGAAATAAAAAATTTGAGATTGAATATATGTAGTTTGAATCAGCATGGACCGCTAAATGCAATTTTTAAATGCTGCTTTCCGATAATTTTGCCAGACGGATATTGCAAACAGCAGTGTGTAGGTGAATCCCGTTTTCGAGTCCCACAAACTTTTCATTTAGCGCTATTTCTCTTAAATTAAGCATTCAGGGGGGTATTACCATTGATCATTTAAGCTTCAACTAAATTTTCTCTGATTCGCTTAAGTCAGCCACTCAAGAACTTTAGACAGAACGTAGTCATCAAATCAAATTCAAATATGATTACTAAATCGTATTTTAATAGGAAAATACGTGGAGACTAAATTTTATGCGAATGCATTTTGTATGTATGTTAGGATTTAAGCGTAGCCCGAACCTCATATATTATACAAATACGGAAACTACACACGAAATTCCGCCACAATAACTTCTAAAATGCCGGAACTCTTAGCTCAAAAAAGCAATTATTTCTTCAAAGTAAGACCGCAATCAATATTCAAATATGGTTTAGTCGATCAACTTACCATTAATAGGAAATCCTCGGTGACGACCACGAACATCTTCAGGTCTTCAAACATTGTTCTTTATTTTTTTAAAGGAAAATTCGTTTAAGGAATATTCGTTATCGCAAAAAGAAATCGAAATGCTTTAAAATGTCACTTACTTTTACTAGTTTCCAAATCCAACGGAAGTCAAACAATTTAAATTTTAACGGAAATTTTAAAACAATTGACATAACTTCCGCACCAGACGGGGTCCAAGTAACAACTGAGGAAATTTCCATTAGGACAACGGCTGAACAAGAGAGCTGAAATCTGATTGGTCGAATTACGATAATCCGTTGCTGTCCCCCCCTCACAACTCAAATAAAAAAATTTCATTAATAATAATTATAATTAAATTGGCATTCAATTTTATGAAGTACCTTCTTTATTCATATTAAAAATTGTTTAGAATATTAGTTTTCGTTAATAAAAGTATTTATTTATATTTCGAGTTAATTTTGTCGTTTCCTCCAATGGGAATGCTCGTAACATCGTAGATTTTTACTGTCTAATTATAACTTTAGAAATTGTAATATTTCTACTTGTTTACCATGATTACTAAAAATCGTATAACATTTAAAAAAATATTAATACAATTAATTACTCCTCGTCGGCCATAACGAAAGAATATATTTAGCGCATCAATTCACTTCGTGGACTCATTTTAGAACGCATTTTTAAGATTTCTTCTCGAAGACATTTAAATTGATCGAAAAAAATGTATTTATTCAGAAAGATCTACTCATTGAGAATGAACGAGTGCATTACATTATTCTGGAGAATTAAAATCGCTTCGGCTTGAGAAAATTTTCATCACCTCCTAAAATAAAAAGGAGACGGACTAATAAAGAATGCAATCGAGAGTAGTATGTTAGAGAAATTTTTGAAAGACAACAGAATGTTAGAAGAACATAGTTTCATATCCTTTACTTACACGTTTTATATAGCAACTCGAGTCCTACGTAGGCCTTGTATCCGTCTTGGAAGAAGAGCTGAATTCTAAAAGCATTTCTACCACATTCCATTTCGATCACAAGGTCGAAGGTCTCAATTCCTTAGGAACCTCTCTGTTTGATGCCCTAAATATGCTTCGTAAATCCACAAGAATACGTAGCAATCGCTTTATATTTATACACTTTTCACACAAATCAAAGGAAACAATGTTAATAACACAAATATTCGGCGCAGAAACACATTTAACTCTCACAGTTTTTTCAAATTCTGCAAAATATATTCTTTTAATGCTAAAAACTCACATCTGATATGGAGTGCTCAAGTGATAAGTTATTTTCAACAACGAGAGAAGAGAGGCAGATGGACAGAATTGAAAATAAGTATGATGCTGACATTATTTTCCATAACATATCATCATGCCGTTGGCGATACTTCACTGAATTCAGTAGTGGATAATAAAATTGAGAACAAAGTACTAGTTTGTCTCTCTCCTATCGTTGGTAACACTATCTTTTCACTCGAATATTCCATGAGTTAACTTCCACTTTAAACGGGTTGCACACGAACTGTTAACATTAATCCAAAGGGTAATGCACAGAGAGTGCATGAAATTCCGATATTACTGTTAGGGATGTGAAATTAAAGGGACGGGTTTTAATCAAACAACTGTGCTTATTTAAGTAAGACAATGCTAAGAGGCATTCCAATTCAAAGCGATATGATGAGGGAGTTCTTACTCGAAATCTCCGCAGCTCTGCAAAAGTGATTAATTTAAGTGTAGAGCTCCAGTTATTCATGATTATGATAAGCAATTACTCTAACTTTCTAATGTACATATAACGATAGTTATTCTATTTTATAAAATAGGAAATAACTCGAGGAAAACATTCCGCGTATTCACAGCTAGATTATACGTCAACTGCTTAAGCAAATATTTCTTCTGTATATTCGTTCTTTAGCATCAGAATAAAGGAGTGGTTTATTGCATCGCGAGTTAATTGTAATAATAAAATTATAATTTATCTGGTGCCTTCCATTTATTAATCTTAAGTATAATTGTAGTTATTCATTGATGCAGATTGTAATTTTTCAAACGAAAGCTGGGCATAACTCGGATGGTTTCCATAATTCCATAATTATTAATTATTTACCATAATTCGGATGGTTCTTCATTGCCGGAAGTTGCAGTATTAGAATTTTAAGTATTTTTGTATTTTGTATTTTGAAGTACAATTATGTCTTGTAGCAATATGGTTCCCTACACCTCGACCGGCCATCAGCAGACACTTACTAACAGTGTATGTGTAACTCGTACTCGTTATAATTTAATCAGATGAAACTTTTAATAGTCTTTTTTTTTATCAATTATCAGAAACCCTGTTGAATTTTGTTGCTGGCATTTACCCCACCCTTATAAAATTAGGCTGTTTTTACATTAGCATAGATATTATATCACTTTTTGTAGATAAATAGTCTATCGCAGGTTAAGGTGAACTGAAACTCGTTTTTAAGAATATTATTCAGACTCTACGCAAGCCTTTTTAGACAGAACTTGACCATGTGATACGATCAATTAAAGGTGTTCGCGAGCCATATAATTTGTTGATATTTGCAAATATCGTTCCGAAACTCTCATCCGCTTCGGATGTTTGTTGAAGAATAGCCTATGTTTGAGAAATAAACAACTAAACATAACCTAAAACATTTACTTTCCGATTGCATGCTTTATCATATCATTCAGTGGACGACGCTGTCGTTCCACATAAATCTTCGAGACTCAAGTGCATATGGTAAAGCATGCTCTTCGGTATTAATATATATTCGCTGTCGAAGCAACGATTGGAATGTAATGGAATTAAGGAAGAGCCTAGGCAATTTCTTCACCTTTTCAGAGCTTTTTTTGGTCGTTGACTCAATTCTCTGCAACTCAATCGTTTCTTAAGCTTTCGCTTACGCGTTTCAAAGATTAATCCCGTATCCTAACCTCTCAATTTCCCTTAATTCGCTCTTTGGTAGTTTGCGGACAAGGAGCTGGAATGACAGTGACCGCCGACATAATATAAAAATAAATTGCGCTCTGTCATGCGTAAGGATATGAAAAGCCCTTCACATAGAGAAAGATAGATTGATATAGATTTCTATTGGGGATTCATCTCTATTGGAGCTGCAGAACTTCACAATTCTTTGCATCTCTTTCAAATCTTTTTCTTTTCCTTTCCTACCTACTAGATTTAAATAAGGTGCATTTCTCCATAAGTCAATAATAAACGTATACCTTTTCGCACTTACTCTTAATATATTTAAAAGTAAAATAGTAAAATGTAACAGCTTTAACTAGCAACAGCCGAAGCATTTTTCTATGAGAAATATTGAAGTAAGTTATTAACCCGAAGTTTAGATAAAATTATACGATGATATTCATCGGCAGACGTTGATAATGCGCTATCACTGAACTAGTCATAGTTGAGCACTTCATTTCTGGAGCCATGATATTTTTCGATTTGGCTTCTTGCTTTACTTCGTGAGTCATTAGCATGAACTTTCGCTTTCCCGCCTCGTTCTAAATCTCTGTAAAGAGAAGTGAGAGTTACTTGCATTTATACACAAGGATGATTTAGCTTTCCCTTTCCGTTCATTTTTCGGTAAAATTCTTTACAAAATTAGCGAATAATATTTTGTGAAGAGTATCGTTTATCTCGATGTTCCAACGACCTTGGATTCTTTCGCTTTAGATTTCTTTGTTGAAGTCGTTCAATTACCTACCTCAGACGAACCAAAGAATTTAAAGTATATTACATAGTATCACGTAGACTATAGCATAAACAAGCATAAGCGTATAAACGTTAAGAAGTATCATTCTTATGTTTGATTAATTTTATTAGAGAAGTGTATATTCATCAAATTAGTGGATATTTCCAGACGTCAAGAGTTTCGTGGTCTTCATCAGGGCTCTCCTTTGTTTCGTAATTAACTTCGTCATCATGAATTACTCTAGAATAAGTTCGAATGGTTTATTATTGCATTTAAGGACAAATAATATTACTTCGTTTCTTATGACAAACAAATTGTACGAGTTAGCACTTATGGTTTTTTAACTGTGACATTAACAGTTTAGTCAGCTATTTCTCTCGTCGATGTTATCTTTCTCTTTCTTTAACCTTGAATTGCAGTTAATCGAACTTCTATGATTCAGATTCCATTTGTCCTTAGTTTTCATGAATCCATCCTCCTGACTTTGGAGTCGAAGTTTTTCTCACAAGAAATCGAATTAGATATCTCACAATAACTAATTAATAATAAAAACAGACGAATAGAAAACCTTACGTAATGTTTTATGAAATCAATTCAGGATTAGCAATGGAAATGAATAGCTGATGTCATATAAATGAGGTTTATATTTGAATCTTAACTTGTTTTTATTTTTCAATTACTTATCTTTGAAATGCTTTCTTTCTGTATACCTTTCTATCAATATTAGATTCAAATTTAGCTTTCGTATTATTCTTAAATAATAGGTATGTACATAATGATTCTCTCTAGAAAGTTACATTTTTATCTTCACTCTAAAATCCTAAGTTTCTATCAGTTACGAATTCTTAATATTTAAATCAACTTTAGCTTAAGATGTTTGCTATCACAGCGTTTTGTCTTCAACTGAACTGCCGGAGTTGAATTTCGGATATGACCATTCATAATATATTCTTATGACTTCAGTAAATACTTTCTTCTCTTCTTATAACAGAAGTCCTGAAAAATGTTAGAATTTGAATTGATGAATAGTTGTAATTTTAAGCGTCTTGCTTTTTCATTTACTAATAATTTTCCATTTCGCTTTAAAGTTCTCATTGAATTGAAATAGAGATTTTATATTAGCAATAAATGAGCAGGCTGTAGTGATTTTTATAGATATTTATCAGGTTATATATCTCTCTTTGAACGATATCATCTGTTACTACTAAATGAAATTGGGCTTCTTCCTTTCTCAAGTACCGAGGAAGTGAATTCACTCACTTTTGGATGATTTATTTCGGTTTGTGTGATTTCCAGAGGGCGTTCAACCAAAAATTATCAAGAGAGATCTTGAGATTGCCCCAAAAAGTTTAATTATTTTTACGATATTTTCAGAATGTTTTCCATGGGACCTGGTTCTTCAATGGTGGGGTGCAAGGCTCCCGGACAGTCATGTGGACAGCGCGTTTGCATTCGGTAAAAGCGGTCCCAGGTTCGATTCCCAGTTGGAGGCATTGCGCGAAAAATTCTAAGCCTTCTAAGCACTTCCAACAGAATTACTAGTACTACAACATCAGGGAATGGTAATATTACTCGCGTGTTAAGTTATATTATATTCTCCGGTATTCCTCATCGGTCTGAGACGTTAAAAAATCATTTACTCTATCGTAGAAAAGCGAAAACGATAGCGAATGGAAAATAGAAAGATTTGAGTTTAATTTGAATAAAATGTACAATAAGATATATACTAATATATACTACCAAAGTAATGACTTACTAAGTAATGTATACGCTGAAATAGTCATCACACTCAAATAAATGTTTGAGTAAAGTTTCCTGCGTCATTATGAGCGTTAATATTAGTATTAGAAGAGTATTTTTGGATTAAAACAAATTTTTTGTGTTCGAATTACTATTTAATTATCTGTTTCCTTATTTTTTTTCTTTCGAATCACTGGGGACTGATATTCGGTCCAGGGATGGAATTCAAAATATAATGAGTATAATTGCAATTTTATATTAAGACTATTCTTATACAAGTATGGTAGATATCGCGTTCCTTTGATAAACATAGTATTTCGTTTCTTCAGGTAATGTTTTAATCATTATTTTTATATATATTCTTCAGAAATACGCTCGGAACTTTTCCCAAATAAGGAAGTGCGAGAGTTGGAATGCAGAGATGCTGCGGGGTGTCTTTCAGTCCAGGGATGGAATTCAAAATATAATGAGTATAATTTCAATTTTATATTAAGACTATTGTTATACAAGTATGGTAGTTATATCGTTCCTGTAATAAACATAGTGTTTTGGTTCTTAGGATAATGATTTTTTAATTATTTTTATATTTGTTCTTCAGAAATACGCTCGGAACTGTTCTCAAACATGGAATTGCGAATGAGTAAAATTTCAATCTAATATTAAGACTACTCTTAGAACAAGTATGGTAGATAGCGCGTTCTTTTATTAACATAGTGTTTCGGTTGTTTAGATTTTTTTTATTAATTATTTTTAAATTATCCTTCAGAAATACGCTTGGAGCTTTTCTACATCATGGAAGGGTGAGAAAGCATTGTTGAGATGCTGCGGAGAGATGCTCGGTCCATGGAATTTACACAGAATACGATGAGTACAAGTTGAATTGCTGCTGCTGGAATTTTGTTGCTTCTGTCGCTGGATGGCATCTGGACAAATCTCAGGGCCTTGAAAGAATTAAATAAAAACTACTTTGTGAAATTATATCCGTGACTTTTGAAGTGAACCTAAGTTTCCTGTGCAGTGCCGATTTCAATCATATAATTACATCTGAACTATTTAATGAACAATCAATTGAACAATTCAATGAATCTTTTATCTATGTACACTTTTTGAAGCTTTCTCAACTTTTTATCTTCATGATACTACTGGTGATTAAAGGTTAAAAATATTTTAGATAGTTAATATTTTGTTTATCTATTCTGTGTTTTTTCAATCATTAAAGATAAAATATATTTTCAATCATGTATAATAAAGCATTGTAAGGCCAGAACTTGTATTGTTTTCCATAACTCGAAAAGTATATAAAACGAATGTATAAAAGACATTGCACAATGAAAATAATTAACTATTGCTGAATGTATAGATTTCTAAAGAAGTGTAAGGAAGGATGATGTATATTTTATATATTCTGTACCTTTTAATTGTATTGCTGATACTTAACCTCTGAATAAATCTCATGGGGAAGTGGGAGAGAAGGTAGAGGAGGGAGGAGGTTGATTAAGAGAGGGATGGAAAGGAATGAGGGGTACGTGAGTGGAGGGATGGTATGAAATAAATGGGTTGGGAAGTAAGAGGTAGGAAGGAAGGAGATGGGAGAGAGAGGGTGGGGAGGGAAAGGGTGGGAAGGGAGAGGGTAGGGAGGGAAAGGGTGGGAAGGGAGAGTTTGGGAAGGGAGAGGGTTGGGAGGGAGAGGGTGGGAAGGGAGAGGGTGGGAAGGGAGAGGTTGGGGAGGGAGAGGGTGGGAAGGGAGAGGGTGGGAATGGAGAGGGTGGTGAAGGGAGAGGGTTGGGAGGGAGAGGGTGGGAATGGAGAGGGTGGGAAGGGAGAGGGTGGGAAGGGAGAGGGTGGGAAGGGAGAGGGTGGGGAGGGAGAGGGTGGGAAGGGAGAGGGTGGGAAGGGAGAGGTTGGGGAGGGAGAGGGTGGGAAGGGAGAGGGTGGGAATGGAGAGGGTGGTGAAGGGAGAGGGTTGGGAGGGAGAGGGTGGGAATGGAGAGGGTGGGAAGGGAGAGGGTGGGGAGGGAGAGGGTGGGAAGGGAGAGGGTGGGGAGGGAGAGGGTGGGAAGGGAGAGGGTGGGAATGGAGAGGGTGGGAAGGGAGAGGGTGGGAATGGAGAGGGTGGGGAGGGAGAGGGTGGGGAGGGAAAGGGTGGGAAGGGAGAGGGTGGTAAGGGAGAGGGTGGGAAGGGAGAGGTTGGGGAGGGAGAGGGTTGGGAGGGAGAGGGTGGGAATGGACAGGGTGGGAAGGGAGAGGGTTGGGAGGGAGAGGGTGGGAAGGGAGAGGTTGGGGAGGGAGAGGGTGGGAAGGGAGAGGGTGGGAATGGAGAGGGTGGTGAAGGGAGAGGGTTGGGAGGGAGAGGGTGGGAATGGAGAGGGTGGGAAGGGAGAGGGTGGGGAGGGAGAGGGTGGGAAGGGAGAGGGTGGGGAGGGAGAGGGTGGGAAGGGAGAGGGTGGGAATGGAGAGGGTGGGAAGGGAGAGGGTGGGAATGGAGAGGGTGGGGAGGGAGAGGGTGGGGAGGGAAAGGGTGGGAAGGGAGAGGGTGGGAAGGGAGAGGTTGGGGAGGGAGAGGGTTGGGAGGGAGAGGGTGGGAATGGACAGGGTGGGAAGGGAGAGGGTTGGGAGGGAGAGGGTGGGGAGTAACGGAGGAATAAATTTACTCGGTTTATTCGATTTTTCACTCGTTTACTTGATAAGCGTTGAAGAGGAGAGGATAGAAGTAACGTATCGTGATCCCATTTCGATATGGTAGAGATATGTGATACTGATGAAATATTAATATAGATATTTTATTTACCTGTTTGTATGTATATCTGGTCCGATATCCCGGCATTCAGTTGTTACTGCCCCTGACCAGCCGTTGCGTCCTGTCCAGCCTACGAAAGCGAGTGAATTCATTCGAATGAAAACAATTGAATTAATGCCAAAACAATCGAATCGAATAGATTGTTTTTTTCAATCGATTGTCATATCTCTAGTTGACCTTCTCGTCCTATCCCGAGTAAACGCATGACGAACATTAATCTACGATTTATTTTGTATGCTTTGCTGATTTGCGGACCCGCTCTCTAAGCGCACAAACACTTAGCTACAATTTTTAATCCAAAGCCTCAACATGCACTTTCTGCGAATTGCAGAATCATTTTGCAAACTTTACATATCACGAACTCGGAAATCGCACCAAACATAGAGAGGAATTCAATGATTCGATAACAGTGAGATACACTCACTAAAACATCGTTCACGCTCGAACAACTCAATTTTCTCGTGGTGCTGCATTCTCCTAGCTTATCGCCATTTTCGGTAGTACAGTCCTGGCCAAAATTAACGCAGCACCGGCCGTAAGGATCGCTAGGGAGGTGCTGCGTTAATGTTGGCCAGGAGTGTACATTGATTACAGCAGAATTTTCCTTTTCGCGGCCTTGAAGAGTGCTCAGGAGTATTTCTCATTCGTTTCGGATATATATTGAAGCGACAAGAATCAAAGCAGCACTAAAATCCGAATTCTGGCTCCTGCCTCTTGGACGACCACATAAGATGCGTAAGATATATTTCCCCTTATCTTTCAAATGAAAAGGGAAAAAATTGCAAACCCTAGGGAAAACGAGATTCACCGGAGCAAAAAAAGGCCTATCCATGCTCGACGCGCCCGTACGTTTTCAGCGATATCTTAAGAAATACTTCGGATTCAGAGCTGGGATTTTGCTCGTGTTTTTGGATAGTTTTTCAACTGATTAAAAAATAAAAAAAATCGATTTTTTTCGGCTCACATGGAGTGACCCCCTTAATAGAAAAGAATTTGTAAGTTAAAAAGATAAAAACCAAAATCAAGGTAACACAAAAATATTATTCCCTTACATTTTAGATGAATATTCAACCTGAAAGCAGCTTGAGAAGCGAAAATATCAGCATTAACCCTCACATTTAATATGCTTGAAGGCTGAAGTCCCTCGCAATTGCCTCAACGTTGCTCGTCTACCTAAAACAGAAAAACCTTTCTTTTCTGTAATTTTTCTCAGTCGCAGACCAAAAGAAACAAATTTTCCAGTTCTTTCCAATGGTGCGGGGCTCCAATTGAATGCAGTTGCCAAAAAATTCCGAAGTCACCCCTCATTTCCCCTCACTCGCCTTAAGTTCCAAAACATTTACCCCGACCTCTGTTTTCCTTCCTTCTTGCTAATCAGGAAGTACCAACAGAAACTTTAACTGCACTCTTTGGCCGCTAGAGCAGCAACAGAACTTATGCAAATGACTGTACAAGTAAATGATGTTGACAGGATTGTATATGTGAAATTGATATTCAAATAAATGCGCGAATATAAAAAGTAATTCTCGTATGTCTTCTGAGACATCTAAAGCCCTTCTTTATGGCCAGTGTATTAATTATTCCTTAATTATGAATAATATGCAAATGAAATTATTCAAAATTTAAACTACGCTTGGCTGAGATAACTACCGCTAAAATTCTCATAGCACTTGTTTGGATGTTAACATTCTCATATTCGTAGTTGCGTGTCAGTATACTTAGGGCGTTGCGTTCACCCTTTGCTTCCCGCTTAATGCAAGAAGCACTCATTTCAATCAAGTGCACGATATGGATGCGAAGAACGAAGATATCCCTGTCAAAAAGTCACGACGAAGATCGAGTTTCTTCGCCGAGGCACGAAGGAGGTCCTTGGGAAATGCTTTAAGTAATTAGTAACAATGAAAAGGTTTCGTTTGTTTATCATAGTTGTTTCTTAAAGGTCACATGAAAACCTATTTTTACATACGTTATTCCTGTGATCCTCAGTCGCCCACAAGTGCGGAAAAGGAGGCGTACATAAAGTTTGTATAAAGGAATACATAAGATATAGATTTAATGACTCGTTTTGATTTTAAAGTGCTATTAAATGAACTCTCTTGACATTGTGTCAATCCTTGAAATGTTCTATGTAATTGATATTCTGTTTTACATTCAATTAGTTACCAATTCCAAATATTTGAAGAATTCTGATTGAACCCTCTTTTAGGTATCTTGAAGAGGAAGCTAATGAATGGAAAGAAACCTTTGAACGAAGAAGAGCCAATTATCAGGAAACAATGAGGTAAGTAACTACTTTCAACGTTAAAAATGTTCTATTTGGATTTAGATATGTACCCTGCGAGCCGCCAGAGGTGAATGGCATGGGGTGTAATACACCACCATTATTCATTCATCCAGGGACGGATCCAGGGGGGTGGTCCAAGGGGTCCGGACCCCCCCCCCGAAATATCACTTGTGCCTATTTTTCGAAAATGAAACTCAAATAACGCAAATAAACACACGATTTAATAAGTAATCACTAGCGAAAAAATTCGAGTTTGTCTAACACAATTCTAACGTCACGTTTAGTGAAAGCCGAAGTTTCTTTTATTTTAAAATATTTCGATCGGACCCCCCCCAAAATAATTTTCTAGATCCGTCCCTGCATTCATCCCTATTAGAATCTCTAATAGCCTGGGGAAAAAACGACCAAAAGTAATTACCCGTCCTTGCGATTACTTCCCTATAACGCTTCGTCGATGCCTCTCAGAGATCGCTCCTTACTGGCACTAACATTTCACTTACTTCGTCTACAAATTCTGAACGAATGAACTTTTCGAATGAAGTTTCCGACGATATTCAGATCTTCTCATCTGTAGTGAATTACAACCGAGGGACTCTATCATTGCCGCTGCTATCGAACCTGAAATCCCCGAAAACGAGTCTACGCTGGACCATCTCTAAATCTGAGACTAAACCTCCCAAACCGCACAGCAGTATTCTAGACGAATAAGAGAAGCTATTTCTTTGACTCTCTTTCCTCTCAACGTAGTTCATCTTTGCATTCTATTCGCTTTATTCGCTATTGTCTCTACTAAAACCTTTAAATTTTTATTTATGCTAAAATATAATCTCAATTATCTTATGTTATTATCTTCTGTGGTAATCTTAGCTATTCTAGCAAAGATTTTCCACTAAAGAAACAAACAACCAAAGTCATTTTTGATGCTTCATATTGCATAGGTGGGATGCCTTGTCTGCAATATGGATTTTAATTCGACTATGATACTTACCCTACCTTCAATTTGTATCCTGAACTGTGGACTTTTTGTAAAATATTCTTCTGATTTAGTTCCTTCTAATTCTTCATACCACCCTCAAAATGCAGTAAAAATGACATTCATATTAAATTAGATTAATATAAGATGAATTTTATCTTATTAAAATATTGAAAATTCCTACTACCTTAGAATGATCCTCATCATACAGCCTCAGTAATTTTTTATTAATCATCTCAAATTATTATGACTACCACATCTCTAACTGCTTTCAGATGTAATTTAAAACAATATTTAACAAAGTACTCCTAATATTGTTATCATGATTTCCTAAATGGTCCATTTTTATGTGGAAATTGATAATGCACTATCAAACTCTGTTTTACATAACCTTATATCATATTGTTGTGGTATTGGAATACCTATATTTCTTTTTAATGTAATGAGTAAATTGATTAACCTTTAAGACACTGGCATAATGTGTATGTTTTACTTGTTTCATAGAAGTTATTTTGTGGCTATGAGGAATAAATGACTTTGTTATTTGTAAGTCCATCCTTCCTTGAGATACTTCCTTTCTCGTGCAAAATTACCTTACCCAATTTCCTTGAAATTTATTTTTATTATCATATACTCAAAGTAGCAGTTTATTAAATCTTATAACGTAATTATTGGATGCTGTGATCTCATCTTTCCCGAAATTCTTTATGACACTCTCTCTCTAGCATTTTGACGTAGTTTCTGATGAGTGCTATTTGTCTGCTTCAAGTCTTGTTTCTTCTGAGTAACAGCTGACAGTTTGAACTAAGAAGAGTAAATTGAAGAAAACAAACATTCTCTGATCAGAAAACTCTCATTAGCCAAGATTCAAACCTGCGACCTTGGTGTCGGAGCAAAAGCACTACAAGGCTTACCACTTGGCCAGGCCACAAAGGCTGGAATAATTCTCCATGTAAGTTTTTTCTCTTTGTTTTTAATGAGGGAAAGAAGCTTCAAAGAGCTGCTGGTGTCAAATCCAGGACATTTTGGAAGATGTGAACACATATAACCACCTGGAAGGAATAAACCTTTCTTAATGCAAAGATTGAAGTCGATATCCAAAGTTTGATATCATACCAGGAAGGTCCTAAAATTAGATTAAATTCAATTATACCCGTTTGCAATGTATTGAGGAATGTAAATGGCACTCTGGCATCGAAACAAAGATCTTAAGGAATCATTAAACTGCATGTATGAAATGTACTTATGTTCACTTGCTGAGTTTTACGTTTCCATACTATCAGGAATGCATTCAAAACAATTCTTAGAAATTGCCTCAACGTATTTTAAGTAGGAGACTTTTGCACCTTGAGTTAAACTCATGCACGCTTGGTGACTTTATATAAATATTAATATAGATGAGAGTGTTTTCTGGGTCCTCTGTGATTTTGAATTCTCTATCCAACTGGTATGTTCCTTAAAAATATTCTCAAATAACTCCAAACTGGCCATAACTTTGTCCCTTCTAATAATGAATTGTAAATGTTGGCATCACAGTAAATTGACTCCTTTTCATAAGTTCTGGATTTATTCCATGTAAGTGTTTCTTCTCTTAGTTTTTGTGAGGGAAAGCTAGACTAACCAATGACAGTCTTTGCATATCCTTTTATGATATTAGGGAATATTTGGTATTAGTTTTATCACACAGTTCTTAGAAAGAAAGTTATAACTGTATGTTCAGTTTATTTTGACATTAATCCCTACCATTATTTCAGTATGGACTTTAAATCTCCAAGCATTCTATTAAGAAATCACTTGAGTGTGGATTCAAAAACCGTCTTTATCATCAGGTGAATTGTTTGTTTATTACAAAGAAATTTCACAAGATTTTATTACATTTTGCCCTAGTTCTCATAATTTTGATTTGAAAACGATATAACATAACCAAAATAAGAATCCTCTTTTAATTTCATTTCTTTTGTTACATTCCTCCACTTTGTATGACTATTATTTCCAATTTAATTCTGCAAATGAAATGAAGCCTGAAAATTGGAAAAAACAAACTTAACCTGCATTTGTTATGGAAAATATCTGCCCTGACCTAGTGTCAAACCAAGGATAATTTTTGCAGAAGTCTTTGTAAATTTAAGGGAGAAGTTCAAGCAAATTTCCAAAAATCCTCTCAATGCAATCCTATCAGAAAAATTGGGATTTTGGGGTCTTCTGGAATCAAATCCATGATACTAAAGTTCAAAGACCTTTTTTTCTGCCAGTTACACACTACAGCCATTGCGTCATAAGAATTTCAAGTCTGTGATACTTGTGGAACAGGGTTAGAATTTTGATTCCCTATCTTCATCATCAGCCCTTTTCAATCCTAGGTTGGATGTAGGCCTCCCCAAGTACTTTCCAATTTTCTCTGTCCTGAGCTTCTCGTTGCCACGTTACACCTAAGTACTTGATGATGTCTCTATTCCACCTCTTCATAGGTCTTCTTCTTGGTCTCTTCTCATCTCTTGGTATCCTGTTGAGAACTGCAGATGTCCAACAGTTGTCGTTTCTTCTTGCAACATGGCCGGCCCACCTCCATTTTAGTGATCTTACCTTATCTATGATGTCTGTAACTCCAGTCATCATTCTCACCCAAGTGTTTCGTTTCCTGTCTCTTCTTGTGCTTCCCAGCATACAGTGCTCCATGCTCCTTTGCGTTGTCTGAAGTCTCTGGGTTATTGCAGCATTTAACACCCAATTTTCACTACCATAGGTCAGGACAGGTAAAATGCATTGGTTAAAGATCTTCCTCTTCAAAACCATTGGCATTCTTGACTTCAGAATGTTTGAGTTCCTACCAAATGCGCTCCAGCCAACTTTCATTCTTCAGTTTACTTCATTAATCCTGTTTTTCTTTCCTGTTGTTACAAGTTTTCCTCTATTTCAAGAGAATCTCCCATTCCATTTTCAAGTTACAAGTTGTCCCAGGAATGAGTACTCCAAGCAAACATCCAGAGGTTTTTCAGTAAGTTTGACTGGTTCTTGCACTGCAAAAGAATTTTATACATTACCTTTTTATGAATTGGCATACCTGGAGAAGTGTCAATACATAATAGATAAATAATATCTACAAGTTTTGAAGGGCAATTCTTGCCTAGAGGCAATTTTTCTATGTATAAGTTAAAACAACACAAAAGTTGGTGTGGATAATTTTTGCAGCTTAAACTGATCTTTCAATAAATGTACCGCATTTCCCAGCCTATAAGACGCACCGGCGCATAAGACGTACCTTGATTTTTCAGGTAAGAATTTATAAAAAAAACTCATACTTTCTTACATAAGGTTGAGTGCTGGTAAACTCTTTATCGCGAGAGATACAATGTATTAGCATAGGGATGACATCTTCGTTAGCGCAATGTGTTTTGCAGCAACACCACATGCGAGATTAAACTAAACGTGCTACATTGTACGCATTTCCAATTTATCTGAGAATTTTATAAAGAAAGTTCTGTCATCGGAATATTAAAACTCTATTCCTTACTACTTAATGAAAAAAGTTTTATTATCGAAATTCGTAATTAACTGAACTATTTTCAATGCCTGATACAGTAAAAAATACATAATGGTATGCATTTAACCCGGCAATTTGGCTTGCTTATTATACGACGGAGTCATACTGTATACCATTTGCGCATAAGACACAGACAGATTTTAGAGCATATTATGGAGTAAAAAAAGTGTGTCTTATAGGCCGGGAAATACGGTACTTTTAATTTTATATCCAATAAGAATGATCATCATCTTATACATGCACATTTTAATTTCAACATGCATTACCAAATTTAAAATTACTGATCAACTTTCTTTCTTCTCTAAACAGCAGATTCACTCTTCTCCTTATTCCATTGGTTTTCAAATAATCTTGTAAATTAAAAGCAATCAATAAATCTAAATGATCTTTATTAAATATCTCACCTTCAAAAATGTAAAATTATCACTTTATTGGTAAAGCAAATGTTAACCCTCGAGCAGTTGTGCTGGCGCACTGAGTGCACCAGTGTACACATTATCATTTGTAACTTTTTTTATCTTTCCTTGTAATCATTCTGTGTCCCTCAAGTCCTTCTACAATAATGCTCTCTATTGTATCCTTAGTTCCTTTATTTAGTCCAGGCCACCATATGAAACTTCTGGCAAGGGATTTCATTTTTGTTATACCCAAATGACCAGTGTGAATTTCTTGTAACATTTGAGATCTCAGACAAGTTGGTATTACTACTCTCCCTCCCCATACAATGCAATTATTATCGATAGAGAAATCATTTTTATGCTTAGCATACTCTTTGAGGATTTCTGCTACAGGGTCTGGCCATTGGTTATTTCTCACACAATTTAATACTATTGACAATATTTTATCTGTTGCAGTTTGTTTAGCAATTTCTTTAGCTGTGATAAGAGCACTATCTAGCAATAAAAAATTAACTTGTAAAACATCACCAGTTAGCATTATAACTAGGCTAGGTACAGGTGATCTGGATAAACAATCAGCATTACAATTCTTATTGGTCTTACGGTACTGGATATCATAATCATATTGAGACAAAAATTCAGCCCACCTTTGACGCCTTCTGTCACTAATTGAAGCAAGTGAAGCTGTAGGACTGAAGTTATGAATTGAAGGTTTATGATCTGTGATTAAGGTGAAATGGCGTCCCCTTAGATACAAATCAAACTTTTTTACTGCCCATACAATAGCTCGAGCTTCCTTATCCAAGATACAGTAATTTTGTTCTGACTTAGTCCAAGTTGAGCTAGCAAGCATTAAGGGTTTTTCAGAACTATCAGAGAAAATATGGAAAATATGGGATAGGCAAGCACCCATTCAGCTGCATCACACGCTAAGATTAAGGGTAAAGTTGGATCATAGTGACATAGTACTCTAGGAGATGTTAATAAACCTTTATCTTCCTTAAATGCTACATCACATTGTTTATCCCACTCAAACTTAGGTTTACTGGCACATTTATACAAAGGTTTGAGAATTCCAGATAAGTTAGGTAAGAATTTTCCATAATAATTCATCATTCCACAAAATGACAAAACCTGTTTTGAATTTTTGGTTTGGGTGCCTGTTACACTGCTACAATTTTCTCATTTGTTGTATACTCATTTTTGTCAATTATATGTCCACAATATTCAACTTTATCTTGAAAAAAATTACTCTTACTCTCACTTACTGTTAAACCTGCAGCTTTGTATCTCTCTATTAGAACTACTAGATGGAACCAATGTTCAGCTGGAGATTAACCTGTGATTATGGTATCATCAAGATAACAGTATGTTTTCCTTAGGCCTGAATGGATGTTGTCCATTTTTGACTGCCATATTGCTGGTGCTGAAGCAATACCAAAAGAAAGTCTTGTAAAACGATACAAACCCCATGGTGTCACAATAGTTTGGAGATCTTGTGATTTTTCATCCATTTCTAGTTGTAAGTAGGCACTATTTAAGCCTAGTTTAGTAAACTTTTCCCCTCCTCCTATTTTAGCAAAAATTTCATCTATCTTTGGCAAAGGATACTGAGGAATGACTAAGTTAGGATTGACAGTCATTTTAAAATCCCCACAAATTCTCACTTTAAGGGGTGACTTTTGAATAATTGGTACAATGGGTGTAGCCCACCTGGCTTTAGCTAACTCTCCCTCAGTTAGTTTAATGAGAGTCCCCTCTTCTACCATTCTAGTTATTTTCTCCTCAACCAGGGGCTGATGGGCAAGACGGATAGACCTGGCTTGCAAGGCTACTGGTTGGGCCCCTTCCCTCAGCACTAGGGTTCCCTTGGCCCCTTTAAGGGTCCCTGGCTTACTACAGAAAACCTCAGGATACGCTCCCTTGAGCTTCTCCACTGAATCTATTTCAGGACGAAACACTTCTGTTTCAGCTGATGTATGGACACAACACTTTCCCAGTCTAATGGAAGAAATTTTAACCAATTTCTACCAAGTACAGTAGAGCTTGCAGAAGATTTTACAACATACAAAGGTAAACAATGTTTCACAATTCCCACAGTCACTTCTACTTTCACAAAATACACACTCCCTTTCACTGGTGAGTTGTCATAATTAACAACTTTAGTGTTTGCTTTACGCAAGTTTTCTTTAGGAAAATACTGACACCAGTTTTGATAAGTCATACTGGTTGAATGAGTGCCTGTATCTACCTCAAATTGAGTTGTGACACCATTCACAATTAGGTCAACTGCCCAAACATCATCATTCAGTTGCTCGATCACACCCACTTTATGAATTTGCTCTTCACTTTTTTCACAAACACTTTCTTGCACACACCTTTCTGATCATGATGGATTTTAAGGGTACTTCTCCATCATTTTCTTCAGTTCCAGATTCCTCGGACTCAGTGTCTTCTGAGCTTCCAAGTACCAGTTTGTACACTCTTTTGCAATTTTTCTTCTTCCCTGAGGGTGTCTTGTAAGAATTTGGATTCTTCAGCTGTCCCTTGGGTTCTGCATGCTGTTTGGTGGAATGACCAGGGCTCCGCCTACACATTTTTGGCACATGTCCTTGCACTCCACATTGTTTGCAGGTATTATTCTTGAGAGTACACTGTGGCTTGATGTGTCCTTGTTTGCCACAACAATAACATGTAAAGTTCCCAGGCTGTAAATTTACTTGATGCACATTACTTGGACTTCCACTAAATCCACTGCCCACCATTGCGGCATCGGCTGCTGCTGTTTCCATCGTTAATGCAATTTCTTGACACTTGTTGAAAGTTAATGTGTGTTCTCCAAATAATTTTTTTCTTATGGCTTCATTCCTCAGACCACACACAAGTCTGTCACGAAGAGCTTCTTGCAGATTGTCTTTGAACTCACAGTGTTGAGCCAAAGATTTCAACTGAGATGTGTACTGTGCTATCGTTTCTTCTTGAAGCTGGTTTCTGGTATAAAATTTGTATCGTTCACGAATTACAGAAGGTGTTGGCTCGAGATGATCCTTCACTAACTTTACTACATCTTCGAATGCCACTTCTTCTGGTTTCTCCAGGTACGCTAGATCAGTGATGAGGGCTGCATACTCAAACCCCACCAGGCTCAACAAGTAGTTGGTTTGGAGATTCTTTGGAATTTCATGCACCATGAATTTATTCTTCATTATAGATATGTACACGTCCCATTTCACTTGCTTAGAAAATTCCGGCATGGTAATAACTGTCGGCATCGAGACTCAAATTGGCTTCTGATCTTCCTCCTCCTCATTTTGATGGTCATCTTTGTCCGCCATGGTGCTCAAGTTTTGATTTTCACTTCACGGTTCACAGTTTATTCACAAGTTTGAAATAAGTTCACGCACGGCACGTTGAGTTCATTGACTATTACTCGTCGCCACTTGTTATGTCTCGGTCTTCACGATTCACGAATTATCAGAGGATAATTAATACACATGTTTCCTCTATACTTGTTATTCTTTATTCACATACTGAACACACACAGGTACATGCTAGACAAAAGATAAACGATAAGAACAAGAGAACAAAACGGTATACTGGCAGTAGTACCAACACAAACAAAAAATCATTGCCAACATAAGGGTTAACATAGGCAGCATATAAAATTATATAAAATAAAGGAACTAAGGATACAACACTCTCTATGTTCCACCCGAGTATTGCATAAATTGGGTTCAATTTACGGCAACAAAAAACTTTTTTGAAGCTCATAACGTGCTGACGCACCCCTTGCCCAGATTCATCTGAATATTTTACTGCAAATAGGAGTTATATTTTTAGAATAATGAGACCATATCTGTGTGATAATAAATGAACATGAACTGTTAAGGTTTGTGCACAACTTTATACATAAGTTATTTCCCTGAAGGTTTCAAACGTATAAAAATGTTATAGCATGATTTATTCTGTTTATCATTAAAAATAAATGCAATCTATCGATTTTCAAAGCTTAAACTATTTTATATGGCTATAAGTTCTAAATTTATGGAAATCATCTGATTTTAAGAAAATAGTAAAAAAAAAACACTGGCACATGGAGTGCGCGACTGCGAGTGTTATGCCATGAGGCGCGACTGCTGGAGAGTTCAAAACCTCAGGAATACATGTCCAAATTCAAACATTTGCATAATGTCCATAATTTCCATATATTACAAGTTATTCACCTCAGTGATCAATAAAATACCACCAATGACTTTTATGTTTTCATGTTCACATTGAGAAGTCATTAATTCTTATCACTCTTAACACCTGCTTTAAATGTATTGAAATCATTTCTAATGACATGAAAAAATTCCTCAGTAACATTAATTCTTTAGGTATTTTACGTATTAATTTCCTTCATCGCTACTCTTAAGTTTTTCATAGACTTCTCTTTTAGTTATACACACGGTTATTGTTCAAGTATACTTGCCCACTAGTGATTACAGTGAAGATGATGTAGACATGGTTTATGAGCAAATAGAAGAGGTTATGAGAAAGGTTAAAGACAATAAGAATCTTGTTGTTATGGGAGACTGGAACGTGGTAGTTGGGCAAGGTAAAGACGGGGAAGAGGTGAGAGAATTCGGTTTAGGGAAAAGGAACGACAGAGAACAGTAACTGATGGACTTTTGCAAGAAAATTAATCTCTACATCACAAACACACTCTTTCAGCACCACAACAGACAGAGGTACACATGCATGTTGGTAAGAAAGAGGTTTAGAAATAGTGTTAAAAACTCGAAAAATTCGGATCATAACCTAGTCATGATGAAAACCGAGCTTAAGTTTAAAAAGATCATTCGACCAAAACATACACCAAAATAGAATTTCGAAGCTCTAAGGGGTGGGAAGTCAAAATAATTTCAAGAGTCAGTTAGCAAGGCTCTTGATTGTAAGGGAAGGGTAGGCCCGGGGATACAGATAGGTACCAAATTGATTACATTTTGGTAAGAAAGAGGTTTAGAAATAGTGTTAAAAACTCGCGAAGTTTCCCTGGTGCTGATGTCGACTCGGATCATAACCTGGCCATGATGAAAACCGAGCTTAAGTTTAAAAAGATCATTAGACCAATACGTACACCCTAATGGAATTTAGAAGCTCTAAGGGGTGGGAAGTCTAAAGAATTTCAAGAGTCGTTCAGCAACTAACCACTAACGAGGAATCGGAAAAGTTTAAAATTTCTGTCAAGGATTGTGCTAAAAACGGTTGGAAGGCTTAAACAAACTAACATTAGAAAACCATGGGTAACTGTAGAAATTTTAAATAAAATGGATGAAAGAAGGAAATGGAAAAGAGTCAACACCGACCATTGGTGCAGAATGTACAGAGAACTTAACAACGAGCTAAGAAGGGAAAAAAATTAAGGCTAGGGAACATAGAGGTGGAAGGGGCAGTGTAATGAAATAGAAAAGCTTATAGAAACCGACCTAATGTACAGTAAAGTAAAGCAAATGATGAGGAATAAAATTAGTAATAGAATGGTGACGGTTAAAGACAACAAGGGAAATCTATTAAGTGATCCAATCACTGTAAGGGAACGATGGAAGGAATACGTTGAGGAATTGTATGGGAAAAACATGAAACCCACCAGCATAGAAATAGAAAGTGAGGAAGAAGTTGAAGAAGACGATGTTGGACCTGGGTTACTTGATAGTGAAATAGAATGGGCATTGAGGGATATGAAAGGGAATAAAGCAACAGGGGTTGACGAGATCCCAGTGGAGTTCCTTAAGAACCTGGGGGATAAGGCCAAGAAATGTTTCTATGACTTAATTAGGAAAATTTATGATGAAGGGCAGTGGCCAGAGGATTTTACTAACACTATCTTGATTCCTTTGCAGAAAAAGAACAAGGCTACAGAATGTCAGGATTTTCGTACAATTCGCCTAATCTCTCACATGGCAAAAGTACTTCTAAGGGTTTTGAATAGACAGGTATATTAGTTAATTTTCAGTTTATAATTATATTCTATATTTTCTATGTATTATTTTGTCATCAAATGATTTTTAAAAAGGCTGAATTAGTTCTGCCTCTGAAAAAACTATATGAAATCATGGAAAAGTTTAGCTCTGGATTTTTAGTTAATAGTCATTCTTTATTATAAAGAATAAAAAACTGACCCCTATACCAAGGATATTCAAGTTAATCTATCCTGAAAAATATAAGTCATTCTTCACTTAATACCAGTTATGTTGGCTATTTTGTATATATAAACTGTAAAATTCTCCAAGGGGTCATAAAATACTTAATCCAGCCTTACTGTTTAAATTTGTTTTCTTACAATCCAATTTAGTAAATATAGCAACCCAATTAAACTCTGAAATAATTTGTTTATGACAGCTGGTACCCCTGCTTTGTGATTTTAGTTGGCTTGAAATATGTTTAGAAATGTTCATTGATATCAAATAGCTTATAGTATATTTTATACTCTTTTATACAAATTCAGTCGGATCAAAAACTTTTTTCAGTTAAACTTTCATGGGTTGGTAGCACTGATAAGGATTCATTCTACAATTTTAATATTGTAACTATTCAATTTGCCATGGCCGAGGAGCGCGAAACTGAAAGTTTCATAAAAATATTCGAAAATATATTTTCACCTCATATTTTGACCTTTTTCTGAAAGAAGTGAACGTAATTTTTATTATTTTCTGACAGATGGCATTTAATAAATATTGTTATTCCACTTTAGGAATTCAAAATTAGAAATCATTTTCTACATATTTTGAAAGTTTGAAACTCCCAGATATATTTTAGTAGGAAAAAATATCTATTATATAAGTGACTGCAATTTGGGTACAGGATTTAAAATTCTATTCAATTATTAATTAATGGAAAAATATAATCTGTTAACAATGTATGCATGTATTTTTTTAAAAGATAATTTATGGTTTTTAACAAATTGAACTTATTCATTTACCATTTTTTCAATCAATCAAATTCAAATCAATCAAATTCAATCATTCAAATCAAAAATATCAGTTTAAAAATTCAGAGGATCTTGTGGTCATGTTGACCCTCGCAACTTATTACATACCTTTTTTTTACATGACTAATGAAGGGTTAAAACACGCCTCGAAAGATCTTTAGGGGAAAAACTGTACCCAACTAAAATTTAGAGGCCATCGGGGATAGGAAAGCTAGAGACTTTCAAAAGTCACTTAGCAAAACTAAGCAGGTAAAGAAAGATAACTCCCCATAGATGAAGAGTGGGAGAAGCAGTGTAGGGATAGTGCACAACGAACTATTGGGAGGGTCAAGCAGTATAGGTCAAGTGAAGAGTGTGTGAGAAAGTGAGTGAGAAAAAGTGAGAATCAGGATTGTAGAAAAATAATTTTATTTTCATCAGATAGTATGTAACTTAAGCTACTTTTCTACACAGTTGTCACCTTTTTTGAGGCATTTATCATATCAAAAAAAAAAGTTTTTGAAACCTCCTTTCATGAAAATCTGCTGCCAATGATCAAATCCATTGATTAACTGCATTTTTACACCCTCATCATTTTCGTAGTGCTGGCCACTTAAGGAATGAGTCATGTGAAGGAACAGGTTGTAGACAGAAGGTGCCAGATTGGAGTTTTAAAATGGACAACAATTTTGTCAATTTTTTCTTATACTCATGTATCTTCTGTCATGCCTTGTGCGAGAAAACTTACCATTTGCAAATCTTATTTTCATTTCTCATTCCCTGGGCAATATAAATGTTTACAATGGCCGTCCATGTCCGTCCGTCCTGAATCTGATTCCAAACCCCTAGTAAAAAATCTTGAAGAAACATTTATCTTGAATAAAATTACAGAAGCTTATTGGTTCTTTCCACAGAAATGACACAGCATGGAATACAAAAGCCATGTCTGCACATTTAACTCCTGCCAATCAGGGATATTTTAGAATTTCTAACCAATTGGTATTCCTCTTTACACCCTTTCATTTCTGTTATGCAAAACCATTCTTCCCTTTCAAGTAATGACCATAATGTTGCTGTGAAAGGTGCTTTTCTCTCTTCATTCTGCTTTCTTCAACAAACGTGTAATCAATGAAGACTTAAGTATTAGCAATTAAGTCTTAAGCAAATTGAAAATGCTGCTGATAAAATGAGCTAAAATGGATCACTACAGAATGGATTGTTTGTTTTATCTTATTTACATGACAAGTCATCCTGAATCCTGCCATTTTCTATTTTTCTGATCATCCATAGGATTGTGGTGTTAATGGAAAAATGTATTGTTGTGTTAATCTGTAAAATGTTTGTGGGTTGTGGATGTACCTTAGAATTAGATTTAATGAATTTAATAGATATAGGTTTATGCTCTAAGAAAAATTGAAAGAAAGCAATTAGCTTTCCTTAAACTGAGAGCTTTAGATACCCTTAAAATTTTCCAGAATTTAGAAATCAGAAACCTTCCTTTGGCCTATTCAGTTCCTAAAGAAATAATTAATTATCCAGTTTTGACTTTTTTCCTTAAACTCTCAAGCTGATAACTACCACTTACTTAGACGAGGAAAATATCTAGAGCAACCTAGTTATGATTAGGACCTATAAGGTCGCTTAGAAATAGTTACCTGAAAGTTGAGTGTATTTTTCAAATTAGACCAGAATTATTTACCCAACCAAGTTCTTAAATTGCCATTGTATCATGTAAAACGTTACCTATAATTGTCCATGAATGATGTTAATGGTGAGTCCTTTTCTTTGATAAATTGTATGATGGACTCTGGTTATCCATGTGATTAATTTATTACCCAATCAGTGAATCGAGTGTTAACCATTATTCTTATAAATATGCTTTTAGATTTATTACCATTATTCCAATGCACAAAAAGCAAAGAGAAATATGCTCTTAGATTCCTTTTGACATGTTTACTAATTAAACTTGATTAGTTTAATTTTAGCCAAATAAATTTACTCTACTTGTTACTCCATACTTTCCTGTCAGAGGCTGAATTTGATATATTCAATTGGCAGAGACCAGAAATAAAGAACTTGCATCTGGTTTCTTCTATCAAAGGTTAACCAGGGTCTTAATCAAAGGGTATAGAAAAAAAGACACCTACAAATGCAGTGGACTGGAGCATATGATTATTTTAAAATTTAGTGGAGTAGTAGCAACACTGTCCAGATGGAATGATTTGAAAATTTATAGGCAAATGAGAAAAATATGGCTCCTTGAATCAAATTTTACTATTAAGAGCGACTGGTTATTTCACAAATTTATGAGGGACATAAGACATTCTAATAGCCTGCAAATCATATCACACAATGTTAATCATGGTAAAAATTAGTGAGTCTTGAAGCTGCATGGGATGATTTATGTCATCATCACAGACAGCATGACTTGAATATGAAGACAAATCATAGATTTGCTGAGATAGTTTTTTTCCACAATTTCAATGAAAATGCTGTAAGAATTTCATTTTAGAGAAAATTTCTTGGAAATCCTTAGATATTTGGAGTGTCAATATTTTATAAATTTATGATTCAGTCTCACAACTTGGTCAGAATTAGAATATAATGTATTCTTGAATTAATTAACAAGCTAATAAAAATCCAACCTTCTAGTATTAACTAAATTAAATTGACAAATAAATACAGTTTCAAACCTCTTTGTATATTCACTTCTAATACCAATGCTTCTCAACTTTTTTTTTATGCTGACCCTTTTAAGATCTCTAAATAGTGATCATGGTCCCCCTTTCTCATCCGCCTTAATTGATTAGTATAACAAAAAATGAATGGCTTGACTAAATATATTTTCGAACTTAAAAGTAATGATATTCTTCACTGAGTGCATATGCTGATTGAGCTTGCATCTGTTTAGCAAGTGTTCTGCAAGGGTACTGCCGTAAATCCAATGCGACTCTCTTGTGGGTCGGGAACCAGTGTCCTATAAAATGCAAACCTCATTAGTCATAAAAATAAACCCTTTACTTTGATTTCTCAGTATGTACTTAATCTGCTGAAAAATGTTTTGAATCTTTATTTTATCCCATTTCCCAATGAGTTGTAGTCCATTGTTGTTGATTTAATTGTGTAATGTATCTATGTAAAATCTATAGAGTTTTGTTTAAAGAGAGGCCATTTTAACTTTGTCTACAAAGTGGAAAATTAGTAATAATTTTACTTCCTTCTCTTTATTTCTTTATTCTACTTACACTCTAAGTAATACAGTCCAAGTAATATCAGTGAAAAAATAGAAATGATAATAAAACATCTCTGATTAACTGAATCAGTTTAGGATTTAATTCCTGAAATTTCATATTAAGATAAATATTATTTTGATCCACATATAAAAGAATAAAATAAAAATTTTTGCACTTTCACCAAATTTGGAGACACAATAAATTGGCTTTGGCTTTTTCGGCCATCCTCAGCTACTTATACAGGATATGGAGCACATATTTATAGGCAGTAAAAGTAGGGGGAGGGGTTTAAAATTAGAGGGGGAGAGGGACATTATGGGGTGGGGCTGAGGACAAATATGAATGCTGTTGTCTGGGGACGCTGCTGTAGATTGTGACCCTTCTGAACAGACTGATCGACGAAACAGCAATACAAGGAACCTCAAATTATGCTAAATTACTCCTAAATTATAAAACGCTGCTCAAACTGCGACATTCTCCTCCTTTCCAATGGAGCGTACACACTTGTGTCAACTGAAATAGGCACTGAAATCTAATACCAGAATTTTTCATTCTCCTGCTCTGTGTTTTTAGAGGAATAAATAAGATCGGGAGGTTTTTGAGCGTACCTCGTATGAGTTACGCTTGACATTTAGATGTGATCAATCCAGAGTTTCCCAAACTTTTTCTGCCATGGAAAACTTAGCAAACCTGGGAAGTTAAATGGAACACTAAGCTTATATTTAGGTTAGGTAATTCTACTTGTAAAATCAGAAAAACCATTTAATTACAACAAATTAATTATTTGGTAATTATTTTAAATTATAAAACTATAATATTGTAATAAAAACTTACAATATGAATCAATAAAGCATTTTATGTCTTTTATTCTCCAATTCTCCATTGATACTCCAAATTGTTGCGGAACACCAGTGTTCCGCAGAACATAGTTTGGGAAACTCTGTTCTAATCAATACCATTAATAGTACCAATATAAATCTTTTTCCTCTTAAATAATTAACGAGAATCCTCATCTTTTTACTAGAAGGGTGAAAAAAACCCTTTCTATTGATTGGAGTAATTGGTTATTTGATCATTAGTTTCCCTGGATCTCCATTCCCTTTAAGGTAGGGCAAAATATGTTCATACTTTTCTTGGAGGCCAACCAAATAGACCTGACCTTATTGAGAAACATTATAGAAGGAGATAAGTGAAAATGGTTGCAGAATGCAATATACACTACAACCATTATCAGTGATGGCAGGTAATTGAGTAAAAGTACTGGATTACCGGTAACAATTACATTTTGGGTATTTTTACTTTCTCCATGTACGAAGTATAGAGAAAGTATTGTTTTCATGAAAAAATTCGACTTCGAGATTTCAACGGAAATACATGTTTTGGGGTCCCTAGAACACGTTTTGACTATTTTCGGAATGATGTCTGTGTGTGTGTGTGTGTGTGTGTGTGTGTGTGTCTGTATGTGTGTGTGTGTTAGTGGGCGCTCTATCGTAAAAACTATTGGTCGTATTAATACCAAACTTCGTATATAGTACTGTGGTGTGTGCTGTCAGAGGTGATTAGTTTTTGGAGTAAATCGGTTGACCGGAAGTCGAGCTTCATTCATTAAAGCTCATTTCCGGTTTTCAAAATATCTCCATAAATATGATATATACGTACATTGTATTACTTATAAAAGTTTTAGATAATATAATTTACTATAACTTTTGTATTTAAAATACTTTTGTATCACCGGTTGATTAGGAGTTATTCGTGAAATACCGATAAACCGGATGTAGCTGTTATGTACTTTGTGGGCGCTCTAACATAAAAATCATTCATTGTGTCAACACCAAATTTCATATATAGTACTTTGGTTGGTTTATTTAGAGTTGATTAGTTTTTGGAGAAAATCCGTCAACCGGAAGTTGAGCTTCATTCTTCAAAGCTCATTTCCGGTTTTCAAAATATCTCCATAAATGTGATATTTAGGTATATACCATTTTTTATAAAAGTTTTAGAAAATATACTTTACTATAACTTTTGTTGGAAACAAATTTTTGTATCACTGATTGTGTAGGAGTTATTTTTGAAATACTGATAAACCGGAAGTTGCTGATTATGTACTTCGTGGGCTCTATGGGCGAAAGGCGAAATTCATCGTTCTTAATCGATCATGTCCCGAAAAGCATTATTTATCATGTTTTTTGCGTCAAAGATAATAATATATAGATATTAATCACTCATCTTCCAAGTTTAGATGGAATATAGAGTTCGAAATTACTGCCGTAGATAAATATTTACATCTTATATATATGGAGAAAGTCATGTGCTGGCCACATCAGATTTTTTACTTCTAGTCGTTACTTTTAGAAAAAAGTAATTTTTACTTGTAATCTACTCCTCATTTCCCTTGAGTAATCGTTACATTTAAGTAATCGTTACTTTTCAAAAACAATGTAATACATCGAGCTATCGCTGATAGAACCGCATTTCCTGCTTTCCTGTGATTGTAGACATGTATTGATATTCTGTGGTAGACATTTTAGCTGGTTCGCCTGTAACACAAGTACGCGTTCCCTGCTGTATTATCCGTTGTCGTCCGTTTTCATCCTGTTCATCTTGCTCTGATACCTCGTGGGAACTACCGAGAAGTAATTACGAGTATAATTATAATCATGAGCATGGAAAACAAAGCTAGGGAATTTCCGTCTCCATACCTGAGCAATTTTTCGTGAATTGGACAGCAGTTGTTCAGTGATGAATATGTCTGTACGCAGCAAACAGTGCGTTGGTAAGAAAATTCTTAAGTCGGCGTGGAGCACTTTTGGTGGTCTTATTTTTTCATTTAACAAACTCCAATCCTTCCTTTCCTTAGTTCACCAATATTTGCAGCAGTGATTATTTGCAAAAACTTCTACTTTGAATCATAGAAAGAGTAATGCAATAGGAACCATGTCTAATGATTTTTCAATATGCATAACAACTTACTCTTATTTTAATGCTTACATTCTCTTAAGCTTATCCTTGTAATTCATTCAGATTTAATACCTTCTAAACAAAGTTTGTCTTATCTGATGATTTTAAAGGCAATGAATAGTTAACTTTCCTGCATATTGTAATTACCATTGAAATCAATGAGGCAAGGCTTGTTTAACAATGAGTTCCAGTGATCTAATGTAATGGTTTAGTAATTAAATATTTTATAAAGAAAAAATTATTGGTCATCATTTCAAATCAATGCATCAGATTTTATTACAATATCTAGTGATAAAGGAAATGTCTTAAAAAGTTTGGGCATAATATATAATGAGGCTCATATTGTATATTGATAAAGATACTATCAAATGGTAGGAAAAACTTGTCAAAAATTTGATCAACAAATTCAACGTTAATTTGAAATTTAAATTTAAAGAACGGCTATTAAAACTAAGCTATTGATGTAACAAGAAACATGTAAATTGGAGTGCTAATTATTTCATTCCTAAGCTCGTGGTGAATTGCCAAAGTAATCTATTTGTAATTGTAATCAATTACTTTTCTGGAAAGTAATTGATACTTGTAATCAATGACATTTCAGTCAGAGTAATTGTATTCGAGTCCAATTACTTTTCGTCAGTAATGGGTCCATCATTGACCATTATGAATAAATAATCAAGAAAGCTGTTTTTTTCTATCTGCAAAAATACTCAGGAGTTTGCAATGTCAGTACACTAAAAGTTATGCTAGTATGCATATGCTTATGCATATTTTCACATAACAGCTTGCTGTTCAGTTAATGGAGAGGGCTGACAGATATTCTATTAGTATTATTCAGAGACTTTATTCATGTAATATTTGCTTGAATGCAAAACACATTGTTTTGAGTACGCATGGTCATGGAGTTTGATAAGGAATCTACAATAAAACCTAATAGAATCTACAATACAATAAAGTATGGAACTTGATATATCTTTGTACTAAATTCATAATAACTAAGGAGACCAACCATCCTCCTTAAGGGAGAATGAAATTCTGTCCTCCCGGGAAAATTCTCCTCCTAGAAGTCTTCCTCTTTGATATGTAAAAACTAATTTGTTAATCTTTAAATATATAATAATAAATATTTCCCATTTTGACAAAAAACTGCTTATTTAATTTTGTGTAGGCAGTAATTCTGTTGCTCCACAGTGGAAATAATACTTCTCAAAAATGCTACATTAAGCAGCAGCTATAACCAAAAAGCTTTTCCACCAAAAAACAGAAGCAATCATTGGATGCATCTGCATCTAGTTGTAAAATAACAAGTTGTTTTTTTAACTTCATGTTCATAATAATAATAATAGTGCCATCTTATTTCGTGGGCTTATTTTAAACTTTGAAGGCCACTCTTACAATTAATTCCCCAATTAATTAATTGATAATTAGTTAATTAATTAATTATTACTTATTTTATAATTTCTTTAACTTTTTTCCTTTATTAAAAAACAGAAGTCACTCACACAACATACACAGACAACCACTCCCTAACTGGAGAAATCCGATTAGCCGGGATTTGAACCCGGGACTGTGAGGTTGGAGCGTTAACACGCTAACAACTCCACAACCACGGCCGGTGAAAATGAAAAGCAGTTGGCTAAAATGGAGAGAACATTTGCATATCAAGGCATAATATGAAAATAATTTCACAATCAAATTTTACTTAGTATGGATTGTGTGTACAACCGAAGATAAGCAAAATACATTCCAATTGTATTTTAGATACAAAATACAAACTACTCTAAAAAATTTTATTTGAATACTGAGTTCAAAATACTCTGAAAATGTATTTTGGATAAAATATACAAAAGGAATTTCAAAATACATGTTTAAAATACATTATGAACAAAGTAAAAATCCCTTGATTTCTATTGAAGGAAAATGCAAATTCAATTCTTTGATAAGTATTGAGCAGCTCAAGTGTTTTACCACATATTTGCATAAAATATAGCTTATGGCTGCAAAATTATGTGCAGGAAAATATTTGAAAACCATGAATAATGCAGTAATAATTCACAGTCTCAGGCGTCGTCCTCATTTCTACGAAATGTTTTAACTGTTATAAATTTACTTTAGATTGACAAGCACTTTGATTTGTCACCAAAAACTCTCAAAATATCTATTTAATTCCTGTTTACTTCAAGGAATGAAGAATCACAATGATCACCTGCAAAAGAAAAGAAATCATCATCAGAAGAACCGATATCACTCATAGAGCAGAAGGCTTTACCATCAACTTTTTTGCTGCATTTACCAAAATCTGCTGCATATGTGCTCGAAGTCCCTCTTGGTCATCAAGAAGTCACCTCAATTTAAAAAATCTGATGTGGCCAACACATGACTTTCTCCATATATATAAGATGTAAATATATATCTACGACAGTATTTTCGAACTCTATATTCCATCTAAACTTGGAAGATGAGTGCTTAATATATATATTATTATCTTTGACGCCAAAAACATTATAAATAATGTTTTTCGGGACATGATCGATGAAAAACGATGAAATTGGCCTTTCGCCCATAGAGCCCAGAGGGCCCACAAAGTACATAATCAGCAACTTCCGGTTTATCAGTATTTCATAAATAACTCCTAAACAGTCAGTGATACAAAAATATTTTTCAATCAAAAGTTATAGTAAATAACATTTTCTAAAACTTTTATAAATAACAGTATGTACCTAAATATCATATTTATGGAGATATTTTGAAAACCGGAAATGAGCTTTGAAGAATGAAGCTCGACTTCCGGTCAACCGATTTACTCCAAAAACTAATCAACTCTAACGACCACAACCAACTTACAATGTATGAAATTTGGTGTTGATACAATGAATGATTTTCATGTTAGAGCGCCCACAAAGTACATAACAGCTACTTCCAGTTTATCGGTATTTCATGAATAACTCCTAATCAACCAGTGACACAAAAATATGTTAAATACAAAATTTATAGTAAATCATATTATCTAAAACTTTTATAAGTAATACAATACACGTATATATCATATTTATGGAGATATTTTGAAAACCGGAAATGAGCTTTGATGAATGAAACTCAACTTATGGTATACCGATTTACTCCAAAATGTAATCAACTCTGACAGCACACACCACAGTACAATATATGAAGTTTGGTATTGATACGACCAATAGTTTTCACTTTAGAGCGCCCACTATCACACACACACATACACACAGATATCATTCCGAAAATAGTTAAAACGCGTTATAAGGACCCCAAAACATGTATTTCCGTTGAAATCTCGAAGTCGAATTTTTTCATGAAAACAATACTTTCTCTATACTTCGTATATGGAGAAAGTAAAAAAGGATGAGTACTAGATACCAAATTGGCATCATTGACTTCAGAGCTAAGACTATAGTATTTCACAAACCTCTTCTCAAGGTAAAACTTGAGACCTGCTGCCAAAGGAACACAATTGTGGAAAACCTATTTTTCCATCTCCTCTAACATTCCTTTGATTACAAAGGAAGAAGGCAGAAGCAAAGAAAAGAAGCATTTTCTCCTTGAGTTTGTCAAAGCACAAGGCAATAGAGTCATGACTTCATAGTATTTGTAATTCAGTTTAGCTTCTTTAATTTGGACTTTGACCTCAAGGACATTAAAAACAGCTGGTAACATATCTTTTTGCTTCAACGGCTGACCAATAGCATCATACAAAGAGATCCATCTTGTAACACCAGGATAACTACCATACATGCCGGCGTATAAGTCGACCTTTGAAGCCTAAAAAAATCTCTCAAAAACCAGGGGTTGACTTATAGGCTGGACATAAAATTTAACCCTTTACCACTGAGAGGTATATAGGTGATACTACCTGCTTTGCACTTATTGTACACAAACTCTCACAACTCACAATAATTATTTCTTACTTGAGCTAAGTTTTGGCAAGTCTAATTAATGTATATATCATATGAAACAAATTTCATCACAAAATTGTGGCCGAAAGTATGTTATGACATGATTTCATAATAAAAGAGTTAAATTAATAAACCATTTTCATATCACTAAAATAAATTTGACACATTTATTCTTTGCAAATTGTATTCATTTCTTCATATGTATTTTTATTTTACAAAAATGTAATATATATTTCGATCTTTTCTTTACAAATGAAGAACAATAAGCACATCATGGTTGGTTTCTGTTTTATAATAATCATCGTTATCATTCGACTTAGCGTTAGGAATTGATAGAATATGTTTTAGCAGTGTCGTGATTTGATATTACCACTCTATATTACCATTATTTCTATAATACATTTTTAATACCATTGTATTTTGTTACTTAGTGCATTTTTTATTTCTAAAGCCTTAGCAATATCTATGAATAAAACTAACAAAATAGTTAAACAAAGGCAAGAAGTTGACATGGCAGCTGAAAGAAGCAATTCTAGCATCTTAACCTTATGCCGTAAGTTTTGCTTAAGCTATCCTACAGTTATGGATACTGTAGTTTTTCCTCCCATAAAATAGAGCTGTGGAAGTGGTGTTTCCTTATTTTTTTCGTAGACTTATACGCCGAACATAGGCTAAAACCTGAAATTCACCTCAAAATTTTAGGGTCGACTTATACGCCAGCATATATGGTAAGTTCGTGCCCCAGAACAGAAAATATCATTTGAGCAGAATGTGGCCGCCCAGATGCATTCCACAAACATGTGCACTTCTCCAAGGATACATGATGCATACGTGACAATGATGGAGATGCCATTATTATTTTGATAGCAACATCATCAGCATACTTTTCACATGAAATGTCAGCCATGATTTTTGTGACATTTATGAAACATCGTGTGTATTTTCTATTTTAAAAATACATCCATATTATTATTTTAGATACAAAGTAGAAATAACTCTTACAAAAAGTATTTCAAAACAAAATACAAAATCATCGAAAATACGTATTTCAAATACAGTATTGAAAATACTAAATACTATACTACAACTAAATCATTGAAAAGAACCCACAATGGTAAATTCTCATGCACCAGGGCCAAATATGAGACCCTTATTCCATGGTGAGACCATTATTTAATCAGTATTTAAAAGTTACTGGGACAAAATAGTTACAGAAGATTTAGAAGATGTTGCATTTGTAAAAACTTTACCAGATGTATTAAATCATAATGAAACTAAATTGTATCCAATACTATAAAGTAATATATTTTATGTAACCAAGGGCATTCAAATGTAAATTTTAAATTTAGAATCCAATAAAAGCTGAAATTTTGTCAAACTATCTATACAGAATAATATGTGAAAACAATTTAAAATATAAAGTTGTTTCATTAACAGCTGACAATAAAAAACCCCAATATTGGAGGCCAAAGATGCAAAGGGGTGAATAATGGGTTTGTTTAGTTACAAGATTTACTCAACAAAATTTGGAAATAGTTGTAATAAAATAATCAAATGCTCTATGGATGTAGAAGTGATAAAAAAATACAATTTGTTTGTACTTAAGTCATTTTACCATGCTTATGGTTAGTTCCAAACAAGAAGCCAATAATGGATACAAAACACATTAGTATATTCAAAAGTTAAATGCCTTGCTCTTACACCTGCTCTAGATTGTGTTCTGCACTTATTTTAGATTTGATATTCATATTTTTTAAGTTTAAACAAGTGTCTTATACTTCCCAAGGAAAAACGGACTTGAAAAAAGTCTGACAGGGCCGGGAATCGAACCCGGGATCTTCCTCTAACCGGGAGGCTGCCTTAACCATCTAGGCTACCCGACCAGAACATTTCAACAAGCCGTTTTGGGGACTTTGTGTGCAAGGGTTCGATTCCCGGCCCTGTTTGACTTTTTTCAAGTCCGTTTTTCCTTGGGAATTTTCCTGGGTGCACGCCCTTATGTGCAAAGTCACCTTTACCCTTTCCTTAAGTGTCTTATATTTTGGATTCATTCTTCAATAATGAAATATCTGAAATATTAATGCATTTTGCCTTATTTTAAGCATCTGTTTTTCAAAAGTAATCCAAAAGATTGGAGGTTATAATGTTTCAGCTACAGAGGTATTTCTTGTTTTAACTGAGTTTATCCTACACTTTAAATCTAAGTTTGAAGAAAAATTTCCTCCTTTAACTCTAAAAGAAATTCATACAAAGATGCCTTAACTTTGGGGAAATCTGTAATCTAGATCATATTAAATAAAAATTCAAAATTCCACAAAACAAATACTTAAATGTGCGACCAGTTTTGAGCTAAGTGCTCATCATCTGGCACAAGATACAAATGCAACAAAATCTTTAGCCGTTGGGCATAGGAGCTGCGGTTGGGAGAAGGGGAGGCAGTAGGTTGACAAGGAATAATAAGGGAGAGTAATTGGTGAAAAGGTGAATGTTTGTGAGCTTATGGTTGCATACATTCTGGTGCATAATTTCAATAATTTTCAAATAGTTTAGTTTTTGGCCTTTGTGTTCACAATGTAGCAATGCGGGAGTAAAGTTGGAGTGATGCTTGTGTTCTAATAAATGTTTGGCAAAATGTGAAGTGTCTGATTTATTGTTCAATGAGCGTAAGTGTTTTTTCGTTCAGGGCTTTAAGTTGAGTAAAGTTTGGCTGATGTATATAGCACCTAGGTTGTTGCAACCTAATTTTTATATTCCTGCTTTGAGTATAAAATTAAGCATGTCTTTGTAATCAAGCAGAGAATTCCTTAAGGTGTGTGTTGTGTAATAAGCTGGTTTTATGTTGTATGTGGTGAGTATATTTCCTAATTTGTAACTTAAGGTACCAAGAAAAGGAAGTTTTCCCCAAAGAGTTTTTTCTTTATATTTGGAACAGATGGGGCAGAATTTAGCTAAGTTTATTTTTCTGTGTTTGCTGGCAAGGATAATATTTATATGTTTTTTGTGTAACCATTAGCAAGAACTATTTATTCAATGATGTTTAGCTCACGTATGAAATTTTCAGGTGTAAGGAGTATGTGTAGAAGTCTGTGTATGAGACTGTGGTAAGTGGCATGTTTGTGTGATTTGGGGTGGCTCAAATCCGCATGGACAGTGTGGTTTGTGTATGTAGGTTTCTTGTAAATAGCAAAATCAATAGAGTTTTTTATTTTAGAGAGGTTAAGATCAAGAAAATAATTTTGATTATTGTGTTCAATTTCAAGAAAAAATTTGAGTTTTGGATGTAATGTGCTTAAAAGAGTTAGAAGAATGTCTAATTGTCTTAAAGTACCAGTCCAAAAGCAACGTACATCATCCAGGTACCTACACCAAAAGCCAACATATTTTACCAACAGAGAAACACTCTCAAATAATGCAGTTTCCAACTTATTCATAAATAATTCAGAGAAAAGGAGGAAAAGTGGAGGACCCATATCCAGACCATCTGGTTGATTAAAGAAACAATTGTAACACAGGAAATAATTATGGGAAATAAAAATATCAATTACTGAAAGCAAATCATGTATCACAAATAATTCAACATTATTTTAAGACAAAATACCTGTAACCATATTTAGAACTTCACTTTTCCAAATACTAGTGAACAGGTTTCTTAGTATCAAAAGATACTAGATTTGTATTATCACAAAACTTATAAGATTTTAATATTTTAGTCAATTCCAAAGAGTTTTGCACACTTTATTTTAGAATGATATGGATAAAGGCCTTCAAGATGTTGAACACAGACGAAGCCAATTTATGTATAGGTGAAGAATCACTGTAACTAACAGGGCGCATAGACATATCTGGTTTACGAGTTCATACGGACTTATAAAATGTTTCATAGAGTTTTTATTTAAGATGATCCCGTTATACAAAGAAAATTACGAGTTAGAGGATTCAAATCCATGCAATACAGATAAAAATTGTCAAAAAAGCCCAGCATTCTTATCAAATATGTTTGAATACATCGAAGAATGGTCTCAGGCAAACATTACAAGAAGTCTTAGTTTTCAATGGTGCTTTTTGACTTCAACTTATGTACATTGGAAATATATTAAATATTCTGTTCAGTTCTTTTTCCACAGAACTACCAGCCATTAAAACAGATGACAGTGGACTATTTGAAGAAATAACTTTACTAATTTAAATAAACAGAGTGTTTCTTTCAATTCTGAAAAATTGGTGGGAAATCAAAAATGTTGAAGCTGAAAAAAGTTGGGTGGAGGTATTCAACCATTTACACATACCATATAGAAATTCTTCTTGTACAATTAACAATGAAAACCTGAAAATAAACATAGCATTTGAAAGAGTATATTCAATTGCTTTTTCTTTGAAAACTGAAATATCAAGACTGAATTGATACTGTACCACTTGCTGTAAAATTCAACGTGAAAAATATTTATTGTATGGATATTTCTAAATTTAGGTAATGAAGAAAAACACTTAATTTAATCTAGATTTTTTTCTTAATTGTTTGTTAGAAATAACTCATTAAAAAAATTCATTTAAATAATAATGAATCATAACACACCTATGTTATCTATTAATTACACAATAATAATGATTTCTTTTTATTTTAAGTGTGAATTTTAACCTTTGAAAGCCATTTCTCCAGTTTACCTCTTTTTAATTTTATCACTTTTTGTAGTTTTCCTTTTTTTAATCACATGCACACAGAGCATACACAGACAACCATTTACTAACCAGAAAAATTCGATTAGCCAGGATTCGAACCTGGGACCGTGTAGTAGAAGCGTTAACACGCTAGCATGCTAACCGCTTTTTCACCACGGCCATTGGTTATGTATAATACATTATTTTTAATTATTTTTGCAAAGACTTTGGAATTTATATTGGAAAAAAGTTAGTCACCTTATGATAACTAATGTAGTATGACTGCAAATAATCCCAGCTTTGCTAGTTATACAGTAGAAATTTGTTATAACGAGAGCTGACAAAAATCGGAAAAGTACTCGTTATAACGCGATACTCGTTATAGCCGATTTCTAACAGTAAGTCTAAGTAAGCCCATCTTCTTGAATCCAAGGGCAGCGAATGTGTCCGAATGGAACTGTAGGGTTTTTAATTCCTACGCAAATGCTTCAGAATGCGTAAAAGAGTACGTTCGCGTCAAAAATATTATTATATCCTCTAACATAAAATGTGGATCATTATCGCTAAATAATCGTCGAAAGTAATACTATATCATAAGATAATCGTATTAGCGAGGATTTGGTGATTTAGCTTAATAATTAAACATGGCTTTTCAGTAGTGTAAGCAGTTACGAGAGTCATGCTCGTTAGACACGAGTTTTTCTCCGGTGCCGGCAATTCTTCAACGCAGCTGGTGAGAGCAGAATTCCTTCTCCTCTACTCTCATATATCGTCTTCCCCTAGCTCCCATCTTTCCTCTCTTGTCCTCCAGGCACAAACAGAAACCTCACTGTTCAACTCCCACCGTTCAAAGGCATGCCACCTCTCACTTCCGATATTTTAACCCTCATCCAGGCGCGCCGCACATCTGGCAAAAATTGCACGGGCTTTTATGAATGTGACAGTAAATTACCGTCCACGCGCCCGGATGAAGGTTAATCGAGGGAACCAAGAACAAATGTTTTTCTTTTAATGGTGCTAAATTTTAGGGAAAAATAATCGGATAAACTGTGTAATAACGAAAAGAATTTTATTCGAAACATTCTAAAAAAGCAATATCAAAATTGATGGCCACTTGCAGGTACGTACTTGCATCCCTTAGTTTATTTTTAGTCCAATGATATTGTCGTTCCAGTCAATTCGCATTAATTGTTTCCCGAAATGCTGTACTTAACGCTAAATTCACTTTTTCAGAAACATTGAAAGTAAGAATAAATTAACTTTAACAGAAGTTAGAAGAACTTTACAATAATTAAGAAACAAAAATTGGTGTAAAAACTTGATTTCTCGGTCCTACTCTACGTAAAAAAGCATTTACTTAAAAGATGAATCTATTCTTATCTGTTTAAAGTTATTCATACAGTGTTTGGTGACGAAATCTTCTACACGCTTTAAATTCATTAAATCGTCCACCGAGGCTACGTTTTTAGCTAAACACAAAGATTTAAGAACCCCTAATGCTTGAGAGAGGGACTCGCTACTAAGGATTTTAAAAACCACGAGCGCCGCAAAGGCGCAGAGAATCCTTATGAGGGTTAAACGAATCTTCTTCCATACTCTCGATATCCGACGATTCGCTGCTGTCATTCTTTTGCTGCTCTACTAGTTGATCGTCTTTCAGCAAACCACAAACAGGAGTTTCCGCGTCTACCGCACCGAAATCATCAAAGGAGCAGTTTATGTCCAATAAGCTGGACACAGTTCTCCAGCTTTAGGGCATTAACTCCGAATTCAGCTCAGCAGATCCATCCACAGAATCATTTTCTGTATGTTTTAAATTAAAATTTATTTTCCCCCAGGCCAGTGCAAACCCATGGATTGCCTCCAGGACAAATGGTGCCTTATAGCTCGAATAATGCCTTGATATAATGGCTGCAACACACTTGTGCAGTTAGGGGGAAAGAACACAAGCCCTATGTTAGTCAATTTAATGACGGGGTGGGCCGGACAGCGATCCACGAATAGCGCAATTTTTCTATTTCTCCCTCTAACTTTGGCATCGAAAGACTTAAGCCCTTTCGTTAAAATTTGCCCTGTCATCTATGCTTTGGCGTTGGACTCGTTAGTACAGGGAATATTTCGCTGGCCACAAAAGGCTCGGAGACGCACGGATTTTCCAATAATTAATGGTTTTAAATTATCAAATCCAGTCATGTTTGTGCAGAGGAGAACTGTAAGCCTCTTTACTCCTTTTTCCACCTTTGCAGCGGTCGCCCTAAACAGCCAAAGTTTTTTCCGGCAGTAAATTGTAAAACAGTGCTGTCTCATCCGCATTGTATATGTCCTAATTATCTCGAGATAAAAAACTGTTTTTCACACTAAATACAAGGCCTATCTTACAATTTATAGTATTTAAACGATAATTTGCTTTGTGTATCACTTACCTTTTCTTCGTATCTTTCGAGGAGCGACTTGAGAATTGGAAGCCAATCATGTACCGCTTGCTCATATACTTCACTGGATTCACCGCTAATTATGTGGAGTGATATTCCTCTTCTTCCTTACAATCGGTTCAGCCAACCATCTTTGCTACGGAAATTGTCTAGTTTCATGCGAAGGGCAAGCTCTTCAGTTTTCTCTTTTATCATTGTTCCGCTGATTGGAATTCCTAGAGATCGCTGCTGGGTGAACCATTCAAATAGAATGGACTCCAACTCCGTATTATCCGCTAATCGTAGTTTTTCACACCCTCCTGGAGTGTTTTGCATCATGAATGCAGACTTTATTTTTTCTTTGTTCTTCAAAATCGGAAAAATAGAGTCGACGATGACAGGCAATACCGTCTGCCGATTTCGGATTTACTCGTGGTTTCTCTTTCGCACAATTTAAAATTTCTTTGCTAAATCTAAAGCCTTTCTTTTACTCTCCATCACAGAACAGTCACACTAGAAACTCAGTTATTGGAACGGACTCACGTCTAATGATCAACTGATGGAAGAGCGACGACCATCATGTGGAAAGGCACCCCTAATTCATATCAAATTTCTTTCTCAAGATATTTTTCATTCACACGCTTCATAACTAATGACAGTGACGCGAGGGAGAGATTACCCTGGAAATCCGCAACAGCGCTGCTTATATCTCTTATACTCTCTCCAATTAGACGATTTGGTGCCAAGTTTCGAATGAAAACGAATCTCACAGGTGGATGCCAATAAAATGGAAACTCGATTCAAACTGCTGACTAGAGGGATCATCGACGAAAATAAACAAGATACAAGGGGATAAGATATGGGAGACGTGAGGGACAAAGGAGATAGTGAAACTCGTGAAACGTCTTCGATTATGAGATAAGCTACCTGCAAGGCGAATATAGGACCGTGACACTCGTTATAACGATACCTCAGAATTTGATCACTCGTTATAATGGACGTAACTCCCTATCCTTTTTGCTGTGAGACGGACAACGTCCAATGAATCACTCGCTATAACGCAACTCTCGTTACATGCTGTACTCGTTATAACGGACTTCTACTGTACTTCATTCAGTCCATACCCTTTGAGTAAACAGTTTCCAAAATATCAATGGGAAGGTGTGAATGACGCTGCTTGAGAGATACTCTTCCAAACAATTGGATAAAATTTAATTGATATTTTAATATGCTGACTAATTTAAAGAACTGGTAAGTCTGTCATTAAGTGGACATTGTTCTACTCAAAGAGAATTCCTAGCCTCTAGAAAAGTTTGGGTTAAAATGAAGAAATACTTGATGGGGTGATAAAGTTATTAAAATTATCAAAGCCCAATCTCTAAATTCCGAAATTTCAATTCAGTTTGTGAAGAAATAGGCTGTGGTTATAAACCAGTTTTTGTATATATACCTCTCTTTTTTCTCTTCTACTGAATATCTTCTCTTTAAACAAATATTTGTTATTCTTTTATGTATCTTGTATGTTCTATAGTTATTCTTGGTTAAATTTTCCTCAATGAAAACTTCATTTTGAAGCTTTAAGTTGATAAATGTATAATTTGTGAAGTCAACAGGTACCATCTGGTTCCATCACTTTTTATTTCTAAATAATTCTAAAGCTACCAGATCGATTTAATCTATTTTATCTTGAATGACCTTAGTCACCCTCTTTATCTCCAAATTGCACACTATGCATATTTATGACAATATCCTACGTTAAGCAAAATTGCTTGATTTGATTTCAATTGAATAATTCAATATCAGTTTTGTGTGAAAGTAAACAACAAAGGTGGATTGATGAGGTGGTAAGGTACTCAATTTTAGAAAATACGATAAAAAATGTCCACCTACCTGAAGGAATTTGAGACCTTTAAAGTACAGAATAATTTCCAAATGGCTTATGTAATTATATAACAAATATTACTTAATAAACTAACTTTTGTATTATATGATTGATTTTTGAATAATTTCCTTGTTTATACATTAAGGCAAAATTGATGAAATTCTTCCATTTGTTAATTTACAGCAGCACCTTACATTGATTGAAGTACATTGAGGGACTTGGCAATTACAGCCTGGCCAAGTACCTCCACCTAAACCTTGGTTCTTTAAAAAAGCTCCATGGATAGCCAATGCTTTTTTGATCAATGATCACTATCCTAAATATTGACAACATTTGTTCTTGCAATATCTATTTAATATTTAAACTGTGTAATAATTAAATTTTAAATGAAATTATAGTTTAAAAGTTTAATTTTATATATATTCTAATGTGATGTAGTGCATTCTGTATCTAGGAATAACTCAGTGATGACTATTTCATGTATCCTTTCCTCTCTTTCCTATGTAAAACATTTTTTAGAAATTTTTTCCGACCACATACGTCTGCCCTAGTCAATTCTTATATTTTTCCTATGCGCCAAACCGGTCAAACACCATGTTTCTATTTGAATATTCCCTCTAAAAATCGAAATTTCACACGATTAGCTGTTGGCGTCAATATGGCGATAACTAGAGTTGTAGGTGGTGATTTTGGCGATTTCCAGCGAGTCGACTGGCAACAATCTATATTTTAATACTGGCAACCTTGCGCCCTGTCATGGCTGCTACGAAAATTTATGTTCCGTGTATTGTATGTATCGTCAAGTTTTGTACCTCATCGAGTTTATAAATATAACAAATTTGTTCACATTCTCGTGACAGTTATCATGGATAAGAGTAATTGGTGAGGTTGTTTGTTTTTTGGTATTTTTTTGCACATTTGTCAAGAAAAACTTGACAATTTTTGTGATGAAGTGTTGCGATTTCTAGTATTTTCCATTGTACAATTTAGGTTAGGTACGAGGGAAAACGGATTGTTTTTTGTGTAGCAGTAGATTTGTATTGCGGAATAATTTATTTTATGACGATTTGTTTTAAGTTGTGTTTATTTTGTAAGGGAAAAAGTGGAAATAATTTTTGCCATGATTTTCTGGTTAAAAGGATTTTGTTCGAATACAGATAGCCATGATATTTATGTTGCTTTGTTTTTGTAATTTTAGAGCGTAGATAGAAATGATTGGGGAATGATTTTCGTTTATCCTTTGTCTGGGATACATGTTTACATAATGCGCACATTTTTTATTATATATGTATATGACTTTCAAGTAAATTTTAATGACATAGTGCTTTATAATTATTCGCACTTAGGTTGGAAAATAGTGCAGGGGGGACATTAAGTGGGACTGTTCCAAAACTAAGAGCCGAGCTTGATGATAAAAATAAGATTTAGATTGACGAAATTCAAAGCTGTTTCCTCGAATGATAAGATTTGAACGAGGGAAAAATACGAAAAAAAAAGTGACATCGATATTTCCGAGAGATAAATTTAATGGTTACATAGCTCAGTGTTAGAGCACTCGCCCGGAAAGTGAGAGGTCCTGGGTTTCTCCCCCAGTGGAATCAGGATTTATTTCTCGGAAATATCGATTAATTTTTAGTTGGATGGCAAAAATTGTTCAAATTGATTCCTTCTATGACACAGTTGATAGATAATTAAACAAGATTTTTTTATTTACAAATGAAACGTTCCGAATTACAGAAGTATTAGCAGTTTAATATGGCTGGTCGAAAAGAAAGTTGACATAATTTTCAGCGTAACCATCCATCTGGAGCACAAAAAAGAAAAGAAGCTTTCAAGAAGGAAAAACACCATGAGCAATTGCTGTCGAAAATTCCAAAATAAGCAATTATTTTTCTGTCCATGGCAGTGACGCTCGAACTCAAACTTCTCAAAAAGAAGATTTAGTTTCAGTATCAGACAACAGTGAAAGTCCTTCACTAGTGCCTATTCCCATAGAATCCAAAAAAACACGATAATCCTGCCACAATTAACAGTGAGTCTGTATCAGACAACTTATTGTTGGATTCTGATACAGTCATAGAGTCACAAAAAAACTCAAAGGTAAAATGTCAATGTCAAATGAACAAAATACTATTTGTTTATTTTTTGTAATTTAAAAACTTGTGAATTTTATGATATACCTAGAAAATTTTGCTAATATCTGTAAGTTTCTGAAAAGTGACACAAAAGTTATCATATATTTGAAAGTATACTGTATAAAGAATGCTATAAAATAAACTATAAAGAAGTATACTTTATGACAAATTATAAGATTTTGAATCCTTTATAAGGTAACCCTGAAAGCTTTATTTACCTTTGTAAGACCCTCCGTACAGAATCTTTTGCAGAACTCATAAAAATGTTTCTAATCTTGAAAATTTCTGAGAAGAATTCTAAAAGGAGCGCATTGAAAAAGGGCAAAAATTGGTAGAGATACCTAATGAAAAATTTAAGGTCCGATAAGTTTCATTCGGATATCATATAAATTTACAAAAATGTTATCAGTTTTCTCTAAAACTTACATGACTTTTAAGAATTCTATAAGTTTATGTACCAAATTTATAAGTTTTGAGGTTATTTGAGACATCAAAAAGTATCTGATTGGACCAGCAATTGATACTTATTTCCAATAACAGGGAAGTACTTCAACAACATTAACTGACTCCGAGGTAACACTAAAAAATGAGAATCAGAACTACCTGAATGATGTTGGTCTTTGGAAAGAATCGTTTACTGGCGATGAGATAGAATATTGGATCAAGAAAGGATCAACAGACTTACAACATTGCGACGAAACAATTTTTTCTAAATCTTCAGCTGGTCAAGAACGGTCTGACGTTGCCACCGTCAGAAGATTTTCGAAAAATCTTTTTTCACGTATTCTTCAGAACAAAGAGCTCGTTAATCGTTCGTGGCTTTGCCTTTCGCCATCAACTGGAAAAGTATATTGCTATATATGCAAACTAATGTCCAACTCATCACAAAGCAACTTCGCCGGAAATGGTTATTGCAATTGGAAGAAGGCAGCAGAACGTGTTTCTCAACATGAAGTTTCTAAAAACCATTTGGAATCGATAATCAAATTCTCACAACGTTCGAACCAAGTTTCCCGCGTTGATCAACTCCTCGAGAAACAAGTATGTAATTTTTTAGGAATGACTTTGTAAATGAATTAATAACGCACAATAGCTATTTTCGTGCCTGGGAGCAAGAAGTCGATTTTGGCGAAGCCGAGCCGTAAAATCGTCTGAGCCTAAATCGACCATTGTTTATAGGTGTGAACATATTTTTTTATATTGAAAGCTCTAAAGCTATGTCCACACTTGTGCGCTTTCCTCTTCCCTTTCCCTTTTAACTTGCCCTTCCTCTTTCCTTTTCAACATGCGTTGCGCATGCCTTTCGGGCATGCCTCATGAGGCATACAATTTGTTGTCCACACTGCATCATCTACTGTGCGTCATGATGGATACAGAATCGGCAAGTGTGATAGCCATTTGTGCAGGTTACTTGTTTTTAAAAAATGCACGTAAAAGAAAAAAGCAACGGGTCCTGTGGACAAAGCAGTTTTACTAAAATTTCATTATCTTCAAAATATTTGTTTACGTTAAGGGATTTCGCAGAGTGGGAATAAGATGAAGCATTGATGAATGCATTGAACTGTTCTTTAATGCGAACGTTAAAATTTAGGGAAGTACGACGGATATAGAGAGATTTGCAAGTGTCGCAAATTAATTTACAGACGCCGGATTTATAAAAAGGTTCTACATTGTCTTTTTGAAGACCTAAAAACTTCCTTAAGTTGTTTTTATTTCTAAAAACACTGGCACAGTATTGAATATTGTGAAGAGATTGGCAAGTTTGTGCGAAATATTACCTTTAAACTGATCAACAACACGTCGTGGGAAATCCATCTGACAATCCATCTGACATCTGTGAGATTGGGATGCAAGAGGAAAAAGTCGATTGTCGATGATGCATCTTTCTTTCTGTTGAACCATTATAATGACCATTTGCAACAGGTATTTCTTTAATAGTTTTAAGCTCGCGAAGAAAGTTTATCGTAGATAAAGAAAATATTAAATAATCTGAGGATAAGGCAGTGAAAAGCGGTTAGCTTATGTGAGTAGTGGTGATTGGAAGTAAAGGGGATATCACTGTTAATATAAGTTGATTGTCTGTATAATAATATAATTATAAACATTGAATTCGAATTTTTGATTAACTAGACGTAGGGTGAGGTCAAGAAAGTTCAAAGTATTATTAGTTTCAATTTCATGGGAAAATGAAAAACTAGGTTGGATAGAGATGAAGGAAAAGAGTTGTCGGTTTTTCCCACCCCAAAAACAAAAGATTTCATCAACGTACCGAAACCAGCATAAAATAAATTTTATCAAATGGGAATTTGAATAAAACAATTCCTCTTTTAGGGAGTCCATGACAATGTTAGCTAAAACAGGGCAAGACCATAGTTTTGTTCATAAAAACCACCTTGGAACTGAAAAAAGATTTATTTAAACACACATTCGCAAACGACAACAGGTTACTAGTTACTACTTCATCCGCATTGTTCCTTTTTAGTAACCCTTCCAACACAAAAACAGACTCTACACAAGGAACTCTGGTAAATGAGTTATAAAAATCGAAAGAGTTTTACATTGTTAGGAAATTTCAAGTCTTTCACTTTTACGTGCAAATTCCACTGAGTTTTTCCCACAATGGCAAAAAGTCTGATAAATTAGCAATTAAAATATTAAATTCAGTGGCCAGCTTATGACACGGGGAAGAAATGTTTGAAACCACTGGGAGGATAAGGATGTCTTCCTTATGTATTTTTTGGAAGTCCATAAAGACGCGGGGGTAAAGGGTTGGATTCAGAGAGGTGAAGTTTCTCAGTCTTTAATAATCATCGATTTGAACGGAGCTTCTTTAATGTTGAAGTAGATATTTTTGATACTATTGCACAAGAAAAAATAGGAAATATCTCAATGTACGATAATGGAACCAAGGAATTTCTTTCATACCATTCGGTCTACTTTATTCAACTATCGAAGAGCTATAAATGGTAAAAATATCATACAAATATTTTTACAAAATTTTATTAATAGAAAAAGTGATGGAAGAGTAATTAATTAGACGTTGCAGGGAGTGACGCAATTTCAAGCGAAATCTCATCCGAGAAAAAGCTGTGAAAGATGAGGATTAATGGATAATAATCAGATATAGACATAAGAAGCTGCAAAGGGCCAAACTGTAACTCAGACCATTAACTATTTAAAGCAAGAGTAAGGGAGAGAATAATTAAAACAGAAAAAGGTCCAGATATAGTTAAGAGAATATGGGACACATATTAGTTAAATGAAGACTAGGAAGTCACGAAGCAAAACCGAAAAGGATTAGCTAGTAAAATGCAAACCAACAGCCGATGAAAAAACTTATGAAATAACCATAGAAAAAGAATGGGAAAAAATAGGGAAAGCAATCAAAGAAGCTGTGGAAGAAACAAGGGAATAATACATGATGATTGGTTTAACAATGAGTGTGCCCAAATTATACAGGAGAAGAATAAAGCTAGAGAAAGCATGATAAGGAAAGAAGCCAGAACGAACACTGAAAGATACCAAAAAATTAAGAAGGAAGCAAATAGGATATGCAAGAAAAAAGGAGAAAATGGAGAACAGCTAGAGAATTTAGAAGAATACAGCAAACAGAATAAACAGAGATAGTTCTACTAAGTTTTAGAAAAGGTGAAAAGAGGATACCAACCAAGAATGGAAGAATTAAAAATACGGAGGGAAATGTAGTCCAAGAAGAGAATAAAGTTCTGGAAAGATTGGTAGAACATTTCAAAGAACTTCTCTGTACAGAAGATAAGGAGAGAGTAACAACTGAGGAAAATGACAGGCTAAGGAAAGAATCAAATATAGAATCAATCAAATCAAATATATCAAACTTGCTCAGAATTAAACCCACTGGACAGGAAATTGCACAATGCATACAAAAGTTAAAAAATAATAAAGCTCCAGGGAAGAGAATATTGCAGCAGAGCTAGTAAAATAAGGAGGAGATATAATGAGTGATGCTATATATAAACTTAGTTGTATAATATAGGAAGCACAAAAATGCCAGAAGGATAGAGCATGGGAATCCTAAGCCCAATATATAGAAAGGGAAATAAACTGGTTCTCCAGAAATATAGATGGAAAATACTGTTAAATATAGTATATGAAATCATCATAAAAGAAAGGCTGAAAGTAGTAAATGGAAGGATAATTGGAGATTCTCTGTGTGGGAGTAGATCCAATAGAAGTACAATAGACCAACTGTTTGTTATCAGACAAATTTTAGATAAATGCCATGATGATAATGTTTAACTGCATATGCTATTGTAGATTTTATACAAGCATTTGATTGTATAAACAGGATCAAACTCTGAGAAGCAATGGAGGACATGGAAATTCCATCCAAAATAATTCTATTGATTCAAAAGGCATTGAAGAAGAGCATGGCTAAAGTAAACATACATAATAAACTGAATTTGAATTCAGTACTGGAATAAAGCAAGGATATTCTAGGATTACACAAATCTGAAGAAAAAATAGATCAAAGAGGAAAAATATTTAACAAATAAATAGAAAGAGGCAAGCAAAATGGGATTGATAGTTTATACCAGTAAACCTAAATATATGCCTATGCTGCAAACCTAGAGTCACCCAGGATTTGAAGATAGAACAGATAAAATTTGATAGTATGGGAGAGTTTAAATATGTAGAATATATAACTTACAAAAAAGCATAATATGAATAAATATAAGAATACAAGATTTTTGGACCATGTGGAAAGGATGCTTGAAACAGCAATGCTGAATAAGGTGATAGAAGGGAGACTGAGAGGAAGGTCCAGATTGAGATGACTAATTCATAAAGGACATGAAGAAGATGAAAGTGAGAAGACAGAGAAGTGAGGCTGATCGGGGTGGAAGCTCACATAGGGTTGTAGCTCCAAAGAGAGAGTTTGTCTATAAATTGAAACTTAAGGACAATTTTTAAGTGAACTCTTATAAGTTTGGAACAAAAAATATTAAATGTTATAACACTTTCTATGCCTTGTGTAATATTTTGTATCTATATATAGTTTAAATCAGTCTATATAATATTAACATAAGTTTACCAAATAACAATTGAAAACCAGGAACTAACAGATGAGCCAAGAATGGCTCACGTGGACCTTATCCTGTTTTCCATGACTTTTCTTGTAAATATTAATTTATTCTTTATTTTTCATATTACTTTATTTGCCAATAACTCTTTTTTTACCAATTCACGTTTTATTTAAGATTCTTTGTACAATAACTATACCTTGTATTAAGAGTAAGATAGTTAAATAACATATTGTACCAAAAATAGCATTTTGAATTTAGTGTTTCATGTCAAAATAAAATCTACTTACATTATAGTCCACTTTCATATCAAGGAAAATTAAATGTATTTTAAAATCGTTATTTAAATAATACTGCTTACCGGAAATAATAGTTTACATCAAAATTTTCTAAAATCAAAAGTTTATTTCAAATTTTTTTACAATCAAAAAAATAGCAAGAAAACGATTTAAGTAGTCGTGATAGTAATCAAAATAAAACCTATTTTATTGCAACCATATTTCATTTAAAAGAACAAAAAGATATATTTGAAAATCTTGTTTTAAATTATATCGCTCACCAGAGTTAATGGTTTAATTCAAAGCTTCCTAATTAAATATCAAGTAAATAGCCGAGAAACGACTTTCGTAGTGCTGTCAAATTAAAGTCTACTTTCATTATAATCAACTTTGATTAAAAAAACAAACGGATGTATTTAAAAATCTTATTTTTAATAATAATGCTTTCTGGACGCAATGTTTTAGTTACATAGTGTCGATATATATAATCAAAAGAATAGCAGTTTGACTCCATCGAAGCCACATTTATTTAAACAACTACTATGCTGATATTAAAATTAATAGCTAACAGTCGTTTCTCTAAAAAAAAACTATACAACAGGTATGCGTAATTACGTTTTTACAGGAGCCGTCATGTGATTAGATAAAATCTGCATATCGTCATTATATCAGCTAATGCATTACTTCATTTAAGGTCTTTTGTTTTAATAAGATTGTGATTCAATAAAAAGCGAATTGAGAACGAAAAGCGAACGTGAGAACTTCCGTTTTTGCGGTGAGAAATATGATCAGTCACTTGATATATTTACAGTAAACAAATAGCGATTCGTTTAAAAAATACGGCATGAAGTACCTCGCATAGAAGCAGTTGATAGTATTTTCTTACCTCTTTAGATTTCCTCAAATAACGCTTTTAAATAACAAATCACAGCACTCCTTACAAAACTTTATTTTGAGCGAAAACATTACAACATATCTGATGACCACTGATGACGAAAAACACAATTCGCCGAGTAATTGCTCAACCTCACTGTATCCATTTTTGCTCACACAAGCAACACCTCTTAACACGTATATTCTTTCGCCTAAAATTCTCCGTTAACTGAGTGGATTAAGTGTACTTTGAAAATTAATGATATTTTATAAATAAGCACTGCAGTCACAATTCCACAATGTTTCTTAGGGCAATTGCGCGACACTCGATTTATTTTCCGCAGCACTTCCTAAACCGACTAAAATCCTTGTATGTTCAGCAAGAAAAACTGGAAGTACAATTTCTTGGTGATAGAGCACGAAACACACTTGCACTTTGCCAATATAGGTAAGTCCTCTGAAAGATACGTTTTCGTTGTGAACAACTCGATTGCACGCGAAGAACTGAAAATGAAGGCCAAAAACATGACTACACGCAAAGCATTTCTATATTTCTTGTTTGCGAAATCCACCGTCCAAGTCACCCCTTATCTACTACCCATAGGGATAGAATAGCCTCCAGAAAAGCAGGCTGAAACATTCGGTTTAATTGCGCAATGGAATATTCTTATCTGTGGTCAGGTCCCTCAAACTAATGAAGGGAAATGAGAGCTCAAACGACTCATCCCTTTTCGAGACAAAACTATTTAATAATGTATAATTAAGATGGTAAAATCTTTATATCGATTGCGCTTCAAGTTCTTAGAGATATGAATCGTTGCAGAAGTCTTTCGGTTTCACTAATTAAATTACAATGATGCGTGATGCGGTTTACACCGTCTTTAGAATGAAATTATGCCTTTGCGTTTTATGTAGCAATGGGAAGTTACGCATTTAACGTTCTGTCTCAGCAGAGAGTGGATTATCCTAAGTTATGATGGAATAAATATAATATTTGAGCCACAGAAGTTGCACTATAGTTCACTTGCACGAAAATTAAATTTTACTTTGGCTCTATGAGTTTAGAAAGATCATAACCAAAATGTTTATTTTCTGGGAGAAGAAAAACGGACATACACTCTCACTTAAAAATATTGAAAATTAAGATTGATGCTTTCTTTTGCAATAAAAACTGTTCAAGTGAAAATACATTTCTTTCAATCAATTCTACACAGAGATGAATATGAAGATATAATATTGAGGTTGTACAAGAAGTGAAAAATAGTGTCTTGGATGGGGCTCGAACAGAGATCCTCACTGAGGCAACCGAAACACAACTCGATATGTAGAGTTTTTTCCTCCAGATATAATATTTCCACTTAAATGTGGAACAGAATAGCCGATATTTCAATAGTCTTACTAGCAGTATTTGTGAAAGAGTATAACTATACTTTTTATACTCGAATATAAGCCGAACTCATTATAAGCCGAGGTACCTAATTTTATTCCAAAAAACTGGGAAAAGTACCCGAGTCGAATAAAAGCCTAGGGTGGGAAATGCAGCAGGTACTGGTACACAATGAAAAGAATTAGCTATGAAATTACAGTATTTGAGGCATCGGTGGTTTAGTAAGAGAGAATTGACAAGGAATTGTTGAATGAGCAAGTGAGGAATTTTCCAGCCAATTTACGACAAAGACGCTTCTTTGCCACGGGAGAACTGATAAGGGGAGCCCTCCCTCGAGTTAAATTAGAGGGGATTAACGGGCAAATTGACTTCGTAAATCACCGAATGTTACTCGGTGACACGAATAGCTGAATTCGACCGTATTGATGCACGCTTTTGGTCCGCTGTAAGACCAACAATCGTTCGATAGAGTAAGATCACCATTTCGGTTAGTTCTCGAAATTTCGTCTGGAGGGAAGTGGAGGAAACTGGCTTTTCTTTGCTTATGACCTCGCGCTGTTGAGGAAATAGACCTCGGTTATGTTCATAATAATAATGGAGTTCAGCTCGGTTAGTGCTAAAAATACGAGACTTAAATGCAACAGAGGATATTAAAGTTATCGTGAAGGAAAGCAACAGTTCTAGTTTACAGCATACCAAGGAGCATAGTACTTGTATACTCTGTCTGTAAAGCATACTCTCACCTCGAAGGCTTATTACAACATCCCGCCTTCTAAGCTAGCTGTAGGAAATGAGGCTTATCAGATGAGTAATGAGGTAGTTTGCCCTTATTTTTCTCACCAAGCAAGAATGCTATTAGCGGAACTTGTCCACGTAAGTGAAGCCAAATGAATCTATATGTTACTCTTTTTCTTAGCATTCCTTGAGGAGAAACCTTAATTAGTGCCGCTATTCTGTTTACTAATACAGTAGAAGCTTTCATGTCATTACAGCCATGATCAAGACTTAAAAAAAATTGATGAAAGATATATTGTTCTCCATTCTGTGCCTAAAGACTATAGAAAAGTATACCATTCACCAAGATATGATAGCAGGAACACAATCACACTAGCGATATCTTTTGTAATTGCCGCATCGTATAAGTAAGTGATCAATCAATAAGAATTGAAATTTAACACAAACAAGTGAAAATAAGCAAATTGCCAAATAGTGTGTATAATGCTAGGGATTCTTAAAAGTTTTTATCATCATTATTTTACCACCATTCCCTCCTGATGCATTTTTTTCTGGCTCATCGTTGATCAACAGCCACATAACTAACAGCACTCTACGTAGAATGTAATAAAACACAACCGAACCTGACAAGGTATGCCCACGAGTGATCGATGTTCTTCTCTGGGAAAAAAGAAAATGTTCACGAAATCGCTATTCCAAATGCTGAGCCGTGATTGCATCACGAGTGACGTTCAGTGACAGCTTCATAGCTCTAATGTGGATCTGGTTTTCGTGACCTTTCTATCGGTGACATCGACCAAGGGGTTTTTATCAACCTTTGCAAATTCGCCTCTATTATTCATCGGTAACTTTTGAATGAGGTGTTAGTACTTCACTTCCTTCATCGAAACGGTAATCTATCGCCGCTTTCTTTCGAAACGTGAATGGCACTTTCTACTCTTTTGGTACATTTGCTCTCGCTGATTCTGAATCCGTCCAACTAAGGCCATCTTCGACCATAAGATTACATTAAGGAAAATCTATTGATTTTTCACTAGAAATTGGATAGAAAAGCACAATTTACGGTGGAGATAAGTCTTTCTGCCGAAATCAAATTCGTATGTTGAAACTCGAATTCCACAAGTGCACAAACTCACTGGGGTGAAACAAACAAGCAAATATTAGAGCAACAATGTGAGGCAAACATTATAATCCTGTCCTCTGAACTCCTGTCCACTAGCGGAAGCATGTGTATTTGCCAACATTGAATCAGCACTGAGCAACAGCCGGATGCAGGTGGAAGAGAAATCTAAATTAATTTCATTTTAATGAATTAATACGAATTTATTGACTAGTCTCTTCAGGTTCGAATTAAATCCACTGTATTCCGAATCTTGCATTGTAATTGTTTGAATTTCCAGCGTCCATAAGTCTCGCCGGTTTTCTTTCATCATTAATGTGTATTAAAAATTACATTCTTATCATTTTTTATCGAAATTCACATTAATATCCCGCAAGCCGTATTTCGACGTGTGACAGTGGGTGTGAACACTTGGCGTTCAAACTGCTTTAGTTTCAAAGAAAGTTCTTCAAAATCTTCGTAAGTTGTTATTATCGCATATCGTTCGCGGAAAGAATGAATTTTTAGAGTGGCTTGCCCCAGCATCTATTTCTCTTAATTTACGCTCATTACCGAAGTAGCAGGGGGTCTCATGATACCAGTTACGTCTTCCGCAAATGTAATACTTTCCCTGAATTCATCCAGCAATCGCAGCCTACCTTCCACTCTCATTCCTTTCAAAGATTTCCAACTTACATCTGAGAGTAATTTTGTACCGCTTGCGTTTTTATAGGAGCATTTTTTATAGAATGTATAGCCTTGTGCTGTACTTTCTCGAATAAGAAATGAGAGTCATTGAATCGCTTAGGCGAGCAGTTGTCGGGATTCAGTTTTATCGAGTAATTAATAGCGGGATAATCAACTGTTCTTTTACTCATATGGGTAATTACCGTCTCAATCAACGAATTCATTTAAATTAAAAAGTATACTACTAATCCCTTTCTCCAAAGAAACTGTATGTAGCTCCATTTGATACGGTTTTTTACGTACATTTTTTGTAGTTTAATTAACACTCGTCCTCCCGTGTAAAATCTATGGACTCAACTATAAACTCAGTTTTTATTTGCGTGAATTGCTGATCTCTGGCTTTCATCGTCTTTCCATAAAATTGCTATTGAAAGCGATGAACAGATAAATTTAGGTGAATGAAATTTAAATTAATTTTTGTTTGATTGAGTCCGTTAGATTTAATAACAAAAAAGCTTTAATTTGTGCTTCGACCTGACGTTGAACCTCAGACTGCATTGGAATAAACATTTACCGTTTATGTAACAAAAGAACATCTACTAAACATATGCTCAATTCTTTATCATTATATGAAGTGCTCCGACAAATTTCCGTTCAATGAATACTCATTGTTAGAATTGGGACTTAATGACCTTTTAGGATCGAACGTATGATAGCTAGAATCTATATCTCACTTGTTCTGGGAATAACCTGTTTGGGCCCATGTGACATGAAATGCTCAATCTGACGCTTCTGGTTTAGGCTGCGAAGTTGTTACGATTTTGAAGGGGTGATGCACGCTAGAGGTCTGCATGGGCCGAAAATTTCAGCCCGAGCCTGGCCCGGCCCTAACGTTTCTTTCTCAAGCCCGAACCGAGCCCGAACTTTCCATAAATCGCCCTGCAATAAGTTGTTGTGAATTGTGAACAAATGCATTTTTTTAACCCTTCACGAAGACCGAGCATTTTGTTTAAGCATTGCGTAACAACTTTAAGAGGCTTTTGCTGCTATGCAAGAAACTAACGCTCTTTAAGAACGAATAATTCTCTCCTTCACGAATTTTCCGTGGGCCCAAGCCCGGCCCGAGCCCGATAGACTGCCTGCTTGCCCGGCCCATGCAGACCTCTAATGCATGCGCATGGCGTGGTTGCCTAACTCCAGTTTTCCGTTGCAAATATTGCAGAAAAAGTGACGAGTGGTACCGAGTTATGCTGATAATCAGTTCTGATTTCGTGCTGTTCAGCCCGAGCCTAAAGAATTTGGAAAAACTTTTGGCAGAAACAGTTATTTTTCCTGATTTTTCTCGTAATATCTAACCAATCTATATAACATGGTCTGGAAATAAAGTCCTCCAAGAATGTAATATCTCTGAAGCAGTCATTTAAGTCATCAGCTCGAAGACACTTTGAATCATCAACCTCTCCACCATTACCAACTACCTAAAGGAGAGAAAATGTTATTTGAGATGCAAGATGAGGAGTTTGCCCTGGCTTTCTTCATGCTACAAGTGGATCCAGGCAAATGCAGCACAGTGACTCAGGGTTCTGCACTCCTTATGGCATCCATGGAAGAGTTAAGGACAAATGCCAGAATTTGGATTCACTGATAATTCAGTAGCTTTCAAAAAACCATACCTATAAAAATACCGAGGGAAAATTAATTGAAGGATACATTTTTCTCTATTTTCATACTGAGGAGAAATGAAAAATATTCCTCCATGAAGATGAGAATGGGAAACTTATCTTCCTTGTATTCAAAATAGTGAATTACTGAAATAGTTCCCACCTTGAAAACTATTTTCAGTCAGAGCATCATACATACCATGAGCAGAAATGGATTTCACAATACAATACACTGAGCAGATATGGAAAATTGTAGTAATGACAAGATTCACTATGTATTTAAATGGTGCATCATGTATTAAAATATTACTGCTAATCTATTACTTGATATATCATGATCTTCATTATCACTTGATAAAATGGTTTAACTCCTTCCTTTCCTTTCGGTAGATTTTTTGCCTAAAAATGTATCTTTTGCATGTATCTGTATGAGATGATTTCTTTGGTTAAACTTCAGTTTCGAAGATCATTGGCTATGAGAAACCTAACATGAGGTCTTAGTGACATTCTATAGTGAGTGTATTTACAAAATCTGTCCAATTTCTTGATGTAGTAGTGATATTATCTGTGAAGCTATTTTGCAGAATTCAATTATTGTTATCTCAAACATGTCACATTTATGAGAAGAGGAAATGAGGTTGCTTTTATGTTTTAATTTCATATCTCCAGTGCACACTGTCTAGCCAAGTGCCATACACGCTTCAAGCTTACTGGGGAGTGTCGATAAGGGAGCTTTGCCTTTTCCTTTGGCGTCCTTGGAGTGCCATGCGTTCTGCTGTGCAGCAAGGATTACTATTGCATGGTCACCATCAACCGAAAGGAGCTGTATTCCTGTATCCTTTATTGCACATTTACATTTTGTAGTAATCTAAAGATATGTTTATCTGTAATGGGAACAATGGTTTGAGATTATAACGATAATGTTTTTTTGATTGCAGCTCAATATCTATATTATTACCCTCAGGTTCCTTTAATATTTTTCTGTATGTATTTTATATTATTATATTCATCATTTTTGTTCTATATATATCGTTGTATGAGTTGAAGATCAGTGGTGATAATCCTTGTATCCAGTAATCCTTGCAGCAGTAAAAGTAGAAAGGAGTTCAACTTACTGGCACCAGTAGACTTCCCCCACTCTGTTTACTTTCACATATTGAAACTTGCCCTTATCAATCTACCTTTTACTGTGCATATAATCAAGTGCTGAAGCCAACACTTGGTATAACTCTATCACAGGAGTGTGCAGCAGAAAAATTAAAGTCTAAATTTTCATGAAAAAACAGTTTATTTGAACAAATAATTTTAACTCATCCAGTCAACATGAGGTTCTAAAATCACAGTCCTCCAGAGAAAAACTCATTTGCTCTTAAAATAATTAACTGCCCTTATCGACATCAACATCCACAAGAAGAATCTCAGTTGACACCATGTTTAATACTATGCCAGTATTACTGGTGCAAGTTAACTTTCAAACAACTGGCACCAGTAATCATTGCATGTGTAAACCCAGCTCAAGCTGCATATCTGACTTACTACTTTCTTTATTTTAGAATCTTTGTTATTTTCTCTTATGATCACTCTCAACAGTAAATAGCATTTTCAATCTTCACTATGGTACTCCAATTTCTGTTATGATCTATAGTAGGGTAAAGATGAAGTAAAATCCTTTTAAGAGATATGGCCTAATAAATGGGTGGAAATAACTATGCAAAATTCCACTTTAAAAGTTTTTTAATACCGCAATGGGTTTCAAAGTTTAGCTTGTACTGCCGTGCTGGCATTTAGAATGAAATCAATCAAGGAAGCTTTGACTTTGTGGAACTCCATCCTAAAAGATATGGCCTAGCCTTGTGGTATGTGCTCATCTCATTTACTCTTTTCTATACTTAACCCCTCTGCTTCTCAATTCAGATAGCTACCCACTTTCATCACAATGCTGGTAAATAACGATAAATGTTGGTCCCTGTTGGGAATTAATCCGTGGACCACTTCCACAGAAAAATCTACACCATCCACTTGGCCTTCCAGAGGTGTATATCAGGGAAGTCCAACCTTTTTGTTTTAAGGGTCTCAGATATTCAAGACTAATAATGATGATTAATGCCTTCAGATATTCAAGACTATGATAGCCTCTTAAATTGGACTACTATATCATCGTACAAGTATTTCAAATTTTAGCATAACTATTTTTGCCAATTTTTTGTGCGAACTTCCTATCTTTGAATTGACCCAGGTATAATTTATTTCTAAGTCTTCAATAATTATCAAAGCATTTTTGTATTATATCAACTATGCTTGTCTTATATTGATGCCTCTTCTATCTCCTCTTTCATTTTATCAATTTCATTCCTTAATTATCTGCATTAACTGTGACCTTTCTCAGTTTGTGATCTATGTTCTTCCTTCCCTCTTTTATTGGGAATATGTGACTCACAAATTCTTTTCCTGTATCCAGGAGTCTTTCTATTCACTAAGAAACTACTTCTACTAAGCACTTAAGATTTTTCATTGACTTTTTCACTAGTGCCCAGTTATGGTATTCCTGCTCCGTTATCATTTTAATATGTTTTTATTTGTTAGTCTTCTGTTAGAATATAGATAAACTTAGTGTTTTTCTCTTTCCTATGCATCATTCTCTGTTTGAAGTTCCAGAAGATGGTTATTGTCACAACCAGTTTATGTTGCTATGTAACTCAGTTAAATATTTTTCTTTTTAAGCACTCTTTTTTAAACCATATCTCCCCTTCTCCTTCATTGTATGACTATATTAATCTATCCCTTTTTTGTTGTTTTCATAACCATTATAATCTTTTCTTGCTTCACAGGAACTCTTTTCTCAGTATTTTTCTAAGGAAATCTGTGTAACATTATTCCCATGAATGAATTTGACCTGACATACATTTTATGCTAAATTATTTCTTTTTATATCCTTTTTGTGTTAGTCAACTCAATGTTTTTCCTATTATCAAATATTGCTGTGCTAATACCAGGGGTTTAATTTCAATCATTACTTATGGGTCCTTGTTAAATGCATCTCCTCAAATAGTAATGGCTAAGGAAGATATCACAGTTTTTAATTTTGAGCTTTTGGTTTTTTTAAATCAACAATAATTTTGTAGAAGTCAAGATGAACAATATTATAATGGTATGGAATAGGGTTAGGGCAAATTTGCACATAAAGGCATGCACCCAGGAAAAATCCCAAGGGAAAACAAGCTTGAAAGAAGCCTGGCAGGACTGGGAATCAAACTCTGTATCTTCCTCTATCAAGGAGGCTGCTTTAGCCAACTAAGAAACCCTACACGAAAATTTTTGGACTAGTTTTTGGAATTTTCAGAGCTAGAAATTGAACCCTGGATCTTCCTCTTTACTCCTGGATAAGTAAGAATATTTTCAAACCTGTTTCTCCTTCAGATTATTAGGGTATTTCTGCAACAATCAGATTTTCAAAAGTTTTCCAAATTCAATGAATTTTACTTATATAATTGGTCTAATTGAATTTCACTATTTCTTAGATTTTGAATCTTATGATATACTGTTATGGCAATTACATTTTTAACTCTCTCACTTATACATCAACCATCAATTTTACCATTGAATTTTTTTTATTATAAGCCAACCTATGCATGAGAATGTATGGTATTTAGATAAAAATTATGGATATACTTTGGGCAATGAAGTTGTAAATAGCTAAATGTATTTGTAATATGATTTAAAATTACCTCCCTATGAAAAAGAAAATGATAATAGTATTTTTGGTCAATTTACAAAGGAATAAGTGCAATTTTCCATAATGCTGATACTCAGTAAACAGCCCCATGGAGATGAGCTGTTCACACTATTCCTGCCAACGCCATCTGACCTTTATCTTGGAACTCCACCATGACTCTGCTATCCCCTTGTCATGTTCCTCGTCAGATATGAACCTCCCCACTTAGAACTGCATCCTGATGAAACGGTAATGCTATTGTGAAACTCGGCTGTCATTGCATTTATGTAGTCTAAAAAGTGCTATTAAATACCTTTACCTTTCAAGTCTGGTATGCTCTCTCTTTGAGTGCCATTTTTCAATCTGAAGAATCAGGTAATCTCTATGCAAGCTATTTCATCTAAGATCCAGTACTAGAAGCAGATTTTGTCGGCATAGTTAAAGTAATGGAATTCAAAAAGTAAACATACTTTTATTATCTATCAAAAGAAAAATATATGCAACAATGCCATTAAACCTTTAATTTAGAAAAACAATGTAATTGTGGGCATCGAGGTTTGAGTGTATTATTATCATGAAGATCAGAATTTATGAACAACATTGACAGGGAACTTCTTATAATAGAGATTCAATATCATACCCCTTTACGTTTATCTTTCCATCATTAATAAAACAACATGTCTTTTATTCCTTGCTTGTTAGCATCTGGGGAATCCACTGTTCAGTTTCCCCATAAAATTAAAAATATTTCTGATACAGTGTTATTTATGCATTTCCAACACAACAAAATAAAAAATATGCATTTGAATAGTAAATGCGTACATGTTGAAAATATTTCATTAAATATTTATTTGGATATTTTCATTGGGAAGTATTATTCATAATAAATAGTCTAATAATATTTTATAATATATAACATTAGTTAAAATTTAACAAAATAAAATATTTATTTAATTTTGATGAAGTTTTAATTAAAATGTTATTAGACTTAAAAACTTGATTTAGGGGATTTTACATTCAGCGCTAATTATTTGAAATACTAAAACCATTGGAGCAGAGAAACATTTAACTTTTCATATAGATTGCAATCAGTGGGAAAACTGTGATTGTTAGTAGTAGTAGTATTGTTAAAAGTGCTTCGACTGCTTAGGTCATTTCGCACATTGGCTCCCACCGGGATTCGAACCCGGGACCGCTTTCACCAAAGGCAAACGCGCTGTCCACATGACTATCCGGGAGCCCAACTGTGATTGTTTCTTTTATGCAAGTTCTTATATGTAGGAATGCATGATGAAGAGAAATAGACAAAAATATAAGAAAAATAATGTGCATGTTTAAGAACCTATTTTATCCATGCCATTCAATGAACTTTTAGTAATATAACTGGTTAAATTGAAACAAACTACAATTTTACTGACACACAAAAATAAAAAATGACTATTTCGAACTCTGTGATGCATATAATGACTTGTGCAACAGTTACTTTAAATTCCTTCAATGTGCAGACAAGACTTAGTTACTGATTTATTATAATTATAGATAACTGATTGAATTTCAACAAACAACAGTTTTACCAATTTTATATTTTTGTGAACATTGAATTTTCCTGATTAGCTTTGAGATGTTTACGTCATTTATAGTTGATTATGTCTACGTTTGTGTTTTTCTTACAAATATTTACGGTGGCTTCATTTTTTTAAATAAGGAATTTGATATCAATGCGTTGTTCTATACTTCAAAATTTTTGTACAACTTTCATTCTTATAGGAGAAGCATCAATGCATATCATCAGTTGGCCAATCAATGAAATATTAAGTTATACTTTTTTTTCCATGCATCAGACAGGTTACTCAGCTTTGCTATATATTTCTTTTATGTGATGTTTAGTTAAAATTACATTTTAATTTCAAGAATAAGACAATTCAATATTTTAATAAGCGGCACATGGTATAAAATGTAAAAATTCTAACCTTCTTTAGTTTAAAATCCATGGAGGAGGGCGTAGTTTTGTGGAACACCATCTTCGAAAAAATCAGGTGGACGGGGTTGTACTTTTTCCACAGTTTTATTTTAAGACGACCGGTTTCAGCGAGTGATCGCCATCATCAGGTACAAATACAAAACACAGAAGCCTTTATATATAGGAAGGACCAAGAGGAAGGGCTAAGGAGGGGGCGTCGGTGAAGAGAGGTCTTCAGTGCAAGAGTATTGGTCATTAGGGGGAAGGATAGAATGGATCAGCGGGGAGTGGGAGGGAAAAAGGTGCTCATTTAAAATTTTGTATTTCGGGGAATTACAATGAGAAACAATTTCCAATTGCTCAAGGAAGTTGAGGCGAGTACCTTGGCTTTCGACGTGTAGGATTTTTGGGAGAAAATGTCATGGCGGGATGAAGCAGGTGCTTGGCAAAATGCGAAGACTCATTGTTGTTAATAAAACAGCGTTGGGACACCAACAATAAAACATATAATTGGCATTGAAACATAATTGGAACACCAACGCTGATCCATTCTATCCATCCCCCTAATGACCAATACCCTTGCACTGAAGACCTCTCTTCACCGACGCCCCCTCCTTAGCCCTTCCCCTCAATCCTTCCTGTATATAAAGGCTTCTGTGTTTTGTATTTGTACCTGATGATGGCGATCACTCGCTGAAACCGGTCGTCTTGAAATAAAACTGTGGAAAAAGTACAACCCCGTCCACCTGATTTTTTCTTCTTTAGTTTGATGCACATAGCTCCAATATTTACTCAAAATTCAAAGTCCCTTAAGGAATTACAAGTGTAATGAAATAAAATGCTCATTCAACTCTTGACAAGCATAAATGGTTAAAGACAATTTCTGAATTTATGAAAGATTTAATTTTTACGGCTAAAGTAATATGCATGAAAGTGCATTTTTATTCATTTTCTTTTTTGTAAAATATTAATAAATCCAATGTGAACCAATAAAGACTCACATTGCATTATACTGCACCAATTTTGTCTTCAAACTAATATCTCTCTCCAAGGTTTTGTGATTTATTTGTCAGCATCAAGTCTTTCAACTTCTCCATTTTAATTTAAGCCTGGATTTATGTAGCTTGTTACTTCCATAATAACAATCTGTTATGACTGATAAGGAAGTAATGTCTTGTTTATGTAATGACTCCTAGCTCAACTAGTAAAACTATTAATGAATTTATTGGCAAAGATGTTATTGAAATTTTAGAGGGTAGGCAAATTTTGTGAACAAATTCTTTGGTGGGTGTATATTTTTCAAACTTAGGGCATTTTTATGCTCCTGAAGTGAAAACTTCTCTTTGTTTTTTTTTCAGAACTTTCTTTTTAGTGATGTTGCTACAGAATCCATCAATTTCATTGATCTTAAAATACTGTGATGACTTACTGTTTCCTTATGCATTTTTAGGTTGCTCTGATCAATGTGGTGCATATTAAAGATACTGTCTGCACTTTGCCAACAAGCATTTTGGCGCAGTATCTCAAACAAGCAAATGAATTAGTAGAATTTGACATTTCCTCATAAAATAAGTCATGTTATAGAGATTTTGATCTTAATTAATAATATTTGGTAGTATTATTGATTATTTTGACATTTTTTAAAGCCAGTAGGTTGTTTGATAATTTGTTGACCATAGATGTGTTTCTAGGAAAAAATATTTGAATGCTTTTCAGTCTTTCTCTTACTTGTTGTTGAAGACTGAATTTTTTAGTATTTACTTCATGATAAACAAAGATTATAGCAATGCTACTTTGAATTTGAGTAGAGTGCTGTTTTTTAGATTTGTGTGCATTTTTTGCTTCATTTTTTCAAGAAATAGATTTTTCTCTGGGATATTTTCATAAATGAGTTATAATTGCATGACATAATGATAGAATTGCAAGTTGATCGGTCACATTATTAGGTGTTGTATCCTGGGAAAAGAATACTTTCAATTATTAAGGCTATGTATTCCAATGTCTTGAATTTAGAAATTGATTTTTTTTTTACTTTAAACGTAACAAATTTAATTTTTATCTTCATAAAAGTTTTGTTTTAAAGTCAGTTAAAGTCTTGATGAAACTTTTTTATTTAAATTGAATTTGTTTACAGTAGTTAAGATTAAAGAATCTTCCACATGACTATTATTCAAACTTTATTTCATTTTTAATTGATATTCGCTTCAAGTATTGATATTATTTCAGTCTAAATGTTATAAAAATAGACAAGTATTCATGAAATCAATCAGCAAAGATTTTTTAATTTATTGATTAATATTTGATTTTAATATATATTCTATTGATATTTGTTGAATTTTATTGGTTGTCATGGGTTTATTGGGGTTTCAAGTTAATAAAATGTAACTGCAGTTGTTAAAAAGATTTTAAAGCATTCACAGATTAAATTTTGGATTATTTATTTAATAAACAAATATTAGAGGGTGATGCTACTTAGAATTTGAGACATTGAGTCTTTTTTTAGATTTTAAGCATTTTTCACCATTGCCATAAAAAATAGTACTTGCTGAGAAATGTTTAGAAGTGAGTTTTAATTTAATGACAATGATAAAAAATAAATTGTTGATCATTCCCATTATTTTGTGCTGTATCTTGAAAACTGAATACTTTTTATTAGAGAGGTCATAGTCTTTAGAATAGTAAGGGCTTTTTTTAAGTTTGTATTTGATGCAGAACGATTTTTGATAGTGACTTGTCAGTTTCTGCAGATGCTCTTCAAGTTATAGCAGGTATAGATAGAGGTAATCACAATAGATTTAAAAGTTCAAGAAAGGATTAAAATATATAATTGGAAAGATGCAAAAGAAATTAGAATAAGACAAGAAATAAGAACATTGGAAAATTAAATGTTAGCTCATCAAGGGATAAAATAACAAACTCAATGTTAAAATTTGGCAAGATAGATGGGACACCTCATAGAAGGGAAGGTGGACTCATGAACTCATAAATAAAGTAACTCTGAATTTAAGATTGGATTTAGTTTATCATGCGACGCAGATATTGACAGGATATGGGAATTTTTATGATAAACTTACTTACTTTCACTTAAGAGAAGATGAAACCTGTGAATGTGGTACAGCTGACAGTGTAAGGCATTTCCTAATGGTCTGTCCACTATATGATGATACTAGAATAGAGCTACCTGACCTAGGCATTCAAAACAATTGGAGAACAAATTTAGTTTTGTTGCTTAAAACGGAAAATTAAAAACAATTAAGAAAATTTTCAAAAATTGCAATGGAAAGAAGAACTGCCCTATGGGACACCCAATAGCAAACTTGCTACAGAAAGCGTTGCTTCTTGCAACACCAAAAGAATGACTACAGATCAAGCACTAAATCACTACATATACTAATAACTGAGTAGAAACACGGATTTGACAGTCACCCTCTACAGTGGCATATTAAAGGACCGACAAGATGAGAGAGTTCCGGCTTAGCCAATGCCATAGGAAAACTGGTAGGCAATATCACTGCCGAGCATTTGCCTTACTGAAACATCTGAAGCTAAACTCTACAGGCAAATCGTTGGTTGGACGGAAACCAACCCCGCTACAACGGTAGCCGAGGACCGGGAAAGGCTCTGCCTAGAGACGGCCTCGTTAAAAAACAAAACTCTGACACTTATTGCCAGAGATCGATTGATTGAATGATTGCCTGATAAATGGGAGAATTTCAACTTTCGTATCGGCAAGAGTTGTTAATGATTTGAACAGGTCGTTGTGGGGCCAACGGAAAAATATTCGAGCCATCTTGATGACATCGATAAAGCATTAAATCAAAACCTGGCGCTACGTACGACGCAAATCTGGGAAACGTAATTTTCCAGTTTCGATTCGTTAGGATTCGCGAGCCGTTACTGGTACGCAGAACATCTGTGACACTTTTGCTGAGTACTTAGCTAGCATTTTTAGAAAAACCTGTTCAAGAAACGAAGAATTTTGATGCCTTGCCTCAAATTAACGACAGTTTAAGCGGTTACATCCACCCAGAGGCCCGAAAAACATAGTCAATTTTCGGATTGTTTTTCTCAGAAGTTTATGATGCAAATGAGACAAATTTCATTGCTGTTGTATAAAAATATTTATTTGCCATAAAAACACTTTTTTTCACAAAATAAAAAAAAATAAAATGGTCGCCGGAAGCATACTATGTTTTTAAATGTAGCGTTCGGCGGTGGACATTGTTTAGGTTAAACGGTAAGACTGAAATAAGAAACGCAAATTGGTTATTTATTACGATTAAACGTATGAGTCTTTGACGATCGTAGATTTATAAAATCGATTTTATTTACGAAATGAAGGCGAGTTGAATTATTAAGTGAAACAACGGCAAAAAAGTTCATAGTTGCGGCGCTATTATTAAAGAATGAAGGTTGTTTTTTTTAATGTAAGATCGTCAACGACCTTTGATTACTGTTCTACGTAATCTGTACAAATTTCCAGAAAATCCATAGATCCGTTCTCAAGATAAAATGTCCACCGGTAAAAAAATACAGTGTTTCGAGAAAAACGCGTTCAAAGTTTAAAGTATGATTCAATTATTGATAAGAAAACAAATTTTAACTTTAACTCTAGTCATCAATTCCAGCACCATATAGAGTACCCTCAGCAGTACTTGCAGTTTCGAGAGAAGAGGTCCTTCTTTCTCTGCGAGCGATTCTTCCTTCGCGCTGCGCCTCTTGAGCCCGGATTTCAGCCAAGTCTACGCGCGCTCTGTCTTGCTCCTCGCAGAATGCGGTGCAGTTTCTTCCAACATCAATATTTAGTGCATGCATAATTGACAGTTATGTCTTTGCTCCTTCATTAAAGGTGCATGCAGCAATATTCGCAGCAATTTTCACAGCTGTTGCTCCACTGTATTGCACCTTTGAAGCTAAACATTGGTTTGCACACCATAGTAAATTCTCTTCCGAGAATATTTTGTAAATACGATGTGTTGCATCGAAGACGTCTTGTAGTGTAGTGTAGTAGTGGTATGTAGTGGCGCCTTATGTTTGTAACTCGGCAGAGTCCCCGCAGCCTTCGCTCGCTACCACGATTCCTAACCCTGAGGGCACTTGTCATGGATAGTTTCTTCACAATTGGAAGACCTATGATAGAAAGTGGCCCATATTGCGTTCTTCATGTTCTCCACCGAGTCACTATTCCATCTTATTGCAAGGCCGTAGCTCTTCGATTAGTTTCCCGGTAAGTTTGCCTCTCCCGCCGAGGCCCTTGTTCGTATTTTTACACTCGCGGAGCCTTGTTCCCATACGTTTCTCAACGTGGCCAATGCATTCTTTTTTATTAATTATTACAGAAGGGTCATATGGTGAAGCATCCACTACTCCCTTGTATGTTTTCGAATCCCCGTCGCCTATATAATTTACCTATCTCACATCATGACTTGCCTCAGAGCGTTCAGAATTTTCCCGAATAGCGTCCATTTCCATTTTTCCTGCAGACCGTTGGTGATTCTCAGAGTCTTTGTGTGAATCAAACCACTCGGGATATTCTTCGTTATCATTTTTACCCTTCCTTGATTCACATGCAATAGCTGCACTTTACCAAAATGTATAATACTTTGCCCCTATAGTGGCCAATGGACACTCCCTGCGAGGAATTGAATCCCCGTTTCCTCCATGTGCCGTCTCCCGAAACCGTGAGTCCTCTTGTTGGTTCCTCTAAATCTTCCCAAGAGTTTGCATCCATCGTCTTTCTTTTCTTTTCTTGCTCGGGGAAACACAATTTTGCGACCGCATCCGAAGCTCTTGCTATGCTATTCCCAATTAGGTCATAGGCGGTGTGGAAAATCGTCCGATGCAAATCGATAATTCCGCAAAATCTTGTTGCTCCAACTAATCCGATCCCCAAAAGTCGCATAGCAAAAATAAATCTTCGATTTATTTCGTAAGTGCTCCCTACGTACGGGCAAGATGTGATGTTGACAGGTGGGCATGAATTACAGTTTTTGATTATTTTGAAGCCTAAAGCTCGTTCACTTGCGCGACTGAATGTAACGTCAACGTGGTTCTAACACTGCTTACATCTTACAGAGATCGTGTAGTTGAAAATACAGTAAAAACGTTGAGAAGCACGTACCCGATAGAGTCATTTATCGGAACATCTTGATCCTTCTAATTTTCTAGCGGAGGCACTCCTCTTCGTTTCTTCTCGCTTTCGAACGGATTCAATGGTCGTCTCCTTTTCTTCGATCTCTATCGTCGAACCGATTCTCTGACATCTCGAGAGATTTTCCCTTTCGATGCCATAACCACTTACGTGTGCTTTAGAATACTCGAAGAGATAAGCAAACACTCAAAACTCAGCTAAAACGTCCACTCGCAAGCTCAAACACAGTGAGAATGAATTTTTACAGTTCTAAGCTGTAAGTAAAACAGAAAAGGGACACATGTGGCCTTTCTTAGAGCAAAACGACAATAAAGAGGGAAGGGAAAGCGAAAATCTGAGACTCTTTGCGCAGACTTCCTTTGGTTAAAATTCTATAACTTCATAAGTTTGACATATATTGATGTGCGATTTTCAGGATACGTTCTTAAAACTAGTACCATTAAGAATATGCAATAAAAAAATTGCGTTAAAATAAAATTTTTAGGTGGATGTAGCCCCTTAAATCAAATGTTTTGGAAATATTGAAATTTCATTGGGGAATTCTTAGACAAGGACGACAAACTCTTCGATACTTTTTGAAAAACCATAAATAACATGTAAAAGTAAATGGAATGAATAATGTCTAAAATCTTTTTCTTATACATGCTGAAAAAGAGCATGCCTACAAAGACAAAAAGACAAGTAGAACTACTAAATCGCTGTAAATATTATTATTTCGGCAGAACTTTCGAAAATCCTTTACCTACCCCTGGCGCACATACAGGTTATATGTATAATGCAAGAGAGATTCAGACGGAGTGAAGACGCAACGAGCACCAAGTTTTAAGCGAGCGAGCCTCGAGAAGAGAAATAATAATGATGAAAGACATGGTATGTGCTTGTCTCTCTGGTACTCTGGTAACATTCGGTTGTTTGTTTTTCGATATTATTATTGCAATAACTTACTACCATCCATTTTTGGAGGCATTAAATTAGCAGAGTAGTGTTATCAGGATGGGGCTGTTTATAAAACTGAGGTCACAATGTATGGATTCGGTGGTTTTAAAATGTTTCTTATGATCTGATGATTTTTCAGACGCCCATGATGCCATTGTTGCTCTAGATATTTCGGATTATTTTCATAAGATCGAGTTGAATGACTTTTCTTCAAGAATTCGGGTTTTGGTCTTGCAACGGTTATATTGCGAGAATCATCCACGAAATTTGCCTGCCTACCGACGATGACATATCTGAAAGACAAGAAATATCTCACGAACTATGTTCTACAGTCGAGTAAAATATATAATAGATACCCTGACTTAAACGCGATCCCTTATGTTGGTCTACAATTATAATGGGATATATTATGTATCGTTCGAAAGAACACTTATTTGCCTTTATAATGAAATATGTTAGGAACCAAAATATATTCCCTGCTTAATCTGACTCGGTGTTAATCCCACTATTTATTTACTCCAATTCACGACTTGGACATGTTTACATGATTGCGGAAAAAAGACGATGTGGAAAAGTAACCTAAACTTTTAGTAATAGTATGGCCAATGAAGGCTCTTGATAATTTTTATACTGAGTACCCTATCTTGAAAAGTTATATCTTGGAAGATTATTTGAGTAAGGAACCAGCAAATCAGACGTATCAAGATATAATTTCCTCACAATATAGATGGTTCACAAACAGCTCGGCCTCTTTCACAAGTTTGCTTTCAATCCATACAAGTACAGGATCATCCGTTTCTTCTTCAAAGCCTGATATCATTTCATTGCTTCTTTTCTATTTTTAATATATTTATTCTTCATTATTCAACTCTTATTCTTATTACTTTTTCTTATTTTTCTATCTCTTTTACTTGATGCATGATAGATTTTTACCTCTTTAATATTCGTAAGAGGAGATTTAGTATATTATTCAATTTCACTCTGAAATATAATCGTTTACTATTATCGTAAAATCAAATTTTTACTTAACAGTACATTCATAATAAAGTTGCTTTTCGTACCAATGTTATCATTAATATATAATGTTCAATATTAAAAATTATTCTTACTTAAGAAATTTAACCAGTAGAGCCCCAAGTCGTGGTCAGATTATTAGATTCAAATTTAACCAATTAAACCTTTGAAGTTGGAATATGAATTATTTAACTCTCTGTTTAAAAAAATACGCAATGTGGCTGCCTTCAGGTGGGGCCCTATTGCTCATTTCACAACAAGTGTAATATTCTATATTTATATCGCCTTCCAAATCCATTAAGTTATATTTTAAATTAACATAGGTCACAGCTCTTCATCATCGTTATGATTTTTTTAAATTTCCCAAACCATTTAAACATGGCTGTCACATAGGCGCCTATAATTTCATCATTAACTCTCAAATTTACGATTATTCTTCTTCTTGATCAATCGTCTTCTGCCAGGTAGAGGTTTTACAAGGAGCACGCCATTCGATTCTATTAAGTACCATTGGCCCACACTGCTCCTCTGTTCACTACATTTCCTCGTACATTATTTTCCCACTTTAATCTAGGACTTCCTCTGCTTCCCTCAGGTCTTGCATCCCAATCATTTTAGGATATCATTGTTCCCAAATTCGGCACACATGATGAAACCACCTTCGTTGTGAGTCGTTGATTTTATTGATTAATGGTGTTACTTTGAGGTTTTTACGTTTATTATTGACATAAATATACAAAATTTGCAGCGGTGTAGTTCAATTCATTTTGAACTTCTATTCTATTGAAATGATACGACTTGCATGGACATATTCCGATGGTATTGTTTGACTAAGTAGCTACTTGATGATTGTGTCCACTAAAAGTTTTTTTCTCTCTTTACGGATTACGTCGCAATAAGGCAAAAAACATTAACCGAAACGAATGGAGGATTCAACTGCGCAGCTATTACTCACGTTGGGTCTTTTTCCTTATTCAAGTATTTCGCGGAAAAGCGCTCCTTAGTCATTGATTTCTATCGAGATTCGATAGCGAGATCTCCATAGATAATGACTAAACTGACACTGCCATTGACCTGTTTAAATTAATAAAGAAGTCGTTTCTTTTGTTTATTGCCATCGTTGATCGTTCGCTGAAAAAATGAGCTTTGAGAAAGATTTGTCCTTGCGTTTATCTGTCATATATTGCACGGAAGTAGAAAGAGGAGAGGGTAATTTAATCACTGCGAATGCTTTCGGTGTTATTAGGAAAGTCGTCTATTCCGAAAAAAATAGCAGAATGTATTTCATCTAGCCCTCTGATCTGACGATGGCTTCAAAACCGGTAGTCAATGAAACTGAAAGACTGGGTCATTCTTTTAATGAATGAACTATCACTCATTTGGCTTGATGTGGCTAGGTTCCACGAAGTGAAGGCAGAGGTAGTTGCCGATCATCGCAACCTTTCGTTAAGTTGCGGTGAGTGGCAACTAGAGCTTAACGCAGACAAATGTTCAGTAGTTAACTTCTTCAAAAAATATTACAGACGAGTAGGGGAAGGTGGGGCAAGACGGGGTAGCGGGGTAAGATGGGGTACTAGTGTTTACGACTCAGGAGGTGCTTCGATCTTGCAGAAAAAAAGAGACTACTTGTAGTGGGATATGAAGAAACGACCCTGAGCATAACAGCCATTTTGAACGCTTTACTTGAAGTGAGTGAATGTTTAAATGCAAATATGTTGATTTTTCTGTTCGCCTTATTTTGTTTGCTCAACTTTCAACGTGATTTTTGGTAATTAGTATTCTAAAATATATATTTTGTATCATACTAGTTAAGTAAGGAGTTGACAAAGATATTTTAAGGATGGTTGGATATAATCTTACTCAAAACCTAACCTAGGCCAGATACCAGAGTGAATAGGCGAAATGGCGTCAGTGGGGCAAAACGGGGTTTCTTAAGAGGGGCAAGACGGGGTAGTACCCCATATTGCCCCTGCCGCATTTTAACCAACTTTATATTCTCACCAGATTTAACGAGATCGTCCAACGTCCAGAGCATGTCATCGTCCTAGGCTCCAACCATGAAGTTGTCCATAGCCCTGCCTCCAGCAGAGTTTCAGAAGTATGCGTGACCCCAAGCTCTAAACTGTTCAAAATATTATCGATTATCCATAAGCCATTCTTTACTCCTGAAGATGTTTTATCAATACCCAGTTGCAGCGGCATACGATCCAACAAGAAGCCTCGCAAACACGGAAAAACTACAGTATTAACTGAATCACCATATAAAAAAAACGATTACAATTGGAGATCAATGTCAAAGCTGAAAAGGAATCGCAAAAGAGAGAAAAATCAAAGAAAAATGAAGAAAAAATGATTCTTGAGAAAAAATTAATAAAGAAAAGTAGAGTCAAGCTAAATTTAGAAAATCGATAAACTCTGCAAAGGAAAAAGTTGGCAAGTCAAGCCAGAATGTTAAACTTAAAGGAAGGCCTCCTCTGAAAAGAAAAATATGTGATCCTACTTCATCGTCAGAGACTTCTGACTCAGAATATCTATTGTGGACATTTATATTCCCAATCCAATAAAGGCTGGATCAGATGCTGGAAATGCAAGAAATAGGCGCACTGTTCAAGTGCAGGGGAAGAAGATAAGGAAGAGGAAGCAGTACATATATGGATATATGCCCCATCTTGCCCCACCTGGAGGGGCAAGATGAAGTTTTTTAATTTTTTAACTTAAAAATTCATATTTTGTTAAATTTTAAAAATACAATATTGCTTTCAATTGCATATTTTCTTTATGGTATTGTGCGAATAAAGACACATTTTCGGATTTAAGTATGCTTTTTTCATTTATTCACAAAGGGTTTTTTGTTAAGTACCCCGTCTTGCCCCACCCTCCCCTACTCGTAGAGCCTCCACTGAAGAAACTTAGTTACAGTAAAATCGGTGAAATATCTTGGAGTAACACTCATGAATAACTTAAATGTGATACCAATATTCGTATAATATGGAAACGAGAGAATCGGCGGTAGAAGCAAAAATCAGCAAGCGATGCCTCAACTTGAACATATTATTAGATTTTTTCGTAGTAATGCGTTCTACCTGTTTTATTGGCCTTAAGGATAATTTTTTTCTAGGAACTATACGTGACAAAAACCATTTAAGAAAATATAGCCATTGAAATTTCACACCTGCTACACGCTGAAGGGCACCTTAAAGGATATATTTGCAGATGTAGTTAATATTAATTGAAGGATTATTAGAAGTAACAGGTAGTCACTTGATACGTATTAAGGTTTTCTGTGATTAAATTGGATGAACGTAAACAGGCTACTTTCCTTCCTAGGATTCGTAATCAGCGTCAGAGAGCAATGCTATTTTGTCAAAGCAACATTACAGTACAACATTGAATGTAATAAGTACATTGGTGCAACGTTGAATTACACCATCTCGATGAGCAGAATGTAAGTTTTCTTTTCAGCCTTTGGCCGCATATTCTGTGCGACACCTGAATAAAGGGAAACAATGCCAATCACTTTCTTTTCATTACACTTCCGGCAATACTCTATTAAAATTGAAGACCGCTCTGCATAGAATTTTAAGGTGTGTACTCTCAATTCTGGGTTATTCGTGATCTCAACCTCGAATAATGGCTTTATTTAGAATTTCATTACTGTTTTTACGAATAAACATTCCAAAATCCCAGATTTTTCTCATGTATTTTGTTTAATTTTGACACTACAATATTTCCTTCTTTTCCCTTTGTTATTACCTACGTAAGTAAGTAAAACAAATAACTAATGACTTTATTGGGTAGAGTCTAAGTCTCTCTTCTTTTAATCCATTGTTATATATTCTATATGCTTACTCGTTAGATATTTGGCTATTCTCTTTTTAGAATTTTACTTTTTAATAACGGACGAGACACGTATTTTCATATTAATAAACACAAGATATCTTAGAATCGGAAAAAACAAGTGAGTTGATACATTCCTCTGCTTCGATCATTATTTATCAAGTTCTTTTACCTCTGTATATTTGCAGTTTATCTTCCCTCTCTCCTCAAATGTTGGTATCGAGGGTTTCTTCTGTAAGCCATCAGTTCAGGAGTTTTAGCCAAAGCCAGGGCTAGCCATCTACTAAAGATGGCCCAGATACGAACCTGGTGTGCCATTTTACGCTTCTGTTGTGAAAAGTTGCTGTTAGTGAACAAAGAATGATTTCTGACGATTGAAATGTCTTACAGATATTCTGTTTTTCCATTGCAAAATTACCTTTTCTAAACGAATACCCCTCATACTGAGGGTTTCGATGCTAGGCATCCGCAGAACTCTCCTGTATACAGTACGTGTTGATAACGGTTTTCTAAATGAAAGTAAACCGTATTCAATGGTTAGAGATGTGATTTAGATTTTATTATGTTACGACTTCAGAGGTTTGGTGTAAGAGAGGGCATTCGGGTCCAACCTCGCCGAAACAGTAAAATAATAAATATAGACGTGAGACCACAACGAAAGGCAGCTTCATCTTTCGGTGTCATTCGCCGACAGAATGGAGCCATCAGTCGACTATCGTTTTTTCCTTTGATTTACAAAAGAGGAACGAAGAAGTGTCATTTTGGCATCTCAAGGTTCGCCTGAATGACCTTTCCTTGCGACCGTTACAGGCGGAAGAGACACACCCATCTGTGGTTCCGCCGAGCGCCGAAGGGCAGCGCTGTTTTCCTGCAAAATTGAGGGCGGGTCACCGCAGTTAAGTGCGCAAAACAGAATCCATCGGTGGCCTTAAAAATCTACGACAGTCACCGGCGAAAAAATAAACAAATCCTTAACGGAAACCTGTGGCATGGTTTCCAAGAGAAACGAAATGTACGAATCATAAACGAGCTCAAGGGGTGCTCTCTTCACCCACCAAGAGTCGAGAGGATAAATAGAGTTGAGGGAAGCCAATTTGGGGCATATTTCTTCATTTACATTTTCAAATCGTTGATATTTTCCAGAAATATAAATTTGTATGCAAGAGCAAGGACATATATTACGTAATTTCACATCAAATGTCAGCAGAAGATAATCTCTATTCCATGAATGTAAAAGGAAAATTGAATTTTAATTGAAGTTACATTTACGAAGTATTGGGAATACCCGAGTTTTATGATTGAAATTGAAGCGTTTGCCATGGGCATGCGACGTGAATAAGCTAAAACCGCAAGAAATTTAAACACAAAGAGGAACACGTTCCAACTAATTACATTCAATATCCTTCAATTTAAGCCAGAATTTGTTAGACGCTTTGCAAAACATTGAGGAATTTCTTGCATTACGATCGGACGGAGTATTCACCGTGCTCTCAAGCCGAACTCCTGCGATCTAATGGATGATGGAACTAAGCGGTCTACTACCCGAGGGGTGAGCTAGGCTCACTCCTTCGGTTGCTGAATGTTCACTATTATTGTGGACCGGCACGCAGTTCGATATCTTGTCCGTTACTTACGTCGCGTCACTTAATATGCATCGGAAAATTAGTAACTTCCCGTATGCACATCGTAGAAGTCGAATCAAACGTCGAACGTGCTCCAATCCGTCTCTTGGATCAATTGATAACCAATCTCCAACTAGTCTCAAGTCTTCATTTAAAATCCTTGCAGTCTATAATTTGGGTTTCAAACAAGGCAAAGAAAAATAAAACGTTTTTCCTTATTTTTGTGAATAATACTGAAGGAATTTGTAATTTTTCCATTCGGAATCGCCATTCGTCACAAACATAAATATATAAATTTTTATGTACAATTTCGAGGTCAGGGCGTTAATTTCCCTTTTATTCCCTGCACTTCTTCACTTTTTCCTATCTCTGCATACATATTTCTCTTTAGAAAGCCTTCGTATTGTATAAAACCCGAATCTCACATAGACTAAACTTAATTGGTGAAGGTGATTCATCGCAAGATACAGCCGCAAGCTACTATACAGAGAAACGTTTACCGTGGACACCACTGTAACTACAATTTAGCTCATTCTATCTATTCATTCATTCCTATTCACATCTTTATAATGGTCTACATGCAAAAGCAGCGTAAGGCGGAGCGAAATATTTAAATTACCTCGATAAAACAGTGTATACAGATCGGTTCTGGCTCGCTCTGTTTTTTTTTAACTGTAATGCTGATTGGAAATCATTAAAGAAGGGAAGAGAAGGAGTTCGATTCTGAGTAGGATTCTCAGCTTTGAATAATATCAGATGATTACTGTTACAAAAAGTTCACTCCGACCCTACCCTTTCTATTCCAATTATTCTCTTTTCAGAAGTTGATGAGCAGTGGCTGTGGGTCAGCAGGTTTTTCGATCGAATATTGTCGCCATCATTAAGGCGACATTAGCACAAAAATACACAAATAAGTGCGTATATAAGATTTAATACGAGAAAATATTAATGGACATGGTTGTCTTCCTCCTTGGTCGCTTTGATTCTGAAAAATAAATTTTTCGAAACGCGCAAATTGAATGAATTGGTGTGATAGCTTGAATCGTTGCTTTTACTGTTTTCCCGTTCTTTCTTTACAGCCTAATAAGCCAACGGGTCCTTTATATAAGACTAAAACCAAAGTTAGATAATCCTTCCTTTATCTCCATTCACCCGCATTGGTAAACATTGTCTTTTCACCCAATATCTATTATTCAAGTTAAGGAAAGAAGATTATAATTGAATCAGCAGATATTTATGGACATTCTGTTGGGCAGGATCGTCTAAATTTGCCAAACTACGGTTGGCTTCTGTGAAGATGAGATAAGCGGTCAGAAAAGTAATCCCAGATTAATTCGAGGGATGAAGAGTGAACTTTGGCGAAGCGAAAGAGTAGCGATGACACGGGGTGATTCTGATGAGATGGCTTTTGTGGGTCAGCGAATCTTCCCGTTTCTTTTCGCAGAATGAGCTGAATCATTGCAATGAATAGGTACTGAAAAAAGCAAATATTGCGACCGGAAATGACTTGGCGAGGTTCGTCGACTTTTGGCAATTTAATCTCGCAGCAAGCAGGCGCTCTGATGTTGATGATAATAATTATTATTTGATTCTTAACGAAGAGAGGTCCAGCTTCCCTTAGGGGCTCCACTCTAGCATGAGCAATACATTTATCATGGGCTACATATTTACGATGGGGCACGATTAGAAAAATTATAGAAGTACAAAAAATAGCTGCTAATAAAAGAATGGAAAAAATTAGAAAAAAAATAGATAAAAATGAAATTTGGATGACGATATAGGACGTTTATTGAATTGTACCGAAATTTAACTATATAACTCATCCATAATCATAATTTTTTATGAGATAATGATCTTTATTTCACGGATTTCCTATGACCTAGAAAATATTATAGTGAACCATGCAGGATCACGGTAGAAAATGTAATGAAACGCAAAGCTTAACTTGTAGCATCATCACCTTTGATCATTCCGATAGAGAATATCGACGGCATGGTATTAATGACTATAAGTGATTGTAAATAATATAATTTATAATGATAATTTAAAAAAATGTCATTAATTACTTCAGTTCTATGACAGAGTTATTTTATTTCTAAAACATATATCTGGTTATTGCTAGGGAATCGGCTACACAGTCATCATCGGGTACCTGATGATGGCTAAGCTTTGGCCGAAACAGATAGTCTTAATGTGGATGTTATCAAGATTTTCTTCACTTCCTTTACACGGTCTTTCATCTCATTCTTGTAAGTCACCAGTTTGATCCCAGGATAAATAAATCTTTTCCATAAGAAATATACTATGTAAAGTTTAGTTTAATCAAAGAAAGATGTAATGTTTTCCCGATGAATCGTTCTCAAGAAAGCTTCTTTGGCTGTCAACCGAGTAAGTTTATTGGTTTCAAGGATGAAAATGGCAATATTGCCGAAACGTCGGCATTAACCAACGAACTTGATCGGTTGACAATCCGCGAATATTTCCTCTTTTTAATCGTTTGTAGTTCCTTGCCAATATTATATGAGATAGGTTCGCTGCACGAACTCGAAAAAGAATCATTAGAGAAGCAGTTAGGAGTTATCTGTCGTGGTCTTCATAGTTCATGTGAGTTTTAAGCGTCATCAATTCCTTAATTATAATATTTTAATGACAAATTCCTCCAATTTCGACTATCGTATATTGGATTTTCTTTGGGCATACAAAATTAGGAGATGGCCAAAATTTCTTTATCCAATATCAGAAGACTCCTAAACAGATCAAACTACAGTTAGTACGAAAAATATGCTAAAATTCTCTAAAATAGACTACAGTATAAAATTTTGCTTCTATGCTAGCATGCTCACATGCTTTACTTTTATGGTCAATTCCATGCAGCACGTATATACATATATTTGATTATTTGTAAGTCTCTATCTCTTGATTTCGAAACATTTACATTCTGTTTAATCGAAATAAGATATCTGTTTTGGATTAGTATTTTTTACGTTTATTTATTTTCAGTCAATTTCTTACCTCCATTTCAGAAGCACTCTGCAGAGTTGTATGCCCAAAAATTGGTATCAGCGTTTGTTTATGTTCAGCTCCTGGACCACCGGTTGAGCTCACATGCGTCTTTTTATTTGAACTTCAACTTAAAATTAATGCGAGACTCAAATCAAATCTCCTGACTTGAAACCTTCAAAATTCAAGAAGAATGAGGATTTGTTTTGATAGTACACTTTTTTTAGTTTTTCCGTGCAAACCCTCGATGCCTAACTGTACGATACAATATGACTATATTTCAATGAGCACGCAGCCGTTGCCAAGACAAAGAGTATAATTTTTCCATCGCTACTTTTGTGGGATTTTGGAATTAATTCAGTCGTTAAGAGTGCACTACCGATAACATGAGGTTATTGCCGTACTAAGGCGGTCCCTGTTTAATGTTCTTGATCTGGAATTAGGCTCAGCGAGACGTATCCAACTTCCTCAGATCTGAAAGCACTCCTCATCACCAAGGAAAATAGCGAAGTCTTTTAGTGCACTTCTAGAAGACCGTCGAAAGTAGATGCTTCATGGAGTTTACAGACGTTAAGAGGGAGAAAGATTGCAGAGAAAAAATCTTTAAAAGAATCCATGTTTGATCTGTTATTTCAATTTTATCTTACTAAGTGTGTCTATAAAAGTACAGTTAAAGTCCTTTTTACAGAGAGCTGATGGACCAGGAGCAAACACTCCGTAGAGTTCACTCTAAAATCCTCGTCGCTTGAAAGAGAGGCTTAAGTGAGACAGTTTTGTGATTTACTTGAGACAGTCAACCCCAATAAGGAAAATGGAATCGTTAATTCAAGGAGCGGCTGTTTGCGGATAATTCAGTGTATTGTACGGGAGAAGTAAAGAACTCCGTAACGGTTGACTTTTCAACTTGAAATCGTAGTTACTGGTGGAAAATGTCTATCGCAGAATTTCTTCACTAAATTAATCAGAGCATTCAGAAATTTCATTTTGTCTTCGGAGCAAATGTAGAGCGATTACCGTTTGGAAACTGAAAGAGGTGCAAAATTGAAGGAGGAAAGAGCATTCGCTTCATGGTCCAAGATTCAACACTTGTCTAATAATAACAATAGTGATTTTATTGGTCCAGATAAACAATCACAAGAAAGTGTCGAACAAATCGTAGTTACTATGATACAATCATAAACGAAGAGATAATTACAACATAAAGCTAAATACTGGAATTTCTAAAGGAAAAAAATAAACAAAGTTATGCATTTGAATATTTTTTCAATGGTCAGTTCATCTATTTTGCAGTAAGTTTTATTATGCCAGTAGTTCCTCAGTTTTTCTGAGAAAAGTATACCATTAGCATCGCTCAAAGTACAAGGTTTATTAATACTAGAAGAGGCAGAGTATGAGCATAATAAAGATTTTTTGAGGATGTAAAACATATATGGTCATTTAAAAGAATAAGAGCTTATACCTTTAATACTGAAATTTAATTGAGAGTGTCTTTTGTCAGCCATCAACTACATAACATTTCTCAAAGGACTCAAAATTGATCCAAAAGAGGGACTTACTCCCATTTCGGTATCATCTATTGAACGCTACATAGCTAAGTTTACCTCTACTAACATTTTCAATTTGATATCATATACAATGTTTCCGTAGATTGAATTATACATAAAATTCTATTTCCCAACTTGCAGATTGGCAAAAAATCTTTAGGCTGAGTCGATACAACTCATCGATAACACATGAAACATAGAAATATTACATTAGGAAAGTCATTGATAATTAATCCTCATAAAGTCATCGTCATAGTCATCCTAAAAATTAATTGAAAACGATATTAATGTTAAAATGATGTTAGTGTAATGAAATTAATGGAAGTTATGATGACCCAACGGGTTGAAACCATGGTCGTACAATAATAAAAAACTTTTTTTGGTATAGCGTAGAAGTGGGTTTCTATTTATCCTCATGATGGAAGTCTACTACGAAGGCCGAGTTCTTGAAACGATATTAGCGAATTTGGAAGATTTTCGTTGCAGCTCAGTGGACAGGCTTCGAAAACCAATTTCGTTTCATTATCAATATTCGCTCGAATGTAAAAACTACGAAATTTGCTCGTCAGTATCCGGAGACAACTTAATACTAACGCGTATCCTGAAAATAAGTATTCTCCTTTGCATTAAAAGTACCTCGTATTGAAATAAGGGTGGAAAATTCTTCCTATCCGGCGAATCTGTCCTTGAAAAGGCTTCAGTTACTCCCTCCAGCATTCTCTTTCCCATCTGTCGCCAAAATACATTTCTCCTTACCTTAAATTTTAAGTTATCGATAATTCTTTAGAAAGAGGCCGTTTTTAAGGAAATGCGAGTCCGAATGCTCAAAATTAAGACAGCAAAAGCAAAAACCGTCAATAGATTGTTTTCCTCAATTACGCAACTCTTACTTGCGTTAATCGTTCCCTCCGAAACTACTGTATTCCTGTTTTTATTGGAATTCCTTTTATGTCGTTGCGATATTGCAGTAGTGGAGTTTACACGAAAAATCTCGTCTACTCGACTCCTTTGATCAGAATACTGTTTCTTTGAGATTTCAGATGTGCAATTTCCTTCTAATCCAAGCTCAGACGTAATAAAAAAAGAGAAAAAGGTTTCAATTACTAAAATAACTTGTAAAAATTCCAGAATACATATTATTATTCATTATAACTCGATAATTGTTAGGACGATCTACTGCTTCAAGCCCATTAATATTCGTGTACGTGAAAAGGCACTTTTTGTTTTTCCTTTATCTGATCTTATAAAATTTGTTGTTATTCTTATTTCAATGATGCCCTCTCTTATAATCATTCAGCTTATATGAAAATATGACGAACATTTTGTACTTTCTGGTTATTGCCAAAGAGACTATGACTTCAAAATTAAAATGCGCGACAATGCTATAATAATCGTTTTTCATTATCTTGGAAATTTAAATTTATAGGACATCGAAGTTAATATTTATAGCTTTTCAGTGGCCAAACGTCTTAAGAGAAACGTTATCAAAATCGCTTTAACATTTTACCTTGTTAACGTGATATTGAAAAAAAGTTATCAAAATTATACGGAATAAAATCAAGGTTTAAAATATCACTTTGTAAAAGCGCTGTTAAAGTAACGTCTTAAGCTTAAAATCGTAAATCAACCCGCTAAATTCTAATAAGCATAAACGGACAATTACGGTCAGCAGATGGTTCTGACAGACTGACACCAACTGCAACCGTGAAATTAAGAAAACCGCCCAAGGATCTGAAATCTGCTGTAATCCACCGTAGCAGTATTTGTAAGATCTTTCTCTCCGAGAGAATTCGCGAAATATCTGTTATCGTCTGCATCCTCTGGGCTGCTTCTAAAAGACGACGGGCAAAAGTTTTGGGCAGCGGTGGGAGGGACTGTTAAATGTCAAGGGCATCGCCCACTCTTCGATTCCGCCTCTTCGGGGGTTATACACATTTCCCGGTACATCAATCTGCGCTGGCCATGAAAGTCTCTCCTTCCGTTTGGACGGCTTAATAAATGACGTAACATTCATACTCTACAATTATGGTCAAAGAATCCCAAGCGACAGTTTAGCAGTTAAACCTGCTTATGAAGCTGTTAACGCATCTGAAAATGTTAATTATGTTCGAATGAGCTCGCCATTTTCCCAAACCAGGTTGCCTCATATTTGTACTGTCCCCCTATATATTTTAGAGTTGCCTTGAAATTAGTTATCATGTACATGGTACAACGATAAATTAGAGCGGAATAATAAATTACTGCTTCATAGGCAATAATCTAGCTGTAGTCACGATCGAGCCAGTAGTTCGCCTTAGAAGGCGAATGACGTTCGACGCTTTCTTATCAAAGTTTACGTGGTTCAAATATAATATCTGACTTCGGATGCGGAAATAAATTTATGAATATATCTATTATATATAGATGCTTCTCCGGATTCATTCATATATATAGATAGGTATATAGATAGATAGGATACAAATTCACAGCCTAAACCACAAGCGTGATTGAGTTGAAATTTTTACGGCGTATTGGCCATAACGTGTAACCGCCAGAAAAATTGCGATTTTGATCCTCAGTGTCATGGGTTCGATTCCAGAGGGCCCCAAAGTCCCGATTTTTCCCGTTTAAATGCATTGCTTTGATTTTCGGGAATTTTTAAAAAATACTTCCCGGATAGGTAGAGAATCAAAACTCAAGGAGCCTATATATATAGTCATGATCTATCGAAAACATAAATGAGTTTTACGGAAAATAACCTGGGTTCGATGCTAGGACGATGCAAAAATCGGCCGTTTAAAATACATTGAGGTAGTTTTTCATTATTTTTTTTCATGCACTTATCGAAATGATAGGAAATTCTTGGTTATACGGAAGATGTATATTAAGCATAGGTTTTTGAAAAAAATTTACATAAGACCGTACTGTTCCTGGGTTCGATGCCAGAGCACATTAAAATTTCTCTCATAAGGAATATATGGGAAAAGTAGGACGTCGTTTGAGGCAGTTGCACCCAATATTTCTGCTTGAATTTTCACACATAGTTAGAGGTGGTGATCTTCTGTTGTGCTACGTAGAAAATATTACCAGAAAGACCCGGGTTCGAAGTCAGGCGGTAAATATATCCCCCATTTAAAATACATTGAGGTAAAAAGACTTGAGGCTTTTCTGGTGAATAGCTTGGGTTAAAAGCTCTCGGGTTATCATCCAGGATGATCCAGGAAACATTAATGATTTTTACTGAAAATATCCTGGGTTCGATGCTAGGTCGAGGCAAAAATCGGCCGTTTAAAAAGCATTGCGGCGATTTTGAAGATTTTTTTAGGATCCTTTCCCGATAACATGGATATTTGAAACTCGGCACGTGGATAGATATCATAAATATATTTCATAATCAAATTTTACATGCTCGCTGATTGTCCTTGGTTCGATCCCAGAGGGCAATTTGCACTTCTCAATGCATTTCTTACGGAGATAATGAAAACATAATTTAGGTACTTCCTGGCATGCTATCGACTTCAAACATTGCATGATACAAGAGGAAGTCTTTGCAAATCAAACTGTGCATTCACAGCTTACAATATGTCCTGGGTTCGACACCAGGTGTCTCTGCAATCAGAATTTGATCAGATTTTTAGGAATTATTTTGAAACGTTTCCCAATAATATAGAAACTTGAAATCTGGCGCATATATAGAGATCATAAATAACTTTCAGAAAAATATTTTAGATTTCCTAGATCGTCCTTGGTTCGAATCCAGAGAGCCATTTACATTCGTGAAAAGTAGAACGTCGTTTGAGGTAGTTGCAGCTAACATTTCTGCTTGAATTTTCACAAATAGATCGAGATGGTGATCTTCTATTGTGGTGCATAGTAAGTTCACCAGGGAGACCCGGGTTCGATGATAGACGATTAAATTGATGCGAATTTTAAGAGTATTTTCAATCCTTTTTTTTATTTTTGAGGACCGTCCCGATATGATGCCGATATTAAATTAGTGTTGTCGATCTGCTTGCAGTATGCAAGCTACATTTTACTCGTATATATATATATATATATATATATTCACGGCATTGATTATTAGAATACATCTGTAGCTAAGAAAATATCAGTCAGTGTGATAGATCTGCAATCCTTGTGAATACATCTTTACCCTTTGTTTTTCCGCACCCGCTTACCTACATCTAACCTTACTTCTAAATATTGATAAACTACTTGAATTAGTTTCTCTGATAAAAAATATTACAGAGATGGAATGCTAGTATGCTATGTTGTAGTCATTTTCAAATCCAATGACCTGCTGTTTGTTTGTAAGGGGGAATGGGCGATTTTCCGGAGGAGCTGCATAGACTCAGGAGTATGCGGTTTTATGTCTCTAGTACTAGTCTCAGTTGTACTTCGATGCTGACAACGGCTCAGTTTATGAGTTTATGTTTCTTCCCTTCTTATTACGCTCTCTACTCACTGTACATATTTTCTACTCAAGTTGTCCTTTCCCTTAAATTGAGTTCATATATGAAGCCCCTTGAAATTCGGTACAATTTAGTCCACAATTCATACACTAATAACGAAGGGTTTTCGTTTTATTGTAAAAAATTCAATTTCTGCGTGAAATATTTTATAAATTCCTTTCGATTGTCGTCGTTCGTTCTCCAATAAGAAAATTTTGTCTTTGATATTACTTATTTTCCCTAAATTACGATGGTGTGGAAGATACCTGCTATGTGTAGTATGTTAATAACGTCTTATGGCATCCTACGCTGTAGAAACAAGTAGTTGGAAACGACCAGCCTTAACATATGTTTCCCTTCTTTCCTCGTAGTATCTGTTTCACATGGAGACAATACATGATATCTAACACGTCTTCCGAGAATGTTTAATCTCTGATTTCTTTGTTTAACTTTATACTAAACATTAATCTCCTCTCTTTACCACCCTACTGCGATTAGCACGGTTGCAACGCTTATCGTTTTAATCTTACCCCATGCACTGCATGCATGCTCTCTGTGGTTCTTGAAATTTCTAATAGTCATTACCTCCATAAAGCTGAAAATTAGCTCTCGCATCCCCTTGGTAAACGTGTTTCTCTTTTTTTACATTGAAAAAGACATTTATTGTGCACTTTATTAGACACGCGCGCATTTATTAGACATTATTGCTGGATAACTTATCTATTGCATATAGAAATAATTCAACTTCTCTAGCACCCCTACCTCGCATCCCCGGGGGTCCTCTTGAATTAAGACTGCTACAGCGCTTACGAAAAAGCCGTTCTCAGACTCTTTCACCGTCATGACGGACGGATAGAAGAAATCTGTTTTCGCTATTCAACTTTTGAAAGATATAGCTAAAAAGAACGAGTCCATCCATGCATAATCTAACCACATTTGAGTAAAAAATAGTAAACATACCGAAGTTGGTCACTTTCATCGGACTCCTTGGCTATAAGATGCAGTAGCGAAATCAACTTTCACTCGGTGTGTAGCTGTATCCTTTATCTTTGGATGCAGATACTACTCAGATATGACATATTCATAAATTATGAGGAATCTTGAAAAAGTAGAATGTGTACAGAGCTTTTTGAATGCAGAAGATAAAAACTTCAGTGGCTGATCACGTAGATGGAGCCTAAGTAGCAACTATCACTCCTACAGAAAATCCTCTTCATCGGCCATCCACTGATATTAAGCTTGTCATGTTAAATTATTCTTGAGATTACTGCAACACAACTCACCAATTCTCCCTTGGAGAGCGTACGAATATTTATCTGCAATACATTTTCTTCGGATAGTTAAACTACTGCACAATGGTCTTCATTGAGTTCTGATTTCCCCAGTTTTCGTGCATCATTCTTAAGCCTCGTACTAACATTTGCTTCTTTATTTATTCTACAACATTTTTTCCTCTTATTTTCGATTTTAAAGATATGCTACGTTTCTAAATAAGTTGAACTCACTTGAAAAACTTAACGAATGAATGATTAAATCGGCACAAAATACTGAGAGAGTGGTAAAATTTCCAATCATTGTAAATGAACACTAAATATTCAATAAAAAGGAAAACATTATTATAAAGCTCAACAAGGGAAATTAAGATTCAAAATAACGGATGGGCTATTTTTCAAAAGATCATTCGATCATTTTCTTCCTTCCAAGAAGTTCGATTGGTCGTCTCTTCTCAGAAGTTCAGCAGCCTTAAAAATGAAGGAATTTATGTCCGCTATTTCCTCCTCCACACTCAGTGATTTTACCATTCATTCGCTCAAATATTCAGGACTTCCAACTTCTGCTAATTCACGTCATTTAAATAAGTATATGGTTAAGGAAAAGAAGAATAGAATCTTCAATGAAACAAAATGAATCCTTCTAACGTTACGAAATTTGTCAACAAATTACGAACCCAAAAACTAATGCATATAATCGAAAACTGATAATAAAATATTAAATAATATATTCGGTTTTAATAAAAAACATTAATTGGGTTGATTTTAAGGGTTTTTGTAAAGCTAACACATAACTAAAATCAAATCAAAATTCTAAAAAGCATTAACTATTATATAAAACAAAATTTATATTTCATCAGAGAAGCATGTAGTAAGGCAGCTGATTAAAAGAGATAGAACGCAAAATAAAATTATGAAATTGAATAAAGACGCGCCTTAGCTAAAAATTTCTTATTCAGAAAGTAGATGAAGCATGCAAAACTGCAAGCCAAAACAGAAAGTAGGGCTTAAACCATAATCTATTAGCGAAACACATCAATACAAGAGAAGAAAGTGCGTTATCCACTGAAAAAAGACCAGGAAATGATTCAGCACTCAAAATTCCGGAAACCAAGAACCACGCTTATCCATGGGGGTGTTTTATAGTTATTTATGACGCTCTCTTAGAAGCTTAAACGGCAAGGAAGAAGGTCGAAAATTGCAGGTGTTTGAAGATACATCTGGAGAATTTCGGTGGTCTAAGAAAAGGAAGTAGTACTTAAAAGAGTAAATTATGAGAAAATATATATACAGCACAAAAGGAAGGAAAGAAAGCCGATGATAGCAATGTCTGTGTAGTAACGTCTACGAACGGAATGGTCAATTGAAGGAGATGAGCATTTATATATAAGAATAGATCACAGAATTATGTCCTAGGGGAAGCGTGGGCATTAGGGTGGATCGAAAATACGTTTTTTTTTTCGAAATCGGTCTGCAGCTTATGCTTAAAGTTTGTGATTTTATTCTTTATAACCAATAAAAAAGTTAACTCGATCGGATTATATCTTCCGGCTGTACTTTTTTGTCAAAATGTCAAATTTATATGAAAAATGTCCAATATTTGTAATTTTTCCAATTAGTTTCTGTTTCCGGAGTGATTTCATGGCAAAATAATATGCATGTGTTGCTTGTAAATTGCTAAATATTAATGATTTATTGAGTTTGAATCAGGGAAAATGGTTTCTTAGTTCGCCGAAAATCGTCAAAAAACGGCAAATATACAGAAACGCTGCGGACGTTGGTTAGGCAATTGGGTCTTTTAATCACTTATTTCTGATCAAAATGATAACAATATCCGGCAAAAGTATCCCACCTACAGATATATTTTTTCCAAAATCAAATAATATCTTCTGTTAGGAGTTTTACCTCGAAGTTTCGAAATTTCGGCAAGAAACGCCAAAATTGTCAAAAAATTTAGTTCGGTTAAACGGAATACTTTTAAGATAAGGAGATGAAATTTGCGATTGAAGTTGTCGTTCAAGCCTCAATATGCCACTTATATGTCTCTGGAGGGGACAAAGATGCCTTCGATAGGACTAGAGAAGGTAAAATTCTGTTAAGCTGTTTTGTAGCTCCTCCATCCTCTGTCTGTTTCACCTTCTCTTTTTCAGAAACGGTTTCTGGTTGAAATGCGAGACAATGTACATCACTTTTCTACATATTCTGTAAGTAGATTAGTTGCAATACATGTTTATAATAAATACGATTCTAAAACTACAATTCTAAAAGACTCTTACCAGTTGTATGTATTTATTTTAATGGTATCAGGAGACTACAGAAAAGCCCTCCAATGGTAAACATTTCATTAGGGCAAAACGAGCTTGGTTCCAAATCAACTGATGGTTAAAGCAGTCTACCGGATAGATCTCGGGTTTCATTCCCGCTCCCGTCCTTCTTGTGTTTTCAATCAAAACGGTAATTACTTTAAAAAAACACCTCGTATTTATACGAGCCGTTTTTTTATAATATGTATAACAATATCATCATAAGATACTTAATGATATATAGTATTGAGTTTGAGCCCATATTGGACACTTGGCAATGACCTGCTCACAACTTCGCTTACAATTAATAAATTCAATAAATACAAACCTTTACTTCCTTCTATTTCGATGACCATTTCCTTATATTTGTTTTCCCTCAATTTCATCTTTGGAGCGGCACTTCCATTATCTTGCGAAGGCCATTGACTCCTTCAAAATCCATCCGGTTGCGTGGGTCCCTGAGAGCATTGCCTTCTACGATGACCACAAAGAACAAAGTTCTGGAAATGGCGCTTGTACTAATTGTTTCTCCTATTTTTTGATTAACTTATGCTTATTTCTATATTTTTAACTTATTTCTTCATGTTAAAGATGAAATCCTTTCCAATGTTATAATTTTCATATTTCTCACGGTCTTTCACCAAAAGATGAATACTCTCCTGTTTACTTTTCTAAGTAATTCAAAATTTATGCAATACTTCCAAAAGTATTTTATATGCAATAAATACCACTGACAATAATACTGATATTGATGACAAAATCGTCCATATACATTCAACACAACCTATAAAAGACTCAGCAACGGATAGTAACTGGAGGTTATAACTATCATTAATGAAAAAGTGATAAATGTAGGAACTGAATGCAAATTGAAACAAATTGTCGGAAAATACGACGATATAACATCCATTCCACTGTCACCACTATTGCACTAAACTATGCACCACCATTTAGAGAGGCGGCTCGTTGAGACAACAGCAATAAACAATAAGCTATTGCAAAACGGTGTTAACCATTATGCTCCGTACAACCATTATTGATTCTAATATTGAATACCTCTACTAACCATGAATCCGACAAATCGTCCCACTAAAATGAATGTCACACAACGAAAACTACACAAATCGGGACTGTGTTCGGCTTAAATTGAGACGCATTTTTGAAAAAAACGTGTAACTGTGAACAGACGTGCAAGACTTACTGATATGTTTCTCAAGTCCATAAAACTGAAGAGGTGCAAGGGAAGTGAACTCGATACGGACTCATTCAATGGAAGACAATGAGAAAATTTGTGAAAACGTATAATACTTTGAACAATATTCTTCATTTTCACTTCTGTTATTGCCCTTTACGGTATAAAAGCACACTGTTAACATGTCGCCATTTAATTAAGGAAGCAATAAAGCTACATAAAATGTCTTTTTCGATTACGTGCTATTTTCGTTTACCAGAATGCAGTTCATCATCCTCCAGCATCATGGAGGATCTAGTGTAGTTACAGAGTTGGACACATAAGCGACATTTTATTTTGTTTGAAATTTATTTTCGTAAACTAAAATTTGGATAGCAATAAAAATTGAAACTAGTTAATTGACTTCAATTTTGGTTCTCCAAAATTATTGTATTAAATACAATAATTTTGCATTGAGAGATAAGCTAACCAACAACTTAAGAGTAAGTCAAACGGTCAAGATAAGCTTCCTTTTACATATACGAAAAGCTAATGTGGTCATACAGTTTCGAGGAGTTGTTACATGAGACAAAGGATATGATAGGCAATAAAAATTGTAAGTTTATTTACATATGTGGAAGTATTACAAGTAGCAAAACAGTGAAAAAGGATAGGAAAAGAAACAAGGATACATGTAAAAATCATAGTTAGAATACCAATGCCAGTCATTAAAATACAAAGAAAAATGGAGATACAGAATCATGATATTAAATTATTAAGGTAAAACAGCGACTAATTACCAAAATTTACATAAAAATATGTGGACGGGACCTTCAATTTTAGAGCCATCAAAATACATCTCATTTTTATTTTTCTTTTCTTGATATCAATATAATACTGAATATTACAATTATTCTAGCCCATTGCTCGTATATTTTACCAACAGGCATTTGATTACTTATTTTACAATCAGTTTTAATTATCTCTCTACCCTGTGGTAAACAATCTGCAAAACGAAGTGAAGATGTCTCTCTGGTTGTCATAGGTGAACAATAAGAAAGTGGCTTTCCTAAAATAATGTATGTTTTAAATATACAATACTATGGCTTCATTAAATCTCTGTTAGTTGTAAGTGCCTCTTACAAATATCCTCACTTAAACTTCTGATTCTCTATGCGCTCACTGCCGCTGATTCAGTCAAATACATTCTAAGGTTGAATCATTATAATTCAATCAAATTTACGCAGAACGACTTATGAAATATTACTTTTATTACTGTAATAGATACACAACTTGTTAAGGCCTAAAACTTAAGCATTGATGTAGAGGTTTGAAATCTCCAATAGCCGTTTCTATCGTCGTTCATCTTCCCATTCACCGGTATTCGGAGAAAAGAAGAAAGGACACCGAACTTTTTGAGAGCACTTAATACGTATTTGAAATGCGATGCATTCTTCTTTGGCAGTAAATAGATACGTTCGTATCTCTATACCCAGATATTTAAATTTCATAACTTGTTCTATTGGTTTATCATCAATGACCAGTTTACACCTAAAAAGTTGTTGGATGTTGTGAGGCATTAGCTTTTTCTGCCACATTATAATATTTAGATGCTATATAATATTCTATATAATATTCGTTGCAGATCGTCCTTAGTTCTTGCTAGTGTGGTTTCTTCATCAGAGTAACATATATCTGTATCCGAGACCAAGATATGTTATTTCCTCAATGACTTTGTGCATAATTAAGTTAAACATGAAGTAAGACTGTCTTCTTGTCTGATTCCTGTAGCTGTTGGAATCTGTTTCGAGAGTTCTCCGTCTACTTTAGTTTTTATTTTCCCATTTATGTTCAAGTCCTGTATTATTTTTATCACTGAAAATGCTGCCTTTCTCCAACACCAACCATCCCTATTACATCTTTCAGCAATACACTATCAAACGCTTTCGTCAGATGGATAAAGCACGAATAAACAGGTGTATTGAATTCTAATGCTTTTTGTTCAATCTGTCTCTCAGTGAATATGGCATCGGTTGTAGATTTATTCTTTCTAAATCTGTGTTTTTTCCCTAATACAACTTGAGAAAAAGAAGAAGCACACTTATACCTTTACCACAGAATTTTATTCACTTACGAGCATGGCTTCGATCTGTAAGATCATCCTCGGATAACCCAAGCTCGTAAGTGAATAATATTTCTATGGTAAAGGTATAAGTGTGCTTCTTCTTTTTCTCAAGTTTAATTATCGAGAACTACCACAAAGTCGAGGCCGAATTCGCAGATTCTATTTTTTTCTGCTTGTTATTTTTTGTTCGAATTGCTTCATTAGCATTCCAGTAATTAGTTTTAACACTGTGCTGAGTAAGAAAATATCTTTACAATTTTCGGGATATTTTTTGTGGCTTTTCTTAAATGTAGGTATTGTAATACTTGTGCGTCACTCTTCTGGGATTCTGATTATTTCTAGGATTTTATCAAAGTGTTTCTGAAGCTAAATTATCTCCTGCATACTTCATTTCATTTGAAATTTCATCTAAACCAGGTGTTTCGCGGTTTCTCAGGTTCTTGACTGCTGTGATGGTTTCTTGCGTTGTAAAATTTTTAGATGTTCTTACTTCAATAGGGTATTGTACATAATGTGTCTCCTCACTGTGTAGATCTTCAAAGTACTTACCTCAGTGTTCATATTTAATTTTAGTTATTTGTGTGTATTCTTTTACTGGTTTCTTTTGTTTCCTGAGCATTTCAAAATCTCTCTATGGACTCCATTCAGGTCGCGCTCCATCTCCTTTTTATACTTGATCCAGAACTCACTTTTTTATCCCACCTATTTCATTGTTTATTCTGTTTCGTACCACCTTGTATGTATTCTTCGGTTGCTGGGTTGCTTCTCTTTGGTTAGTCTTTATTAGCTTTGTCGCTTTTCCCTCGCAAGTATCTTAATTACTTAGCTCTTCAGAAACTGCATTGCTGATGTTAGTTATTAGTTTGTTCCATGCAGTTTCCACAGTGTCTCGGATATTAATCGGGTTGGCTGTAATGTTTTCGCTGATTCTATGTTTGCATATATATTGTATCCTTTCATTCCCAAGGGATACCTTGTCCTTATCCTGCCAATCGTGGATGTTTGATAATGAATTCCGCAGAAGAAGATGTAATTTATGAAGAGAAGATAAAAACGTGGAAACGGTAGGTTTTTGGGTCGAATGGCTTAAGGAAATGAACATCGGTTCACCATCGAATTTCCCGGTGGGGATTTCAACGGCCGATTCGCACAAAGATGAATATTCAACGTGTTGTTATTCATTTCTTGAGACATACGTCACTATGAAGTTCAGGAAATAGATAACAAGGGGAGAAAATTGCTGGGTTCGAAAATGATGGGGAGATTGAGGTGATTAGGGATTCAGGTGATTGGACGTAGTTCGGAAGTTCCTCCACTCCGTCGATGGACAGAAAGAGATCACACATCAGCAGTAAACCATTGAGACAATACACTTGATTCCGCAATCAGCGATCACAAAATAACTCCGGCCCGCTAAATCTCGCAATGAAGCAATACCCTTATTTGAGGATGGTATTATATAGAGTAAAGTGTTCCAGAATGCCTCCAAATCGTGCCTCAGGAACAATTCCTAGCACATGCACAATAGACTGTTCTTCTCCTGTGCCAAAGGCACACGCAGAAGCTACGTTTGGATCATATATCGGCTCTTTGTTTAACCAAAAGTCTCGGTGCTTTGCAAAATAGAAGAAAGTATACATAAATCCATGGGTTAAACTCTGGTCGCTTGTTCAGTTATACTTAAAATGATATCCAGGTGGTGTTAACAGATCGAAAACACTCTTATATGCAACGAACTTATATAACTATAGATATACGCATATAACTATATATACTTACATTGACGGTAGTAAAGGAGAGTAATTCATTTCCAAAGTGAGTACTTCTGAAAAAAATTATAACTGTATATTTTGATTAATTTAAAGGGAAATAAAATTTTCAGACATTTTTAGTGATCTATGTACGTACAAAAGCTATCCAAAGAAAAGTGAATGAGTTGAATGAAACATAGAATATTTCATTGACGGATGGTTTGACTCCAGAAGGTCACCATCTGATGTGCATTGCACCATTATTAAGTAATTTTACAGCAGAGTTTAAGATCAAGGTGAAAGGAGATGAAGCTTTTTGTGTTTGCCGATCTCGCTCACCGGATTTCGGTTTTCTCTTTGAATCCAATTATTTCCTTTCTCTTATCTCCATTTCGGGCGATAAAAAAGTTATATTTAAATTTTTTTTCTAGGAAAATCAGCCAAATCCCACGTAAAAAATAACTAATAGATTAAATATAGGAATAAATTGAGCTCAATTTATTTTATTTCAAAATTAAGAGATTGTATTATAGAGATTGTACTACTACAGTATAGAGATTGTACTACTACAGTATAGAGATTGTACTACTACAGTATACTACTAGTATAGAGATTGTACTACTACACTACACAATGTGTGGTGTAGTAGTGTGTAACAGTTGTGTAGTACACATATTTGGAGAAATCAGGAAGGATCGCCGTTCTGTGTATGTGCTGGTGTATTTAATTATTATAAAAGCATTTCCCATATTTGGTTAGTGACTTATTTATGGGAAATCACGAGAAACAAGTAAGTATTTATACATAAATATCAATTGTTTACAGTTTTATTGATATTTATTTGCAAATTCGAGTACGAATGATACAAATGGACTATTATTTAAGACCTCACAGCTGTCATAAGGAATCTTCCAACTTTTATTCTTTATTTTATTACTACTATTCCTTGGCTTTACGTAAGCGGAATATATGGATCAGGCATGGACCTTCAGCATCCGATTCGGATACATTCCATCACTATGCGACCCCTATTGAGTAACCGCAAATTAATAATGCCGGGTCAATTTACGGCAAATTTCAAAGTCGCAAGTTTCAATAATGACTCTTTCTTAATTAATTTGGTCGTTGGGCGTTAGTGAGCTCCACCCGATGCTGGCCTCTGATTATCTGCTGGGGCCCCCGCGCGTGGGGAGGGACAGCGGCCCAGGGCGAGTTGCCAAGTTCAGGGACGTTCAAGCATGAACTTATTGTCGAATGCCAAGGTCAGTGAGTGTCCGTGGGGAGTGGGAAATGAAAGCAATAGAAGAAGAGGTAAAAGAAAAAGAAAGAGGAATCGAAGAGAGAGAAAGAGCGGACTAAAAGTGTGCTGGGTTCGAACAAAGGAAGGCGGACTTCTTTCTCAAAATTATTTTCAGAAAACTCAGGAAAAGAAGGAAGTATAGAACAAGTTCAATTATTTGGAGTATATTGCAAGACTGTTATAGTATATTTTAGCAACGGAAGGCAGTAATAATAAACGGTGGACGTCACAATGGGGCAATAAAGTTAATAACGAGGAAATGAATAGGACATAAAATGAATATGCTACGCAATTAATTGGTACGTTTCACAGCGGCACGATATGGGCTTTGAAGGAGATTAATGAACGAAAGATGCGACTGTACGGGATGTATTTCCTCGGAGAAGTAAAAGTATGGATGTGGCGGGACGAAAATTGGAAATTAAAACGTAAAAGAATAATTAATTATCGATAAACCAATGATAAATCCAGAAAGGCCAAAGTTATTCTATGAATCACCTAAAACAGATAAACCTCGGTATATAAAGTAGTAAAATAAAAGAGAGAAGAAACTTGGATGACTAAGAAAATATAACTGAAAATATTTTCTGATTTGAATGTAAAAATATTAATGTAGTGAATGAGTTGAGAGGGTTGTCATAATATTTTTATTCTGATTGCTGTTGGCAATAAGCTTTTTTGACTCCTGCAAAAGTGGTTACCGATTCAAGGACATACTTGACTCAATTACAGAAGCCTCTAAGACTCAGAATTTGCTCTTTTGGTTAAAAATGAATTTACAGCACTTATATTCATAGCAGAATTTTAATTTGATAATATTTCAGTGAATTGCCTAATATAGAAGAGATTCGAAAAAAATCTTCTCAATACGACTTTAGACATTTTTGTTTATGGTTCTACAAAATAATTGTATGCGTTCTCTGATAGAAAATGATGAAATAAAGAAAAATCTATTTTATAGTGCAGCTGATTCTAACCAACAAAATCTGTGCGTACACCGTAATCTCTCCAAAAACTGCATCATTATTCCTTAAGGGCAATGCAAGGCATTATTCAATATTAAACAATTCCATTATTCTTATAGGAGACTTTTAGCATCAGCTGTATTTAAAATATCTTGGGTTAATTTATCATGTTTATCTTTCGTTCAAATAACACTTTAGAATATCCTTTTATTGCATAGTGCAAAGAGAAATTTCTTAGGAAATCATAATTTTTCATGCGATTTTAGCTTCAAAAAATATTATGAAATCGCATTACGGTTAGAAGTTAGTTGTGTCAAGGCCAAAAGAAAACCGTACTAAGTATGAATATACGAATCAGAACTCAAATCATACGTGGCATTCACGGAAAGAGGTAATTAATGATTCAATTAGTTTTAAATAATTAATCACATCTCCGTCGAAGAATATTGACGGGGTTCAGAAAATACGAGATGCAAAGAAAGAAAATCCTAGTGATTTGAGTTCTTATATTATTGTATATTTTCCCAAAGTTTCATTAATAAAGAAAAAAATTAGATATACGTTGGAGGAAATAAAGCACCATGACCAAGTCAATAAGAAATGATCGGAGTGTAGTGGAAGAGTTTGACGAAAGTAAAAAATAAACAAATTTTGTTACTATGGTAATATAAAAATTAATTTGGATAAAATCGAGGACTTGAGACAAAGATAAGTCATATCCATCAAACATTTTGTTAAGAAGAATGTCTTGTTAAATACGCAGCAATTAATTTCAAGAAGATATTTTTCAGAGCCTTTGTTTGAAATTTCTCTCCGCATATCATTGAGAAAGCAGAAAAGATCAAAATTACAAGGAATGCGTGTATTCGTTAGGGAAACAAGTTAGAAAATACAAAACGGAAGAAGTGAATAAGTCTTTATCAAAAAACTGATTGATGCTGATAGAGCACACATTGAAATATATATAAAGTATGTATTTAATTATCGAGGGGAAGCAGAATGTCAGAGACCTAGAGGAGAATATTGAAATTATTTGGATGCTAAATTCTTCTTCTCCATTCTTTCCTTCAAGGCCTGTTTCCTTCAGTACCTTTATCCTCAGGACATAATCCGATCGAGTTGATAATTTTTACATGTTATAAGGACCACCAACCGCAAACTTTAAGCATTAGCCGTTGACGGATTTTGAAAATAAATTTTCTTCGATCCACCCTACTCTACATCTATTACCTCTTATTGTAGGCTGTACTATATTGTGGAACAAACGCATTTTTGAAGCGACCGACACTGGTATACATTACCCTGAATATCGACAACATCATCTTAGAACGTAACTTCTCTGAATTAATGAAATAAAAGTACTTAATATAAATCTTCTTTCTTCGAAGGAATTCAGCATTCTGTATCATCTGAGTTATACTCACTGATTTTTCGCTGCAATATGTTCGCCTTTAATTTTATCCTTTCCAATTCACAAATACAACTGCGGAAATCAAATGAGCTGCCCATGATGTGAGCCAAAATGTTAGAGATTAAGTAAATATTGAAAAAGAATCGACTCATCTATAACTTAGTAAGTAGATTCAAAGCAGAAATAAATCTCCAATCACTTGGGGTCGAGTCACTTAAATAAGTCATCGATTTGCTACGATCTCCTCGAATTCAAACATTTTGTGCGTCGTCGGATCTGAATGGGATTCGCTGACGGAAGATGATCAAAGGGAAGAGAAATGAGTCATCGAACGATGCTTCACGAAATGACTCGTTTTGACGATACCTTCGCTATTTCAAAAATAATTCAAAAGATTCAAGTTCAATGAGCTTTCCACGCACTCTTTTCATGATTCAGATTACAATATATTCGCTCAATTAAATACGCAATACGAATGATGTTCGCTTGTGCTTCCATAGACAACCAATCATAAAATTGTTATCAATACAGTACCGCAAATTTATAAAATCGATTAAGGTAACCATAGTCATCATCAGCTCGCACAAAACACCAATGAGAAAGTATTGGCTTGAAACTTCTGTTTATTATTGCCAGCAGTTTTTGTCTCCTTAGTAAAGATACATTGTAAATATATCTAAATAGTAACATTAGAAATCTTCATTTTTCTATATTCTTAATTTGATACGGCTTCTTTGTTCTTTAGATTTACTTCCCTTAATTTACCACATAGTAATGAAAGGACTATCATAAACATTTCGCGTAAATTCCATTCGAACTGTCTCAGATAAAAATAAATATAATACACACACCCTTGTCTTTCTTAAAGAACGTTTAACTTTGAAAATAGTTTCGTCATGGATTTTTCTAGAAATTAAAATATTATGCATAATTAGATATTTTTATTTGAAATTAATAACCAACCGAGAATATTAACCCGTTGTAAACCAGTTAAGGATAAGCAAACGGAATTTACGTTTTTTCGTTGTACAGAAACCGTGTATTTCTTTTAGTGCTAAAAACATGATTAATTTGTCGAACTTCAGAAGGCAAAGTAATACGACAAAAAATACCGTAGAATAGCCGTCGACATAGAGTTTGATCTCCTGAATCTTCTGACATCAATAATTTCAGTATGAATGCTTTACAATGTATTTTATGTCTACATAAGGTCCCAGCAAAACTGCCCCTCGGCAGGAGTTCAAGCACCATGACTCTACACTCCTAATCAATTGCTTTCTTGTATCGTTCGCGATAAAAATAATTGTTAAAACGATTCGTTCTAGCCTCTATATCCTTGATCTTCCTCGCAATATCAGAACGGCCAGCATAATAGAAGATCTTTTGAGAACGCACTTTCACTGAACTTGTTTAGTAAATCTATCCTTTTTATTAATCCTTTGTCTTCTAACGATTCCTATCCCGCGTCCTGAATCATCTGAGTTACGCTCTCTGCTTTATCGTAACAATTCTTTACGAATCGTATTGCGTTTCGTTGTACCTTTTCGAATTCCAAAATAGCTTACTTATATGCAGGGTCCCATAAACTACATGTGAGGCCTAACTTACGCTAAGCAACATCACTCGCGAACTTTTTCTTCGCTCCTACTATCTACTCTTTTAACGAAGCCCTGTTTCTTTGACGCTTTTCCACATATATTTCGGATGTGGGTACTCAATGAAAATGATACCTGTGAATTATTTTTTTTTAAGAAAGAGATTCCTCCTTGCCAAGACGGTTCTAATTCCTCCGAATATAAATTAGCGGCATGACCTTCTAGGTTTTTAATAGGCAAAAGCTTCCGAAGTGAAATAGTAATGTCTTAGTCATAGAGATTTCAACCCGTTTACTTCCCATCCATTAATGCGTGACTCACCTAATTGTGTGAGGCCACTTGCAGAGGTCTATGACGATGAGGTCGATCAGTAGTATGAGTTACTGTGTAATTCTTTCCTATATCCATTTCTTACGAGTAAAATGAATAACTCTTTTTTCTATTGACAATTTCAAACATTGACATTAATAGAAATGGAAATGCATCATGCTGTCTTCGATATGTGATGAAATCGGTGAAATAGTCAAGAATGAAACCCAGAAAATAAGAAAATATACTAACAAATCTGCGTTGAGTGGGAGAGTAATTTACAGTGCATATTCAAACGTTTCGTTTCCTTTCTCTTACTCAGCCGTCGCTTCCTTTCCAATTTGGTTTACACTCCAATATTAGTAAGAGATCGAAGTTTTTGCTTTTTAAATCGATAAAAACATTCGACGATGAAAATAAGAATTTAATTTAATTCTTAACCTCTAGATTATGTTCGAGCAGTGCTTATAAATTGAAATTACTAGCGAAAAAGGTCCGCAATTTAGCGCATAATAAACTAAATTAAATAATCTTTCCATAGAAGTTGTGCAAATTGGAAAATACATTTATGAATATAAAGAATAATGAAATTAATTGGACTTATACTTTTACCGTTGAAAATGTTTATTATACCACCACGTTTTGACTCCTTAGGTCATCATCGACCCTTTGTGGGGTCGACTTGTTTGTTATTATAAGTTTCGTTCTCGGAAAGAATGACATTTTAAAACGACTCGTCTTGTTTCTCTTAATTTACGCTCTTTATAGGATCGGCAGGTGAGACTCAAAATATCGAATTTCATCTTCCTAAAGAGTAATAATTTTCCTAAAATTTTCAAGCAATCAAAACCTATTCTACGCTCCTTTCTTTCAGTTATACATCAACTATAGATCAGTAATTCAAGTAAAGTTGAAGCAAGTACGAAATTAGTATTAGTTCCTTTCATGAAGTAAATACGCGGGAATCATTGAAAAAGTGATATCTTGTGTATAAATATTTTGAAATGCAGGCGAAGTCATGGGAAGCAAAGGAAACAAAACCTGGACACAATTGAGTTTATAGAGGAAACTGATGCTAAGGATAAAATCAAAGGACTTTATTTATCTAAAAAGATATTGCAAAATGGTAGGAGATAGATAAGAAGAAAGAACAATAGAAAGGGAAAGACGACAGCTAATTGACGAGCTTAAAAATATAAAAAGATATTTCACCTAAATGTTTCCATCTTCAGAGGAAAGCTGATCATAAACGAGCATGTAATCATGGATGAATAAAAAGATAGCACCCAAATAATAATAAAAATATTATGTTTCCTTTAATTTTTCACCTTTATACTAAAACGTGTCTGATTCAACCGATATTTTCTCTTCTATTTGCTTCCAATGCATCTTCACCCTTCCCATCGGATTTTCTAGTCGGCCCAAAGGTCTGGTTTTGATTCTGGTTCTCGGTTTATCTGCAAATATTAATGCTTTCTATTATTGAATGGATTGTATGGTGCTCAAGGCTGAGAATGAGGTTAATATAAATCAACAGTCTACCTCTCATTGTTGATAGTCAGTAACTCATACAAACGCTTGTCATGAAATTTCGGCTATCCACCGCATCGTCCTATAGTTGTTACCCATCTGCTCTTCCTTGAGTAATAAATTTTTCATGTTTATCCCTCTCGCACACTACTATATTCCCAGTGAATGAAATAATTCTTTGGAAGCGTGGAGAGAAGAGTCTTTTCTGAACCAGGAGTATGCAATAATCATTTGATTCTCTCTCTACCCATGATGCTCTAATCAACTTTCTCTAAACCCACATCTCAAATACATCAATCCCTCTCCTATTCACCTTCTTCATCCACGTATCTGTACCCTTAAGAAAGATTAGGTATGCTAGGGTTTTCATCAGTCAAAACTTCGTGCTTATATTTACCATATCAACTATATTTTCCACATATGTTTCTCACTGTCACTATGTAGATGATATACGGAGGTGAAATAAACCCTATACGATCATTTCAAGTATTTACCTGTAATTATAAAAAATGGTCTTCTTTCATCATTCTCTTGTAACAGTAAATCTCTGGTTCTGAAATTTTCTTCCAAATTACAGTTTCGCAGCTATACCAAATGATTATGCAAACGTTGAACATGTTCGCAATATCCATGCTTCCGTTATTTTTCTCAACTATTGTTTTGTTTCTAGTAAAACATTCTCTTCGCTTTGGTTACTCCATGTAATAAATCTTTATTTCCAATTCCGTTGCTGGTGATCATACTACTTAATTAGCAGAATTTTTCAGAAGCTTTAATTATTAAATATTGTAGTTGCACAGGGGAGCATCTCGAGGATGGGCAGTCTGGATGGGCCGCATGCCAGACGAGGGCGTGGCGTCGATTTTCGGCTCAAGGACGAGATCTGCAGAGGGTCGTCAGCCTCTTCTGCGAAATTTAGGGCCTTTGGGGAGTGAACTACTCTCTCAAATCCAAATATTCCTGCGCTTGGAAAAAACGTTCAAACAAAAACATTCGTTTGATTAACTGAAGTAGATGATACATTGATCGGAAGCATAGCACTGAAGATTCATAAGGAATTCTCATGTTATATTACGAAGTAAAAACTTTTGTTGGAAGACGCATAGCGCAAATGAGAAGATGCTCCAAGCCGATAAAATCGTGGTTTAGTAAGCAAAAAAAGTAAAAGTTCCTTAACGATTTCTACTGACACATTTTAAGACATTGAATTATTTTCCCTTTTTTTTGATACAGGATAAAGAAAAATGAGTATTTCAATTACTTAGTCACAGATTCTTTCGTGGCTATGTTAGCATGAAAGCCACTGTAATGATGCTGGATAATTGTGCTGATTAAGGTCTATCCTTAGTGAACTGTTCGCAGAGTTATTGCTCTTCACTTATGTGGACATACATTGCTTACGCCATCCTTGCTTGGGGAGGAAATCAAGTGTAAACTACCCAACTCCTCATTTTGGCTGCTAAGCCTCACTCCTCTCCACTAAATCTTGGTAGTTAATGTGGGAAGGGGTAAGGTTTCAAGTGTTTCTCGGGCGAAATACTCAATCGAGTTAATTTTGCTTCAATTAACGGTCCCATGACTGAAGCCGGTATCGAATGTGACCTTTCACGCCATTTCCTTCTCCTAAATGCGCCATTCATCCTCTCTTCATTGGCCCACTCACACCACTATCCTCGTCCTCTCTAAAGAAACGTAACAAAACAAGAATTCCTTATACCTATGTAGATTTAGGACCTACACCTAAATCTAGATAGGTATCCTACCTTAGAGCGGGTGGTTGGGAGTGTATTCAGCATTTTTTTTTGACATTCATTCAGTAGATTTTGCGGTATTATTGAAATTTATAATATGACTCTTGTCTCGTTGAGTTTTTCTTTAGCTTTTTCACAACGCGTCACAATTATCTTTCGATCAGATTATTTCCACTGTCTTCACTGAAAGAGTAAAGTACGAATTCCGAGAACACATAATTGGTATAACCTGGGAAGATAATGATCTCATCTCTGCAATTTAAGAATTCAAATGTTACTCCTGCATACATCGGTGACTTTTATTGATATTTTTTTAGGAATCAAGGAAATGGGTAAACCTCGAATTCTTATAACATTTCATCATTAATATTTCCACAAATAATTTCATTCAAAGCACTACATCATAGACATCCATGTAAAGACGAGAACTTGGGTTCATTAATAAGAGAATAGTCGGTAGGAGAGAATGAAATTCTGCTAAAAAGGGTTTATTTCTGAAGAATAAAATCCCACAGTAAAAGACTATACGTTACTGAGATGCCTCAGGAGGTATTTCAAGAGAATAGAGGATTTAAAGAATATTGATTTAAACTAAGGCTTAATTTATTAAACGCATACAGAGAAAGTGCGATCTCAGAGGATAGACCGGATATAATACGTCCTTCTTGTTACATAAGCTGTTCTGATACTGCCAGGAAGATCAGCAAAAATAAATGCCAGAACAAGTCGCTTCAACAATTCAATTTTTTCGTGAAGTATATGTGGATTTAATCGATCGGAGAAGAGTCCGCACTCCGAAAGGCGGCTTAAAGGCTACACATAAATATGTAGATTTAAATTATCATAGATTTTGTACGCATAAAATCATAATTCTTCATGTTATAATCACAATTACTGAAAATGAGGAAGAGAAAATTGTCAAAATTCTCAAAACTGTATGGCCAGTAATTACGTGAAAGAATTGTCCCAAAGTTTGATCTGCATTATAATCAAAACATCGTTCCAATTAAATAAAACTTATAATGTTATTCTTAAAAAGGAAATAAAACGCAATAGGGTGATATTACATACTCTTTCTCTTCAGAGACTTTACCTGTGTTGAGAGCATGAAATAAATTAAGATACGTTGTTGGGTTGCCAAAAGACCACGTCATAATTTCATCTGAATTGGAAGAACAGTGAAATCAGATGAACAACACACTATAAAATATAAATCGAAAGTTAACGATAACAACTAAGTTTCTAAGGAATACTGTTTATATGAATAAGAATAGATGGATACTATGAATATAATAGGACTACCCGCTTGCCTATCCTTGATTGGAAATTAGTCGTAACGAAAATTAGCCGTAATCTACATTCTTTCTCAGAAACAAGTACGCTGAGCAACCACTGAAGGTGAGCCATTGGTGAGGTAGGAGCCATTGGTGAGGTAGGAGCCAAAGGTGGTGCCGAACCATGTTTGCGCATGGGAGGGCCTTTCCTTTTATTTCAAAGACATTCTATTTTAGAATATCTGAAAAATGTATACTAAACGTCCCCTTTCTGAATATCAACATGCCTCCGGATGTAACATGTAGCACTTAAAAACTTAATTAAAACCGTGTAATGTTCGTTTTGGCGCCACCAATAGGCAGGCGCTTCGCCCATCGGCGCAGGCTTACGTGTTTTGATATTGCTTTTGAAGAATGAAACGGATGACACGTGAAGGACCTCTGTATCTTCTGCTAAGTGCATGGGATTTGCCCTTGTCTTCCTCTTTCCTCTGAAGGTTGGCCTCGGCCACAGTTGCTACCTGCCAACACTCCAAGTCTTGTTTTGGGTTCTTACCACAGCATAGTTCTTAACGAATGCTCTCTATTCTCATACACGCCTATTTGAACCACGAAAGAAAACCCCTGCTTCAAAAGATGAACAAACAATGAGGTTTCTTGATTTAGCCATGGACCTCCACACTAAAAGAAGAAACGACCATCGAGTACAGCGGATCCAAGACGAAATAAATTTTGGCAGAGCTGTCGCCACGCAACTCCGCAGTCGTCATCGAAGGACTAAATTTTGCATCAGGCCGACGCGTAAACAAGATGAAACCGTCATCGTATTACTTACAATGTACGGAATTAAATATACCGGTACCCTGAATAAAATTTAAAAAAAAGCAGAATTATCTTTGCAATTCACAGAAATAGAATATATGTATATATTTCTTGAACAGAAATACATCTTGTCTTAGGCAATACGTCGCGCTAGAGATGACGAAGTTCAGTTTGTGCTGCCGTCGCTTGGTACAAAAAAGACAGCAAAATGAAAATGATCCAGAGTTGATGAAAAGGCCAAATGAAATTTCTGAAGGAGCGGAAAATATCATTCTATGTTAATCCTTCTAAACTCCTTACAGCTACCACATTGTTTAAAGTCCACAAAACGCACTATTGTTACAATCAGAAGTATCTAATTGTACCCAATATTTCCGTAAATATTTTAGGATGAATCTATCGAACATCATTGCATGATTTTGAGTATCAATACATTTTCCAAAACCGCAGATATGTCGTAGAGATTTCAAGAAGTTATAAAATCGTTGTTTGAAGCAAACACCTTGAAATTTAACCATAGGATTCCAAACGAAAATAACAATTAAGAAAAAATGTACGTGTTTTGACTGCATTATAAATCAACTATTTATAAAAAATGGATTTTTTGAAATATCAATAGACTAGACAGATACTAGAACACACTCTCTACTGGAACACAGCTTCAGTTGATAGGGTGAGAAAGTAACCGGTTACGAAAAGGTACTGTCATCAGTAGAACTCTATTTTTATATTCTAAAATAAGTAGATTATTAAGATCCGGGTTCGTGTACCGGTTTCTCCCTTATTCACATCCGCTTATCTTATGAGTTTGTTATCTTCCAGATGTGCTCAGCGACTGCGATCAGCTTTGATAGACAAACTGTAGGATTTACCAAGAGGGAAAGATTCAGATAGCCTTTTGGGGATTCATTTGCATATTTATTTGATTCATATAACTTTTCGGTCGAAGCTCAGTATATATATGCGCGTTGTTAAGTTATATGGTCTAAGGAGTTAATTTCAATCTCGTTGAGCGAATGAATATCACGATGAATAAATAGATCTATCGATTGAATCCCAGTCGTCGGTACTACTGCTATTTTATTATCTGGTTTCTAAGGAATTCCACAGAATATCCCAACTTCAATTCACATTTACTTCTCGCAAAAACAACGGAATCCATCTTTGTTTGATTTAAACTATCTCAAATATCCTCGTGGAGACACAAAAGCCAGGAACCGGATCGCGATGAACTCTGCCAATTTTCACGGCCGCCCGGAAAAAAAACTTTTCTCCGACGCATCCGCTTTGCCGTTTCTTCACGACCAAAATAATCGAAGGAGCTGAGAAAGACAACGCTACACAGCATTTTGATTCGATTTTCATCGCAGTTGGCATTATTATCTATATCCTTTAACGCAATAACTGCTACGATAAGTCATCCACTATGTTTTAGCGTGTATCTGAAATAACTACGTGGGGCACCATTACCTTGAACATAAAAGCCCCCATTTACAGAAGTGAAAAGGACGTGGCTCGGTAGTTTAGTTGGTACGTACACCTGCCCGAAAATTGGGAGACCTGGGTTCGAGTCCCAGCCAAGTCACTATTTTTCACTTCTTGTATAACCTTGAAAACAAGAGGTTGCACGGCTTTAAGAAGCCCCCGATTCTTGAATGGTAGCACTGGTAGCGTATCCAGAGCTAACTTTTGGAGTCTCAACTTCTGAATTGCATCCAAAACATGCTTAGCATGTTATAATCAAATCTGTAATAGCTAATTCTAATTATAAAATCAAGGATTCCGTGGAATTATTGATTCAGAATTTGATTTAGAATTTTCATTCGAAAATGAGTTTTTGAAGAGATGCTTGCAGAATCTTTGGAAGCTCGTCAAATAGTCCATTTTTGATACTGGAGATACCTCATAAGAAATGTACGTGGTTATCATACTTCAGCTTGTAATTTTCATCGGATCCATAATTTCTTATATCAGTAGTCCGAGAGGAATAACATTGTAAATTATATCCTAAGGCAATTGTTATTCTTATCTCTTGATAGACTGAGCCGCAAAAATTATTACGAATTTGAAACTAGTTGAAACATCTATCTCTTTGAAGTGGTCTTATCTTTTAGGCCGAATTTGTTCTCGATATTTTAGCATTCTCATAAAATTTATCATCCATAGAATGATTCTTGTGCTATCCTTTTCTAACACAGGAAACTTAGCGCATCGTTAAATATCCACATAACCATATAATTGGCACAGTTTATTATTTCATTTATTTCCGGAAAAATCCTGTTTTTTTTAATTCGTGTGATTAAAAGGTATTGTAGAAAAAGGAAGAAAGCAGGCTGTATAATACTATACCTGAACACAAAGGGTATAGTTATATATAACTTTATTTGACGAATGTCTACTCTCTTGCTCAATGCGACTTCATTATGAAAATGTAATTTGCTTTTTTCTGAAATTCTAAGTGTTCAGTTAAAATATGATGCCTTTTACAGCGAGTGAGCCAGATTTATACTTAATTGTCAATTTATAAATAAATAATTAACTACAATCAAAATCAATAATACATATTGATCGAAAATGTTGCCTGAAACTGCAATCGGCAACCTATTCACCATGCGACATAGTCATCACTCGCTGTTGCGGTTGAAGAATTTAATTTTGATTTGAATTCATATTTGTTTGAAATAGAAAGTTACTATCTAGAAAGTATCATTTTTAAATCAAGTTGGCCTGCGGTTCGTAAGTTAAACGTTAAATATCATTTTTCTGATCCACCAAACTCTTTTTCCCTAAAGTTCTACGATGTATGACCTTCCATTAACGTTCCTACGATGTGTTGAGTGCCACTTCTAAATTCAAGAGTCGTTGCTGTTCCGTCCTACAAAGAGACTATTCGTGGACATGATACTACTTCTGACTGAAGAGGAAGTCAATAAACTCCTTTAGTTCGCTGATCCTATCTTGCGTCAATTCCTCGATTCCAGAGTATTTCGCACGGCCAGGATAGATTTATTCAATTCCAGGATGATTTTGTCGTATAACCATCAACTATGACAATAATCGGCAATTAAATACGTGTATGTTTATCAATTTGATTTGAAGATATTTTCTTGAATAGTGAAACATGACATAGAGAATTTATTAAGGTCGCTGTACGATGAATAAGTTGTAATAAATTGCGGCAATAAAGGAGTAACTCGCTGATATTCCTTATTTTTATTACTGAAAATATTCTGAAAGAAAAAACTCTATGTGGTAGCTAAAGTTCTTTTAATCGTTTTCTGATGATATACTTGTAATATTTTAATAGAAATAGGACAACCTGACCAAAGATTAAAATGTTTACTATTCGATATGAAATCACTCAATATTTTCAATCGTAGATTTTACCGAGAGAAAGCTAATTAAACGATAAAAATGCGGTTTGAACTTAATTTATAGACCGAAAATAAGCATAATATTTAAAGGAGAGAACTTTAATATGAAGTAATTTCCTCTGAATAACACACGTTTGGTGTGTTTTTGTTTTTTATGCTTTGGATTGATGGATGTTTTCTTTATTCTTCTTTTTAAGCTATAGTGGCTCATAATCTCGAAAAATTATAAAAATGAAATTCATATAATCAAATTCAATGGAATGATTTCTTATTTAATTTGTAACTTGCACTAAAGAGCGCATCAATCACCATATCGCAAGAGGTCGGCCGGTTTCAAACTTGAGAAAGCCGCCACAGCGAGGACGAATAAATGGCGTGGAGGATTAAATATATTAAATATTAATAAATTTTAAAAGTGTAGATGAATTTTGCTCAAACATTTTAGTCTATAGTCTAATTATGTATTTTGTGGAATATGGTTTCGCACGAAAGAAAGAATTGGAAAAAAGAAACTTTGAAAAGGGTAGAGTAACTGTGCAAGAATTTTCCTGCAATTTTGGCCCCTATATTTTGAAGCTGTAAGAATAATTGAACTTAAAATATCGGAATTTCGCGGAAAACGTATTATTTTAATAATCAAATACAAAATCAATTCTATACACAAATGATTTGTAAAAAAATCCGATTAGCACGGTGAAGTAACTCTAAAATATTTATGCACGAAGAAACCGCTAAGGCTGAAATGTTGATTTAGTTTATATTTTAATTTTATGCATAATAATAATTTAGTTGAAGTCAAGAAAACATGAATCTGTCTTTCCCAAGGTTTCTGTTTCAACTGTTATTATAAATGTTCCAATAAAATAAATAAGGAATAAGATTAACCTAAAATATTAAAAATACGGTAAAACAATTCTATACACCATATAATATCCAAGCCACTTCTTATCGGCTTCACAAAATTACTAGAATTGATAAAAACGTAATTTTGTTATATATTCGGCCGCATTAACTCTGTCCTATTTTTTTTACTAAATTGAGACCACAATAGTGAATCGTTTAGTAGTTTTCTCAGCATAAATTGTGAGATCCTCACGAAAAAGGCTTAATTAAAAAAATAGAGAGTGCACAAAGAAAAGCCGCTAGGTTTGTTTTGGGAAGGTACGATAAGAGAAGAAGAGTTACATTAATGGTTAAAGAGCTAAGATGGGAGAAACTGCAGGACAGATGTAAGTTAAAACGGCTTGTTAATGTTTGTCAAATTCGGACCGGAGAGCCGTCACGAATAGGCTACAGAAACCTGATTAAATATCAAGACCATAAACACGAATTTTCTTTGCTGAAACAGAAGACGGGCATTTGCAAGCACTCCTTCTTAAACAGGGCAGTATATGAATGGAATAACATACCCGAGGTGGTTCTCAAAACTTTTCTCCAATCTCGAAGTATATTCACTAATAGAATTAGGCTTATAATAAGTCGTAAATAATATATTTTTATTTATTTTTGCATCGTTTTGGAGGGGCTTTTCTCCCTATCCTCACTTTGACTATGCTTCTTTCACTGTATTATTTTATTATATATGAATTATTTATTGTGTATTTTACTTATTTGGGTTACTATTGTTATAGATATAGTAAATATGTAATATCTTGGACAGGTTGCCACCATGGACGTTGTTCCAAAGAAACATGTTTTGTGTCTAAAATATTTATCGTCACCTATTTATTAATTTATCCAACGCAAGCAAATTTATCTTTTGTAAAAATTATTTGGAAATACTAATAGTATAAAATCAACTATCAAATCACCGTAAGGAAACTTATTCTTATCTCTATAACTTAATATTGTTTCAGATTCTAAATGCCGAAAATGCTTCCCAATGTTCCTATCTCCCGTTCAATTTCGTTGTTTTAAAGAAGAGCCGCTCTTCATAATTATTCAGTTCATAATAAGAATAAATCTACTTCAATGACACATTGAAAATATAAGCTCTGTTATTTGATTCATTTAATTGTGTTATCTCCTTTTTTGGAAATCGAACTCAAGGACTGTTGACTCTCTACATTTCGATTTACGTTATCATGTTATCAATTTTATGATTAAAACAAATATTTGCTTAAAACTATATTTAATGAGACCATATTAAATATATATATATATATATATCTATAATTAAATATTTCAAGTATTAGCTTCTTTCAGGAATAATTGCCTACATTTTTTTTAGCATTTTATATATATTATTAAGTAGAATTAAAGCACCAATAGGCTACTATATTCACTATATATACACTATATTCGATGATCGTGTCTGATCTGAAATCAATATTAGTGGCTATAAATGTAAATATTTATATGGAGTAATCAGAAATACCACCGAAATAGTGAAAAATAAATATCATGGGTGCAATAAGCGAGATACAATGCGCAAACACGGAGGAATTCTTTTACGGATCGGCCATCTCTAGATACTTCTTAAACTCGCTGAAATTTGAGAGCAATCGATGGCACGCAGTAGTGCCTGGAGAGGATGGGTGGCTGCTTTTGGACGTGGAGGTCCTCCAACTGGTTCCTTGACAACGCCCACGCCATATCTCAACCCCACGCCTTATATCTCTATCCCATATCAACCTTTGTTACCAAGGACTAGATTTTTCTGCGAATCCTCTCACCCGTAAAATATGAGGACATTTTCTAACCTCATAACTTCCTCAGTGTCTCTCATCACGGATCGAAAGCGGATTTTCCGAAGCGTTCTATATCTACATACATACATAACTACCAAGCAATTCACTCGCCATTATGTAGACATTAATTATTACAACTGGTGATAGTATTAATTTCCATATGTGCTTTCACGGTTTTTTTTCACCCTCCCTCTTGTGTGAGCGTTTCCCCGCACAGTGGGCTTTTCTCCAAAAGCTTACAGCCGAGGAGTTTTCCAGCACATCCTATTTTTTTCATTTTACCTCTTTTATGTTTACTTTATATATATTTGTATTTATTTTTTTAACTTATTCTTTTTATTGTATTTATTATTAGACATCTTTAAAGGATAGGTGTAAAGGAGGCCTAACCTCGCCAAATAAAGAGTTTTTATTATCATTATTATATACCATGCTATTCAACTTGCGGCATGAAGGACTGTGCTGCGTAAACCGGACATTCTACTTCTCGATTCAGTTACTATTGCAGATTGATCGCAGAAAACAAATCATCGCACTTACTGGCTGAAGCATCACTTTCCGTGATTTTACTCCGATATCTGTTAGCCAAACCAATCAGGAGGGACGGATACTACCAATACATTCTACTAGAATAAATTATAATGAAGTTAGCGGAAACCTGTTACAATCGATTGAAAGTCGTCATATCAATCACTTAAAAATTGAACATTGGAAGTGACCACAAAACTTATATTAAAAATAAAACAGTTAATATTCAAATTTATTTTAATAATAATACCACTAATTAACATCAATAACTTTTTATATTAAACTTATACTATTCTTACTCTAATACCTATCTTTTTGACGCCGAATCAGTTAAGGATGATTAGTAATTAATTTAATACTCCACATAATTTATTGATTTTCATTTCTTTACTAATTTTTCTGTTTACTTATGTTTTCGTTTGAAATTAATTTAAAAGAAGTTAATTTAATTCGGCAGCTAAGCCGGAGAAATGCTCCGACCCTCATCTAAATGAGGAAACGGAGATCAGCTAACAATAAAACTTCATGACTGCCTTGCAATAATGGGATTCTTTATTCTTTCAATGCATTATTGCAATGGATGGAAAGTATTGTATGACCTACACGTTCTTTACTCTCATTCATTAATGGTTTATAATTTTAACGAAGGAATTACGAATTGTGCATTGCTAATTATGAATTAAGTTGCTTACATACTAAAGGCGCTCAATTTATGAGCTGGCGTAAAAACTTAAATATTCATCCACACAACTTCTGTAAATGCGTTCTTTTATCTTTAAAAATTATTCTTTATTACAAGAACTACACAAAGTTGGTAAGAGCCCGAAACTGTGAGGCTGAGGAAATCCTCTTTTATGGAATAACCTGGGAGGTATCTGTAACGAAGTGATTGCTGTCGTCGGCGGGAGTCCTTCTGCCTTCGGAGGTAGTCAATTTGAGTACAGGTTGGGTATACAATTAATTAATTTCCAAATGTTTGTGTATAGCAGATTTAATGAATTTGCACGAGACGTAATTCGTGGAGCATTGTACGGGAAAATTATTAAGTCACAATATAATTTCCACGACTAATTAAAGTGTCTACCAATTTAACTCGATCTCGATCATCATATAATTTTATCATTTATCACTTCCGGCAACATGATTGTCTCTACTAATATGCCTTTCCATGATAAGTACATAATTCCACCCTACACCGAGTTTAATTTTGCATACTTTTGCTCCTCCGTTGAGTTCCTGACAACTTTCGGTATTCCTGCGAAGTTCATCTACTACAGAGCCTCTCCCTACTCAAAACTCATGTGACTTCAATCAACTCTTTGATCACTCTCTTTCTCCTTCCTTTAATAGCTGGTAAACCTACACAGAATACTTGACTCATTTTAACCTTCCCATCAGTTTACAGACTAGAATAAACGTAAGCAAATAAAATAAATGCCAAGGAGAAAATTGAATATGACCATAAAGTAAATTATCGATATATTTACGAGCAATATGAACTACACAGGGGTATTGAATATGGTATTCGCAAATGTAAGGCGTTTTAGATGAGGAAATTTTCACTTCAAAGAATAATGGAAAAAGCTAAAATAATGCTACGTTTGTGACTGCAATTACGGAAAACTGAAATGCAAAGTCTGATAGAGACAAGCCTTGTACCAAAAACTCTGGAGAAGTACTCATTCAATGGAATGCAGTATACAAATATTCAGCGAAATTAAAAATGCGGGATGGCGAAAATGAATTACGAGCGTTATAAACTGATGATATTGATATATAGCATCTCTTAGATATTTCACACCCAGGATTGCTCTCATATTTTCTCAAACTATCACTTAAAATGAATCATTGTACTATATAGGACGATGGATTTAGATGGAAGAGGAGACTTTTAGTATCATTCTCGTTCAAATGAAGACGTATTATTATAAAGAAAAGAAACTGTCTAGGTCACACTCTGAGAAGAGAGCGAAAAGTCAAATTGATAAGCTTTCTAAGAAGACGTATTAAAATGAGGAGGAAATAGCAGGGCGATGGAAGGAAGAATGGAAATTAGGGAGAGAGGGGAGGATGGCGAGGATAACGGAGTGAGGCGCGAAGGGGAGGGACGATCGCGAAACGTTTATAAAAGCCTCTTCGGACTACCTTTGGCAGTCAGAGCCTGTTCTGGAAACAGACAGTGAAGTACAAGGTTAGGGTTAGCGTGGACGTCGTAGTGTCGTTGAGCACTGAGGAGCTGAATCCAAAACAGTGCGTTTGGGTCTCGGTGACTTCAACGCCTGTTAAAGTTGTGTTTTCGACTCCCTTGTTAATCTGTGATACAAGTGGTCGTATACCAATGGACCATGGCTCATCCCGTGCCCTGGACTAGAAACTATACGTGGTGTCCTCGACCTCGCCTACTTCTCTTGTTTTCTTTATCCCTGGCTTTGACCTTACTTCCAAGCCTGACCTCTGGAGACAATGGCCACAAGACTCCCACATACCGTACTTACGAAACGGACGACGCAGTGATTATTGAGCGTAAGTTGAGTTTTGATTTATCGTAAATTTGAGCTAAAAACTGAACTCATCCTTTCAGTATTAGGTGGATTTTGGTGGTTTACTTTTCATATATTTTATTGCTATCTTATTCTATGCATTAAGACATTCTCACATGTTTACTTATGGAAAGATTTCCACTTATGTCTTTTTGATGTGCGATTCTTAATTTACTCGCAGATTCGCCGTGAATTATAAATCGATAATTGTATAAAAACTAGCCGATAAAAAGCGGCAACTTATATGATTGTTTACAGCTTCAATAATGTCGCTAGTCATTAGAACGATTTATCAAAAGCGTAAAATTATACAAAAAATTGAAATCCAATCGATTTTTGCAATTTTGCATCAAAATAATTTTCGATTGCATTGATTTCTTATGATTCCTCTCTCAATTTCGGGGGATAATTGTTTTAAATAAATTTTACGTGGGAAATTACTTCGATACGATGAAATGAACTTAAAGGAATTCATCGGTTCATTTCCATATTTCTCCCCGAGTTCCTTACTTCTCTCATACTCATAAAGGAAAAAGTGAATTAAGTTTGCGACAGTTCCACTGTGCTTGTCTTAGCAAAAATTTTTGACACTCGATGAACACGAGAAATGACGGTCCAATGTTAAAATTTAAGTAGTGGTGATCATTTACGTTGATTCAAGTACAAGTTGGCTGGATTACTGTTTTTTTCCTCAAAAAGAAAACTACTTTCTGCTCTTTCCATACAATACGGCCGATCGAGTTTTTATCCGAATTCATTGCGAGCTATCGAGTTTTGATGGAAACGAACCCTTCTCTAGAATATACTCACTGAGAGATCAAGAGATCAGATTCTCTCATATCCTTAGGAGAGAAATTATGAGAGAAATACCATCTCAAAGAAATTTTCATTTTTACAATTAATTTAAGTATTATATTGCTTAGGCTCGAAATTAAAAACTACTTGCACACTTCTACTCGAAATACTTGAATTAATTTCTTGTATGATGAAATTCAAATATAACACCAAAAATTACCATGAAAAAATAACATCAACATTCTATCGTCAAAATTTAAAAATGGCTATTAATGCTAGTTGATAACGCAAATGGGTAAACATCTTTTTAAAAATTTCAGAAAGGCCGAAATCTATAGGACATTTACATTTGTTTGCTTGCAAATCATTCGCATTCTACATCTCGAAGCATGTCCATCTTATCAGCGTTTGGTAGTAAATGCAAACACGAATACCAAACTTATTTCCACTTAATACAGCAAATTTTCACTGCTATAGCAATGTTTTGACGACGACTTGGAATTTTAGTTTACTTTATTTTCGGAACCTTGAAAGAAAATATGAATTAAATGAAACAATACCAGAATAGTCTTTTGTACTATACATCCTCTCATGTGATTTAAAAATCTGAAGGAGTAGATCCTCCGGTGACTTCCAATGACTACAAGCATGCCTTCTAAATAATTTAACGATATTGATGTATTATTGTATATGTTTATTATATACTTTTTGAATATATTTTAATATGATATGATCACATGATATGCTAGGGATAAATATTTTTCATCTGAAGCTACTCTCAATTCCTTAATACCTTTTCATTATTGTAAAATTTTCAATCTTCTGGATATAGATCGTAACTTTTCGTTTCATCTATACCTGAAATTAATAAAACAAACCTCGCGCATTTATGAACTATATCTGCTTGATGAAAGAGTTCATTCTTTCTCGGTCGACGAATTCGACTTCAAAGAGTAAACTAGTTAGTGATTTATTCTTTAAGTGGATTTTTCACACCAAACAAATGATTGAAGTAACAAAGATATAAAAGGTAGAGAAACATTCCATAGTAATATATTATGAAAGGTAATAAGCTTATTATAACGAGGAAAAGCAAACTCCGAGAGTGAAAGTTTCATTTTACCTTTTTAGCAAAAGTATCATGTGTTAGAGGGAATGTGATGCAAACTCACCGTCACGATATACCAGCAATAATACCAGTCAATCTATATAATTATAAGGTATGCTCGGAAAGAGCATTATCAACTTTCTGAACAAATCTCCGTATGATATCCCCAACCACCTCAAAGCAGTGGCGCCCACACTATTCAACACGATTCAAATTTATTTTGATTTATCGCATCACACATGGACAATATTTCATTATTATGTAACAATGAAATAATATTATACAAATATAAATATTTTTAAAGTCCAAATATTGTAAAAGATTAATACTGCAGTTAGCTTTTAACTAGTTGTATATTCTGTCAAACAAGAGTCACACGTCCTTTATTCATCACTTACAGTTGCTCGAACTTTCATCAGAAAATTTCATTCGTTGAAAACTGCATTTTATCAAGATCGTTCTCGCTCATTTTATAAAGATGACTTACAATAGTGAAAAACTAAAAAATAGAACAATATCAACCTTCTTGCAAATACTTTTTATTGAAATCAACTGTTGAGAACACAGTAATTTTCAAGAAACATTGTAACGACACATATTCTTATAGAGAAATGTGCTTTTCTAGAAAGAAACGGTTTTCGCATTTTATGAATCTGGATCGTAATTGTAGCTGTAAGCGATCCGAATTCCCAAGTCTGTTCCATGGAAAACGGAGTCAGGCACTTTGAAGCCATATCTTGTTGACTGTAGTGCTATTATTACTATTCAATTTGTAATCAGCTTTGGCTTAACTCCTATTCCGTGGGTCCAAACAAATTTTGCTCTGAAAGTTTTGTGAGGAAAACGATCGTTCTTCCATCAGTCATCGAGGATGCTGCACCACTGATAACGGGGGTCTTAGCAGCAGAGATGAGGTCGAATTCCTTTGCTTGGATGTAATTGAGCGACCTGGCGAACCGGTCGCATTGCATTCTGCTGCTTTACTACTTCCCAAATAAGGAGAAAGAGGCTTTAATTTGAATTCGAATGGTTCATGGATAATGGATGGTAATTATTGGTTGATAATGATGAGAAAACGAAACGGGGAAATGAAGGATTCAGCATGTGATGCCTCGCTCCTAACTGAACCTATCTCCTGAATGCTAAAACCGAACTTAAAAGTAATCGGAGCTCGATTATAAAATTTCCCATTGGATATATCCTCACCGAGGATATATCCAATGGGAAATTTCAACCAATACAATATCAATACATAATCGAGGTGATATATGACCAATCTACATTTTCGGTTCTAAAATCTGGTCGTCAATAAATTCAATTAGAGGTTCTAACTTGAAGCCACGTAATTGATAGATTTGAAATTTATTTATATTATAAATAACGATACTTGAAAACATTTTTGATAATGTAAAAGCAGTTTTAATGAGATACTGATGGGTTGGGGCCGTCGAACTTTGAAGGATAAAAGGGAGGAAAGATTACATGATAACTTTGCTTAGTGTCCAAAAGTAAATATTATCTCGATCCATGTCTTCATAATCTTCTATGGATATTTTTTTGAGCAGAGTTACTTTATTTTGGAGCATGAAAACTATTAAAGTTTAACGAATGAGAAAGTACCCCAGCTCTATATATTCCAGTGGATAATCTCGCAAATACTGGGAAACATGGGGTGAAGTTGTGGATCGCATAAAAGATATTTTCGAAAAATAATGCAGTATTCAGTATCCTTTACGACTTAACATAAATATTCCGTTTGTTATCAAGCTCAAATTTACACTGAAAGTGACGTTGATAAAGAAGACTTAATTCAATTATTCCATAAATGGCTGGTAAGGATTATAAAGAAACATTTACATAATCTGACCACTTTTACTAACCAATTATACAGTACGGAAAAGGTTTACAAGTATGTTATTGAAGATGCGGTCAAATCGTAATGCATAAATCCTAATATCTTCATTGGAGACGAATATCTCTCGTGCTCCTCTTAATGAAGTTATACAAGCGATTCATTGGTATCGGGATGGAAATCGAAGGGATCATGGACATTTCCATTTGTTTGAGGCAGTACTAAAACTAGAAACAGATTGCCATTGATTTTAAAACCTATATAATTAATCATGAAAACTTGTTATCGAGATCATTACTCTGTGACAGCAATTATTTACCGATCGTCATTTTCGATTAGGTTTTCATCTCTTCATATATTCAAACACTGACGGCTCAGCCCTGTTTCGCATTCTACTTGTGTCCGTCCGAGGCGCTTTAATTCGCAGTTCTGTTTTGCTGACGATGTCGACGGCCTCTCTTAGTTCCAAGGACGCTTTCTGCACGCCGAGGCTATCGACTTCACTGAATGAAGTCTATGAATGCAACGCGTGTGCTCTGCTGTGCGTCGTTACTCTTCTACGATCAAGCAATCGGTGGGAGATCCTGTCCTTGAGGTCACTGCCCTCGCACGTCTCCGTCGCAAAGACAGCAAACAAACGTCTCCTTCGATACACTGCGAAACTCAAGCGAGACGTGTTCCGGAAATACCATCGATGTCCACCCCGATGGTCTCCGAGTGACTAATAAGTAGGGATAACTATGGTAGTCTTCGTGAGAGACTCCGGCGAATCCATTCCTTTCAAAGGAGTTACTCTGCATTTCACTTTTTATGACATTATGTTTACATCGCTTCATTGGGACTGTATCAATAAATTGAAATCCATCGTATTGTTACGGATAGACATTCTTGCGAAAGATTCGTCAAACCGAACTAACGACTGCCTCGGTTGAGAAAGCTGATGGAGTTGAAAGAATGCCGCCTGGACTTCGCGGTAGGTCGTCATCGTGAGCGAATTGAACGATGGCTTCGAAGGGTACATTTGTAGATGAAATCACTAATGATTCGAGTTGAGATTAGTGGTTACGATTAAGCGAATCGATTTTTTAAACATCAATTATGCTCATTCAAATGTTGACTTTTCCGCTTTTTATTTTCTGCTATTTCGGCTTCGGTTCGGGTTTTGGTACGCTGCATTTACGACAGCAAGTATTTGATATTTTAATAATTAAAAAACATCGATAAATCTTACGTAATAACCTTAAGCACTACATTAAAACTAATATCTCATACACTTCATCATCATTATCGCCACTATTACGTATGATTAACTGACATAAATTTTCAGTTGTCATTGCCGTAGAAGTTCTTTATTCAAGGCTTAAAATATTGACGCCTCATTGTTTGTCGCACCCGAGGCGGTTTCTTCACTCCTTTACCTCGTGTAGCTATGAATAACTCAAAGTGGTATAAAAAGAGGTACGGTGAGGGTGTGCTGTCTATGCATCATCAAGATTATGCGCCAAGTACATGGAGGTCCTGAGGGAAAAAATGTCATTGGAGAGCGAGACAAGATGCAGCGTAAGACCAATATGAAATTGCGACAGTTACTAAAATGTACTATAACGCAGGTTAGATTATTTTGTTGAAAGAAGGCCAAAAGATGGGTAAAGACTGACAAAAAACATGGAAGTACTTTTAGGAAGAACTTAAAGATATCGCTCAAACCCCAGCATACCGAAAATAAGAAGACATTAAACGGAGGATCAAAATTCAATTTTTCACAGTCGATTGGCCTTGGCCATGAAGTAGACAAGCAAAATAAACAGCTTAATCATGATGGATGCTAATTACGCTAAAAATGGAAGGAAAATATTTTTATTATAGATGTTACTCAGCTATGACAATTTATATGGATTAACTATACCTTTTTCACATCGCCAACAACAATTGACGGGGGTGTATCGATTTCCTCGTCCAACTCCAAATCCTGCCTCATTCTGGGCAGAAAATAACCCAAGGTCTTCGATTTTTTAAGCCACCTGGTTTAATCACGTTGTAGTTCCAGTAATCAACGAGCGTGAACTCCAAAATCGACGAGTGATGTAAGTAAATAAACACAAAAACGATTCCTTCTGATGTTTCTTCGCAGAACATTAGAGAAGCAAACAGACTGGTTTAGTTACGAATTTTGGTGTTAATACTTTTCATTATTAGCCTCTCCCAGTGATTATTTCTTTGTTTGGTGGATTTCTTACGCGCCCGTTGCTCAATTGAATCAAGTACTTTATCGAAGGGATCTATACTGATGGATTATATTGCAAGCTTATGTTGGTGATCTGACTTCTTCTCCTGGAGCGAATGCTGGAGAATCCCTTAACGAATCCAATTTGTTGGACTATCTTTAAATCTATGACCAACTCATTTTCAATTTGCGTTCAAATAATTCGGCAATGTTTGAGACCAGATAGAATGAAGGAAAAAGGATCTGTTTCTTCGACTATCCGTGGGATTCCCCTCAGGGTTCTACTTTTTAATATTTTCTTTTCATTTACCTTCCATCATGTAATTGGAATATATTTTTTGGATGAAAGACCACGGCTAAAGTGTACATATTGTCGTTCCTAATCTGAAGAATTTCTAAGAATTTAGGAGAGAGATGAACGCGTGTGGTTCATTACGTCACGATAGAATTTTCCGATGCTCAATGGTGAGAAAATGGGCAGTACCTTTTACATAACTTTGGGAGACCAAAACTTGACCGTTTCTTTTCTTGATTAATTATATAATTCAATGTCAAGTTATGCTCGAGGCGGATAGTTGTGGATCCGATCGATCGTAATTTCCATTCAGGTTTGACCTTCACCGTGAATTGAGGGATAGACTCAATATTTTGGATTGATATTCGAGAAGAAAGGAAGCGATAATGACGCGCGCTAACGGGGCTTGTGATACTACTCGTTATGAATTTTAAACAGTTTTCTTTTGGTGGCAGAATCTAAAATAACAGTCGAGAAAGGAAAGGAGTCGATGTTGGGAGTTGTGAAAAGGTTACTGTGGCTGGAAACAATGCGATTCTGCATCGAAGAACAGCATTTCCGAAACAGAATAACCGGCGATTTCATCTTCCAGTGCAGCTTATGAGGCAGCGATAGTCTTGCGGTAAGAGGTAGTATTTCACTACTGCGATGCTGGAATGAAACATCAAACAGCTGAAAATACTTAATGCAGAGCAAAATTCTTCCCCCGGCGTTCACGTACGTGGCGAGACTTTGAACTGATTTTGATAACCTTGGAAAGGCGTGTAAGCAGGGGTGAGGCGTACAGAGTACTCGTAAAGTCTTTTATGTTGGTGCCTGAAATTCTCGTGGCAGTGCGAAACAAAGCTAAATGAATAATTTTCAGAATTCGTTAACATTCAATTCGCTTCAGTTTAGCTTCAGATTATCCGCGTCCCAATACACAAAGACATTATAAAAGTTTGTTCCTTTGAGTTACCGACGTGTATTGAGAGCCGGGCGGTCGCCCAGGACGCCGAGGTTCAGGGAAAGCATTATGTATGCCAATTTATTTAAATTCAATCAAGTTTACTTTCGTTGGAGAAGTAACTTGCCCGGCTTACAGTCGAGCCTCAAGGATTCAAATTTACGAAGAAATGATTCATAATCGGGCTCCCGTATAGCCAAGTGGGCGACGCGTTCGGCTTCGGTGAAAGCTATCTCGGGTTCGATTCCCGGTGGGAGCTCATATGCGAAATGACCTGAGATGTCGAAACACTTAAACCAACGCAACAATAATGATAAATTATTCTATGAAGAACGGCGATGTTGGAGACTACTGCTGACTGCTCCCCTTGAAATTTATTTTAAAATTACACTCATGAGAAGGAATCAAGCAACTGCCTTTTTAAAAATTACGTTTTCTTGGTAATACTGAGAATAATTAAAATATTGTTTGATTTTGTATATCTCAATAGTTGACGGAGACATAAAATTCACGTGAGAGAGGAGTTAAAAAGGTATACTTTCACGACATTCCATCGTTTAAAATGTTTTGACTATGAGAGATATGATTCCATTTTGAAGTGATCAGATATAAGTTCTTATTTTAAGTTAAAGAGCCGGAGATTGGATCGATGCATGCACCGGGGAATAGACGGGGCAATGAATCTGCGGTGAGAAGCTGCTTTGCAGAAGATTGAGGGTGCTACGACTTCCGTACCTAACGGGACCCAATAGCCAATGTACTCTTCTTCGGTAGCACAGTTGTAAAAGAAAAACAAATGAGAAGAGCGAGGCGTTTGAGGAAACGGGTACTCTCTTAAAGCGAAAAGGCGAAGCGCGTCTTCCGAAAGGACGCTGTTTACGTTGTTTAACGCTGTTCATGTCCTCTTTTGTTTAAGAGGAAGGATTTTATCTCCTCGAAAACTATATCCTTTATTCGCCATGATTAACAAGTAAAGTCCTGATATTGAGATCTAGAAAGAATTATTTCCGAGTGTGATTTCAATGATAAAACTAGAGGACTAGATTTTCCAATTATTAAATTGACTATACAGGATAAGCAGAATTATCTGATAAAGTGAAATTGGGAAAACTATAATCTGTGATAACATATAATAATAATTATAACAATAATAATAATAATAACGGTTTTATTGGGCGAAATTGGGACTAAAACGTCCCATCTTCCATTTAACCCTTGACAGAATAGTAAAGGAAAAGAATGACTGATTTTGTGGAAGAAAAAACAGTGAGGTTTAATCACAGAAAAAAAGTCTCCACTGCAGGAAAACACCCGCGAAGAGAAGGGGGTGTGAAAAACCTGCAAAATTTATAGGAAAGAATCAAAGAGATAAATAACAGCAAAATAATGAGTAGTGATACAGATTAGAGCAAAGTCATAGTCATGTAGCTATAGATTTACAATAACAGCATAGAATCATCCTTCTCGAATAATACAATGAACTATACTGAATTCATTCCACATTCAAAATAAACATCTGAAATGTCTATTGAACCATTATAACCGTTTTGAGAGTTTTATGAGGAATTTCATCTAAGCTTTAATACAAAATTGATTCTTCCAACAAAACTAGATCTGTCGACAAGAACTGTCAGCGTATAACAAACGGTTGTTGCGAGTGGTGGAGGATCGCGTGACAGTATTCGACATCTTTGAGTAGTAAGTAGTTGCAGAGCGATTCATTACTGCTTTATCCTCGTGTAGTTACAATCGCGCTAACATTGGCAGAAAGGGAAAGAAAGGATCTGCATAAGTAACTAAAAGATAAACCTCGCGTTGTATCTAAACCTAATTATTAATGCTAAAATACATAAAGTTACAAAAAGTGTTATAGGGAACTGTTCTTTCTTTCACTGTCTTCTTCTAATGGTTGATTTTATGCCTTATATAATAATTTTCGAGATAAGTTGAAAATTAATGATTTATTATCATATAATTCTCAATTAACTAATTTTCAGAACTGCTACTATAATTTTCGCTTCATCCTAAATGCGTCCCAGTTGCATATATGTCATTACATTAAAATTATGTTTTCTACAACCCGAGAAATTAATATATGGGTCATTCCATGTATTTTTAATATTGACACCGAGTTCGTAATTCTACCATCTATCTCTCTCACTTGTCTATTCAATTCCTTTCGGAGGTTCTTTACATGCCACCTTTTATTTATGATGATTCCCACCAATGGAAATATATTTTAGTCATAACTTTCATCGTCTTTTCAAGATGGATATTAGGTTTACCTTTACCTACTAGTGGCTAATAAACTATAGAGGTCTCCTTAATGTACCCACCTGTATCAGATGATATTCGAAAAAGTTACATTACTCTCAGTGTTTGCCACCTCAAGGTCATTGGCTTGCGGCCAGAACCCGCTCCATGGCTTAACGCGACCAGATTCCAAAGGATTGAAGAAAAAAGGCCCAAAGTTGTAGCGGGGATGTGTGCATAAACCAGTACCCGTTTGTTTTTGCGTCTCGCCGCAAGAGATGTCTCCCTTTTATGGACCGAATGTCTTTTAATTTAGCACCTGTCGAAGGACGTGAGATTTCGATAGATAAGTTTTACGAATCTAAGCAGGATTATGTCGAAGGAAGAACTTGGCCTCGTTTGCTTTTCTCAAATTTCCGATATTTTATATATCTAAAGAGTCATGATAGCATATCCTTGAAACTAGGCTTCCACATATATTTCCGCAATGTAAGTACATTCCAAAAACGTAAACAATACAAAGTTTTATACAAGCAAAGCTATATTTTGTCAACAAAAGATTTACAAATATACAATTTGCGATTACAATTTTTAATTATGAATACCATAATCTGCAGTCCAAAATGAAAGGAAGTTTCAATTCGATCGTTGAATTTTGTGCTTAAATATTTTTCGGGCTTGTGATTTTACCTTATATTCCTTATAATGTGTTATTTTCCTCAAATTATCACAAGCATCTTTAGCTACCGGAACGATGATAATGGCATTTTTTTATAAATTACATGCTTTTGTGCAATGATACTTTTCAAGTACAGTTCGAGTCAATGTAATCACAAAACATCGGTTTGGTGACATTTCGTTGACAAAATAATCTTGCGTATAAAATGCCCGGAGGGAAAATTGAGTTCCAAAATTATAAAATAGGGAAAAAACTCATGATTTAAGAATTGTTACCGTCCTAGCTTCCGAAGGAAAACAGTGATTTACAGATACCTATGTTGTAGATTACTTACAAATATTAATTTATGTCTATATCGGTGTCCTAAAAACAATAATCTATTATATTCGAGTATGATTCCTCTTGAAGTAGATTAATTATTGTTTCACGAATTGCTATTTTCTTCATCAACTTAGAAGTTGAATCTGCGAATACTTGTCACCTTGAAAACAATGAGAAAAAATCGGAATATCCTATTATTTACGGAATAAATCGTTTGTGATAGCAAGGCAAAATGATGACCTTAAAAAACAGAGCTCGAAATTAAATTCAAAAATAACTATTATTTATTTTACATTCCGAACATTGATGAAGTGTGAAGACACGTCTTTCTTCCAACGAATATTTGGGCTTCATTAAAACTACACGACTGGAGTATAAAATTATATGCCCCCATTAAATCTCGCCTTAGGCGGCAAAATGGCCCGGCATGACTAACTATATATATGTAAAAATATGTGAATACATACATATATATGCTTGTATATGTATAATCGTATCCGCCACCCAGGTCACGTGTCGCGATCCATCACGCCCTCCGTGTCCTTCCACTGCCTCCTACGTCCGACTAAGCCTCTTTTGTTTTCAACCCGTAAATGACATTTTAACAACGGGAGTTTCGACACTTTCCCTTGCATTCCTGCTCCACCTCGCATTTGTTATAAGAGCAACTTCGTGTTGGGAAGCCGCAAAACATGGCTGCAGACACGCTCATATAAATTTAAATGTTATTATCACCATTTTCAAAGCTTTCCGTATTTTCTTACAGTAACTTCCACTATTTTAAATTAAACAGACATTTTATAAGTGTTTCAAACCTTCAACAACTTAATTCGTCGAACGTTGGCATCTGCCGATTAAACTTCAAACCGCGTAATAACACCTGCAGTCGTTTAGTAATCTCGGAAAATTCTCATATAATATCTTAAGCTCGGTTCACACGGTGTATGTTTTCTAGCTTGATTCTTTGCGTGGATCCCTGCATGCTCGCTAGCAATAAATAGTTTAGCTAGCAACGCATAGCGACCAACCATCAGCGAAACATGCAGGAAAAATAGCACTTGTCCTATCCCTCAAAATCCAGCAAGGGAGCAAGCCCAGCAGCAGGCAGACACCAAATGTTCGTGCTAGCGAGCATGCAGGGCTCCACGCAAAGAATCAAGCTAGAAAACATACACCGTGTGAACCGAGCTTAACACTGATGGAATCTTTATTTTTCACATACACGACTAAAAATAAACAAGGAGACAAAGTGACTATCATAATGGGCTATCATTGTTGACTGTGATATTAAAAAGGCTATCTGATGGTACTTCAAAAATGTCCTATTATTAATGTCAGAAAAGTTAGATTCTCGTTCTACAAAGAGCGGAATGAAAAAAATTTATTTTACTATTCTGGTATGATTACCTCCAAATGTTGTTTTAGGCTCAATTAAAAGTAATTTTACGAGATTAGATCGAGTGTATGTAGTTTCATCCAAGGGAGATAATATTGAGATTGCATCTGCTCGTGCTTATGATTTTCTCACGTTTTCCAATGGCCTAACAGGAGATCACATAATGAGACCGTTTCATCTCTCTCTAGATTAGTGCCTTTCCCTGCTAAATCTTGCAGTTGAGTTCTCCTTCGTCAGCACCATTAACACTTCCAACTGATTGTTGCATCTTACCAGAGTCCGACATAATTCGTCAGTTACTGGTAAATATTTTATAAATGAGTTGATTCAGTTTTATCATCAGCCCGTAGGACCATTTACTACTATTCTTCGCATAGATTAGAGAGATTTAACTCATGAAAGAGCTACCACAAAGTAGAGGCCTAAAAAGTAGATTTTGAGACACAAGTTGACCAATCTTTTTAAAAGTTGTCAATCCTTGATTTTTCTCGTCAATCCTTTAAATATTATTAAGTGAAGTTAATTTCAGGAAAATTTCGAAAAATTTATTCTTATGCGTACTACTATAATGATTTTCTTAAGATTGGATTAATTTTGTTTTGAGCTGAAAATCTGAAATCGACACTTTTCATCAGACAAATCGTCAGGCGCATTTTTTATCAAATATTCACTTGACGAAGAAAAGAATGGATGTGAGTGGAGACATTATCATGCTGCCACTTTGGTTGGATCAGGGACGTATCTAAAGCTTGCCAAGGGGTGGGAAAGAGTCAACCTTTACTGTCTTTATTCTTAAGAAGCCCCAATATTAGTACTGATGATCTGTTAGCTCGTATTAATGCTATGCCACTAACCATAAAAACACCTTTTTCTAGTGCTAAATGTCACAAAACGATGCTTATCGTAGTAATACTTCGCTAACGTGATCGAGCTCGTCCAAAGCTCTCCCTCTACATGGGCAATTCCAAAAGAATACCACTACCTGATGACGACCTCGAGAAGTAATGCCCTTGATGAACGGTAGCCTTGTCCATATGTCGCTCGCGTGAGCGAGAGGATATAGGTAAAGGAGTAACAGTTGGTGGTAAAACTGATTCTGTGAGATGAGCAAACGTTACTTACCGACAACTCTGAAGGAAATTTGTAACCACCATTTGGCGATGAATACAGGAAAGAAAAATAACGCTTTAAAATGAAGAAAAGTGAGAAATAATCACGGCAGTCAAGGTATGTAAATTAAATCTGAAAGAGGAATTGTACCTAAATTTGAAACACGGGAGGTAAATACAGAGGGCATTCAAAGTCTTGAAGAAGGCGATGAGGCGCAGATAAAAACAATACTTTCTCTATACTTCGTATATGGAGAAAGTAAAAAAGATGAATGTTTGGTAAAACGAACGAAGAGGTACACAAGATGTTGAATGGATAGATAATACTAATTCAGAACAAGTCGGATATTTATAAGGGAGGAAACGCTGGAGAAAGTAATAAAAGATTGGTTGCGAGGGAGAATAAAGAGGGAAAGACCAAGATTTAACTCAATCTGTTCCGGTTTCTTGTGATCAGAATATGGTAAAATTACTCATACACTCTTGATGTGACAAAGTTTTTTGCTACATTAAAAGACGGTAGACAACAGGTGAAAATATCAGCATCATTACTTTTATGTCGTAAATCAACGAAACTCTCATTGCAATACAAAAATAGAGGCATAGCAAACTAAGGCAAACATTAAACGGAATAGGAGAATATGTGTAGAAATGTATATCTTAAAGAAATTTTTATGTTTGAGTAAAGCATTAAGTAATAGCAGATTGAATGATATTATTTTTTGAACCATGTTACCCAGTGGATGTTTACTTAATCACAAAACTAGAATATTTACGAATCTACCTATATAAATTTAGCAGTTAAATCTGCGAAAATTAATAAAAGTAATATTCCAAAGTATAATTACTTTTAATTTCAGTCGGAAGCGAGATTAAGGCAGTGGAAAAGAGCTAAATACATAAGCAAAGATAATAATTCTTGAGTGATTTAAGAGGATAATATACTGTATTTATGTAAATATGTAGTGTACAATGTACAATGTACATACTTTCCTAAATATTCCCTGAAGAATTATGAATCTATTGGTAACCTACAAGAGAATGAAACCTTTTTGGACATTTCCCCTATTATAAGAAACGCGATAGTTGTCGAAATAGTTATCGTAAAAGAATCTATACCGTAATATACATCTCTTTCTAGAAGAACGTAAAGAGAATGATGAAGCCATCGAATGAAGCAAATTTGTGTAATTTAATAATCAAAAGAAGAAAGTCTTCGATGTGTGATAAAGGCACTGACAAAGAGATTTGGACTGTTCATATTAGGATTGTAATATTGAAGGGGCGGCTGATATAAGAGGATGAGATTGGAGAAAATAAATCTTGAGAAGTGCTACAGCATCGAAAGTGGGAGGGCGGTGGGGCGAAATAGTTCGTTGACCTCTTCGCCAATCTCTCCTTTTACGACGTTATAAGATACATTCACTTCTAAACGGAAAACGCCCAACTCAAAAAAAATAGCGAGGAAACGAAAATGCTTCGATTAAATTAATCGAAAGACGCACGAATATTAACGTATGGCTGGGTCGTGAGACTTAATGCACTAAAATATATTCTTGTTATTTCGCTAGGCTTTTGTTATTCGATCATAATTGTGGCTGTCTCTAAAGAATTGACATTCGTAAAAAGCAAACAAAAACAATCGTGGTATTTCGAAAATCATTCTTTGCAGCCTCTGAATGAATAATTTCTGGATCTCGCCTAACCTTTCATTTGTTAACTTTTTCTTGATTCCATATGTCATAAAGAATAAAAAGGACACAACTTTACCGATTTCAACTAGTATCCGTTAAATACTGTTTAATAGTTTAATATATCACTTGTTTCCTCCGTAATTTTGCACATTCATACATTTATTTTATATTCATTCTAAATACAGTAACACGAAAAAGCCATGCTTTAGACGAAGAAAAGATTAAAACAGATCAAACAAGGCTTATGAAATGTTAATTGATTTCAGCTCAAGTTATCAAAAAGTTTTTGAAATAATCAGGATCTAACGCAATAACAACAAATCAGCCGGAGGAAGGTGGGTCAGATGTAAGTGCTGTTGATTACTAATTGAAAAATAAGTTTAGATGTTTGCAGAACTGAATTCCTTTAGGCAAATGCTTTTTTAAAGTGTTAAAATTGAACTAAATAAAAAGTATATTTTATTTAATATGAAAAAAATTAAGAAGAAGCCATAATATATAGGATTTTTTCATTTCCTAGCACTTACTTTTAGTTTTCTGTTAGATCAATATCAAAACCTTTTTTACCGTTTTTGCACTTTCCTAATGAATGATAAACGTGAAAGCAGGAAAAGAAGTGTCAATCATAATTTCGGGCAAACATCTAAAAAATGATTCAGTCCTTCTTCATTGAAGTCATCAATTTTCTTCTATTGGCTACTACTACATTGGTAGATCTGGTCATTGAGACTGAAATATATGAAAAGAATAACTTTTATACTTTATCCATATCTCTACCAACAGTCTATTTTCTATCTTTATGTATACTCAAGCTATTCTTGTACTAATTTCCATTTATTAATTACAAATCGAAAGTTATTAATAATTTTGTAAAAATAAATCAACTAAAAGTTAATAAATAGGAAGTAGATGCTTAATAAACTTTCACCTCTTAGCAGAAAGGCAACAGAGCGGATTAGAGAGAAAATAATACTATAGTAAATTTGGAAGAAATTAAGAACGGCTATGATATACATTGAAAACTGCTTAAAACTGTAAATTATTGAATTTTATGGCTTAAACTGATAGACGGCTGGTTTATTTGATTGATTTAATGCTGTATAAAACGTAATTGGATAACACACTACTACGTTAAAAGCATGTTTAAAATTAGCCCACCGACCCTTAAAATTAGCGATAACAAAAACTCACCGTTCGTTTTTCAATGTTAATGAAGGATGTTTACTTACAATTTATCTCGTTTTCATCTGATTTGAAGGGAATCGCCGCTACTTTGCTCAGTCGACCTTCTGCTGTCTCTCAAGGTCACTTCTTCTTTAATATTCTTCGAAGGGAAATATGATGACTGAATTTTATATTTAGATTTGATAAAGTTGCGACAAAAATATGTCTAATATGATTCGTTTCAATGAGTGAAAGAATTATCGTATCTTGCAGTGAAACGTTCACAGAAAATGCATAACGAAAAGAATAGTCTTTCGGTTGACAAATAAAAATCGACTCTCCAAAAGTTTTAAGTTTGAAGAAATCGTTCCTCAGGAACCAAGGTACCAAGCAATATTAGTATTAGGTACATATTAATACTACTGCTTCCCACTATTTTTCAACATAACCGCCATTTAAATTCCTGCGTTTTTCATAGTGTTTCAACAATTTGCATATCTCCTTTGCATAAAAATCGACCGTCAGGTTATGTAGTTATATTGTTACAGCATTTTAGATCGTCATGGAAGTGCTGGACTCAAAGCAACTTCTTCTTGTGAGTGAACATATAAACAGTGAATAGGCAATATGATGGAGCCAAGTTCGGGCTGTATGGATGATGATCAAAATCGTCTCTTTCAATGACTAATGACAGAGGGCCAACCACTCTTGCGTAAATCATCAATGTTTGCATTTCAATCTTTAAGTAATTGGTTTCACTGGTTGAGAATATGTACCACAAACCTTCGCACGTAATGTATCGTCAGTATAAAGCACACAATTCTCTACGAATACTGACAGATTTTTTGGTTAAAGAAATATTATCATGCCATGCGTCTTGCATTTGGCGGTATATATACAGTGTATATTATACACGGCAGGTGGAGGATTATTTTCGAACAGCCCTCGTAATAAGAAACACTCAAGCACTCTAAAATAATGTAAATCATCAATAAACAAAGTGAAAGGTTAAAGAACTACAAAAAGAAATGGAAGTCAGACTGTTATACTCATCATTCACGAATTCCAATATTAGCAAAATTAACGGGAATGTATCTCCTTTTGGTTTTCACCACAATCCTATTCATAAAAAAGCCTATTTTAATTTCTGCTCTGTTACTATTCTTGTGTTTCGTGATGTGTGAAACATATTTTCCAAGTCTGTTGCCAGTGTGTGTTATTCACTGAAAAACAACTATTTAATATCGGCTATAGTATCTACTTCCGTAAGGTTTTACCATAGAGTAAAGATATCCTTACTCTATGGTTTTACACAGCATCCAAATCTATAAATGTGTGCACATAATATCTTCCATTGATATTACTTATTGAACATGTTTATGCTATATTTAAATATCGTTTCCTCAATATTTTCTCCTTTTATTTCAAGAAGCATCTAATCATCAAGATGGCATTTGACAGTTTGTTGTTGCAAGTCTGAATAAAACTCACGGCTTCAAGCTGGACCTTTTCCAATTCACGAATATAAAGCTTTTCTCAAACACCTCACGCACAGTCAGTGAGGTAAAGTCGTGTTCAGAAAAATTCTGATGGTCAACAAATAATCGAACACAAAACTGGTGTTTTGCTATGGAAAATGAGGTATATGTATGTACATACGTATTTTTTGGTGTCTCCAATTAATTTTTTAAATTAGATCACCTGGTGGGCCTCTCTTCCACCTAACCTCGTATGTCGATTACATTTAAACTTATTAAAAACTCAACTTATTAAAAAAATACAAAAAGAAAGAGTAGGGTGTGGGAAAAAATCTTTGCAGGTGAAGGTTGACTAAAAAAACCACATACATAATTAGTGGTCGAGCATTAACTTTTTCTCAAAATGTATAATTTTATATTTCATAAAAATCACCAGTAAAGACTTGACATCAAAAAAATTAAGGTACTCTTACCAAAAGTCGTTAGGAAGTCGGACCGGATAAACATCAACGAGATGAGTGACGGATCAGCATGTTTCCGTGAGAGCAAACCTCCCTCCGGCAAAGAAATGTTAAAATATGCTTCCGGGATTCTCCTGGAATTCCGAGACAGCTGATAAACCCACGGGCGTTTAAGTCTCCAAGCATAATTCAGCAGTTCCTTTTCTACTTTGTCAAAATTTTACCTCTTTCACTGATCTTTTTTCTCCAACGTATAGAGAGTTTCAACGCATCAAAGAAAATATTAAAGTTCAGTAAAATTTGTATTTTCACGCTTATAAAAGGAAAACTCTACATTTTGTTTAAATCAAATCGGTACACTCTTATTTATTATACAGGCTGCGGCAGCATTACGTTTTCAGCTTAGTTGTACCTAACATCAAAAAATGAATATTGTCAAGCGGCGGAATTTCATATCAAATTCAATTTCGTATTATTCATTTTTTGTATCCAACGCCGTTGTTAAAAATAAATTTTAACTGATGAATTTTAAGTTAAGCAGCCAAAGAGGAAAACTTTCTAATAAATAACAATTACTGCCAAGTAGTTTCTCGTTTAGATCCACTGCATAGGTATATGATATCAGTGCACACACTTGCATATTATCCGAGAGTACAATATTCTTGCAATTTTTTCATACATCCGCTTTATTTCATCTGAATAAAGATATAAAACATGTCCATTCAAAATAACGCCATATCCCTCATCAAAAAGAATTCAGAAAGGACTGCGACTGACAAAGGCATGCATCAACGAGTTGCTAAGTTGAAGTCAATCCGGAGGTGAGCAGAGGACGGTTTGGCAGCGTGCCGTATAGGAAATAAAATATACAGCCAGAAATTATGCTACAATTCCGGTGAAAGGTATCAAAAAAGTTTGGATGTATCCCAACAGCTCCATGCGTTTCATTATAGAATATTTCCTGAGATATGCAACCCGTAATGTTAGATGGTGTCGGGGCGTGGACGGCCTTGATGGATCTTCTGTGTGGACACAGAGGGCTTCCCCACGTCCCGCCCTCTTCCATCCCGTTGCCCTCCGCAGATTGAGAACGTGGCGAAGAATGGAAAGGTGGCTAACCTCTTCAAGGTTCTTCGTGCGAACTTTTCGGCGGACACAGAATGGCCGAGGTCAGCGATCTTTAGGAATACAGCCATGTCGTATTTCATATTCCGTTTTCTTCCTTTTATAATTACCAGTTTGGATGGAAGGTTTTTATAAAATACTACCGCCAACTGACAGTTTATAAGTCCAAGATTTCTCTCTTATATCTCTCCTTGCCAAATGATGATTAAAAGACTCTCTACACTACTAATAGTCAGGCCTCCATAAGATGTTAGTTTATGATATTAATGATTGTATTTGAATCGTATGTAAATGAAATTTATAGTATATTAACTGAAATGTTTGCTGTTTCGTCTCTAAATAAATTCTTGCGTCACAATTATTCAATTCCTTCGCATTACCCCTCACTTTCCCGTACTTCAGACACTTCCATTATTTTCTCATTCTCTTTTATTTCTCGGACGACTTGCATTTCCTCTGACTCCGCATATTCAAACAGCTCTGTTATTCCCTCTCTTTGAGAATACTCACAAGCTAATGAAGTATATATTTACCATAATACTGTTCGTAATTTCAAAACAACGTAAATACGCCCGCCGATCTCCTACGCTCAATTTTATCTTACGTCCCATCGATTCCAACCCATCCATTACTATCTCGTGGCTATACTGCAAACAGTCTTCATTGCTGTAATCATTCCTGCTTAATTTTGATTACTTATATGATTCTCCTGTTACAATTAGGTACGTCTAGTAGACTTATTTTTTCTTGGATTCATTCAGTTCTATTCTAATATGAAACGCAGTTTACAGATAATATATATTTATAACGAAAAGATTAGAATATTGCTGTTGGAAAAATATGGCTTCAATTAATAGAAAATGGAAACAGATAAAATTTAAAAAAATTGTATGGCTGACGAGGGATAGACTTGTTGAATGGCAACGTCGTCTGATTGGATGACCACGATGGCCTTAGAAAATGCTAGAGTTCGTTTTAGCTGGAAGAGATCTAAAGGGATAGTGAAAAAACGATGGATGGATGGAAACGATGAGTGTTTTTCAGACAGATGCTGGATTTTTGGCCTCAGGGGACACGAAATGGAGCAGTGAAGCAAAAACTTTGCAGCTTCGAGCAATCCCATGGGCTTCATAAAGAAAATATTATGATACTTAAGTTTAAGTCAAATTTTATCATTATGTATATTTTTAATATGATGAGAGTTTGATTATGCTTTTATTTAACAATTGGTTTTGGCAGTCGTAAAGATTGGCAAAAGCATTAATTAAAAATTTTGATAGACCTAATTATATCCTGATTTCCTGGTCTATCATCGAAAGAGTTCCATATTTGAGCTCCATTTTCTCCGTCATCTTTATACCATCGAGGAAGAACTTTCAATCAAGCCTCTGTCCTTAGAATGATTGTTTCCCATTAGTCCAAAAAAGCAGGACTGTGAAGTTGGGTCGCCTAACCTTCTGATAATCTAGTTAACAAAATAAACTTATGCAATCAATATTCATAAATTTTGAATGTATACAAAATATTGCTGCACACACAATGTCATTGACAAATCTTTTGAATATTTGCTCAGAGGAAAAGATTAGCATTAATTAGATTCTCTTACAATGGTACCCTAAAATCTGTCAACGAGAGCCGAAGAAGGTAAATTTATCTGACGACGACTTTGATTATGACTCCACAGATAATTGATTCCGACTCCACTGGAATTAAGGAATCGCTCACCATTGCTGAAAGTCCTAATAAAAAGCGCATCCCAGCAACATATTTATAAATTGCGGTCAATTCACAAAATGTGCTTATTCACACTTTGAGAGCAGATTGCTAGAGTGTGGCAGCGGGTGTAAACGCCTATTAACATGTATTGTGCATTATGTATTGTGTTTATTACCGTCGTGGAATATTTACATTAATAATCAAAGAGAAAATGGCATGTACAAGTTTAATTTTCTTCCATTCGTATTTCATTCTTCCTTATTCTTTCCGGTACTAATGACAGCAGGTAGGCCAAACTTATCGTGGGTAAATAATCTTTAATAAATGAATTACTGTTGACTGATACTGCTTAGAAAATAATTACTAGTGAACAGTAAGTGACAGCATACTTCAAATAGTCACTACATTTCGTAATCAATTCTCGTAGAACATGGACCGATGACTCCTTGAGCATCCTCTCATACGCAATAATATACCACATAGTAATTACACTTTTGCCCAACTCTATGTGCTTCACTTTTAAGAATACTCAGAGCGATAAATACAACTTCTTCGCATTCTTCTCCCTTTCCTTCAAGAAAAACACAAATCCACGTGAGAATAATGCGTTTCAACTTCATATTGCTTAATGTAAAGACTGTTTCATATTGTACTTAATGGATGCAAATCCAACAGTGTAACTTTTCCCTTTTCTTTTTTGTATGTTTTATGTTATTATGTATATTGCTATCGTTTAATAAATGTAAGCTGATTCTTATTTATGTATCGCATGCAAGTGCTTACTGGTAGCGTATTTCTATATTTTTTCATGTTCTTTCATCTCATATTTTAGTTTAGTTATTACTGACGGTAGGTTTGCGCATGTTTTTCACACCCCTCTTCTTTGTGGGTGTTTTCCTGAAGTGAATTCTTTTTTCCCGAAGAATATCTTAGGTTTTTTACATCTATAATTGTTCTAATTGTTTCATATATTATTCTCTTTTAAAGTTAATTATTCCATAATTAATGAAGATGGGTTAGGAGAAAGATGAGACTTTTAGTCTCAATCACGCCCAAATAAAGATGATTATGGTTATTATTAAAATTCGGCTGTTATTTGTACTTCGTAACGAAGAGATGCCTTGGGAGCACAAAAACAATGTAGATTTCTTAGAATAAGTCTATAGGGTTTACTGAGAGGTCTATTCACCATTGGCCAACAATATTTCATTTTTATTTCTACATACATATCCATTTTATCTCATTCCGTTATTTGAAAGCAATTTATTGACTTTGATCTACAGTTAACGAAAATGTATTTATTGTTATTTGGGTAGTATTCATATTTCTGTAGCGTCCAGTATGAATGGCAAACTATTTTAAATTTGAACAGCGTTGCGTAATATCAATCGACGGCGATCAATCGTTGAACATGTCAGACAAAAAAAGGCCCTTGATGAAGTCAATATTGACTGAGGAAGGCGAAAAGCATCCGAATCCTGAAAAAAATAAGATAATGGAAGATGAAAGGAGAATAAATTTAATCTTGAAAGTTTCCTCAACTCCTGAAACCTCGAAATTCGCGGGGGTGGGGTTCCCCATCCGAATGCGGTGCTCGTGCCATTCTCCGAAGAGGAGCTGCAAGGACGGCCATTTCTTAGCCGCCGTCGCTTGGCGACGAATGACAAGCGAGCGCACCAGTGCGTCATCTTGGGGCCTCGGGAGATGATCTGGGAGTGCGTCCAGAAGAGGCCCCGCATCTGAGGGGAACGACCTTCGGGCACCTCTGAGCGCCCACCCGAATCCCTTGCAACCAAATCCAGCCGAAAAGAGTCCGACATTCGCTATGAATACGAATACAAGCCCTTTCTATTTATGACACACCCTCGCATGCTTCCCTCGGACAAACTCTCTCTTTTCATATATTACCCTCCTTTCTTCAAATTGCCTACGACCCTCTGGGTCTTGCACAAGAACAAACGAGAATCGGAGACAGCTCTGTTTGAACCAGCGCAGAATTCCTCCAAATTAAGGCTAATTCCATTGAATGTATTATCTATATTATCCTCTCCAGAAAAAGTTGCCATCCCTGTCGCACAGATTCTCTCCTTACATATTCAACGCTAATTGGAAAATAAATAGAAACTGGTTTCTTGTGAAAATAAGTTCTATTTTATTTTTCATTTATTCATGGAATATCACAATGTTAATCACCGAACTGTTGAGTTTATTAAAAGGAAAACTATGATTGAACTAACCCATTGCGCAATAATGATGAGGATTTGTTTGTAATTTAAGAAGGCTTAGCTGAGGCTCGGATATTATTCTTCACTTCTCAAATTCACCTTGTTTCACAGCACTTTTTAAGGATTCCAATCTATTGTAAAATCGCGAACGTATTCGGTCGGTTTGTAAATTAAACAGCGTCGTTTGTCAATGTGTGTTCTTGACATAAAATTAACACGAAATGATACGTTTCATAAATTCTCTAGCTCGAAATTTAGTCTAAATTTAAGTGTCTTAAAAGTGTTAAAAATTCTAACGAAAATCAACGAACGCAATTGCCATAACAGCTGTTACATTATTGCTATGGAAATATGTATGTAATCATAAGGATTGCTATATTTTTTAAACATAGCTTGTCTACATATTGTAACCAAATTTTAATAATACAAATAATCAAACTCATCTAATAATCACTTCCGTGTTTACATTTATTCATCCGTCATCATACTACACAAGAAAATAATTGAAGAAATTTAAAGATAAATAATTTTTCGAAATTCCCGTAAACTTGGAAATTTGAAATTTAGGGATTCATTAGAGGGCCAAAGATATGCCAATATGCTTTACTAAAAAATTCATGGATTTTCTTCTGTATAACTCAAAATGTCCTAAATAAGAAACGCACGCAAAGTTCTTTTTTGCCGTTTGCAGGCTTCATTTCATTAATTTGGACACGTTTTTAAATTCATCGATGGCATCGGAAATCCACCAATTCGTTTTTAAATTCATCGATGGATCCATCAAACTGTTTTTTTATTCACCGATGGATTTACGATGCTTTCCACTGATATCTATCGCTTCCATCGAGATCAATTCCCGATGAAAAGCCGATGGTTCTGATGAAAGAAGCGGGTCATTCAAATGTTAATATCAATAACCTCATAAAAAGCCAGTAAATGGCAACTTAAAATGGGAAACATAACGTATTTATAATGCAACAATCAACGAACAAAAACGATGCGATGAATTACGTTTCAACAGATTTGAAAAAATTATGGAGATGGAACAAGTTGTAAATACAATAGCAGCCATCTTGTCAAACAGCAGAAAAACCAAAGGACTGCTCTTAAATTCATCAAAAATCAATAATCCATCGACGTAATCAGAGGATCATAGATGCAATCCATTGCTCATCAGAGTGATAAATTTAAAAATACATATATACATTGAAAATAAATTTAAAATCTCATACTAATATTTGGGAAAGATTGGCCCATAGGAGATGTATAAGGAAAGAGATACGACGTTTCATGATTATGAAAACACCTTGGATCAATCGAATTTTAGCGATATATTTTGAAAAAATATAGCTTCGTTAAATATAAATTCGTTTTTAAAATAAACATGTAAAATCTTCCCGTCGTAATCCAAAGGATTTCTAAGGTCACAATGTAAACAAACACGATCTTGTTATAGACCATGTTTATGAGGGATATAATACATATCAGATATTTTAGGAGATATCTATAGAAACAACAATTCGTACCGCTCTGATTTACCATATATATGATCAAAGAAACTTCTGTGGTGTGAGTCCAGATAATTCTCATTTGTTGTATTAAGTTCCATAAAATTTTATAATTTTCAGGCGTTCAATGTATATCTTTAGCTTCACTTTCTTACATGATGGATATTTATAGTGGGAGGGTTATTATTTTCATATTTGATTATTCAGAAACAACAGAAATTTATATTTAATTATACAAAAATAGAAACTTGTTGGAAAAATATAATTGGTACAGATAGCCGGACAATCTGTAAGGGTGAAATTTCAGGGTTCTGAACATACGTATCTGAAAGGGTTTCTTTGACCTGAAGATTAGCTTCACTACAGAAAATAAAGGTAAATTTCCCGTTTCACGGTGTTTGCGTTTTAAATTTCTCCCAAACATTGTGAAACGAGAAATTTACCAAAATAAATTATATTTAAAATGTACCTCTTTGATATATTCGTCGATATCGTTATCAAAAGTTACAAAATTTACAGAAACAAAGCAATCACTTCTGGAGGATCATTTATTTACAATTCATCACATTTTTTACCTAAAATACTGAAATATAGGCGAAAATGAATCTGGTCGTCGGTGACGTAGCTGATTAGTAACCTAGGCAAGGGAGGCATTAGTCATGAAATTCCGGTTGACCTAGTTTGATCGACTTTTTAACTTTGCGAAGGCCTACAAGAGAAATATACCGTCCTCACTGTCGTAGGCTCCGCCCTACATACGCGTTTTAACTACATTAACTCTTAAACTCATCATGTTATCTACATATTAGGTAAATGTACAGAAAAATGATCCCGGTAACTCCTGAGGGTACTCTTAAGAAAGCATTTCTCATTTTCAATTCCCAAAATTTCCAAATTGTCAGTAATGCTGATAAGACTTCTACCTGGGTGTCTTTCTCTTTCAATTATTGACACTTATTGGGAAATTTCGTTGCAGCTGCAGCGCTCGAAAATGGGTCTATTCTCATTTAAAGCAATAAAATGACGGACCCCTTTTATGGCCAATTTTTGCGATAAAGTAAAGAAAAAAGTAGGAAAACGGTGATGAATTATGAAGTTTCCCACATACACAGTTTCCAAGACTTCTTAATATAGAAGTTAAAAAAACTGTTTCAATTCACCTGCTACCCTACTAATGTGGTGGATATTTCGTAAGCGCTGCGCGGTCTGGGACATCACCGTTGAATTCCAGAATCCAGATTCGGCGTCTTTCTGAGGATGTGAATTCTAAAAATTATCATCTTTCAAGTGAAATCCTGGCTAATTATATTAAAAACTTATACAGTTATAGATAGAATTTGATACCTCTTTTTTACACAATAGACGAGGAATTGAGAAACATTTACATTTTAATGAAATGTGTCTATACTTCAATTTTAACCGTAAAAGATATCTATAATATGTGTATAATTATGTATCTAAATACAATTATGGTGATGTTTTCATCTTTTTTATTGGTTGAAAATATAGTTGAAAATTGACCTATAGAATTATTCACATGTGGAAATTTTAGCCGACCCTTATGCTACGGTGCTCGGAATTAAGTCTATGGAACTCAAGCACTATGCTTACACTATCTTGTGTCCGATAATTGGCTAGGGTTATTTGACACTTGTCTTTGGGTTTATTAGGAAGAAAAAAATATCCTCGAAGTTCGAAGTTTTTGTTTTCGATGAAGACGAAATATTTGTGATTCGTTGACTGTTGACTGAACGGAGAGAGCTCAAGAATAATTGGTTACAAGTTTTGGTCTCTTGGAATTGATAAAACGTCTCTTGAAAAGTTCACGGTTTATTAAATTATAAATATTTTTATTTCACTTGGTAGTAAGTCAAACCTAAAGAACAATTAAAAAATTGCAAACACATAAAGAAAAAGTTTTATAATAGAAGGAGACTATTTAGAAACATAAAACTGTTGAAGCAAGGATCTCATCTGAAGTGTAATTGTAATTTGATACCGAAAGATACGCATAGGAGAACCGAATTTTGACGAAATTATTCAGCAAGTGAAAATATATATAGCTAAATCAGGAGTCCACAAAGTGGTACATCTCTGTACCACTTTGATGTGATAAAGTTAAGGGTCGATTACTGCTCACGAGATGACTAATGGTCAACTGAAGAAACCATCGAAATTAATAATAAAATTAATATATTATATGTATAATATAATATAATATCCGAGTCCCAGCTAATCGGGATTTTCTCGTTAGGGAATGGTTGCGTGTGTTTGTAAATGGTAATAATTAATGAAATGAATGCAATTTGGATATTTCTTGCTTTTTCCATTAGAGAAGTTATAATTATTAATATATTTATGTTTTAGTGAAGTAAAATATAGCACCTGGTTGGAATAATCACATAAGATTGATCCTATGTAAAAAGTACGAGTGGCAAAATAGATATATCGAAAAATCATCAAAGCGTCCTTTTTGCTTTCTCTGTGAGGATTCAATGGAAGTAAAGTAGAGGGGGTCGAAAAATAGTCGAGAAATTCTGTAAGAGGTCAACGGTCGCTAAAGTGTGTGGAGCCCTGAGAATCGGACTAAAAGCTGAATCGCGAGAAACAGCACTCGCGAGACGATATGGAACGCAATCATTTTGAATATCTCCGAATGTTTTGAGCGACGGCGCCGCGACTCTCTGCTCTCCCGCTCTACTCGTGGTCTTTCGGGCGTCGTACCTACCAGGCGCCATGCACTTCCTCGGACTTATTTTTGAGTTCCCTAATCCGGTGGCGGAAGTGAAGCGGCACCTAACGAAAGCGGATTCCAACATGCTTCTTCTTTTTATGGAGTAATCGCCCGCCAAACGAACTTGTGACGACGCTCGTTCGAATGTGGCACACTGCCAGCTTTCTTCTGTTCGCTTACGCCGTAAGTAAACTATGTGTTCCTTTCGAAAGCCATGGCTTGAGCATCCGCGTTCACTCCCACAAAATGATAACAGTTGCGGTCGAAAAAAGTGATGTTGTCGGGTGTAGAAAAAAATATTTCTTAAAGCAAATTTAGGCTGAATCATAGAAGTCAAACGATAAAGATAGAATGTATAAATAAATAACAAAGGGAAACAGCAGAATATTTTTAACAGACGTTATAGCTTCCCAATAATATCTTATATTTCATAGCAACGTATGATGAGCTTTGATGGGTCGTGATAAGATAGAGAGAGAGAGAAAATAGTATGAATACGAGAGACCTTGATGAAGTTACCATGAAGAGACTGAGAAAATCCTCAGTACGACGGGTTTTGCTCTATGTGTCAGCATGGACCCTGGCAAACGAGTACTCTATTTAAAAATGCAAATGGGTTACATGACATGATTGGTAGAGGGGAGAGTATCGATTGAAGATATGAAACAGAGGCAAAAGGAATGGATATATGGATGCATCAAATAAGTAGGTTAATAAGCAAAAGAAAAGAGGCCTCCTCATCACCATTACAATTTATTTTACATATTACGAAGGTTGTAACAGCATTAAAATGTATCCTGTCGCCGACATAGAAGTATTGCTATATGACTTGCTTTTGAGCTACAGAAAAGCTTTAAATATGGTGAATATTTACAGTGTAAATTTTCATGCATTTTAATGTTTTCTAGTAACTATGAACACTATTAATAATTAAGCAAATTATTCTTGTATCCCTTATAACTGATCCGGATCATCGGAGGTCGGTGAGATGCATTCAAAGGGCCCACAGGCCCTTATTCAGGCTACTAGTCCAGAGGAAGATAGTGCTTCTCTCGCGTCTGTCCGACGATAGCCCCATAATCTTATGATGATCTTTATATTATTTCTCTTAACCTATTTAACAAACTATTTATCTTCGGAGAGTTGAATTTGTTACTGGATAGAAATTTCGATTCGATAACGTAACTCAAGATTCGAGGATCATTGGAAAATTTCTCTGAATCATACTCCATCACTTCTAAGATGGTTTCAGAACAACATAAAATCAAGCAACGTAATTGTAGAGAATTTTTGCTAGGACCTAATATAAAGAAGGTCTTTACAATCCCACGCATGCAACTAAGTGATATAAGATTAACAGTTTTCGGGTGACGATCAGGCATTACAAGAATATTTTTTGATGACCTGCGTATGTAAGAAAATATTTCCAATTGTAAATCAATTTTATATTAAAGGAGTCCGCGGGAACTCGAAGAATGAAAAGAGGTTTGTGATAACAAGAGTAACAGTGATCTAGATTCTCAGTATCAAAACAGGTATTTAACTAATCAAATCCTTTCCCAAATCAAATCGATGTGTTCTTAAAGAAAAGCCTCTTTGTAAAGATAAAGTATATTATTATAAAAATTGCAGTAATATTAGAATCACAGGGGTGATATACTAATATAAGTTTGCAGGCAATCAAAAAGGGAGTGATAGACCAATATAAAGATAGTTTGTCAAAATAATTTACTGCAGAAAGAACCCATTAATTCTAAAAGATAATAAATAAATCACATAGAGATTAATGACAGGCCAGTAGTAAAGGAAATGCAGAAGAAGAAAGTGTGGAAAAGAAACTTGAACATTTGAACGGCCTCGGTGGCAGAGTGGTTAGCATTATGACATGCTAATAACACTCCAACACCAACTGTTCAGATCCTGGCTAAATTGGTTAGGGAATGGTCATATGTATTCGTCTATTGTTTATATTATACCTTCACTTTAAATATTTGTATCATAATCTTGCTGTACATGAAGCATAAATAAAAAACAAGTTTTGATAACTTGTTTAACTCAAGATAAAATAGGGTTAAGTCATTACATATGTAAAAGTTAAAAAGGCACCTATTAACTATTTAATGTATTACCTTTCAGTTGTTGAAGATGGAGCAGCAAAGGAAGGGAAAAGTAGGAAGGAGAGGGCATCTGGTCTCCTTGAAAATGGATTAGACAGCATAAACAAGGCACCATTTTCAGCTAACATTCCCATAGGACCATGTTTCAGCAGCAAGGGTCAATTAGGACGCTGCACAAGTTTCAGGCAGTGCTACCCGTACTTCAAACTACCAGACCTGAACAATTGGGAAACCTGGATTCTTGGAATGTATGACACTTGCAGCTACTTCTCTAATTCTGGACGACAGGTAAGGGATTCCATTGTAATCAGTATAGCCAATTCAGTTCAATGGAAATACACTGATTCTGATACACTTCACAATATACATAATTTATATGCAGTTCTAAAGTATTACATAAATTCATTAGTACATAGAACAGTTTTTGGATTAAACAAGTTAGCCTTATTTATTCTAAATAATTTGTCTTCTTCTCTTTTAAATGCAAACTTCTTTTACAATGATCATGTTCAGATACATTCCCATCTTTTACTCAGGTTATACATGTTAACTTTCATAGTACTCACAATTTCACCATGCACCATCTATCGATTCAATTTCACCCATAATTTCTAAACATTCTCTCTTCTGTGTTGGTCATCAAGACTTCCTATCAAATTTATTGCTTCCTCTATAGGCATCCTATTTAACCCCATATGCTCTGCATATTATCCATCCCAATTTATTTTACTTCTCTTAACCAAATGAAGTTTCAGAGCCAACCAAAGAACTGTATTCAAACACATTTCCGATTGCAGCCAATTTTACAATTCCTCCTCCAACAAAAACATTTGTTTTTATTATTAACCTTATATTACTCATATTGCTGCTGACAGAATTCTATCTCTTCATCAGGACTTACAATCTTAATAAAATGTATAAAGGCACACCAAATTATTTACATTTTCAATGTTCTCCCAATTAATGTATTTATCCTTAATTTACAGAACCACAAGAGTTTAATACCTTTTCTATAACTTTATTAAAATATTTTATTATTAACACAAAATAAATATGACATTTTCCTTAAAGCAATGAAGGAAATTAATAGCACGAAGCAAAAAAAGGAAAATGAACTTATGCTATCAACAACCCATCTTCGTAAGGGCCATACCTCCTGATAAGAAAATTTAATCATATCATCAATAGTATTTTAGCTAATATTTTTTTAATAGTCCATATCATAATCACAATGCACCAATACTATGCACTTTAGCATAGCAAAATTACTTTCAAATTAAGTAAGTTATGAAGTCACTCATTCATACAAACCAAGTTGAGTTATTATTTTGAATATCTTGTCCTTTTAATTTAATGGAAACTTTACAAGACAGAAATGATGGAAATTAAGTTTTACTTAGGAACAGGAAAGCATGCAACTTAACCCATGGTTATACATGAAGTGAAAAATAGTTACTTGGCTGGGACTTCAACCCAGGTCTCATAAAAGTCCCCATTTACAGAATTGAATAGGACGTGGCTCAGTAGTTTAGTTGGTAGGAAAACCTGGGTTCGAGTCCCAGCCAAGCAATTATTTTTCACTTCTTGTATAAACTTTCCAAGTAAAAAGACCAAAACCTCTGATTCAAATCAATCTTAAAAACAATTTTTCTCACATTAAAAAAAATTAAATCAGATTTTTGATCCTTAAAAAGTTATTCAATATTGGATGAAGTCTTCTCTGGTTTCCAGCCAGGTCGTTGCTTCAATGTCTCTCGGCGTTTCAGTTTCTGTCTCCAGAACCATCTTCAGGAGTGAAGATGGTTCCAGAGACAGGAACCAAAATGTCGAAAGACATTATATATATACATTATATATATTATGGATAAACAGTTGGGTTTCAATGCAGGTATACTTGTTGATATCGATACTACGTTTAGCCGGGATACTCAACCTGGTGCACCGAGTTGCTCGAAGGGACCTTGCACAGTGCCCGCCAAGCTTCGGTAAAAAGATTTTTTTATTTGCTACAACAGTATTTCTTGGGATGCACTTGTGGGGATTGAGTGAAGGTTCGACCTGGAAGTGGTCAGAAAATTGGTCGGCCTGGTCTTGGGTTTCGTAAACATTGAGGGTGATGGCGTGTCTAAACTTTATCCCTCTTATCGCCTATATCCATATTAACAACACACGTACCTATGCACATTTCATTCATAATGTAAATGCGAAGATTCAGCTTATCAGGGTATAAAATTCCTCATAATCAATTACTAAATGCTGCTTTTTGGAACACAGCGATGCACATGCAGCAAAAACTTCATACAAGATTTATTTCCTGTAATCAAATCTTCTTTGGAGATAGAGACTTTCCCTTTTTGTGAGGTTGTAATGAAATTATATACATTGTAATTTTCTTGGTCTTATTTACCTAGGATTGTTTTTTCAAGCTACCTACGGTTAACTAGTAAAGTGATAATATTGCCAAGGTATGGTCAGAGTATCAACCTGGATGGATATGTTATATGGTGCCCGCTTTGCTTTCAGAAGCACCCTCGGGTGCCCGTGCACCATAAAAGGTTGAGTACCCTGGATGTGTAGACTTTGACTTGTCCCATATTTATTGTTTACCAGGTCCCAGAATAATCTAGCAAAGGGGAAAAAAATTGTCTATCAGCCCCTTCTACACTTCTTATGCCCACATTCTATCTAATCATTCATTAATAAGATCTACTATTTGAGCTTTTAATTTTTTTTTTTAACTGCTTACTCTTTGCAAAATCAGGAAGTTGCCTGTTTAGAATAGGCCCCTAAAAAATAAGGAACGGGATGCTTGGCCACTAAACCCACATTTTGGTCAGCCTTTGTATATTAATAATATTGCACTGAATTAGAAATATGTGCAGCTTATTTCAGTTTAATTAATTTGAATTGACCAGAATTGAACCCATCCTCAATCATCTTGATGATTTAATATAGATTAGTCCAACCCTTACCATAATTCAGAATATAAAATATATCACCTAACAATAAACCTCCAGATGTAGTGATTCTGATTCTGTTCTTCATAGCTATGTAATAATATAATTTTTCATTTATGTAATATCTAACAAGTTGCTTAAACCTCTTTATAGCAATAACTATTCCTGGCAATTTGCCCAAAAGTAAGTAGAGAACAATTAAGAAATAGGATAACATTTTTCTGGAAGGTTTTAATTCCTGGGTTACCTTATTTTCATAGAAAAAGAAGAAGAATACAATAGTATTATATTATATTATAATACTTTCTCTGCATCAAAACCTTTGCCACCTGGTATTCAAACTAAATTGCAACAGTTAAATTAAATAAATAAATATCTGTAGCTACCAATTATTCTGAACACACTTATGGCACATTCTTACAGACTCTTCAAGGCACTGCATTTTCTATCGAATTATGTATCATGTTATATTTTATGGAAATATTTTGCTTAAATTTGTTGAAATAAAATTAAATGTTTATGACCTCATTTTTTCTTACCTAGTAATAGCTTTAATCCAAATTGAGCTATGTTATTATTATCAGAAATTCATATTTTCCCTTTATGTAAATTAAATAAGTTACTCTGATACCCTTTTGTAAATAAATTATTCTGATGATATCTATTGGTAGAACTTGAAATTCTTTTAAGAAAGTAGTAGTTTTTCTAGTCTGTAGTTCTCTAACTAGAATAATCCTCAAACAGGTTTTTGGAGTGTGCTGCACTAACCCCAAATATCCAAGCCACAGACCTACACAGCCGCCTCGACCAACTCCTCCTCCTCCAGAATCTCCAAGCACAGAGCCAGTGGTGCAAGGTCCAGATCCACACAATCCCATTCCTCCAAACTGGCCCCCTCCCCTCCCAACCCATCCTCCTGACCACACCATTCCTCCTCTGCCCACTCATCCACCCTCTCCTGGATGGCCAAAGCCCCCTTCAGCCATCACCCCTCCTGTGAGCACCACCACACAAACCACAACAACGTCATGGACTCAACCCACTACACAACGACCAGCTTACCCAGGATGGCCACCCACTATTTCTACCACTACTACCACAGAATCTGCTCCAGCTGTAGGTAAGTTGCTCCAGGTTCACTATCATCATCAAACTATTCCAGGAACTCAAATATGATACCCCATGTCTCTTATCTGTGTAGAAATTATTTTTGATTGATCCATCAATGTTTCTCTCCTGCTCTTTGTACCAAAATGGTTTAGACAGAATCAGCAGTTCCAAACCATTCTGGAATGTCTGCCCCTTGTCAGCCTTTTTGGAACCATCCTTTTCAAAGCTTATCCTTTAGGATTAATAAAAAGTATGATTAAAAAATGTAGGTCGTAAACCCACCCATAGCCAAAGTGAAATAATCTGAAATAAAAATTTTCCTTTAATCGAGTGATGCCAAAGAAATAAGTTTTAAGTTGTAAAAATGTCTACACGTAAATCAGATCAATATTGTGAATGTAGTGGTTATCTCCACCCAAAATTTTAAATATCCTGAATTCATATGTTTTTATCAATTATTTCAACAAAATCTGAAATTTTCAATCTTACTTTATCAATATAAATATGAACACATAATGATTTGTAAAAACTGTTTCCATAACATCTTATCAAACCTGTAATGGTATCAAGGCTGTAAATATGTATTGTGAGAATATCTTAAATTCAAAATTCATGTAAAGTATTTGCCCAATGAGATTATTTAGGTGTAAGAACATTGGACTGCAAGAATAAAACTTATAGAACCGCCAAATAGTTTGTCTTGAAATAAACTATAAGGATTCAAGTGTAATTTTGTGGCAATTATTAACATATTTAAATCCATGAGGGATAAACTTTTACTAAACCACAGAATAATATAGAAATGACCATGGTTTCATGTTATGACACATCATACTGCATAAGATGCAGATCCTTTACACATGAACTTGAGAATATTTTTATTAAATTCTGTATAAAATACAGAAGAGCAACACAGTAACTTCTTAAGCAAAATAACATTATTAAGAGATCCTTATGAACAATTTCATTCAAATAAAAGCCCATCTAATACATTTTCAGCAGCATCATAATCTATTTCATCTGTTAAAATTCATCACTACTTCAAGTTAACTACTCAAACTTAAACTTTGAATATGAAGAAATAATATTTTGTAATAATCAACTCCTGTTGCCTTATTTTCCCCCTTTTCAATAACATAGAAACTTAAAACTCAGCATGTGAATAGAGATCATAAATATGTTTCATATACACTGTTTAAGGTTTCCCTAATGGTCCTTGGTTCGATCCCAGAGAGCCATTTACATTACCGGATGCATTTCAGATGGGGATAGCGAAGTCTTAATTTTGGACCTTCCTGGTATGATATCGACTTCAAAATTGGAAACAAATAAGTTTTATTTCTACCTTGTAAACACACCTTCCAAAAGGTTCTGGGTTCGACACCAGTCGTCTCTACCTTTTGAAACGTATGCAGGAATTTCAAAATATTTATGATTCAGTATCGAAAACATTTTAAGCCACCATCCGGTTGGATAGGGAATTCAAAATCACAGAGATTCCAGAAAATGCACTCTTCTTTCTTTAAATCTATAAAACAGTCACCAAATGTGCGTAAGTTTGACACCTGGTGGGTGCAAATGTGTCCTATTTATAATAAATTGTGGCCTCTTTATTTTCTATCCCTTTTATTTTGAGGACCTTCTCGATTTGATATCGACTTTGAATTTGTATTATCAATATGCTTGAATAATGCAAGCAATTTTTACTGGTATTATATGTCTTCTTATTTCATAAACCAAAGAATGATCATTAAGGCTCAAAATGTTGGTGGTAATTCAGATACTGGTGCCTCCCACTTCAATATGCAGGAATTGTCACTTTTTCCTCATGTTAATTCAGCCTGGATTATCTCAACTAACTTAAGAATTCTAATATCTTTACAGTTCCAATCCAAGTAGCAAATTGTGGGGCTAAGAATGGATCACCTGATCAACAGAAAATAGTTGGGGGGCAACCTGCAGAATTACATGAATGGCCATGGATAGTAAGTGAATTCTAATTCAATTATCTCTTTGATATAATGTTTGAGTGTTGACTCAAAATCAAAAAAAAAAATATATAACGGTTGACCGATATTCATGAATATGTAGTGCATAAACTAGACGAGTGCTTCCCTATCATGTGCCCTATACAGCACACTCACAAAACTCAAATGCATACTAACATAAACATTTGTTAGCTTCACCATAAATTTAAATCAAAAAACAACAAGAATCAAAATATTTTAGTTAATTTTTACAAAGTCTTACTGATCCATAAAATGTAATGTAAAGATATGGAAATATAAAATGAAATTTTTGAAAAACAAATTATCCTTTAACAAATGTCAAATCTCTTGGGAAGCTCTGAACTTGTAACAGTTGCTTGTCAGCCATAAGTAATAACAATAATATAATAATTAAAATTTGCACTTTAAAAGACAAGAAACTGATAGGGCTACACTTAATAGAATCCAAAGCACACAGTGACACTATGGTAAGTAAAGTAATTTTCCTCTTATACAGAATTTTAACTGAACTATTTATTTCATGTACTAAATGTAACAAACTAAGTATAAACAGAAAAAAGGCAACTTGACTAAGACTCAAATCCATTTCTTTTTTCATGGCTTGAGCAAAGTGAATATCTTCCCATAATTCTCATCAAGTTCCATCCATAATCCTAATAAATCTTGCAATTCTTTTCAATGAAACCCTTTTTACAGGCAGCCTTATTCAATGGAGGAAGGCAGTTCTGCGGAGGATCTCTGATTGATAGTACTCATATTCTGTCTGCTGCTCACTGCATAGCACAGTAAGTTACAACTGTCGATAAATATAATCAGTCAGAAAGGCTATCTTAATTATGATATAAGTATGGGGTTCCCAACTATCTTCTCTCCACTGAATTATCACTCATGCATAGTCTGAATACATATAGCATGGTTGTTAGATTCTGATAAAATCAATGTAAGGCAATAATTATGTAGAGTACAGCCATTTTGGCCATCACCCTAAACTTCTGAAGCATTAAGTATAAGTAAAGAGTCTTTGATTCTGAATCAGAGATGACTTTTTGTAGAACTGAAGATTGTCATTAATACCTTTATTGAAACAAATCTCCAAAGCAGATATCTTACTCCACTCAAGAAAAGTCAGACTGTACACAACAATTATGCTATTATTGAGTTGATAAAGTGAGCAAAATCATTAATTTATGATTTTCCATCTTAATTTTCTCTCCTTCAAAAACTGTAGCTTTCAACACATTCATGCATCTTTACATGAATTATTAGATATCATTAATATCTTAAGCATTTTATTCAGTAAATCTAATCAGCTTTAGTGTTTTCTTTCCATGCTACTTAACTCAATAACTTATCTCATCGTTTTTCCACTTTCATCTTCCCTCTTCATGCACCAAAACCAACGCAACATTCCTTTCAAACTGGTCACGCAGTCTTTCAATGATTTATTAATAAGTATTAAATTAGAAATACTTTTGTAGGGAAGATTGCATGGGAAGATACATATAAATTCTTTATTCATTATCCAATGATTGCTGACTCAGTTCCTACTCTTTTCTCCTTTTCTCTTTGTTACACATACATTCCTAATGTATTCTGTTAATACATATGCTTCTCTTGACAAACAAAAGCATCAATACCAAGCATAGGGAGATCAAGAACTCATATGCATGTAGGTCACATTTACTTTGTATCATATCAAATACTCAAATCATAAAAGAGAAAAGTTGAGAAACACCCTTTCAGAAATAGTTAACATAAAATTAAAACTTAAGAGTCTGCTATTCATTCCTTCTTTGGGATCTTAAATTATTAGATATAAATCAAAATTAGGCTATTTTCAGTGCATAATTAATGAGCTGTCATATACTCACACCATCTACACTCCAAGGATTTCTTATCACTAAGGAATACAATAATAGATTAATAGTTAGGTTTAGTGAACTGAAAAGTTTCATGACAAGAATATTATCCCTCATTAAAAGCTACAAACAAAAAGGGGTTTAGCAGAAAGAAGATGATATTGATTGCAATACTATTGATTCCGTAACAAGATAGTGATATTCATTAGAATTACCATTCATAGAATATCTGTTTCTATAAAAAAATAGTTCTAAGAAGAAATAAGTTTTATAAAGAAACAGAAGCCCAAGTTGGCATGTTATAACTTATAAAAACAATTTTACCTGGGGATTCACAAAGTAAAGGTACTATATTCGATGTTTGGCTTAAATTAATACATAAATACTCTCGTTTTTATTAACTAGAAATTTAATTATGATAAATATACTCAATGTTTTAAATTCAACATTATTTTTAAAAACAGTATGAGCTCCTGGGATGTGTCCCGTCTTACTGTTCGTCTTGGTGATCACGATATTAAAACAAACTCAGAGACACGCCACATTGAGAAGAAGGTGAAACGGCTGGTGAGGCACAGAGGGTTTGACTCCAGGACTCTGGTAAGCTACTAGAAAATATCTTTCAAAGCTAACAATTTTGATCAGCATAAATAATTATCAAAATAGTTTTATCATGACTAAATATGAACTTTTCTTGGAAATAAAATAAATTAAATTTCTTCAAAATAATTGTATTCCTTTTGTAAAAATATCATATTATATAGATAGCTTAATTGGTAGAGCAACTGACCAGCAATTGCAAGGTTTGGGTTCGATTCCTGGTCTTGTCAGACTTTTTTCATGTCCATTCTTCCTTGGGAATTTTCCTAGGTGCATGACCTTATTGTGCAAAGTCACCTTTCCTTGTTGTTACCCATGATATTTTACATCCAAAACTTGAAATTTGTTGATTTTTTAGTTATAAATTTAAAAAGAACATTCCTATTGAGGATTCATTTTGACAGTGGTTATAAAAACCTAAATTTTACTGTTGTTTCATCAAAATGCAAAGTGGAAAGCATGATCTGCACCACCAACAAAATTTATCAATATTCATAAGGGTATCAAATAATTTGCAAGCAATAGCAATTTGTGACTCCTATATTATTTTCTTTACTGAACATTGGAGTTGTTTATTTTTTTAGCCAAAAAAGACCCAAAATAATACATGTAATTTTCACGTAAATACAGTTATTGGTGCCCCTATTAATTTCTATCAATTACAGATCAGCATTAGTTTAAATCACCTCTTTTAATGAAGATACAAGAGTATAGATGTACTATCATCATTGAATAAAATGACCAAAGAATGGCTGTAATATTACAAAAGTAATAATCCTAACAGAGTGAAATAAAATAACTTTCATTATGCCATTCCACCAAGTTAAGCCAGAACACATTGATTACATCTTAAAGGAGATTTGCATTGCTAAGGAACATATTAAAATTTATGTGCAAAAAATACTAAATATTCTATTATACTTTTAAATTAGATGTATTTCTAATGCATAAATGTCCATAGTACTACCCAATATATATAATGTGTCTATTATATGTATAAATCATCGACAACTGAAATTCACTATACAATATATTGCAGTTAATGCAGAACAACAAAAGTTTTGAATATAAGATCAAAAGTAGAAGAGGAAACTACCTATTCATAAAATAAAAACCTTGTTCCATGACTTGATTTGAATTATATGTGATCCTGTACTCACATAACGTTATTATGTATATATTGTATTTAATGACCACCAACATAGGGAGGTCACTGAGGTTTGAGTGGAGAGGTGGGATATTTGAGCAGCCCATTAATATGGGATTTGCTAGCATTGCAGTTGAACTTGCTTAATTTAAATAGGACAATTCGATTACTTAGTCTTTTCATAGTAAGGACTATTTTTATTCTTCACCGCTTCAGCATTTCATTATGCCAATAAATATCATTCTCATTGTATATTATATGCATAATTTCAATATATGTATCCTATGACTGCCTAATTTGTCATAGTGATCACTTTTAGAATGTTTTCTAGATATTAAACAAGTAGAGAACAACCAAGCTCTATTGTACGGCCTTAAATACTTATATTTTTGTATGAACTTATAATCTAAGGTTATAAATGTTTGCTTTTCATAGTACAACGATGTAGCCATTCTGACGCTGGATTCTCCAGTGACATTCAGTCAACATGTGAAACCTATATGTCTCCCAACTGGAAGTGCACAGTATGCAGGACAAACTGCTACAGTGATTGGATGGGGAAGTTTAAGAGAGAGTAAGTTGATATTCCATTATACAAAAAAGTACACAATAAACTGATTTTAGAACAGAATGCTGGATAATTTCTCATTTTTCTATTTAAGGTGGTCCCCAACCTGCTGTACTTCAAGAGGTTCACATACCTATCTGGACAAATCAAGAATGTAAACTGAAGTATGGAAATGCTGCCCCAGGAGGAATTGTGGAGCACTTCCTCTGTGCAGGAGAAGCATCAATGGATTCATGTAGTGTAAGTGAACAAAAATCCCACAGGCTCATTAAAGAAATTCATTATATCTATTGAATAGGTTTCAAAATTGGTCAGGTTTGCTTTCACATAATCAACCTCAAGTCAATGATTATCAATTGAAGACCAGGATATTTTCAGAGAGGATTGCTTTCAGGAATTAATCAGTATTAATTACACCAAGTGATTTTCTTCTTGAGAATTTGAAGTAAACGGTTACAAACATCTAGATACCTCTTTCAAGTTTGATTTGAATTTATAAAAAGTGGTTTTTAAACAATAATAAACAATCATTACATGTATAGAACCAGCAACATTACAAAGGTCTAATCTATAAGTAAATTAATTAGTGAATTAATATACACATATTAAAACCCAAATTTAACTATGAAATTGCAGGTGTATCACATGAACCATTCTTAGAAAATGAAGGAATCTGCAAAAAAAGTAGATAATACAAGACATTTCTCTATACTGAGACGTTTTGTTTAACCAGATAATTGCCATATAGAATTATAGTGGAAAATATTGGAAGCCTATTAAAATCCTACAGATATGCACAACCTTAATCGTGTAGTTTAATTGGTTATACTCAGTATACTTATGATAATAAAATATAACTTATGATATCTATACCAGCCTATATGAAGCAATCAAAGAATCTTGATGGCTTGATGCCATTACTCTTTAAAATGCAATATGAAATTAAGCAAAACCTCTAAGTTTCTTAATTAGTGTATATACTGTATTTGACGGCATATATATGTTGTTTCTTTTAGTTGTCACGTTTCGTAAAAGCCAAATATTAACACAATCATTGAATGCAATTACCAAAGATATTTATTATTAAGATAATTTAAAAAACAGAAGCTATTTTGACATTATATATTTCAATAATTGAACGGCAAGCAATCGAACAAAATAAAGCAGAAACAATATAAAATACAGATTCGGGGAAAACATATTATGTTTATGTTTTTTAGCAGTCTTCAATTGATCTTCCTGCAGTCGCCAAGTACGTATCATTTTTTCGGTAGGTGGTGGACCAAAATGCCTTGCTGCTGCTCTGTTTCCATGCACTTTAGCGTAATTTAACACTCATAGTTTATGTTGAATAGTGTAGTTTAATCTCTTATTTCCTGTAGTCATATTTTCGAGGGTGTTTTTTTAAACAAATAGTTTTACTCAGCAAGAAGAGGACACGCTGTTTTTTAATGATCAGCAGGGTTGCGAGATCCAAACCTTAAAATACCGCGATACCGCTGCCAGATCGCACTAAAATAGTCCAAATCCGCCCAATGTTCATTTTCAAACTACATGTTGGAAGTTCATAATAAGGGTAAAGTTATACCATAAGGTACCAAAGTGATAATCAGAGTATAACTGATATAATGGAGCCGAAATAGGTAGTAGAGACCATCTGGGCTAAAAATAGCATTCAGTATTGAAAGTTAACCTGTGGAGGTTGAACCTTCACATATAAGACGCAGGGAAATTTTTCGAGACATTATTTAGGAAAAAAGGTGCATCTTATAAGCCGTCAAATACGGTAATACAATTGATTGGAATACTGAATATTTTTGGAGATATGATTACCTTCAGTTAAAATGAGGTATGAATATTTGTCAAAGTTTAATCATTTTAGCATAGATCTGTCCTACAAGACAACCCTTAAACTATCAAAGGTATAAATGTAGTTTGGATCAATTTGTCAAGTAGCGTCTATTTAGATTATTATGAGTTTATATTAAAGGAAAAACCCCGATGTATGATGATGGATATATCACCTCCGTCGGCACTCCCTACACACGTCCTTATCAGTCCCTCAAGCACGACCGCCCCTCTCAACGCTCTCAACCAAACAACACCAAAAATTACGCCCAGTTACCAACCCTTAAATATCTATCACATCATTTCACAAAGCATCTCAAACAAAATTATTTTAACACACATCTATTTCGTAACATCTGACACTCCCCCTTGTTAGAATAATTTTCTTCTCAAAACATACCCAAAATCGAAATAATCTCACTAAAATCAACCAAAAAAATCACTTAAGTCCTAGCTGAGGCACACATTCCTAAACTCTAGGGCCTGGTATTCCCTTTCTGTCTTTAGGCCGCTTCACGAAATCCCAGGTAGCATTCTTCTGTAATCGGCTCATCTCCTCTTCCATAGCTTCCTCCCATCTACGTGCATCTTGCCTGGATACGGCTTGCCGATTGCTCTTAGGATCATCGTTCTCGTCAGTAGACAGAACACCCACGGAAAATACGGTGTGATAATTACAGCATGGACATGCCGGTGTTGCTTTCCTCACCTTCGTCGATCGCCGTAATGGTTGTGGCTCCTCATGCTCAATTCCAGCAGGTTCTTCCTGGAAAGTCCGGCTACATCCTCTTGGACCTATCGGCTCAGCCCTCGGCTCCTCATTGGTATCATCACTGATGGCTATGACATCAGCGTCGTCTTGGTTGCTCATTACCTCTTCGTCTCTAGAATAGTCGTCAGTGAAGGTCGAGATATACTTTCCTCCCCCTGACGACTTCGGCTTTATCGGCCCACCGATATCGGAGTGGACGATCTGCATCACGTCTGATGTTCGTTGTCCGCTCGGCGTAGGGAACATTCTCCCCCTCAGCTTCCCTTCGGCGAAGACGGTGCAGTCGCTCGTCCTTCCATTTGTCGCGGCTTTTGGTAGAGTCTGCAAATGGCGGAATCGCTGATGCCAGGTGGTGTCCGCTACCGCCGACTTGTGCGTGAAACCTCGGGCAGGCACGGGCTCTGTCTCCACTCGATAGATTCCGCCCTCATGGATTGCGCGCAGAAGCAACCGATTCTTGATGGTGATAGCACCTTCGCCATCCTTGAAAGCTATCTTGCATCCTCGGTTCTCTATCCTCCTTACAGACAGCAAATTCACCGTTATCCCCGGCACATGCAACACATCCGCTAGTACCACCTTGCTCCCTCCAAACCTGGGCAGCACCTGCAGTTCGACGTTCCCCCGGCCAACCGACGGCACTCTCCTCCCAGTTCCTACCTCTACCAGCCCGAAATTTCCTTCCTCGTACGTCACAAACTTCTCCCTGTTCGGGGTGATATGGTGGCTCGCTCCGCTATCCAGGAACCACTGGTTTTCGTCGGCAAGTGAATTTGCACGGATACTGTGGTAGCGCACCACACAAAGAACGATCGGCTCTGGCTCCTGTGCAACATACGCCGCCCTCGGCCTCATTGCATCCATGCTCTCCATACGGGACTTCTTCTCGGGACACTCCCTGGAAATGTGTCCCCATTCCCCACAGGCAAAACACTTTACCATCCTTGCCTGCCCCTTTTGGTCTTCGTTTCTTCTCTGCCCTTCGGGATCGTCGAATTTCCTCTCTCTTTCAGCTTCCGACCATTCGTCAGGTTTCGAAATACGGCCTTTCGGCTGATTCCTTCCTTTCCATTTTTCAGAGGAACCGGCGATAAGAGCTCTCGCTCCGTCGTCTTGCTTCGACTCCAGTTCCTTCAGACGAATCTCCTCTAGCAGCAAATCCGATTTCACCTTCTCCATTGTAAACCTTTCGGACAGCTTTACTGACCTGACATAATTTCCATAACATTCAGGCAAACCTGTCAGAACCAGCATCGCTAGGAACCTTTCAGGAATTTCCAGCCCTCCGTTCCTGATTTTCGCGGCGTAGTTTTGTATTTTCCCGATGTAATCGTGCATGCTCATGTCGTCGTCCTTTTCCAGCTTCGCCATGGCCTTTATGTGCAGAGCCGTGCTCAACGGGTTGTCTGGCTTATGAATTCTCGCCAGAATCTGCCATCCCTCTCTCGCCGTGGTAGCATTCGCTATGTCTTCTAAATAATTATCGCCCACCAGAGACTGAATTAAATAAAGAGCCGTAGCGTTTGCGTCTCTATCGGCGTCTGCCCACGAGGACTCGTCGCTAGTAAAACCTGGCTCTATTGCCCTCCATACTCTTTTGGACGCCAAGTATCCCCTCGCTCTTACGGACCATGCGTCGTAATTTGAGTCCTTCAGAATCGGAAGATAGCGCGCCTGCTGCTCGTCCCCCATGGCTCAATGCACTCCGTTCCTCGTCTTCGTCGGGAATATGTATATCCTTCTCTTAGCAGCGCGAACGTCTTCTACGCGTACGTCTATCGGGTTTCTTCACTTCGTCACTGTGATTTCTCGGAATGTAGCTGAGAAAAGTATTCTATCTCACCTTTCTCACTCGACGGCGTTACTTCCGAAAACCACGAAAAACTCAAAATAACCAAGACTTGCACAGTTAAACCGCATCTGGGCCCATAACCTGTCAAGTAGCGTCTATTTAGATTATTATGAGTTTATATTAGAGGAAAAACCCCGATGTATGATGATGGATATATCACCTCCGTCGGCACTCCCTACACACGTCCTTATCAGTCCCTCAAGCACGACCGCCCCTCTCAACGCTCTCAACCAAACAACACCAAAAATTACGCCCAGTTACCAACCCTTAAATATATATCACATCATTTCACAAAGCATCTCAAACAAAATTATTTTAACACACATCTATTTCGTAACATCTGACACAATTATCATAATCTGGATAGTAATACTGCACAGCATATATGGCATTATGTTCTATTTGTAATTTTTGGGTAAACAAATTTTATTTTATTGCATCTGGCAGTATTCTTTACTGATTGCTACAAACATCCGCATAGGCTATCTTTGTATTTGTCCATTGAGATGACCCCAGATTTTGGGGGCATTTTTTTACAATTCAACCATAGTCTTACCTGTGAAAATACATGGTAGTTATATGTATTACTGCAGACACCTATACAGATGACAATGTATACTGCTATATTTACTTACCAATAAGATTATAATTTATACTGAAAGAATAACCACTGCAGTAGCCTGCATCATTTGAATCCTGCAATATAGATTTTTGTGTTCCTTGCCCAATGAGTGTCTTTCTCATAGAATGAATTTTTTATGAGTGTTTACAGGGAAAAATATTTAAATCTGGATCTCATATCTTTGTTTATACTTTTTCTCAATTAATTTTACCAGTTGTGAGTCAATCTGGAGGTAAGTCAGTCAGTCAGGTAAGGTAATGAAAAATTTTATTATGTTTATACATTTTTGGTTCATTCATCTATTTCATTAGTTTTATGAAAGAAACAGATGAAATTGAATACCAAAAATTTAGTAAGAAGTAGTTTTTTCCCGGTGAGTTGCTTGAAGGAAGTATTCTCGGGTTTCCAACCGGGCAGCGTCTCTCCATTCTGTCAACGTTTCGGCTACGCACACTGCAGCCATCTTCAGGACTGGAAACTTAAGTCCTGAAGTCTTAAGTCCTGAAGTCCTGAAGAAGACTTAAGTCCTGAAGATGGCTGCAGTGTGCGTAGCCGAAACGTTGACAGAATGGAGAGACGCTGCCCGGTTGGAAACCCGAGAATACTTCCACCAAAAATTTATTTCTTAATAATTTGAAGGGCTCCTGAATTGCCAATTGTATAGCAAGTTCACAATTCATGAAAGCAGTCCTTAGTTCAATTTCTTATTGGGAGCTAATGTGCAAAATTATCTTAGTAATCTAAGCAATATAAGGACATAGTTGAAAACCGCCTATCATGTTGCCTTTGGATTATTTTCTGTGAGACTATTGAATGTTGAGTTTTAGGTAAAAATATACATGAATGAAAGGCAAAATTAAATTGGTCCTTTAAGTGAGTGGTTTTGCATAAGAAATCTGTTGAGAACCACCTATACAGGTTCCCAATAATTTTTTCTGTCCAAATTTATTTTTAGAAATTCTCTTGTACACAATTGTATATACTGAATATACAAAATTATAAATTATTCCACTAAAGAGATGTTTCAATTCTCAGGGTGACAGTGGTGGACCTCTTATGGTGAATGCTGGACACTGGACGCAGGTGGGAATAGTTAGTTGGGGAATAGGCTGCGGAAAAGGACAGTACCCAGGTGTCTACACCAGAGTTACCCACTTCTTGCCTTGGATAATGAAGAACCTGAAATAGGAGGGCTGTGATTGAAACAAGGACTCAGTGGTGGTGAAAGGTGATGAAGTGAATTAAGTCACCCTAATGGACTAAATGGCTGAAGATTGAGGATTCCCTGCACACATCTTAAAAAATTAATGGCCCATTGATGAAAAATACTTCTGTTGGCAAAAATGCAATTTCAGACTATCCATGCTCTATAAGTCATAATTTTTGTTTTGCTTAAGTATGTTCTTCCAATGGGCCAAGGAGGAATCGAAGACATCTTTGTAATGGGTATAAAAATCAAATCTCTTTTGAAGAGTTTTATTAGTTGCAAACTCAAAAATTAAGCATGGTATCTGTAGAAAATATCTCAAGGTCGGGAGTTATTTACAATGACATTGATTTAGAAATTATTCAACTTTGATTTCTTTTTGTACATTTTTCTAAATGTGTCTCCATGCTTTTAATTAAATTATTTATGACTATCTTAAATTCTGTATTCTTCAAAATTCTTATTCTAAATACCTAGTTTTACTTAAAAAATAAATTCAAAGTTATGACTATTTCTTCTTCTAAAAATACTTATCATTTAATATGTGGGATATGTCCTTTTAATATCTTTAAATGAATAACTTTAAACAAATGGGCATACTTAATGAATTATTTATGCACCTTTCATTCTGTGAGATTTAATGCTTTTCTATAGCAGAGACTCGAGTTTAAGAAGAAACATTAAGCAAGAGTATCTGTGATATAAGCATATTCTGCTGCATCCACGTTTAAGATATCTGAATCATTCAATATATTTCCTAATTTTAATTAGAAAAAAATGTAAATATACTTGTAAGACTTAACAGTTTCATAAGTAATCACAATCAATCAATTAAAATCTGTCTATGTTTTAACAGTTTAAACCCCCTTTTAACATAACTGAAGCACAGATTTTAACAAAAATCTGATTAAATAGGATGGGCTTATCACTTGCTTAGAATTTTGCTTCTCTAATAGTCTGTACAGTATTTGTGGTTATAAAACAAAGTAATTCTACAGATACTTTGCATTCAAAAATTTTATTTTGTTCCTAAATTGATTAGTAAACAAAGTGAAGTGTAAGATTTATTGAAATAAATGAAAAATATCCTACCTCAATTGATTCTTTTATTTATGAATTATGTCTCATTGTCAGAAATATTATCTTTCCAAGTTGAAAATTATGTTATCAAAACTGGGAAGATTTTTCTCACCCTTTGGATCAGAAAATTCTATTACATGTACAAATAAAATCAAAATAAACAAAGATAGATTTTGAAGCATTATAAACAAAGAATCAACACTAAACTAGATAAGAATATTTTAAATCAATATTTAAGTTATCAAAAACAGTTATCTGTGACTCTTTTCTTCTAATTTAATAGGGTTTTGTAATTATATGTTCTGCATCAGCTGGGCATATCAGAAATACGTAATTGAATAGAGGTGTTTATGTGTGTGTATACTATATTTATTGGGATACAATATGTGTGACCATATAACATGTATCCTAATTTTAGGAAGCAAGTTTGAATGAAAAACTAATGGTCAGGACACAACTCACTCTGTAATACAGCTTCCAACGTCTATGAAAACTATTTTATTATTAGAATTTGGCAAGAAGGAGGTTATTAGTTTAGGAAAATATCTTCTTTTCAAGTTCTTTTAATAACAAAGATTGATTTCAAGTGGAAACATTTGTGCCACACATCTGGTTGAGTGTTAATGCGGAATCAGTCAGATGTTTGCTTCTCTGTTCCTGTTGTTTTTGTGATTGACATCAATTATTAGTTATTTAATCATTAAAATTATCTAATTTACATTATACAAAAAATTAAATGGAATTAAAAATAGTATTAATGGAAAAAATGCAAGTTTTCACTTGTGAAGATTAGTGCACATAATAGTATTTATTGGCTGATGTTTATTAGTATTGTTAGAAGTTCTTAAAGTGAGTTTTTTTCCAAATAAAATACCATAATAAACCTATAAAAGATGTTACCAAGATGCTAAAATTAGACGCGTCTATGCCATAAATTATGATTATATTTGCATGAATCGAATAATTTCTTAAATTAAGAAGTTTTGATAGCTAACAGTATTATTTTAATTTAAAATGAAGTTATGCTCTGATGTATGAATTAAAGCCTTTAAAATCATCCACCTACATCATGAAATATTCACCTTTGTAATCAGGGCCTGCCAAGGAGCATTGATGCCCAGGGCTGATAGTCATGTAGTTGCGGCTTTTCCGCAAAGATACTATACAAATGTCCATTTTCATGGACAATTTCCAATTTTTTTAAAGACTCCTTCCTTATCATTAGATATATAATTCCTTGGCTCTATTGGGAATTAATTTCAACAGTAATAATAAAAAAAGTTGATAGTTTGGTTATTATAAGTGACGCTGAGTCCAACACAGGCATTTTTAAGGTTTTGTGTTTGTCTTACTGTCTGTTTGTCCTCTGTCTATCTTCTACAGCATCACACAAATTTACTCAATAGATTTTGATGATATTTGACAGGATAATAATGTATAAGTTACATGCAGTGTGCAAATCAACGAGGGGAATTCCCTAGCTGGTAAAACTGTCTCGCTGGCTGATGATAGCAATATTTTCCCGGCCAGGGAAGATTGTTTTGCCCCTCTCTTGCTTTTAGCAACTACTGGTTACTTGAACAGTGTGTACTGGTTAATTGTACTAGTGTTTGCAAAGGGGGCGAATCCCCTAAAATTGTATTCTTTCACGAGATCTTTCAATATCGTAACAGAGGAAATTATATTTATTTTGATGTAGGTGCACAAAGCTAATTGGGTAAATATTTCCCTCATCAACAACAAGCTTAACTCAAGAAGCAAGATTTTCACTCTGATTACTTGTTTATATGGGAAAATGGACCGTTACATTTGGTAATATGCAGATGGGAAATGAAGAGGGGAGAGGAAGATAGGAGAGACAGCAGCTCTTTTTTCCATTGCCCAACTTTAAGATTGGTATATGATTTAATTTCTTCCCTAATAATAAGCTACTTCTCATGTACAAATCCCTTTTTAGTCTTTGGTCCAATACAAGAAAAAATCAAGCATTTTCCATTAGAACACCTGAAAATTTCACTTTAATTGCTTGCAGGCTTTCAATCTTTAGAAAAAGTAAAGTAAAAGGAAGCATTGTACCTATGGAATTGAGACAGGAATCATAAAGTAAAATATATAATTCTTTTATATTATTATTGTCGATAACATGAGTCTGCAAAAATAGCTTTCTGTCACCTGTATGCATATATTTTACTAATTGTAATGTATTTGGGCGTATGGAGTCTGAAAATTGAGAAATGTGATTTTGAAAATGCCTCGCCTCACTATTGCCATCTCCAAAGAAATCATGGAGTTGCTGAACCTTGAGCTTTTCCCTGGCGATATTTACTTGAAACGCTCGAAGCACAGGCGCACAGGTGACAGTCATTCATAGATGTGAGAGATAGGTCCACAAGGTTATCCGTGTAGTGTTTACTTACCGGCTTCCATTCTTTTGGGTTTCCCAGAATTATAAATCGTATTAAAGGTATGTCGACAGTTTATACAACATCTTCTTTGTTTGATTGACACTTCCTCTAGCTTATCAATATTTCTGAATGGTTAAAATCCGTCGTTTCTAAAGTCACCGTTGTTTTGGTGGTTGAGTAGGCAAAGTTTCTGTTTATATTTTTTATCTGAAATTATATTTGTGAAGAGCGTTATTAAGTAGAACTTAACAGAGGGGCTCTTGATACTTTTGCTGATAATTACGTTACATATTGTAGGAATTATGTATCTAACGCATGAGATAAAGAAATATTTTTTATTATAAGATTTTTATTTGAAAAACATTTAAGTAAATTATATGTGGTGAAATTTTAATTCGGTAAAATGATAGATGAGGTAGAATTTTACCTTTAATTCTATAAACAATTTTCCGTTCCGAATGGGTATGGTCTTCTTAAAACCCCACAATTCCTGAATTTTTACTTTTCCACTCTTCATTTCACATAATAAGTGAGATCCAAATTAGTGAATGATAATATCGGGACGAAAAATGATGATGACATCCGAAATGATCGTTTTTAAATTACTAGAATATACGCCGTTCGAACTCGCTACATTAGATTTATAGTTAGCTTTTCACAATTCATTTTCTGTGTTTTTATTCCATTAGTTAATCCGTAATTATTGCAATTTGCCGTATTTTTATTAGGAGCAGCAATGTCACAAATCTTAAAGTTTTTCACCTACACTGTGTCATACCGGAAAAGTTTGCGTAACTCAAAGATGTTCAGTTTGCCAGTACTGCCAAGTCGTTCTTGAAAATCAACAGTACTGGTAAATGCTATATCAAAATCACAAATTAGAAGGATGGAAAGATGGAATGGCATGAACAAATTGTTGTTCTATGATGCTCCGCCACTCTGACGCACATGGTTCTCTAAGATAATTACAAAGTTGCTTCTATTTAGAAATGTCATATCACGAGACCCCTTTGATTTCATGCTATAACATGATCACATAATTTGGAAAGTAAAATAATCGAAGAATATGTTTATTCAATGTCATGCTTTATTGATGAAGAATCATTATTAAAGAAATTGGATTTATAATTTTAAGAATAAAATGACTTACCTTTCCGCAACGTGAAGATGTTTTCGCTAAGGGTCATGAAAACAATAGAGATCCTTTATGCCAGATTCTAAAAATTTTTAGAACCCATTTTCCATGAATATTTAATTTTATTTGCAATATTTTCTACTAGGGAAACTCAATTATTCATGTAATTTTTTTATAGTATTCTTGTTGCATTGTTGCCTGCAGATTGGCATTAATTTAAATCACTCATAATTTTCTTTATTTTTTTTCAGATATTAATTTCTCTATAATCAACATGAAGTTTTGTCCAGTTAATGTGTCTTTTGTTGATGTTTGGGATCATGGAATTTCTCGTTGTTTTCATGAGACAGTATCTGCTTCAGTTTGCTCTGCAATAATGTTGATATTTGGAATTGCTCAACTGCTGGTGTACTACAAATATGCCACACCTGCACCTAGACCACCTGGTTGGGGACTACCACCTCAAAGGAGAAAGAATCTCTCATTTTTATACAAAATTCAGATTGGTTTGTCAGTTCTCCTGCCTACTTATTTCATGCTTCGCTTGATTCTTCAAGGAAGAATTCTTGATGGGCCGATAGCTGGATACATGGTAATTAGTTTAATTTTCTGTGTAGTTTAAGTTTTCCATGGGCAGTCTACTTTAGAATACAGAAATGCTATGTACAGAAGGTAATAATTTAAGTTCATATAAATTTTGTTTGAACAAAAATTAACCATTATTAATTAAAGAGTTTTATAAAACTATTAATTTTGCAATCGAACAATAAAATGTACTCTGCCGTAAGCATGCTCGTTCTCATATATCGCGTTCATAAGAAGCTATGCTTTGCTTGCCTTATAGACTTTGTTTCAAATCCTATATGATATTGGTTAACCTCTATTGGTCTGTGGTTTGGTACTTTATTTTACTTTTTCCTTTATACAGGAGCCATACAAATATTTTCCATAGGAAGCAATTTCAAAACGTTAATAAAGTTTTGTAAGATTGATGCTGAAGGAGCTCAGCTTGAATCATTGCATGCTTACTTTACTCCGTTTGGTTTTCCTACTTTTTAATGTTAAAGAATACTTCATATTTCTGAAGGAATATTTTGTTTATTCCTCAGATACTGATTGCATGGCTATGGGTAGTTTCCTTTTCAATGTCACTAATCGTGATGAGGGTGGAAAGAAAGTATATGCTGCCATCAATTCCAACAAGAGGCCACGGCATTGTGCTCCTCATATTCTGGACTTCAGTTTTTGTTTCAGAAAATCTCTCTTTCTTAAATTTGAATCGAGAAAAGGAATGGTGGTTTCATATGAGCACGTAAGTTGTGAATGCGTCTATCTTCCCATTATAAGTGCTGTTTATCCATTAAATCTGTGTATGACTATATATTTCTGCATAGAGAATGATATACCTGTACATTAATTTAGAGCAGATTCTTATTATTGTCAAAGAGGTCAAACTACTTTTTATCTTCTTCTAATTGTATGCCTTATACAATGAAATCCTGATCAAAAGGCTATTATTGAAATGGTTCAACTCCCCTTACCAAGTTTTTGATTCCATTAAGAGTCTTTACCTCAGCTTAAGATTTGCTTCTATTTCATATTTCCTTACCTTTTTGTTTCTGGACGAGGATGTGTGCAGTATTTGAACTACTTTTATTTTTATGTTATATCCTTAATTTATTAAAATAAATCCATGGTGTAACAGGCAATAGATTCAATGGTCTAGCTAGACAGCATTTAAAGTGGTTGATATTAAGGTAGCACATCTCTTTTCAAATGGCATTTTTGTCTTCTTTTGGAGGTTGCTTTCCGGTGTTTTTGTCTTGTTGAGTCAATATCATAGCCACTCCACTGAGAAACAAACCTTGGACTACTTTCTTACTCGACAATATCCTACACACTTGGCTATCAAAAAGCCATATTATTTCTTATTTATAATCGTATTATTGGTTATAGCATGTTTATAAGTACATTATCATGATATCATTTCAGATGATTGTTAACCTATGACCTTTGTGGCTCAGGATCATTTGCACCAATGACCTATTTAATTTCATCTGGGTATGATTGCCTAATACTCAGGAACCCGAAGCTTCACAACTTTTAATTTTTTTATAAAACCCGCAAAATAGACGTATGAACCTAATGTGTATGTACAGCTATGGGCAAAAAAAACTGAAGTCCCGCAGGCTATATAATAAAGATTAATTATTAAGGATTAAAGTTTTTTTACACATAGCTGTACATATGTTGTAATTTAAGATGTAATTTTTGACCAACTTACTTGACTTACATTGAAATCAACTTACAACTAGTCACTGAGAATATCAACCATTAATAACTAGCAGTTAAGTGTTTCAGTGTCATCTGTTGATATATTGTCAAATTATGAAATTAAATGATCATGTCATCTTTTCCTCTGATTTTCTTTTTTCTCTAAAGTTGCATGGTAATGCATAATATTCTCATGTCTTCCAAGAGTGTATATTCTCTGATATGATTGAGCAAGTGTTAATCATCCTACTTCAAACTATTTCCATGGCATGTTGAGAAGCATTGTGGAAAAGCATCTTGTTAACTCTCACTAATTTATTTGTGATGCTGTATGCTCTATCTTGCCTTTTCTAATTTATGTACACAACACTTGGCTTCAGGATCCCTTTCACTGCACTTCATGAGCCCCAGTTACCTGTGCAGAGTAGATTAGTTTTCCATGTCTCCTTCCCATCACAGATAGTCAACAAAGAATTGAAAAAGTGTCCCGTTTATCAGTCATTGATCCCTCCAACTCTTTGTGGGCCACCTGTGCGTACCGTACTTGCTGGTGAGTGATTAGGCTTCCATTTCTCTTCTGATATACTTTTCCCAAGTTTTTTTTGTAATCAGAGAGCAGGAAATAATTGCTGCGGGATCCATTGCAACTTATTTTTAAATGATTGATTTCATTATATTGTATATTTCCGCAGATAAGACAATAATTAAATCATAGAAATAGGCCCCCAAAACCCTTGGTCATCTTATTGGACAGATACAAAAATAAGCAATGTGAATTTTTGCATCAATCACAAGGCAGTTCTGCCAGATGCAAGAAAATTAAAGCCATATAATTGACACAGTATTACTATCCAGATGATGAATCAATTCATAGGCCATTGATAGTTTTTGGGTCATCTTGTAGGACAGATTTATGCTAAAACAATTTAACTTTGATGAAAATTAATTCCTCATCTTATGTGAAGGTCATCTTATCTACAGAAATACATAGTATTTAGCGTTATTGAACAGAAAGTTCAAGCAGAGGATGTGATGAATTTTATTATTCCGACTGCTATTAATTTCTTAATCATTAACAAAAGATTTTTTTTCTTTATTCCAGCCTTGCTGACAAAGTGGAAATGGTCTTCTTTGTTGTGAGGTACCTCTCGACTCTTTTACTTTTCATTTTGGGATTAAAAGCTCCTGGCTTAACATCAGCTTTCAATGATAATGAGGTAAGGATTAATGTAACTTTAAATTTATTGGGTTTTCCCAATTAACTGAGATTTTAAAGTGAAACCTTTCAAAAAATTACAGTTAAGTTTGCTCTGCTACACATGTAGAGATGTCTTCAAAGTATAAAGGCATATAAATATTCTTTTGAAAGTTCATATTGATTAAATTAAGCTTTTTAAATCTACCATTTTGCCTATTTTGACCTTCTAGAAGGTTTATATTTATATGTTGCAATGACTACTCTAAGGGTTTATTCATGCAGGGACCAATGCTTCTGGATGAAGAGCAAGGTGAAAGGCAGCCATCAGCATTTAAGAATATTTTTGAAAAACTGAAAACTCTTGGACCTTTCATTTGGCCCAAGAAGTCTCCACTTCTCCAAATGAGTGTCATATTTTGCTTCATCCTTCTTGGATTTGGACGTGTCATAAATCTATACGTCCCCATCTACAGCAAGGCATTGGGTATGTAATCTTTTGGGATTAGAATTTCAATCTATTTTTGAATTTATAGTAATAAAATGGAAGGCCTGAGCAGCAGCAACTAACCCCTCACCCTTACATCGCTTGCTTTGGTTGATTCACTTTTCCATCAACTCACTAGCATCAATTTTCAAACCTTCCTTTACCAAAAAATGTAAACATCAAAATGTTCAAGTATGCATAATAGTTCAAATTTAAGTAATTAAACCTGGTGTCAGTAATCATCACTGATAGTGGCTGCTCAGAAATCTAAGTTGGCACCTCATACAGATGCTTCCTGTGAGAGGTCAATGAACCTGATATGCAGATGTCAAAAGTTTAATTTCCAAGAATTTTCAGGGATTTTCAGGCCACAGGTCGTCCCTGCCTATAAAATTTGAGTATCAAAGGTATAACTCTGGATTATAGTAGGTAATAGAAGCATAATGATAGCTATATTACCTTCATTTGATACCATTAGGATGTAGTGTTTATTTATTTATTCAAATAAAGATTTCACATACAGCAAGTAAGCTAATTTACAGTGAAATAAAAACAAATTATTGATATAAATAGAGACGAAAAAAAACATATCATAAGATATAAGAAACAGTCCATCATAGTTAAACCTGCTAAATTTGAAAGGCATTGATGCATTTAGTTATTATGCTTAATAACCTTGGTTATTTAGATTCAAGGGGGCTGATTGATTAATTTTGAGTTTGTTCCCAGTCTATTTAACGTATAGCTGGGGTGTCAAACATGTTCAAACAACATATCATTCACTGCAACTGGTAAGATTCTTGCAGACCTGGTGACACATATTTTCTTAAAATTTCATTTTGAATTGAGAATACAGGAGTGTAAGTATGGTAATTAAAGAACATTTTGTAGTTTAGTTTAATTTGTGTTTGAAACACATCGTTTATTTTAATTTTATTTCATAACGTTATGGCCAATGTGCCTGCGTCTGGCTGCCCATTTGACATACCAGATGTTTAGGGTCACTGCCTAATTTTTCTGTGCACAATAGAAAGGTGTGGATTAGCTAGTTTGAATATTATGACCTTTGAAAAGATGTCTAATTTTGTGCTAAATTTGTTGTTAAACTTATTTTTATTTCTATCTCCAAATTTTTTTTTTTTTTTTTTTCAAAATAGTCAATCAAACAATTTCAAAGGTATGTCATTTCTAAAACTAATTTCCCAGCTGGCATAATCATTTTTCACAACATCAATGCCGTTATTCCTTGGACGTTGCAAACACTTCTTTAGTAGTCTGTTTTGACCACTAGAAAATCGCTGATCCTAAAGCAGCACAACTGGAAAATATGCCACCGCAGAAAGTGTCTTTCATTGTTGGGAGAATCCAAAAATCATTTAGAGCAAGGTGAAGTGAGTAGGGAACATGAGAAACCACTTAAAAGTTGTTTTTACTTAGAGATATTTGTCGGATTGACCGTTACTTATCCAAAGGCCTGTCTTCCTAAATCAATTTTCAACATGAAATTAGGAAAATGAGAAATTCAAAAAGTGAGGAATGGCCCCAAGTAAGAAGGGAGTTGGGTCATATAAGTCGGGTGTTTGATGAAATTAAAACATGAAATGAGAAGCTTGCACATTTGTAATTATGTAGGTTCTAGTACTAAAAAAATTTAATTGTCAAATGCCTCACAAGCAAAATCACATTTATGAATTTGATTAGACGCTAGAAGTCCCTAGTTGGTATTCATTTTTCAATTTCTTGAGTTTATCAGAACATAGATCAGTTGCTTTTTAATGTAGAGGCTCTAATAATTAATGTTTTGTAGGCAGCGTTGTTATTTAATTTGTATGTTCTATTGTGGCTTAGTGAGTTTCAAAATGTTCCAAATGGTCATAGCTGGTATCCTTGTGTCTTCTGCAAGGCAAGAGGGATTCCTACTAGGGATCTAATAGAGACCAATCGATCAATCTTAATGTGCCCTGCAAATGTACTTGTTATGGGGGCTGTCACCTCTGGCAGTCAAACCAACCTGCAAAATTGAGTTACAATTTACCTTTTTTTCTTTATTATGAAAAAGATATTCTTCTACCAGCTGCGCACTGGCCATGAATTTCGAATTTCCTAATTAGCCAAAAAAGTTTTAATTACAAGTTTTCCACTTACATCAATAAACTACAAGATGACTAGGGTATTTACTATATAAGATTAGAAAATAATCTAAAAGTTTCCAGCTATAATAACATGAGTGAAGTGAAAGTTTGTTAAAATAGTTACCATACAATTGATTCATTCCTTGGTATATGAAGAAATTTGAGGTTGCATCATTTTCATGTTTTATGAAAAAGAGTTTTCCCTTAACATTTCAGGTTGATTTAGTCACTTTTCATTAAATACCTCCCTGGAATTCCTCCTTGAGTTTTCTTTGAAAATTTTGAACTAAGGAAAAGTATGAATTTTGATTTTGAAATCTGAAGAATAGATGTGGGGCAAATGGTAGCTCTTTGAATTATAAATGTAGCGATATGTTACACAGTCTCTTATGTTAGGGTTTTCTTCAAGATGATGGAAAACCTACCATGAATTAAAATATTAAGATTCTCTTTAAACAATGATGGGTATGTGTGAAATTAGATCGTTATGTTATGTGATTATATGTGCAATCTGGTGAAATCATGATCATATATTTTATAGCAGTTGTTAGTTTGATAGTTGTATTCTGGATTGTAAAAAGCTGTTTAAAGCTTCAATAGCTTACCATTATTAATATTTTCAGTGGACAGCCTTACTACTGAACATATGGTATTTCGGTGGGATTTGGTGCTCACCTTTGTGCTCTTCAAGTTCCTTCAGGGCGGTGGTACTGGAGGAATGGGAGTTCTCAATAATCTTCGCTCATTCTTGTGGATATCAATTCAGCAGTACACCACGAGGACCGTTCAGGTACTTTATTGCAAATTCTGGATCTTGTTTAAAGTAACGTTTATACTGTGTTCTTGCTTTAGAAATTTTATTTTGTTTGGCCAATAAGAATGTAATAACAATCAGTTTACAAATCATTTAGGTTGAATTTTAATTTCTCAAGTGTGTAAAATGTAATAGACTACATATTGGTAAACAGACTACAGTGTAACAAACTGTGAAGTTTTGAATAACTTCAACACTGGAAGTGACCTCAGAATTGTTTGATGCAGAATTAATATTAACCCCAAAATGGAGCGAAAGAAGTTGGTTTCTTGCAAGAAGGATGAGATAAATATTGGTAAACTATCAGAGAATAAGAAAGAGTTTCAGCTGGCACTAAAAAATAGATTCTCAGCACTTCAGGAGGAAGAACTCGAAACCAAAGTCGTGAAGAAAGTGACAGAGGAAGTAGCAAGCATGCCAAGAAAACCTTAGGATAAGAAGTTAAGTTATAGAACCCGGCAAATGATGAAACAACGGAAGGAACTGAAGAATTCAGACACTCCAGGAGATAACATCAAATATGCCTAACTTTGCAAATCCATCAGAGTAGCAATCAAGGCTGACGTGAGGAATTTTAATGAAAAAGTTGTGCAAGAGGTCATAGAAAATAACAAGAGCATAAAATGATCCAGAGGAGAAGAACTATTGCCTTATCAGCCTCATTCCAGTTGTCTATAAGACATTCATGAGGATAATAGCTGCACATCTTAAGACGACCCTGTCTTCAGCCCAGACTAGTGAACAAGCAGGATTCCAGAAAGGCTTCAGCACTATGTACCACACCCACACACTTCAGGAAATTGTTAATAGATTGAATGAGTACGAGATGCCACTTGTCCTTTGCTTTGTGGATTATGAACAGGCCTTCGACTCTGTAAGTACCTCCTCCAATCTGAAAGCTCTGAGGAATCAAGGGATAGATTCTGAGTACATCGGTCTCTTGCGCAGTGTCTACGAGAATGCCACAGCTTTTGTAATGCTTCATGAAGAGACCGATGAATTCAAGATTGAGAAGGGAGTTCGATAAGGTGATAGTCTATCTCCAATCATGTTCACAGCCATTTTAGAAGAAGTTTTTGAAACCCTTGATTGGGAGGAGAGGTGCTTAAGAGTAAATGGGGAGTACATCAGTCATCTCCAGTTTGCAGATGATATAGTTCTCTTTGCAGCCAATGCAGAAGATCTAACTTCAAGACTTGAAGAAATAAACACAGCGGGACAGAAAATAGGACTCAGGATAAACCTAACAAAAACAAAGGTAATGTATAGCTCTTTTGCAGTACAAGAACCTGTCAAACTTAAAGAAAAACCTCTGGATGTGGGACAACTCGTAAGAACAGGAGAGAAAAACAGGATTAATGAAGTAAACAGAAGAATGAAACTTGGCTGGAGCACATTTGGTAGGAACTCGCACATTCTGAAGTCAAGAATGCCATTGGTTTTGAAGATGGTCTTCAACCAATGCATTTTACCTGTCCTGACCTATGGTAGTGAAAATTGGGTGTTAAATGCTGAAATAACCCAGCTACTTCAGACAATGCAAAGGAGAATGGAGTGCCATATTCTGGGAATCACAAGAAGAGACAGAAAATGCAACACTTGGGTGAGAATGATGACTGGAGTTACAGACATCATAGATAAGGTAAGATCACTAAAATGGAGGTGGGCTGGCCATATTGCGAGAAGAAACAACAACCGTTGGACATCTGCAGTTCTCAACTGGATACCAAGAGATGTGAAGAGACCAAGAAGAAGACCTATGGACAGGTGGAATAGAGACATCATCAAGTACTTAGGTGTAACGTAGCAACAAGAAGCTCAGGCCAGAGAAAATTAGAAAGTACTAAAGAAGGCCTACATCCGATGTCGGTTTGAAAATGGCTGATGATGATGATGATTCAAGTAAAAGTTGCCTGCATTCTGCAAGCATATTGATGATATATATTGGTATAAGTATCATTAAAAAAGTTAACATTCCCCCCATGCATTTCAAATAGTAGAGCTGCCTGGTGTTGAACCCAGGACCTTTTTCTAAGATGAGATTGCATGTAAATATTTGGTAAGGGCAAATCTGATCATTTGTAAAATTACACGTTGATATATGTTGGGAAGTCCTTAAATGAAATTCCATATTCTCCTAGAATGGTAGAATGCCAATGGTGACCTGGAGTTGAACCAAGGACCATCAGGGAAAGAGTAACAGAGTTTGTAAAACAAGTTCATTACTAATAAATGAAACCAGTTGGCGAATCAGAAAACAGTAAAGGTGGGAAGAGAGGGGGGGAGGAAGAAGGAGTAAGTTGAGTCTGATTGTCTGTTGAGATTGATTGTCTGATTCGCCAACTGGTTTGTCATTTTTGTATATATTCTGAGTTTTTTCCTATCCTTTTGCCTGATGATGCAGCCATGCTGCAAAACCATGGTCGCTTGTGTACCTTCTCTGTGGTCTAGTAAAAGTTTTCTCAATATGGATTTTGATATTCAAGTTCATTACTGCTGTTCACATTCCAATTTCTAATTGGGAAATACTTAGTAGAAATATTTGAAATCTCCACCATGCATTACATAAGGGAGAATTAAGAACAACTGGTGTCGAACCCAGAAACGTTTTGAGAAGTGAATGCATTGAACCTGGTAGAGATAACACCGATTTAATCTAAATTTTTAAGCCAATACTATACTGGGAAGATCCTGAAATAATATTCTGTCATCCCTGTTGGAAACGCATTGAGAAATTGCATTCTGGCATCAAACCAAAGATCATTAGGGAAAGGGTGTATATGAAGTGTATTTATGACTTCTTTTCATTTACCTTGTTTTATGTCACCATGTTATTGGGAAGGGATTCAAAATGATTCTTTAAAACTGCTGCAAGGTTGTTCAAATGAGAGAGTTTTGCACCAATCTGGTATTGAACTCGTGTACATTTGGTGACCTTTCTACGATTATTTAAATAGAAGAGAGCATCTTCTAGGACCTCTGTGATTTTTAATTCTCTATCCTAAAAATTTTTTTTCTAATATTTGTGCAATGTATGCTTATGTGGAAACTTGGCTTTTTGGTCTCTTCTGTCTACCCATGATAGCTAAGATCAAAGTCAGAATTATTCTGACTGTTAAATGTTGTGGCCAGTATGTTATAAAAATTTCAAATACTCAACTGTGATATCTGTGGTATGAAGTACAAAGTACAGGTTTATAACATGGCATTGTGTTTTATTCAATGAATTTCCTCTTAATGGGTTCAGAATCAGTTTAAATTTGAAGAATTTTGCAAAACATTTAATAGCAGCATTTTTTTTGTAAAATTTTGTCAACTCTGACCCCCTGTATAATTTTAACGTGTAGGAATTAACATAAATTACATGCATGGTTGCATTGGAATTTATTCAGCAGTAACCATGCAAAGTTTCACAGTGCACTAAAAAAACCAATTTTGCATTTTTGTCCAGCTTTTATCATTTCTAGCCTACTGTGTAACGTTATTTATATTATATTAAATGCTAAATAAAAGATAAAAAAATGCTTGAAAGGTATGAAGACGAAATTAAATCGCAAAAAAATAAGTTATTAGTAAAAAATGGAAGAAAATTACTTCCGTAGTGGAAAATCTTGGGATCTGTATGGAAATGCATGTATTTGGCATGTAACTCCCATTTTTTAGTTTCTGATTTTTCATAAACAAAGTCCCTTTGAGTTGAATGGTCAGGCACATGTCCACTATATTTAGGCTAAGAATGTGCCCTGAAAATTTTGTGCACATTCATTTCCCACAAACCTGGTGTTCCCCTTGTAATTAATTTTTTTATTAGCAAAACAGCAGACTTGCTGAAGAAGTCCAAATGAAAATCACTTGTGTTTTCTTTTAGGTAGAACTGTTTGCTCATCTCCATGGATTGAGCCTTCGCTGGCATTTAGGTCGAAAGACCGGTGAAGTCTTGAGGGTGATGAATCGTGGAACAGATAGTGCAAACAGCCTCCTATCGTCTGTTCTGTTCAGCATTTTGCCTACGTTGGTTGACATTGTGGTGGCCGTCATTTACTTTGTTTCTGTATTTGATTACAGATTTGGAATTATCGTATTCCTTACCATGGCCTTATACATTGGTAGGTAAAAGTACTTCAATCTTTTATTTTTCTCTTTCTTTTATATCAAAATGTTCGTAAATCTTAGATCCTGATTTTAAATTCTTAGTAATTAATCTTTTATTGAATTTGATATATCACAAACTCTTAATTCCTCACTCCTGTACAGTAGAAGTCTTTTATAATGAGAGCTGACAAAAATTGGGAAAGTACTGGTTATGAAGGGTACTTACTCATTATAACTGTTTTCTAATATTAAATACCAGTCCTCTTGAAAACAAGGGCAGCGAGTGCAGCAAAATGGAACTGTTGGGATTTTTATCCTTACACAAATGTTTTAGAATGCGTAAAATCATACGTTTGCATTAAAAATATTATTTCATTGATTCATGCTCCATAACCAAAGTGCAAAGTGCTCTAATGTAAAATTTGGAAAATTATTGTCCAATAATTACCGAAAAATAATTGTATATCATTAGATAATCCTAGTTCTTATCAATTTGCTTTCTGGAGATCTCTTTCTCATCTGCATGCTTCGTAAGCAATGACTGTGTCGCGAGGGAGGGAGAGGAATTACTGTGGAAATCTGAATCACTGCTTTTATCCCCACTCATCCTGGATCAGATGATTTGGTGCCAAGTTCCGTATGATAGCAAATCCCTGGGTGGATCCAATATGATTGGAGCTCAGTTAAAAATTCCAGCCCTGACTAGAGGGGTAATAAGAAACAAAAGACGAAGGGATGAGATACACAGAGGGACAAAGGAGAGAGTGAAACTTGTGAAAAGTGTCTAATAAAAGCTCTTTGAAGTATTTTTGCCAAGAAAGGGTGAGGAGAGTTGTAGGAAACAAATTCCTGAATTAGGTGACAATAATTTTTGCATTCAATTTTTTTCTGCTCTTTGAAAAGATAACAGTGATTAACCATTGTCCTGTCGAACATCGTCTCTCACGTCAATTGACGATTCCAAGATAAGCCTCCTGCAAGACAAATATAGAAACGTGGCACTCATTATAATGAACCTTCAGAAATAACTACTTGTTATAATGGACGTAACTCCCAATCCTTTTTGCTGTGAGACAAACAATGGCCAAAATATCACTTGCTATAGCGCAACTCTTGTAATTTACCATTCTCATTATTAGGGACTTATACTGTACTTCTTTTAGCTATTCCTTGAAATTATCATAGACTTAAGCTAAAAAATTTCATATCCGATACTGTGTGGCATTTTATTTATTTATTTGTTGTGTTTATTGTTCACCCAACTTGATTAAAATAATACCAGGCTAGTTCAAAATTATCCTTCATCTGTAATATTCATGAAAATGATTTAGAGATAAACATAGTTTAGTTAATTTTATTCCAAAGGTTTCAATTTTAAAATTTGTTTACATTCTATAATACACAAGATATTAGATGTTATTATCATTAATATTAATGTTAGAAATTTATTCTCCTCGCAAGTAATACTTTTATTATTGTAATTTATTATCCTATGTACTGTTGTTGGCCAAATTTCACTTGATAAAACTTATGCATTAATAGAGAAGAAATCATATTCAACTGCAATTCATTTTCATCAATGTAGATAAAATTGCTATTTTTTAATCTTTTTTGCTTTTATTGAAACTTTGTCTTCCAGTTTTCACCATATTCGTGACAGAGTGGCGAACAAAATTCATTCGGTCTATGAACTTGGCTGACAATAATCGAGAGGGTCGAAGTGTGGATTCACTTCTCAATTTTGAGACCGTAAAATACTATGGAGCTGAGGCTTATGAAGTTGATGCTTACAGAGAAGCTATTGGAAAGTATCAGGTAATTAAAGATTTTTTATTTAATGATTACTGATTGATGTTACACATCTAGGTTTAAGAAAAGAAATTCTTAGCAGAATGACATTAAGGATGTTGGATACCTTACAGAAAATGCAGTTTTCAGACTGTTTGTTGGCTTTTTCATAGTCATGATGGCCTACTTATTGATGGAAAAATTCTGTTTTCACCATTTTATTCTTGAAAGATGCAACTAAAGAACAACTAGAACTTACATATTGCTAACCACATTGGAGAAAAAAGTAGTAAACATACCAAAAATCGGTCATTTTTGTTGGACTGTTACTTTGCTATAAGATGCAATAGCAAAATCAATTTTCACTTGTGTAGCTGTATCTTTAATCTTTGATTTCGGATACTACTCAGATACAACATATTCATAAATTATGAGAAATCTTGAAAATGACCTGAGCTTTTTTGAATGCAAAAGGACAAACTACAGTGGTGTTGCCGGCAGCAGTGAGAACAGGCCGCCATTCCATCTTTCCCCTCCTTTCCCACCTCCAACCATGTTGCAATTCAGAAATCCGGGCGATGCGAAAATGTGAGAGGACCTCCAGATAATTCATTATCTTCAAATGGAAGTCAAACAAGTGATGCGAAACGAAGTAACCAGCGGTTATTTCTCTGATAGGCATTTTTGATAAGAAATCTGGGCAAATTTAAAATAAACACTACCCATGCTATAAAACCCCCGGCCTTCGGCAAGTCTTTGGACGTCAGACGGGGAACAAGATTAATAATAAGATGCAATCGTGCAAGAGTGGCAGGCGACAATGACAATTCACTCGAATCTGTATTAATTTGAACTCCCAAATACTTGAGCGCTGTCGAAGGTTCTAGTACGCACTTGATAAACTAAGCACAGTTTGGCCATTGGACTTGTGGAAATCTTTTCACCTCCTGAGCCACCAGTGGCAAATGGCAGGGGGTGATTTAAAAGCAATAATGCTTATATACTGTACTATCCTCTCTGATACTTCATGAAGAGAAAGACCAGTTATGTTAGTATCTTGATTGCAATGCAAATGTTTATAAGAGGTCTTAGTAGAGCTTTCCCAATTGTGAGACTGCTTTATAATCTAAGTAATCCATGTCCCAACCGAGTATTTAATTTAGTATTATGTTCTACAAATAGCCTGCCTTTGATTTATCAAAACAAAAACAGCTTCTAATATCTGATAGGAGCCTTGTCAATCACTGGAATAAATATATTACGCCGATAATATTCCTTGGTTTACACAGAACTATTAATTTGTCCAAAGCTTTTCAATTGCCATTTCAGGTAATGAAAATCAACAAAAATTAAATTATATTTGCTTGAAATCACGTTTGATAAACCGAAAGGAGCAAACCTCGCAGAACTTCTTTAGCCAAAAGAGAAAGACCAAAACCCTATTACAGACAGAGCTGCTGGCAATGTAATCCACGGGGCCCAAACGATTAGCTTTGAAGGACCATTGGAGAAACCAAAATTATTACAAAGCAATGTTTTCGTTTTTGTCTTTTAGACAAAGATGAAGTCATCAGTTTTTATTAAAACAAATTTACCAAAATACATTCAAAGGATAGCAGAACCAACAAGTTTATTAGTTTTTCTATGTCCTCTCATAGAAAAAAAAACACTCGGCAAAAAATCCAGTGTGCACAATTAGGCTGAGCTTCCAAACACTTGAAATATAAATGCCAATATTATAATAAGTATTATGTATCATGAAAAGTATAAAAAATTAACGATAAATTTAAAAAATATCTATAAATAAGCTGATTATTCACACTTTTGATAATAACAATAATCTACATAAGAGCTGATATATTGGCCTGCTGCTCTGATAAGGTACAGGAGCAAATTTGCATAGGTTGATGATGTTCTATCATACCTACAAGTAATTTCATTCAATATCTCTGTAATTACAATTATAACTAAAAAAAGAACATGGCTGTGCTATTAACATTAAGAGTTAAGAGAGCTCCAAATAGCTGTTTTTTGTGTACAAGCTGTCGTGAGGAAGTACACTTACACTGGGGGTTAAGGTTAACAGTAACTGAGGTATTGTAAGGGTTATTATTCTTGATACATATTTTCGAAGGTATGCTTCCATCTTTGGGAGAAGAAGAGAACTTTTTTTTGAGTTCTCATAGAGCATAGCTTCTGAAATGCGTATTGAGAATAATAACGCTCACAATCCCTCAGTTACGGTTATCGGTTACGGGCCTTATCCCCCAGGGACAGTGTACTTCCGCACGATGGGTTGTACCCAAACAATGGCGATTTGGAGCTCTTTTAACTCTTAATGTTGATTACAATTATAATTGCAAAGTGTTCATCAGACATTGAACTAATATTATGCCATTCTATCCAGTGTATATATCACAAGATACCTGACTTTCCTCCCATTTCTTTCTTTATAATAAAACTTCATTTAGGAGAAAAATTAAAAAATATTGCTTCAATTAGACCTTTCACACGTTGCAACGATCACTCTTTGGAAGGAAATATGGAAGATCTCGGCCACATGGTAGGTTCATTTGAATGTTTTCCACATTTGACAGAATAGACAAAGAAATCGCTTCTGCAATAGACCACCAGAAGACCTCCCAAATTTTGTCCCTGTTCAAAATTGTATGCCTCAGAGACTGCGCCAACCTAACAGCATGTTCTTCTATGTTTAAAATGTGTACACTGCAAAATTGCACACTTTGCATACATTATGGCTTTGATTTTAACGTTTGGATCGTTTTTTGTTTTGAAGTTAAGTTATCTTATAGTCACCATATTTTTGCAGTTTTACCCTCCTCCTTGTGGGCGTTTCCCCACACAGTGAGATTTTTCCCTACAAACCCAATATTTGTAGTGTTGTCCTTGAAATATTTACATAAATCTATTCACATTTGAGGTTAGTTTGAAGAGGTGCCAACTTGTTTTTCGTTTTGCCTTGATAAAGAGTTAATTCATTCATTCGTTTAAATATTCATTTAAGGGGGGAGGGTCAAGTAAAATGAAAATGTTTGACAAAAATTTTTTTTTGCTTAGAAAATTAGTTTAACATCTGGAAAATATCCTGTCAAAGTTTTAAGGTGGAATTCGATGTCTAAGTGTATCTAGAAGACGTTATGCTGACGCACTCCAACCAGCGCCGAGCACAGGTATACGACCGCGCGCATGGAACCCCTCTCCTTACGGTACTATTGGTCCTTTGGGACAATGGTAAGGGTTGCATTCATACAAACGTGCAGAAGATCTAACTGAGCGTTTTATCAATCTGTTTGTCTCTCAAACGTAGTCATAATCTCTGTTTTCAGGGTGTAAGTTTCGAATTTTTTTTCGAATGTTCCTTTGTGTTTTGCGATGAGTAAACGAATCAGCACTTTCGAATTTTTCTTATGGGAATTTTATCTTATGGTGCGAGTCATCTATCTTAAGGATGGGCTTAAGAAGTGCACGCGTTGCACATTGTGTGCAAAACACTCGTATCGTAGCGTCCCATTGATACCGATGTCGGCTCTAGGCCTGCTCTGCTACCGAAAATATCGCGCGGCACGTGAGCGAATCTACCAAAAAAATATTCGATTTTTCGTGTAAAAAGGCGATTGAAGAAGAAATGAAGTTAAACGAAGAACATGAAAGGCCACTGTTGCATTTAACAGTTTCGGGCGATGGATCGTGAATTCTTTATATGATGTTACAAAATTTATCGGTTATCACACCGGTAAAGTGAAGGACCTTGTAATAAAAAGCAGCTATTGTCAAGCCTGCGTCTATTTCAAGAATGCAAACAAAAATTATCCACGATATCTGGAGCATAACGAGGAATGCCCAATAAATCACTCCGGATCCGCTTGGCAAGATGGAAGTGGATGCTGTGCTTGAGATGTTCCAGAGGTCGGAGGAACTTTTTTGGTGTAAAGTATTGGAATTATGTTGGCGACGGGGATGCAGAAACTTTGAAGGCTATTTTAGATAAGAGACCTTACGACGATAAACTGAATGCAATTAAAAGTGAATGCGTCGGCCATGTAGAAAAGAGAATGGGCAGTCAGCTCCGTAACATAAAGAAAACTGCCAAGCTAGGAGGCAAGGGAAAACTAACCAATGCGCTAATAAAAATATTAACCAAGTACTATGGACTTGCTATTAGGCGACACGCCGATACTATCGACGATATGAAAAATGCAATTTTGGCTACGTATTACCATCTGTCATCTTTGGACAATGAACCGCAGCACCAACATTGTCCTCCGGGCGCCGACTCTTGGTGTCCTTTCCGTGATGCAGAAACAGAAAAGAAATTAAAGGACTATCATCACCCTCCTCTGCTACATTCAGATGTGAAGAAAGCCGTATTGCAAATTTATGAAGATATGTCTAGACGTGGTTTGCTGGAGAGATGCTTAGGTGGCTACACTCAAAATGGAAATGAGAGTTTCAACTGTACTGTTTGGCGCCTGGCCCCAAAGCATCTTATAATTGCGGATCAAAAGTTACAGAAATCGCTGCATATTTGGCTGCCGGCGTTTTTAACGATGGATATGCCTTCATTATACATGTAATGAATGATATGTGGCTTCAAATCGGACTCGGCTGCAAGAAATTCGCAGATGCATGCGACGCCCACCGTGTGCTCAGATAAGAGTGTCACAGCCTTGAAAGCACTCAAGAGGCCAGGAAAGCTCGTAAAATAGATAAAGCAGCTTCACTGGAAGATTATTAGGAAGAGAAAGACCTCTTCTACGACCCTGGTATAGCTGACAAACCTCTTCAATCAGCTGAATGTTTACTGATACTTTTATCCTCTCCGAAAATTTTAAACGCGTTTTTCTCAAAACGTAAAATTTCGCACGCCGTGCAACGTAGCTCGGCTAATTTTCAACCGATTTACATGAAATTTTCAACATATATTCTTTAACATATTCTTCATGGCATGAACCTAAAATTTAAACAAAAACATAACAATTATCAAAGTTTTTTGGAAATTGTTTATAAAAAAAATTAATGTCTTTTTTTCAAAATGACGCTAAATTTTTAATTTTCAATATTTTTTTAAAATTTCAGGTTCATGCTGTGCTTATTATTATTTATAAACGGAAAATTTTTAAATTTTTGATTTCAGACAATTAGAGCGACCTGTGCGTTGCACGTCGTGTTTCAAAGGAAGCAAATTCAACAAGCCACTACTCAACAAATTTTCAACATTTTCAACAAATAAATTTTTCCTGTTATATTTCAAATATCATGTTTTAACAAATAGTAACTGGTTGCGCAGTTCAATCTATGATATCTTTAAAACAAATTAAAGAAAAAACGACTGTTTACTTGACCCTCCCCCCTTAAGTTTACATTCGTCTAACAGGGGTGGTACGGTGTAATAAATAAGTAAATACTATAACAAATTCTAATACATTAACCCTCTTTTTGCATCTTGAGCACCTAAGTATTCCTGCTTTCCTTCTGAAGCAAACATCAAATCTCGCTTCCGTTTCTCTCGCCTTCAATGCCTGTCAATCTATATCTCAAAAACAAAAGTAAAAGAGAATTTCTTATTGCATAGGTAACACAACCCTTGAGCGCTTGGTTGAATACTCCCCTCCTTGTTCAACCACCCCTCTTTACTATGCCTTCCCACTCCACCTTGTGCAAGGGGAAGACTCTCCCTCTCATTTAAAAAAAATCAGTCGAATTAAAATATAGGGGCTTAAGGATTTTTCTCTAACAATTTTTCTCTTGTGAGTATCCAACTGCCTTAAGCCTTAAATAGTTTTTCTGAAACTCGGCATTTGACTAAATAATAAATAATTGAATTGAATAAGTGAGAATAAAAGAAAAAAATTGCAAAACAGTGAAGCAATTGAAGACTGGTTTTCAGAAATCTTCACTGTATTAGTGCTGTGGTATCACTTAACCATTTATCAAGAGTTCTCAGCTTAATTTGAAACCTATAATTATAGATGATGACCGCTATCAGCTTCAGCACATACTGTGCTAGGAACAGCTTAACAAGTGTATGCTCTATTTATATGTAAATACAGAAGAAGTTCGTTATAACGATCGCTGACAAAAATCGGAAAAGTACTCGTTGTAATGCGTACTTGTTATAGCCGATTTCTAATACTAAATGTCCATCACATGAATCTATGGGCAGAGAGTGCGGCAGACTGCAGGTTTTTAATCCTTACGCTAATGTAGAGATGGGCGCCGCGCCGATTACGCCAGCCGCCGACAATATCGGGCACGCCGCCGCCGCCGAGGAAATAACTACGGCGCGCCGCCGCGCCGCCGCCGGAAATTTTATCGGCGGCGGCGCGGCGTGGCTTGGATTTAAAACAAAGTCCCATAGTCGAAAATATGCTGAGAAGTAGTTCGAAGAGATACGCTTTGAACTGATAGAACACATCTCGGGCTTTCCACGAGGGCGCTGATATATTAAAACCATTAAACAATCATCGATGATTATCCTTGGTTCGACGCTAGGTCAGGGCAAATATTCTCCGGTTTAATTTACATTGCGATTTTTAAGATTTTTTTAAATCACTTCCCGATTAGATAGAAACTTGAAACTCGGCATGTAGATAGAGATCAATTATAAATTTTATGTACGCTGTTCACCGTTTCGCTGATGGCCCTTGGTTCGATCCCAGTGAGGTATTTACATTCCTCAATGCATTTTTTATGGAGATAACAGAAACCAATTTTAGGTACTTCCCGGCATGATATCGACTTCAAACTTTGCATAAAATAAGATCAAGTCAGAATAAGTCATACTGTGCATTCACTGATGCCAATATGTCCTTGGTTCGACTCCAGCCGTCTCTAAAATCAGAAGGTGATCCGATTTTTAAGAAGTTTTTTGAACCCATTCCCAATAATATAGAAACTTGAAATTCGGCATACAGATAAAGATCATTGATATGTTTCAAATACTCAGTTTTAGGATATCTTGATCGTCCTTGGTTCGATCTCAGAGAGCCATTTACATTTCGTATGTATTTCAGATGAGGATAATGGAGTTATATCAGGACCTTCCTGTTATGATATACCAGCGTCATTGACTTGAAATTTTTACGTTTTGGCCATAACGTGTAACCGACAAAAAATTACAATTTTGAACCTCAGTGTCATGGGTTCGATTCCAGAGGGCCCCAAAGTCCCGATTTTTTCCCTTTAAATGTATTGCTTTGATTTTCGGGAATTTTTAAAAATTACTTCCCGGATAGGAAGAGAATCAAAACTCAAGGAGCTTATATATATGGTCATCATCTATCGAAAACATAAATGACTTTTACGGAAAAAGTCCTTGGTTCGACGCTAGGACGATGTAAAAATCTGCCCTTAAAAATATTGTGGTAGTTTTTCATTATTTTTTTGATGAACTTATGGAAATGATAGGAAGTTCGTGCTTGGCTAGAAGATATATATTAAGACTCGGTTTAAGAAAAAAATTATATGAGCCCATGCTGTTCCTAGGTGCGATGCCAGAGCATAATAACATTTCTCACATAAGGAAAATATGTGAAAAGTAGGACGTCGTTTGAGGCAGTTGCAGCCAATATTTCTGCTTTAATTTTCACACATAGTTAGAGATGGTGATGTTCTGTTGTGCTGCATAGTAAGTCTGACCAGAAAGACCCGGGTTCGATGCCAGGCAATTAAATTACAGCGAATTTTAAGAATATTTTCAATCCTTTTTTTGCTATTGAGGACCGTCTCGATATGACGCCGACATGAAATTAGTGTTGTCGATATGCTTGCAGTATTCTAGCAACATTTTACTCGTACCTATATATACACTCATTCATTCATAGGGGATCAAAATTCTAACCATGTTCCACAAATTCCGTCCCGGAAACAAACAAAGTCCCGATTTTCTCCATAAAGATACTTGGTGGGGATTTTCGAAAATTTTTTTGAGGCACTTTCAGGCAAAGTAGAGAGTTGAAATTCGAGGGATCGCTGGAGGCCCTGCGTATCCGACGAAAACCATTAAGACATTATCCAAGTTTATCCTTGGTTCGACGCTAGGTCAGGGAAAATATGCTCCCGTTTAATTTACATTGCGGTTTTTAAGATTTTTTATTATCACTTTCCGATAAGATGGAAACTTTAAACTCAGCACTTGAATAGAGATCATAAATATATTTCATAATCTAATTTTAGCAATTCGCTGATTGTCCTTGGTTCGATCCCAGAGGGAAATTTACATTCCTCAATGCATTTTTTATGGAGATAACGGAAACAAATTTTAGGTACTTCCAGACATGATATCGAGTTGAAACTTTGCATTAAATGAGATCCTAACAAGAGTCCTAACAAGTCATAACATGCATTCACAGCTGCCAATATGTTATATCCAATGCATTTCAGATAGGGGATAATGGAGTCTTATTTCAGGACCTTCCCGGTATGATATTTACTTTAAACTTTGTATTAATTAAGATTAGGTCTTAACAAGTTATTATACCTATTTGCATATTCCAATAGGTGCTGGGTTCGACACCAGGCGTTTACAAAAAATCAGAAATTGCAGCAATTTTTAAGTTTTGTTTAAGCCCTTCCCGATAACATTGAAACTCAAAACGTGGCATGTGAACAAAGATTATAAATACCTTTTATAAGCTTGCATTATCCAAGCTACTTTTACTCGTATATAATAACATATTTCGTACGTAAATAATTCATACAATTTATTGCGGAAGATGTAACTTCCGCAATGTATGTTCGTTTTCGAATGTTTATAATAGAAAATAGGGATTTAAAATAACACAAATAAAATTCAGTCTTTTCTCAGAATACTATCTCGCTGGATGTTTTTAATGAGTGAAGTATAGCTAAAAGTAGGCAGCTACTTTTTTGAACGCATTTTTCTCAAACCTCTCGACATTTCCTTCAAAATTTTCAGAATGTATTTTCCCAGAATATTTACCGGGAAATTTAAAAGTATCGAAAAAAGATCATAAAAGGAAGAAAATTATCAAGAATAAGAACTTCTTTGTTTCTGAAATGAGAGTGAGTATTTAAAGAACATGTACAAACAAATTCGCTACGAATTTCCAAATTTTTAATTTGAAATATTTTTCGTTTCTTATTTTTCTTGTAAATGTGATAAAATTTAACTATAATTAAATTTCACTGAACAGTTTTCAATTACTGTATCTCCATGTGGTATAATACTAAAATTAAATTAGTGTAACTTTCTCTTTAAACGCGTATATTTCTACTACGTGCATCAATCTCTCTTATGAACATGGGGCCGTTTGAGATAAGTTGGGCTTTAGTAATTTCAAGTAATGTGTATTCATTACGTATCATAATTTCTGAGAATATTTTTATAAAAACCATCTTGAACATACATGTAAACCAAAATGTTAACTCCAATAAGAGAATTTTCTTCATAGGGTACAACAGTATTTTCCTGGATTACCTTCAATTCCTAATAATTGAAGCATCTTTTGGTTTATAAAAAAACGTCTAATCCAGAGTTCTAAAACATTATAATCGATTTAAATATCTTCATTAGAACATAGTGTACTCCCGCAACCAGCACTCCCATTGAGAGGAGTTTTAGTATATGAGGGCTCACTCTCAACGCTAAGAAAAGCAGACTAGGGCCACAGAGATTGAATAAAATGGTATTCATCCATGAGAACTATGCGTTGTGCAAAGATTTTGTTGACAGAGTATAACCTACTGCTGAATGTTATTAATATATTTATTTTAAACTCCTCTCATTCATTCATTTGCTTATTATTCTTTTAGTTTGTTTAAACTTAATTGTTTTGATTTGTGTTCATCATTTATACATTTTTTATTTTCTAGAAATTTCAATTGAACGTCTATTCCTGGATTCCATACTTGAAAAATGTGGCGCAAATTTGATGTTAAGCTAATTCACAACAATAGTACATCCATTGATCGACATTCTACTGGCTATTTGTGCCCAATTTGTGATACCACTCTTTAAACGTTCTTAAAGTAATGTAGCGTAATTATAAGAAGCATGCTTTTGTGAAAATAAGGAAAGCAACGTAATGCCAAATTAACCCCTTTACGGCGCAGAGCGAGCTAGAATCGAAAAATGCTGGCCAAGAATAAGGAAACATTTTTTGAGTGTGAACTTTGAAACTTCGCATTGCTATACCTCAATAAGTTCTACATATAATATTCCCAGACAGCGTCTTATGTGAGCTATTTTTCCTTAAATCGGAGGGTCCGAGAGAGGACAAGAGAAAGAAATATAATTTAAAAGACATGTTGAATGAAGAGAGTATTTCACCTAAAGAAGCTAATTCAGAGATCTGATGGAAGTGATGCAATAATTCAACTGTGATCACTTAAAAAATCATAATTAAGCTTAAGGGTTGATTATTTAATACTGTATTGATTTTTTCCGATGATTCTGCTCATTTGGGTTTGGTTTGAGGCTGAAGAATTTTGCAAAAATCTAAGCCTGGCATTATTCGTGAATTTTGGTCAATTTCGACCACCTGTAGAATTTTAATAGGTAGAAATCAGCGTAAATAATTTGGTAGTAATAGGCAGGATTTATTTGAGAATTGCCAGTACTAAAGTCCGCACTCAAGATAAGGATTTTTTTGCCAGGTTTTTTCGATTCTAGCCCATTGTTCTGCGTATTCAAGATAGCTCTACATTGTCTTTATTGGTATGATATAATTGTAATGTCTATATAAATATAATTGTCTATGTCTATGTAAGAACCCTGCAAGCCGCCTTTCGGCGTGTGACAGGGGGTGCAAGCACCTTGACTCTATTTTCCTAAACGCTTGCTTTCGCGTAAACTTCACGGAAAAATAAATTTTTGAAGCGATTCGTTCTAGCATCTATTTCCCTAATCTTTCTGGCAGTATCAGAACGGCCCATATAACAGAGGGGTCGCATTATATCGGTTACATCATCTGAAAACGTAATTTCTCTGAACTTATTTAATAAATTTATCCTTTGAATTTTTCTTCTATCTTCTAATGATTCCCATCCCGCGTTCTTCAACATCTGAGTGACACTCGCTGTTTTATCATAGCAATTCTTTACAAATCGTATCGCCTTTCCTTGTGCGTTTTCTAAATCCCGAATATGACATTTCTCAGCGGGGTCCCATACACTACATGCATACTCAAGGTGAGGCCTAACAAACGCTAAGTAACATCGCTCGCGAACTTTTTCTTCGCTCCTACCGACTATTCCTATAAGGAAACCGAGTTTCTTAAGTGCTTTTCTACATGTATTTCGAATGTGGGCACTCCATGATAGATTATTCGTGAGAGTTACTCCAAGATACCGATTCTACTGTCATTAGGTTTACCCCTCGGAGACTATAAGAATAATCATTTATTATAGATTTACTTTCGAAGAAGTTAACTACCAAACACTTTTCTAAATTAAGCTCTAATTGCCAATCATCGCACCAGTTCATAATTCTATCTAAGTCGTTCGAAAGGGTTAATCTATCCTCTGAACTAACTATTTCCCTGTAAATGACTGTGTCGTCTGCGAATATCCTAACATTGCTTCCAATGTGATTGCTGAGGTCGTTGATATATACTAAAAATAACAACGGTCCAATTACACTGCCCTGAAGGACGCCCGAGGTCACCTTAACCAAGTTGGAACTAGTACCATCAAGTAATACTCGCTGCTCTCTATCGGTGAGAAAGTCTTTTATCCAGTTAATAACTTCTGTATTGATACCCGCAACTTCTAATTTGTACAGCAATTTATGATGAGGTACCTTATCGAAAGCCTTCCGAAAATTTAAAAATATTGCATCGACTTGCTTATCTTTTTTAGCAGAGTTTAGAATATCGTGTACTAATAAAGCCAGCTGAGACTCGCAAGAACGAGTCTTACGAAAACCGTGTTGATTCCTAATTATGAAATTAGACGTTTCAAGAAAACCCATTAAAGAGCTAGAAATTATATGATCCATAATTTTACCGCTCAGTGATGTTAAAGATATAGGTCTGTAATTAGCTGGATCGTCCTTAGAGCCGCTTTTAAATATTGGCGTGACATTTTTAATTTTCCAATCCTTCGGGACCTTTCCTTCGCTCATACTCTTGTCAAATATAACTTTAAGAAAAGGTGCTACGCTCTCCGCAACTTCCTTGTACAATCGAGCCAGTATGTCTTCAGGACCTGGAGCTTTATTCGGTTTAATCTGTTGCAATAGTTTAATGATGCCGTCTTCTCTGAAGGTGATTTTACATCGATTCAGGTTTATCAACATTCGGGAGAGTATTTAATGTATCGTCAGACGTGAAAACGCTTCAGAAAAATCATTCAAGATATTAAGCTTTGCCTTTAGCATCGTTTACTAAATTACCGCTAGTATCCTTTAATGAACCAACAGTTTGCTCTTTACCTTGGACCTCACGAACGTACGACCAAAACGCTTTTGGGTCCTCTTCCAAGTGTTCGCATAAAATCTTATTTTTATATTTTTATTAGTATGATATAATTGTAATAATGTATTCTCAGATATTCGAGTTATTCGCCTTTTTTTCTGCCGTATACGAACGAAAATTTACACGCCGCCGGTTACGCCGCGCCGCCGCTGACGATTAAGCAGTCAGCGTTCACGCCGTTACGCCGCCGCCGCCGGCTTCATTTTCCCCCTACGCCGCCGCTGACAAAAATCATAACGGCGCCCATGTCTACGCTAATGCTTCAGAATGCATAAAAAAGTATGTTCGCTTCAAAAATACTGTATTTACTCAAAAATAATGCATACACTTTTGGGTCTTTTTTTCTGCTAAAAAATCGGGATGTCCTTACATTCAATGGTATACTAGATTTTGGTACAAAACCACTTTAAGCTTAAAGATTACTCCCATTTACAGAAGTGAAAAGGACGTGGTTTGGTATTTTCAACACCTGCCCGGAAAGTGGGTGGGTTCCAGCCAAGTCACTATTTTTCACTTCTTGCACAGTGAGAAAGTTTGAGCAGGGGTTCCTGAGGAATAGTTATACTGGCAGTTTTGAGAGGGAGGCATAATCTGTTTCTTCGAATGATGATTAGAAATCTCCAATTTATATTTCAGAAAGAAGAATGGAAGTCAAATGCAACACTGAATATGCTTAACACAGTACAAAACTTTGTGGTTAGTGGTGGTCTTTTGGCAGGATCCTTGCTTATTGTTCACATTGTTGCCTTCCAACAAGGCCTAACTGTTGGAGACTATGTCCTCTTCACTTCTTACATCCTTCAATTGTATGTTCCTCTCAACTGGTTTGGAACTTATTATAGGTGAGTTATTATATTTATCATATTAACAGTTTTTTGTTTCATCCATGTTGATTTTTTCTATTTTATTTGTCTTTCTTTGCAAAGGGATAAAATGCCACCTATGAGATATTTATGGCCTTTTGAGGACATTAAACCTGTGCAAAAGATTCATGTTGTATAAGTGATTACTGATTGTATTAGCTTTTTATATCATTTATCCTCACTTAGAAATTTAATGCTTTATTCTGTATAATTATGCAGCTCCTCTTCTGTCTTTTCCCTTGTTAATGCTCAAGGTTGGCTTTAAATTTTCATAATACCATTTTTGCTTCATAATCACCTATAATCCAACTCAAAATGTAGCATTCAGAATTTGATAATTTCAATTATTTATAATAATTCGAGATAACTTATTATTTTTTCGATTTCAAATATCAATATTTTCAAATTGAATGATGCTATTGAGATTTGATGTTTTTAGAATTCTATAATTGTATAGCAATGTGATAAACGAATTGGAACCTCTGCATTTTGTTGCATCTACAGTTTTTATAGATTTCCAAACCAACTCAATAATTTTTGTTTTTATTTATAGGGTTATTCAGAAGAATTTCATAGACATGGAGAACATGTTTGACCTGCTTAGAGAAGAGAAAGAAGTTGTTGATGCTCCTGGTGCTGGTCATCTCATATTGCATGCTCCACATTTCCGTGGTGGTGGTGCAGACATTGAATTCTGTTCTGTCTCCTTTGGATACCTTCCCGATCAGCCAGTACTGCGTTCGGTTTCCTTCTCAGTACCTCATGGTAAAACAGTGGCTTTGGTAGGTGGCATATGAATTTCATGATCAAATTCTCTTGTTTAGGTAATTTTAGAATATCCATAATTAAATATGACTACTTCTGTCTGTCTCCTTCCTTTATCTCAGAAACTTTTATGACTTGAGCTATGTTTCTTTAAGTCCATCCTAAGAGTGCACGGGAGCTTTCAAGGTGTGGCAGTTGTTTTGATTTTATTTTATTATTTTACCTTAGAAATTTACCAGGAAATTTGTGATGCTGATCTTTTGTTTGATTTCAAAAACCCTTAACCCATTCAGCATGGCTAGCAAAATTTTCCTATTTCCCAAGAGATTTGTATCTGATGGCAGAATTTTTTTTAAACCATCTCCGAGTAAACTTGTGCCAGAGTATAAAAGTATAATAATTTTATAATATTTGCTATCAACTTGATCTGATCCAAGTATTCAAATTTTATTGAAATATTTTACTGAAAGGATCAACAGCTGAGACATCTCAACATAGTTAGCTTAAAAATGGATTCCAAAATGCTTTTTGAATTCATCCAGCTCATCCATTACTTGCTCTGAAATCATTTTCATTGATTATGTGGTTTTAAGAATATCTTGCCTTACATTTGCTCCATTTCATTTTCTTTTCCCAAATCAGTAGGTGTACATAGTATATTACACTACGTACGTAGTAACAAAACAAACTTGTACTTACTATGTATAAAAATATCTTTCAATTGAAACTGACAAAATTGTGTTAGTGGAGTGGAGGTTGCCAGCCCTGACGACTGGACGTGTCGGATTACTGCAATGCCGGATTACAGAGATTGTACTTTAAATGTTTTTAATAGAAATGTGTGGAAGATGTGTGTTACCTGTATTATAATACTCACTACCATTCCTCTTTCCATGACTATGCAGTTATTAACTATAGCATATATTTGCATGCAATTAATTCTCTATTTGCCTAAGTGTTACATTTCAAATCATGCTCTGTTACTCAAATTTTATGTGAGTCACTGTTACATTAATGGATGTTTATTGTTAATTGTGATACCTATCCTACTTCATCTGCATTTTTTTGTATTGCTAGATTAATGTTATTATTCTGTGCTGAAAAATGCTGCATTCATATTATATTCCTTTGGATTGTTTATTGTGTGAACATGTATTAAGGGGACTAAAAACTTTTGCCATTTCTTTCTTTTTAATTTTATAAAATCTAAGGAATAAGTTTGGGTTTCGATTATCATTGCATTCAACATCGGATTTGGAGGAATGTATTGACAGGAATATTGAGGAGACTCTGATAAATTGAGATTACCAGTAACAATCTCAAGTAGCCAAAAGTTTAGTAAAAGGTACATTTGCGTTGCTCTTCCACCTTAAAAAGACGCTGAATACAAATTTTCCCACACCATTAGGAAAGTAAAATGCACCACTGGTCTCAAGACTTCAATTATTGGTTATAATACAAGTTATAATGTGTAATGACAGTCATGAAACCTTTTCTTTGTGTTTTACCATTCAGGTTGGTCCATCAGGCAGTGGAAAAAGTACAGTTATCCGCCTGCTGTTTCGATTTTATGATGTTCAAGCTGGTGCTGTTCTCGTGGGAGGTCAGAATGTCAAAACAGTGACCCAGAACTCATTGAGGGCAGCTATAGGTGTTGTTCCTCAGGATACTGTTCTTTTCAACAACACCATCAAGTAAGAATGTTAAGATTAAACAGCTAACAATTGAACAGGACCGACTCAGGATTCACTATGTGGTACTAACAATAAAAAGATTAATAATAAAACGTTTACTACACCACTACTGTAGTAAAGGTTTTAATATTAATCCATTTATAGCTAACAATTGTTTGAATTTGTGATTCTTAATGATGCCTCTAACATTAATTTTATCATAATTACATTGTTAACATGTCTGCATGGCAATCATACAATTCAAGGATATGCATGTCCTCTCACAATTCCCCCTCCATCCTCTCCTGAGCTATTATTGCATTTTTCGTTTGCTTCATGCGAGGTATGTTCGAATAGTTCGAATCCATTGACTCTTCTGTGAATTGTGAAGTACGATCAGTCTTCAGATTTCTCATTGCAAGAAACATGTAACCAGCTGACATTCACTGTCAAATCTTTGAGATTTAGTGAATACACCAAAATTTCAAGGTGTATGGTATTGTAATGGTTCATTTGAATTACTGTAAATTATTTTCTTATTGGGTGCACAAAACAAAAGGGCTTGGTTGTGCTTTGAGTTTCTTTGACTGTTACAACAGTAAAGGTGATAATTATCTATGCCAAATAATAACTGGAGACAAAACTTGAAACTAAAAATGAATTTTTGGGGAAAAGATGGACAGTAAGTGCTAAAATTACTGAAAGATTCTTTAAAACTTGCGTTGAGCAATTCAAAACTGAATACAGGGTGTGCTGGGTCATGGAATTGTCTTCTTTCATGTGTCCACATGTTGTTAGCCTTGGACAAATCAGACTATGGCTGGGAACAATTGGAGCATCCAATTATGACCATCACGTTTCTTTGCTCTTTGACTTTTTGCAGTTAATCATTGGATTTCTACTTTGGTGGCAGATTTTATGAGGCAGGTTTTCAAAAACTTGTTGTTCGATATGGTATATGCCATAACAGTGGTGGCAATTAAGTGGTAAAGCAGTTTAAATTATACGTTTTAATGAAGATTAAATTCCATGTAAAACCCTATATAATTTTTTACACCAAACAAGATTACTTTTCAAACACACCTCATTCATAATTTCTGGTATTTCTTGGTAAACCTCTAACTTTGCTAGTCCTTTCAATTCAGAATCTTATACACTGCGCTCAAACAGCTTTTTCCCAGTTTTTGGACCATTCTTATTCTCATAATTGACAACATTTGTCTTTCTACTTTCACTCATACCTCCATAATGTCCTAGCATGTATAACAAATTTCTCATATTGTTCACACTATCTTTTAGTACTGTACTAGCATTACCTACCTACAGTAGTACCTTGAATTTTTTTCTAGCTTCACCCCATTCATGTTACCCCATTAACACAGTCAGGTCATGTCAGTCCTGACATGAAATTTCATGTCAAGACTGTGAAATGGTATATATGGAAAAATAAAACAAGAATTAAAGAACAGATTGAAAGAACAGATAGCCCACTTCAAACACAACTAGTTGGATAAATCCAGTGTGGCACAGCATATACAACAATGATAGAATCACATCGGAAAATTTAAAATTGAAAGTTGGTACAAAAATCTTCCATATTAGATGCCTATAAGAGCATCATTATGCCTCAGAACCCTGATTATGTAAATGTGAGAGTGATGACAGTGGGTGATTGGTATCACCGCTTCATATGATAGTTGGCGACATTGAGCGATCATGTAGTTTAGCATTTTTATCTTGCTGTGTTGGTACTAATAGAAAATCTGAAAAACCAATTAAAATCGTTGCCACATTACAACCAAACAATTGCAACCTGCAGCAGGGTTTTGAACGGATAAAACAATGGAAGTGGTACTAGATTAAGTCATTAATATGATTCATGATGGCACACTTCGGAAGCAAATTTTATGTTTAAGGTGTAATTACATATCTAGAATATCATATCAATGATTGTAGATACAGTCAATACTTTGCGGTACTTTTTCATTCCAGAAGATTAAAGTAAAACTTTCTGTAGTCCATGTGTTTCACTAATAACAACAAAGTATTTAATTAAAAAAATACTTATGTTGAAATGATAGTGGATGTAAAAGTTATGTTTTATAATTCTGCTCTTATGCATATTTTTACTGTTTTGCACTATTAACAACCATGATCCCTGTTTTGATATTATTGGTTTAATAAGTTAATTTAAATTCAATTTATGTATGCATATTATGTGTAACACAACAAATTTGGGTTCAACATTGTATTTTGAATTAAGATGATTAATCATCATCATCATTAATGACAATCATAATCACTGATGACGATATATAAATATCAGGAGGAATATTATGGTTGAGATGTAACAGTTAATTGGATTATTTTCATGTCATGTTGATATTTATCTATGTAATCTTGATGAACCTATTGATTATCGATTCATACCGCATCGCATTTTCCACTTTTTATGCAAAAGTAAAATTTTATCAATATTGAATTTTTCCTAAGCAAGGACAGTTGAATGATGTTACCCAGTAACTTATGAACTCAACACAATAGTTGTCATTCTCATTAGTATAATAAGGTAAATAATCCTGGGATTTTGAATCCCTTATATCTAAGATTGATTTCTTACTTTTCCTGGAGGCCTCATCAGATAGAGACCTATGCGCTGTAGAAATCCTAAGTCAACAATCCTTACGGTTTAGGCTGTATCATGTAATAGATATATTTTTACTTACAATAAATAAATAATTCAATTAATTGATATAGATATATTTAATGGTGCTGTTAGCATTATTGAATGAATTGCTTAACTTTAAGATAATGGAAAAAAGTTGATTTGTATGTACAGGTTCAATATCAGATATGGACGAGTGGATGCCACTGATGAGGAAATAATTGAAGCTGCCAAGCATGCCGACATTCATAACCAGATAATGACTTTCAAAGATGGCTATGACACCATGGTATTTAAAAATCTTCAATTAATATGTCAACCTGTTGTTGAAATGTTCCATAGAAAATTGATTTAATTTGTTTATTTAGGTGGGGGAGAGAGGTCTAAAGCTGAGTGGAGGTGAGAAGCAGAGAGTGGCCATTGCAAGGACTATTCTTAAAAATCCTCACTTTGTCCTTTTGGACGAAGCCACTAGTGCTTTGGATACGCAGACAGAACGAAACATTCAGGTATGAGCTACATTCCAGAATTTCCCCATGTCCATTTTGGGGGAATCTTTCTTGTTTCCTTTTTAAAGTTTATATTAGATCGGTGATTTAAAAGATCTTTTGCTCATTTCCTCCTATTTGCATTCTGGGTAGTAAGTAAATAAAAACAGAACCTTTGTTCATAGTGGACTGTATTTTGTCAAGGAGATTGATAGATGTAAATCATTCACAATCACATGATCACTTTGCATCTCGCTGGTTTTCACCATACAATGCCAAAGGGGCAACTGGAGACACCACCGACCCTTTCCCTCACCCTTAGCATCATTTTCTCATCGCCTTACTAGACCACAAATTCAACAGCAATTTGTAACACATCTCCAGTTTACAGAGTATCATTCCTAATTATTCAGACATTCTATTTTTTGTATTTCACTTATTAGAAAGTTTACTTACATTTGTTTGGATATTTGTGGATTAGAATATCAAAAAGTTATTTAAAATAAGAATTCATTTATATAGATCTTAATATCCTATTAAATTTAATGTATTTACGTATACTTTTCTTAGTTATGGCCCTTGTGTTCCGCTTGATTCATCATCTTTGAAAGTCTGCTTTCACAGGTTGTCGGTGGCATCCTTCCTACAATTTCTATTCTCTGACCTTCATTTCTGCAAAGCTTTCCTTTTCTTCTTTAAGCTTCTATCTTCCTTTTTACTCTTCCTTCTTTAGTTTCTTCAAACATCCCTCAGCCAGCATGGCCTTCTTAACTTATGCCCAATCCAGTTTCTTTTCCTAAAATTGATTAATCAATATATTTTCCTGTGCAATTCTGCTCAGAACCTTCTCACTCTTGGCCTTACCTTTTATGTTTATTTTATATTTACAATTCTTCTCCTTACCAACATTTAAAAGCTCCTTCCCTCTTGTCATTCTTAACGTGTGTTTCAAAACTACTGAGAAACCCAATATATACCATGCAATTTATCTTTCTTTTCATCAGGTTAATATCAATTATAATTTTTTAAATTTTTTTCTTTTACCGGAAAGCTTCCTTTGCCATCTCTAGTCTCACTTGCACCTCTTTCTTGCTTCACCAGTCCTGTGTCAACTCTGCGTATAGATATTTGTATCTCTACACCTGTTCTATTCTCACTTCTAAATACTTCCAACGATTCATATTGGCCCGTTCTCTGCATTAATCTGGTTTATTTCATAGTCCTGGTTTATTGTAGGCTATTTTCTATTCTCTCCAGTTGGCTCTTTGAGCACCTCAGCAGACCTTACTATCGATATCTTGTCATCTGCGAATATAATGCATTCCATTCTCCAGCCTCCAGTGCATCCCCTATTTCTCCTTACTAACTCTCTGAGGCTTTTTCTCCCACATATAAAGCAGAAAGAGTCGTGAAAAACAACAACCCTGCCTCAGTACCTTTCCTATGCTGAGTCATTCAGTTTTATTTTTCGCTATCCTTATACATGGTGTCCGGATGAAAGGTATTCAAAATAAAATATTTATGTCTTGGAAAGTATTTATAATAAAAATTTCTGGTTTTCAGCATTACAGTGAAAAACTCTGAAATTTTTGTTTTTCAAATAGTTTATTTCAATGTGGGCACTCCTGGTTGCACGACAAATATCCAAGCGATATTCGACCTCATCCCACATAGCTTGAAGCATTTCGGGTGTTACCTTAGCCACAGCATCCATTGTGCGGGTTTTCAGGTGCTCAATGTTGTTAATCTTCATCTGGAACACAAAGTTTTTAACATAAACCCACAGGAAAAAATCTAATTGGATTAAGTCTGGCGACCTAGGAGGCCAAGCAATTTGCCCGCCGATCCACCTCCCAGGCATCGTGTAGTTCTCAGGTTGTTGTCCCAGAACCAGATGCTTTTGCATGTTTTAGGTTCACATCCATATTGAATTCTATAACGATGCAGAACAGCTGTCACAGACTTTAATTCGGCAAGCCACAACATGCATGCAATCTTCTCCTGTGGTGTCACGATTGCTACTTCGTATCCCAACAATGGACAGATATTAGTGCATTTCCATTGCTGGGAAGAATTATATATGTAAAAAACTTGGAGAGATTTCCTTTCAAGTGGTGCATACTGGACGTGACACCTTTTTGACTCGCATATAAATTACTAATCAGTCTTTTGTCTCTCCACTCTGTCCCTTTCCCTTTCAATTGCCATCAAGGTTTTTGACTAAACACAGTCAAATGCTTTTTCCAGATTAATAAGTTATACTCTTGCTTCTTCCTTTCTCTAAATACCTTTCTCCTGTGGCTCTCACCACTTCCAATGCATCTCTTATAATCTCCAAACCAAAACTGTTTTTCTGCTACAATTTCTTCCATATTCCTAAATAGTTTTCTTTTCAATATTCAGTGCTATATCTATACTGCATGTAAAGTGAGGCTAATTGTCCTAAGCTCTTTCAATTTATTTGTCCCTTTTTCTTTTACAGTGGAATATCATCTGTCAGTAATAAATCCTAGGGCCATTCTCTACTTCTATATATTTCATCGCATCACTGTTTTTTCATTCTTTAACAATGTAGGCAGCAAAAGAGACATAATCATTATTTGCTTATAGAGACTTATATTTGCAATGTCCTCATTGTAAATAATGATTACAAAAGTAACTGCTTAAATTTTAAATATTATGTGTTATTTTAATATCACAGTCATGGATTTGATAAATGCATCATAATCAGTGTACTAGATTATTTGTGGTGTAAATTTATTTTTACATACATTCTTTGTATCATCTGTATTTGTACTTAGATAGTTAATGCTAGAAGTTAGCATAAGCAGGAATAGGTAAGGTGGTAAAACTGTGAAAGACATGGCACAACACATTTTATACGTATTGATTTGTCAAAGAAAATATGTTTAAACATTGTTGACTTCCTACCCATAAATAATAATAATCTTGTGTATGAGTTGCTCTTGTGGGAATAGAAATTGAAATGTCGATGTCAATGCAACGGGTCAAAAAAAAGGAACAGTGATATAAGCAAGTTGATGATGGATTTTCAGCTTCAAGAAATGTTTTCTAAAATTATGGTCTATAATATTAAGATTGACAAGTCTTTTCTTCTGTCCACCCCAATAGCTTCTATCTAATTGCCTCTTTTTGAATTTGTTTGTAGTAATCCCCGTAATTAGGAAATAAAATACATCTAAAAGCTAATTAAAATAAGTACTGTTTCAATGAATGTTAATGGTTTCAGAGTTTCCTTCTTTTCTCTCTGAGACGCATACTGTTAGGGCTTCCTCAATAAATTATTTTCAAAATTACAAAGCTCATAAACTGCAAGATATTTGGGAATCAAAGAAAGGGAAGGTTTTGAAAGAGTTGGATTGGAAATGTTCAGATTGAAGTTTATAATTATTTTCTCAATGACAGGATTTCCTGCCTTGAATTCCTTTTTACTCATTTTCAGTAAGTTTTTACATCTTCTGGTCCTGGATTCTGATAAAATAATTGAGAAAATCAGATAATTGTTTGAAGATCTTTCCTTCCTTTACCCTTTTTTATCTAAATTGAAGTCATTAGTTGAAACAAAGCTTAAGATAGATTTCCAAGATTTCAATGGAATCCAATGTTATCCCTTTTCTAATCCTAAGGTTCAACATCCTCCGAAATAACTCGGGTAGCCATTTTCCTGTGATTTGTAAAGGTTGAATTAGTGATTTGGTGATAACATAACAATATGCTCTCTGACTCAAGCAAATTATGCTAAAAAAAAAACTGCCACTTCTTTTGTGATGCTTTTATTACACTGCTCAGTTAGTTTGAACATTCAAAGGCCTCTTTCAGACGAAGCGGGAGAAAAGCACTCTCTCTCGTATGAGCGGGCAGACTCACTCTTGCTGACCCTTTCACACGTAGTGGGTAAATTTGATCCGCGCATAACTCCCCTCGCTTATCAGCTTGTCTTTATCACCACTCAGTCGACCCTTGGGTTTTGAATTATGTGCCCCTGGCCTTAGTGAATTCATTACAAGCTAAGTACTCATCTCACAGAAATTAATCGAACACCAAATAAAAGGAAATTTTACATCCTTTAAGTGGAAATTTTTTCACCGCTGCAGATGGAGAGTTAAATTCAGAAGAAATATTTTAGCAGAAGTGTCCAAAAACGGCACTTTTTGCTAGTTGTGGCTTTTTGGCAACGTGTAAAATTCAATTGAGTAGAAACAGAGTAACTAACGGCAATGCAATTTCATCCTGAGTTGCAAGTAAGCTGTCTCAGTGCGATGAGTGTTTTAAATATCTGAATATGTATTATATTGTTGGTAATTAAAGTAAGAGTTACAAAGCTATCCAGCCCTAGAGCTTTCGTGGAGTGCACGTTCGGTATCTTGTCGAACAAGTGGAGTATTTTTCTTTGTCCAGTCAATGTTTCAGTACCTTTGACAACAAAAATAGTTCAATCATACTGTGTTCTTCACAATTTCGTTAGGGAAAGAGATGTGTATAATTTTGAGGATACTCTCTCAGTGATCGGTTTAAATGATATGACACCTTCTGAAACACATTGGGGCAACATGCAAACATAAGATTGCTCATTTTATTGTGAGTGAAGTTGGCTCATTACCTTGGCAACTTAACAAAATATAGCAAGCAAAGTCAATTTGTTTTATGAGAAAAATAAACAATTTTTAACTTTAAATCAGCCCACATGGTTGCAGTAGTCATTAATTACTTACTGGTATTGCTTATTTTCAGTGGTGTGTAACTGATGAAGCAAAAATAAAATTTATTTGTCACTTATTACCAAAAAATGTTTTTTCTTTTCGGACATGTTTCCGAAATCAGTAAAAAGGCCACAGTAAATCTGACGCCTCCGTACTGTATTCCGTTGATTTATAATCCTCTAGAGCAGGCATGGCAAAACTATGACACACGCAAAACTGTTACGACATCATCCTTTTTTACATTATTCACTTAAAAAATGAAGCTCTGCAGTAAATTAATGTGGATTCTGTTTATTTTTAGTGATAACTAACGACCATTTATTTTAAAAACGATCTTAATCGCATCGTTGACATTGAAAAAATTATATTATCTCCCTGTATGGTTCGGCACCGCATTGCCACTCATGCCCTTTATATTCATCAAATATGGCACTTTGGCTGTAAAAGGTTTACCAACCCTGCTCTTGAATATGATCCCATACGACAGGTCCCTTTGATAATAAATTAATTAAACTATCTATCTCTAATTCGGTGTCCATATCTTCTGCAGAGAAGTAAAAAAGGAAACCGTAGCTATCCTAGAAGAAACTGATCCCAGTCGACCCACGGCCGGTGTGAGAAGACTTAGTAACTTTGTAAGAACTAACTGCCAATCACAGCTGAGCGGAGCTACGAACCTCCGCTCAAACATTTCACCCGCTAGCGGGTGATTCTCTGATCCCGCTTCGTGTAAAAGTTCCCATTTAAACCTTAAGTTAGTGGCCCGCTAATATGAGTGGGAGTGTTTTTCGCCTTCTGTCTGGAAGAGGTCAAACAGTTGACTAGTTTTGTCTCAGTTCTAGTCCAGTCAGACTTCTCCACCTCTGTTTAACCTTTGGGTGTATTCAGGCATAAACCTGAACATGCTAAGTTTTAATTAATATATCTAATATTTATGTCTTACCTCACTATTAAGATAATTATCAATTCATTATTTTTGCTTCACAGGCTGCCCTATATCACATATGTACTAATCGTACCACCCTTATAGTGGCCCATAGACTGTCTACTATAATTCATGCTGACCAAATTCTTGTGTTAGTCAATGGAGAGATTGTGGAAAGAGGAAGGTAAGTCAGTGTCTGTTACAAAATATGAAAAATAGAAGTTGCTTCAGTTTATTCTTCAAAACTTCTCATTGTTTGTCTTTGTGTTGTTTGAATGTGTATTTACTATCATCTCAGGAAATTTATCATCATCGGCTAAATATTCTGAGCTATACATAAGAAAAATAATCTCACATATCCTACTTTTGGAAAGGTGAACAAACCTAGAAAACTCAGGGAATTTCTTAATCACTGGATTGATTCCCACTATTAAATTTATGGGTTTTGAAAGTGCTGCTAGGAGATTTTCTGGAATTATCTACATAAAAGTAGACTTTCAAAATCTTTTTACTTGAATTCCCCAGGTTTTCGTCTTGTTCAATTTTAATATATTATTTAGAGAAATAAAGTAGTCAATCTGCTTTTGTGGTGGATGAAGTTTTGCTGAGAATATCTTCTTATATTTTCAGGCATGAAGATCTGTTGAATAAAGGAGGTAGATATGCCAAGATGTGGGAGGAACAATTATCAAACAAGGATGCTGAAAGGAGAGAATTGGATAAGACACCTGAAGAAACGTCAGAAAAACCAGGGGTGTCCAAGGTTGAATGAGTATTGCTCTCCTCAGAACTATTAGTCCTTCCCATAAACCACTCTTGATCATAAGAAACATTCATGTAATGAAATTATAGACCTTGTTAGTGAGGTCTTACAATAGAAGACAAGAAGAATATAAATGTACAAGTCATTGGTGCCCTCTTGATCTGTACTTCTGCAGTTTGGAAACTATCATAGTGTAAAGGAGTTAAACCCCCAACTTCATTATTTCTCTTGCATACTGATAATCATTAGTTGTTGTGTTTCAGTCCTTGATCATAAACTTTCTGTGAATTTTTATCAGACTTTCTTACCATTTCAACTGAAGAAGTGCAGAATATTGTTGTTGTATCCATGTTTTAATTGTTTTAGTTTTATAGTTGTTACAAAAGTGGGGTCTGAGATTTTAGATATCATTTTCAATGATATTGGAAAACTAAAATACTATAAACTTCTGTGATTATAGTTGATGCTGTGTCTAAAAATGCAGTTGGTTTGATGTAAACCAATTGCATTTATAAATATTGGTTCTGTAATTTATATTGGTGAAAAAGATAATGAATGCAAAAAGTTCCTCAGGAAAATTATATGCTTACATTGACGAATTTAAGACTGCATTTTTCATAATTTTTTCATTGTGAAATCTAAGAGGATGATAGAATTGATATTAAATATGGTGCATTTACTATATATCGGTCCTTAATTACTAGATGCATAAAAATAAGTATAATAATTTAACTCATGTAACATGATATGTTGTAGAAAATTGCAACTTTAGAGTTCCATTGACAATGTTTTATGAATAGCTGCTGTGTCGGTGTAAATTTATACATTTCCTCCCAGAAGAAGGCCTGAAAGAATTTACATCAGGAAATGATGATATCTAAGTCATAAATATTTGTTCAGCTGTTTTATGGAATCTGTTCTTGATTACACAGTTCTTTTAAAATTAATTTTAAAGTGATAACTTAAACTGTATTTGAATATTATTGTTTGCTGGTAGTTAAATATTGGATTTGATTGTTATAAAAAATTTTGTTTCTAAATAACATAAAAACCAGAGTCCAATGGTAATTTAAACAATGTGGAAACAGGTGAACTATGAAATAATACTATGTACATAATGAAGATGTATTTATTGTTGGGAGAGGTTATAGTTATATTTTTAATCTTTGAAATGAGCAAAGCAGAAAGACTCGAATGAAAGATTAATGTTTTTATTCCTGGGACCACATTCAAATGTCAGCATTAGCTTTGTTTTCAGTCTCTTCTTTATGCAACCTAAGTTTCTGTAGATACTTGATCCCCTTTTGGGAGAAATTGTAGCTTTATTATCTTTTAAGATTGATTTGTATGTCATTATTTTTGCATACTTAGAAATGAATTCTTGGATGGATTTGATTTTTATGATGTTAAATACGTTCAGGAATAAATTTTTACCAAAGTGTCATTACTTTTTCCATCATCCCTTTTCCATAATGGTGTTCTTTCATTTTCCCAATATTATCATACAGAAGGTAAAGCATTTCAACCACGTCACTCAAAGATAAATTAGAGTCAACTGCATTGATGCATTTGTGGCCATTTAATGAAAGCTGAAATTTCAAAAATAACTTTAAATTCTATACAATGAAAAACAACAATAGCAATACTCACAAACTTTAAAATTAATCTAGAAAACATTGCCCTGCAAATAATCAGGCTAATTGAGCAATTTTAATTTACATCTATACATTCTTTAAGCCAGTCAAGTCATAATGTTTCCTCTGAAGGATTTTTACAGTACAACATAAACTATCTGATTCTTTAAGGGATGCAATTGGTAATAAAAAGTCATTTAATATCTTAAGCATCCTAAAAACCGGTACAAATCCTTATGAAGGTAATTTTGGAACAATTTAGATATATTTCTTAGAACAGACCATATTGTAAGGTTATCTGCAATTTTTGACATTCTTAACATTTATGCCTGCAGCAATGAAGCTAAAATGATTTCTGGATCAAGACAAAAGAGAGAAAAAACTGCAATCCTCATCAGTGAACAAGTAAGTATTTTTACAGATGGGGCAAATCCTTTCCTATCTTTAATACATCTAAGTATAATGCTTTGCTGTTTCTCCATTGTTGATCCAGGTCCCTTAATTTAAGGATAGCTCCCTATGAACCCATTCAGCTCTTACTCTCCTATATGTGAGGAAATACTAACGTGCCTATTTTAAGTTCATTTTGTTTTTTTTTGCAATTTCTATATTTCACAGAGAAAGAAAGTCTAACTTTGTAGGGCTCACAAAATAATTTTTAATAAAAATGACTTAGGTTTTGTTATTCCTCAGGTGATAGATGAGGTTATTGAAGATATGATATGATATCAGATTGAATTCTTATGATGTTGCTTTGCAAGGAAACCTTGGTCATTTTTATTAAAAATTATTTTGTGAGCCCTACAAAGTGAGTTATTCTTTATCTGTGATTATGAAGGAGTACCGCCAAGTTCCACCTAAATCTGTTGTATTTATGTTTTAGTTGTAATTCATATCTTGAAAGATTGTTGGTTGAATGCTCTACTCCTTTTAAAAAACAAAATTATTGGATTACTGATGAAATCAAATGTTTTTCTGCCTATCTTAAGTACTTTGCTTCTTATGTTAAATTCTCTAAATCTAGTGCAATATCTACATTGTACCATGAATATAAGAGATATTATAGAAGTATGCTGAAATCTGCTAAATTAGATTATAATAATCATAGGTTTGTGTTATCTCATAATAAATCTAAAGAAGCCTGGAGTGTAATTAAGAATGCTAGTAATTTCAAATCCCCTAATACTATTCATTTCACTGATTCAACTTCTGGTGAAACCATCACTCTTCCTAATATTTTGTTTCTAAGTTCCATGACCATTTTTTATCTTTCCCTGTTTCTTCTAACATTACTACCTCTTTTGTGTATACACCTGCTACTGTCATACAGAACTCTCTTTTTCTTAACCCCAGCTCTGAACCAGAACTTAATAAGGGGAGGAGACATGACATTAATAACTACAGGCCAATTGCTTTACAAAGTCAGTTCTCAAAAATCTTTTAGAAGATTTTCTACTCTCGCGTAGTTTCTTTTCTGGAGTCTAATAATATTCTCTCTAATTTTCAACATGGTTTTAGGAAAAACAGATGTACTACTTCAGCAATGTATAATGCTGTTGATTTTATTCTATCATCTCTTGATAAATCTAAAAAAACTATGGCACTTTTCTTTGACTTTACTAAAGCTTTCGATTATGTTAATCATGAATTACTTTTAAATAAGATTGTTTTATTTAGGAATAAGAGGTTCTTCCTTTGAGTGGATCAAATCCTATCTATTAAACAGGACGCAAAGCCTTACTCTTACTTCACATGGTTATAAATTCACTTCCCGAACTATTACTTCTGATTTAGGAGTACCTCAGGGGTCATTTCTTGGCCCCATACTTTTTTTTGTACATTAATGACCTTACTGATAAATTTATTAGTTTCTCTAACATTAAACCAATTTTCTACGCTGACGAATCTAATGTTATTTTGGCTTCAGATTCCCAGGAGGACTTAACTATCAGCAGCTATCATATCATTGATATTATGAGAATTTGGTGCAATAGTAATAAAATTACTGTAAATCTTGAAAAAACTCAAGTATTAAATTTCTCTCTCCAGAAGTCTTCCGTTGACAATATTATCCTTAGTGTGAATCAAACATCAATATATAGTGCCCTTTAGGCTAAATTTTTTGGTCTCATAGTGGATTACAACTCATCTTGGGAAGCACATTTATCCAAGTAGACATCTAAACTTAATTCAGCCTGTTATTTACTGAGATTCCTTCGAAGTTCTGTTTCTACTGAAGTCTTACTCCAACTCTACTATGGCATTATTCAGTCTAAGTTATTATATGGTTTAATTTTCTAGGGAAACTCCACTAGCAGTTATAAGGCCTTCATAGCCCAAAAGATAAGTCTCAGAATTATTGCTGGTGTTCACCCTGGCAATAATTAGTGTTCACTCTAGCAATAGCTAGTGTTCACCCTAGCTCTCGCTCTCGCCCTCTCTCTTTAAAAAATATAATATTTTACCTTCACCCTGCATCAAGGGCGTCGTCAGCCACTGGGCTAGGGGGGAGCAAGCTGCCTGTTAAAATGAAAAATGCCTAACTTACAGGGGCTAGTTTATTCATGCCCGCTTCTTACTGCAAATATGTCAAATCTTTAAAAAACTTAATGTGTTGAAAACTAGAGGAGTTGAACGCTTCTATGGCAAACTCATTAACACTAGGAGGACGGCAGTTTCGGCCTACCAAGAAGGACGGGAGGTGGTCATTTGACCACCTACTTTTAAAATTCGTAATTAAAAACTTTTATGATTTTCAGGGACCTGAATATTGCATAACTTCTAAGTTTGACCATTACACAAATGCTGATAAGGTGTTTTACCTCGTATTTTGTTTAAATTTTAATTAATTAAACAAAATGTTGACCGATGTCCTAATTCTGCAGAATTTCATATTATAGAATACTTTATCCATTCATACTGGACCAATGAAACTCATATTTTCGGAATAAGTGGAAAAAAGTCCGAATTGTTGATAAAAGTCATTCAGGTCACGCCAAGATTGTTATGCCATCTGACGGAAACAATATAAAACCACTCGTTCGTGCCTCGGAAAAAACCTCCATCAAATACGATGGCGGAAGAATTTTTCAAATTTTGTCGTGAAAATTTCCAATCTGTGGTTTTCGTCAATGCCAAATCGTTCTATAACATTTAAAAATTCATAAAAAAATATTTAGCAGGGTTGCTAACATATTAGTTTAATCATTATAAAATGTTCTTCCAATGTTTTTCTCAGGTAAATCTCAAACTGATATCTCAAGTTTACATTCAATCACCTTTCTTGAACAATTAGAATTAATGTCAAGGGTACTAACTTTATAAATCAGGGGCCCGCACATTCTTTTTGCAACCTGCAGTACAAAATGCCAAATTTTCTACCTGTGTTTATTCATAATCTTTCATCGTATGACGGTCATTTCTTGGTTCGGGAGTTAGACTATGATGATAAAAAAATTAATGTGATTCCGAACACGGAAGAAAAGTATATTTCATTCGCAAAGTCAATCGAAAATAATTTCACCATTAGATTTCTCGACACATGTCGATTCATGCCAGCGTCATTAGCTTCACTGGTAACAAATTTAAAAGCATTAAAATATTCTAGCGAGGTATTCGGTGAGAAAACGAACGTAAGTCACACGTAAGGGGTCAACCCATATGATTACACAAACTCAATCGAGAAACTTGAGGAAACATCACTTCCGGAGACGGGAAATTTCTACAAAAGATTCCCACACATTTTTTGCATGTTTGTAGTCTTTCTCAGACACATGCTAGTCCGCTAATCTGTTGTAAATCAAATATGTGTTCGCATATTTTAATATCGTAACAAAGAGCAGCTCAATAAATATATTTGAATAATTTTCTTTTTGAATTTAGTAACCCTGCTTCGTGAAGTTGTTAGGCTGGATGTAGGTTAAGAATGGTTTATTAATAACAAAAAGTTATAATATCATTTGTAGGAGCCAAGTTTAACACGATTCAAAAACATAATTTTAAATTATACTTTTACAGGTTGGTGACAGTAATAAGGATTAATTATACAATTATGCAAATATTACTAATCGTATGTCATAGTCGAAAATTGCTAAACTGGAAGTTTCGTAAAAAAATCGTAAAATTATTTATGCGCTATATTTTGACTTTTTTTCGAAAGGAATGAAATTAATTTTCATGATTTTCCTACGGCATTTGAAACATAGAGTGACTTCGTTATTAAAAATCAATATAATATATATCAATATAAACCCTTTTTACATACTCAAAAAGTTTGAAACTGTTAGGTTACTTATAAATAGGAAAAATATCAAAGTTAATGCAATATTGGAACATGAATGTTTAAACATTTCTGTAATTAATATAAATAGAAAAAGATATTTGGTTAAAAAAGTTAACATTTATTTTTTTATCCCGCCTTCCTAGGTAAAGTAGACTTTTACTAAATATAGTATAAGTATGATACTGAATTATATCTCAACTTATGGTAATGTTACAGTTTACTTAAGGATATTTTTATTTTTCAGTTAAAAAAGTTCACATTTTTCTGGAGATGCAGCATTAAGGTCAATGCTTAATAACGAAAGTACCAATTTTCCTCGAGAGATGGCATTAGCGGTGAAGTTTATAAACAAAAGTTGAAATTTCCCTCAAGAGATGGCATTAGAGTCGAAGTTTACAAAGAAAAGTTCCAATTTTCCTCAAGAGATGGCATGAGTGTCGAAGTTTATAAACAAAAGTTCTAATTTATCTCAAATATATTTTCGGATCTTCCCGGGAATTTCAAATTATTTGATTCATTTACCGAGAAGGTGGAAATTCTAAGGCCAGGTATCTAAGCAGACGTAATACACAATAATTCTTTTAAGATTTTTATTATACATATATTATTTGCATGTATACTGATGCACTTGGTTAAATATTTTGTGTACATTATTTGATGTACAGAGATTCTAATGTTAATTTTAAATAAAGAAATAAATTAAGAGAAGCAAGGCAGTAAATTTTTGACACCTCATGCTGGCTCTATGTTGCTAAGAAAAATTAAAAGAAGGTTATATGGAAGAGTGAATTTCGGATTTTTGAAATACAAAATTTATTAGGCAAGGAGCAGAAACTAGATTGATTGATTGATGCAATTAGAGTAAAATTGGAGAAAAAATAGGAAAGTGTAAGAAGCATTTATAGAATACATTTTTTAATGTCCGCCTAGAATATATAAGTAAAGGAAAGAAAGAAAAGTAAATTAAAGAACTTGATTTGGGACAAACAGTAAGGGTGAGGTTAGGAGTATGACAAAAGATATGGATTCGGGAGTAAGACAAGAATGCTCTACATCTCAATTTCATTGAACATCTATTTTGCTCAAGTAGAATACTGTGATACCATGTTGAGATATGTTTCGATGGAAAAAGAAGAAAATATAATAGATTTACAGACAAATAAACACGGAATAGAAGTGAACAAAAAGAAAACGAAGTGAATGTTTATTGAAAGAAAATAAAAGTAAACGAAAAAATGCATTAAGCATCAAGTTTAATGTTTCAAAAATCTAGGGAGTACAATAACTAAGGATATGGATAGTTCAACCGAGATAAGATGAAAGCTAATGATGGAAAAAGAAAGATTTAATAGGAAAAGGAAACAACTAAGAAGATACTTATTGAGCAAGGAATTAAGTAAGAGACAAGCTGATAATCATGGAGGGTGCCACATTGTAGGTCAGAGAATAAGATTATCAAAAAAGAAGATGAAAAAAGATTAAAAGCCACGGAGATATGGACATGGGGGTAGATTGAAAGTAAGAGCTATAAATGTGAGGAGAGTTAGCGGGAAAAGGGCTCAGATGACAACAATTAGAGGAAGAATATGATTAATATATCATATGACGAAGAAATGGCGTTAAATGATATTAAACCATTGGTGATTATCATTTTTTACAATGTTTACTCGATTAACCGTTCAAACCAGAGAGAGCTTAGTGCAATTCGTACCTCACTTCTCAAGATAAATGCAAATTGTACCTCACTTGTTAACATGGCAGCCCCTTTTAGGTGCAGTGTTCAAAAATGTCAAACATGTAATTTATTTAGAATAAGGAAAAGTCGCATTCTCTCTAGGACTTTTGCCACCGAAGTAGATTCTAAGAGTCTCAATGAAAGGGCAAAAAAGTACTCTGACACAGTTTTTCTTCCGTCGACTAGTTTCCCACAGAGATTAAAAGCAAGAAAACTATTGGAAAGGGACTCCTATGTTTACAAGGTTCTTTGTTGGACTCTTTCTATTGTGATTCCTATTTAAGTACGGTCCCTTTGAAACAATATGTGATATATATTCCAGAAAAGTAGTTTCGGAGAGTTGTATTCATGGCAGCGATCAAACATAAAAGGTCAAGAATTTGTACTTCACGATGGCCCTCCGTATGCTAATGGCAAAATGCATATGGGTCATGCTATTAATAAGGTATCATTCTTATTTATTTTAGCTCTCGGTTTGCACTGATATCAAGTTTTTAAAGTATAATTTTAATATTTTTTATTTTTGTAACGTATCGTTTTGGTAGGTTCTCAAGGATGTAACAACTCGCAGCCGCGTTATAAGAGGAAACCGTGTTCATTATGTTCCTGGTTGGGATTGTCATGGTTTACCAATCGAGTTAAAGGTTGTGTCCGAGTTGTCTAATTTGTCTCCAGTCGAAATCCGTGCAAAAGGTAATGCATGTATTTTGTTGGAAGAGATTTTATTTCTTTGATTACTGAATAGTCAATATTAGATCATTCTAGTTCAGGATTCTTAATGATTTCATCCCCTGCTTTGACGGATTATTGATTACCGAATGGCATTACCCTAAACTGCCTCTGATTTCCATGGGATATATAACTTCCAATCCAGGTTATGCTCGCATCTATTTATCGATATGTTGTTTCAATCTTCTTGATTAGTTTCATTTAATAAATTTCAACCAAAGAATGTAGGAATGATTTTTTTGTCTATTCTTTAATATTGTTTGTAAATTGATATAATAAAGGTACCTGGGTTTATTACAAGATTTATATTTGACAGGTTTTCCTATTTTAAATCTGGAGAATATTTGATTTTCCTACTCATATATCTTGTTGATAATTTATCGTTCTAATATATTAGATTTTCTTGTGATTATTGTGGCCTTAATTTTTAACCCTGTGTCCTGTCTGTGTAATTAACAACCTTAATATTTACATTGTTCTCTCTCCCCTTTTATATGAAGTAAAATATCTTCACTTAATCTCTAATTACCTGATAACTTCTTCTATGTTTATTATCTTTTATTATATTTTTCTATTATTTATTTCTTGTTTTATGTTTGCTTTATTCTAAGGTGGCACATTCTTCTAGATTTTAATTTAGCAATCTTGGCCTGGAAAGAACTTGCAAGTAAACTTAACATGTTATTCAATGACTTCATTTATTCTTCTATGCCTGAGTATACATTTTCTAATCCAACTACTTTTATTGGATATAACTCAACTATCTGGAACTTGAACTCCTTTGTATAATTAAGTTCTTTATTCCTTAGTTTCCATCTTTTGTGTAGTTCATTTCCATTAGGAGCTAAAACAGCTTTTACTAGACCTTTCATTTCCATTCTTCTTTTATTTGCTTTTTGATGAGCCCCCATGTTACTCTTCCCTCATTTATTTCTAGAATATTGAAAAAGTTTTAGTAATTTTATAGAGATAACTATACCGCCTGGCCTGGTGCCCATTCGTAGTTTTTGAAAATAAATATACCCCTAGAAATCATTGTTTGAGTATTTAAACGCACGTTTGTTTTGCTTAGGATATTTTTGTTGTAATATAATGTGGCTGAATGAGTTGTAGCTGAACATAATATTGCGGTGGAATTTATTACTGTGGACCAATAAATCTGTCTTCAAACTCCTATTGGAAATTGATGAAGGGAAAAATAAAAAATCTTGATCCCAGAGTTTGATTTTATTCATAATACGTTATTAATTTAATTTTAACTTTGTAAATTCGATGTGCGAAGGCGTTACCTCGTGGAAGGCCATAATAAATGAAAAAGAACACTAGTACACTTCCACAGATTTATTTCATTGGCAACATGTTTCGCTAGCGAGCTAGCATCATCTGGCACATTTCTTATTTTGGGATTTCATTATATACAATAACTGATGGTGGGAATTTAGGAAGAAGGTTGGGGTTTAAAGAGTTTACTAGGAAGGGAAAGAAGGGGGGAAGGGTAGGGAAACAGGTGCTCATTTGTCAAAATATGTTCATGGGAGGTGCATATAATTTCTACCTCCTCCAAAAGGTCCAAGCGGCGGCCTTGCTTTTCTCTATGGAGACAATTGGGTTGAAAATCACTTTGGTGTCCTTCATCCAGGAGGTGCAGCGCGAAGTTGGACATAGGAGCCCCCCTCCGGAGACGGTAGTCCCTATTGTGTTCCGCGGCCCTCACCCGCAGATTTCTGGCGGTTTTCCCGACATACCTGGCCTCACAGGTATCACATTTAAGTTCATAGACCCCACTACAATTCAATACGTCCCTCTTGTCTTTAGAATTACCCAGTAGTTTACCAATGTTCTTCGGTGTATAATACCCGGCTTTGAAGTTTTCCGGTAAGGCTTTTCCCAGCTTGTACGATATCTTTCCCAAGAACGGCAATCTCCTCCATTTCACTTTCGGGATTTCCATCGGTGAGAGGCCTGGGGATATTTTCAGTTCCGCCTGTTTCTTTAATTTTCTTCTTAAAATGTTATTGATTAGTTTTTCGGTATAACCATTCTGAACTGCTATGTATTTTATTACCTTAAGCTCAAGTTCATAATTTTCTTGAGAAAGAGGAATTTCTAATAATCTATTGATCATTGCATGGAACGCGGCGTGTTTGTGCGAGTGGTGATGGGTGGAGTTATTGGGGATTACTTGACCAGTATATGTGGACTTTCGGAAGATTTTAAATAAAGGTTTCCCGTTTTCCAGTGAGATAGTGAGGTCTAAAAAGTTGAGCGAACCGTCTTTCTCTTTTTCCATGTCAAACTTTAAATTTTTATGCAAAGAATTTAGGAACTCTAAAAATGCATTTAATTGGTCTATACTGCCTCCCCATACACAAAAAACATCGTCTACATAACGTCGCCAAAATAATATGAGTTTAATTAATTCGTTACCATTGTTAAACAAAATGGATTCAAAATTATCCATGAATATTTCCGCGAGAATTGGGGAAAGAGGAGATCCCATAGCTAATCCTTCGTTCTGGCGGTATAGGTTGTTATTAAAAAGAAAATAATTTTGTTCCAGGCAGATAGATGTTAAATTCGTGATTTCTTTTTTGAAGCGAGGTTCAATGGGGGATTCATCTAATAATGGGTGTTTAAAGCTCCATCGATAGGGATGGATGTGAAAAGGCTTTTTACATCAAAACTAACTAATAGTGAATTTTCGGGAAACTGTTCGTCGGCTAGACAACGGGTTAACTCAATGGAATTCTTAATCCCATATCTTGGAGTGAAATTTGTTGTGTTTCGAATCACACTGTTTGTTTTAAAGGCAAGTTTATGCGTTGGAGAAGAAACACTGGAGACCACTGGTCGTATCGGATTATTATCTTTGTGTAATTTGAGAAGACCAAATAATCTAGGTGGAAGAGGGTTTACTTCGATGACTTTAAACTTTTCTATGCTTGAAAGGAAACTTGTTTCTTTCACTGCTTTCCTGACACACTTTTGATGTAAGTTAGTGGGGTCTTTCTTGAGGATTTCAATATTGTTGGCATCAATGAACTCGTGGCACTTGTTCACGTATTGTTGTCTGTCACATATTACAGTACATTCTCCCTTATCTGCTTTCGTTATGTGATTTTCAACCCAATTGTCTCCATAGAGAAAAGCAAGGCCGCCGCTTGGACCTTTTGGAGGAGGTAGAAATTATATGCACCTCCCATGAACATATTTTGACAAATGAGCACCTGTTTCCCTACCCTTCCCCCCTTCTTTCCCTTCCTAGTAAACTCTTTAAACCCCAACCTTCTTCCTAAATTCCCACCATCAGTTATTGTATATAATGAAATCCCAAAATAAGAAATGTGCCAGATGATGCTAGCTCGCTAGCGAAACATGTCGCCAATGAAATAAATCTGTGGAAGTGTACTAGTGTTCTTTTTCATTTAACTTTGTAATGTTGACTTAAAATTATATTTTTTGTTTTATTGAAAGTATTGAACAATATATTGAATTGAACAATTATATTTAAAAATATGAGCAAAATTGAATGTCAGAGTATCTTAAAGGCCAATTACATCTCTTCCACAGGCTTCCTTGAGGTTGTTGACAAAATATTGCTCACGCTTGTTCTCCAAGTTCTATGCCCATTTCCTTCGTTTTTAGATCAATCCTAATGACAGAATCATGGTACAGTGGGACCTTGGTTGATGGCTATCATCCCAAAAATTTTGCTCATGGACAAACTTTTTGGGCATAATGTCTTTGGTATATAATCATATAGTGATAAAAATGCAAGTTGGTAATAAAGGTTGTCTTCACCTTGGCCACATCATAGGTTCAATAGAATATTTTCCACATTTGACAGAATAGACAAAGAAATCGCTTCTGCAATAGACCACCAGAAGACCTCCCAAATTTTTCCCTGTTCAAAATTGTATGCCTCAGAGAATGCGCCAACCTAACAGCATGTTCGTCTATGTTTAAAATGTGTACACTGCAAAATTGCACACTTTGCATACATTATAGCTTTGATTTTAACGTTTGGATCGTTTTTTGTTTTGAAGTTAAGTTATCCTATAGTCACCATATTTTTGCGGTTTTACCCCCCTAAGTACTAAGGCTGTCTGCAAGGCTTTTGTGTCATTAGTTGTAAAATGCCAATTGCTAACCTAATTTGTCGAAATAAAAGCATTATGTTGATCCGCGTAGTGGTTTTTCACAAAATATGTACTATGTTTAACTGCACAATGTCAACAGTAAGGAATAGTATGGGTTTATATACCAACCGTGGGATTTTGGCAAGGATTCATATTATTGTGGTGGTAGTGTTATGAAACATGCACACATTAGTGTCATTAAGTTTAAATAAGCAATTATATGCTGTCCAGGAAAGAATCAATCCATTTTACATATTTTCCTGTGGCAGAAACAGTATCAGTTTACAAAGAATTAAGTTGACAAACAGCCTTCAGCTACTAATCCAATTTGTGAACTGAGGTGCCACTTTATTTTATTTGCTTCTTCTTTGTTTTGACTTAAAGATTGTCTTACACCTTTTATGATAAATATTTTCATTTTTGTTCCAACTTCTTATATTCTCCCTTATACTTAATTTTGGATTACATATTTGGATAATCATGATTTATGTTACAAGTCAGAACTACATTATGTCTTGACAATTAAATGCAATTCTCTCAGCATAGCCCTAAGTTATATTCCCTGGTTGAGGTAATTTGATTAGCTTTAGGCAGTGAAATAAATAAGGAATCTGGAATATTTTAGTGGCTAAAATACAGCAATGATCGTCATTATATTGATGGATTCATTTTATCTTTGAACTAAAAGAGTTAAATTTGGACTTTTAAAAATAACTCTGTAATTAATTTACATTGAGATGTATATTGATTGTATGAACTTAGTTTCATATTGTTGTTCTACCATTGATTTAATTTTTCAATTTTCATTATGATGCTGATATAATGATTTTTCTCATACCAATAGCAAGACAATTTGCAAAATCAGCTGCAGACGTACAAAGGAAATCCTTTCAATCTTGGGGAATAATGGCTGACTGGGTGACTGGCTGTTACTTCACTTATGAGCCTGACTACATAAAAAATCAACTGAAACTCTTTTTTAACATGTATGAGAAAGTGAGTCTCAATTTTTCATTTTAATACTTTTTTAAATGAATCTTAGAATAAGTTTCTGTCTTTTTATTCGGTTAATTGTTAAAACACCATATAAATGCATGCTGAGGTGATGATTTCTGTAGAAATGTTGTCTTTTAGACTTTCGGTGAATATTAATCCAATACAACCAAGAACATTTCTCTATAACTCTCAATTTAAATTTGTTCATCATTGTGAAAGTCAATAATTGTTTATTCCTTCCCTTGTTAAGTATATATCTGAAGATATTATAAATTTTAGGTTTTTAAACTAATTAAATTGAATTTTTGTCAAGTTAATCATGTTAAACATTTTTGTTTGTAGGGTTATATGTACAGAGATCTTAAGCCAGTATTTTGGTCTCCATCTTCAAGGTTGGTCATATCAGTTCGTTATTTATTTAATCCCTAATCTTACTATTAATACTCGTGCATTTCTTGTACCCTTTAAGAATGGTCACTCTTTAATACACCAAATAAGAATAACAATTTATATCTCAGTCTTTGGGATAGTATCTTATTTGTATACCTTTGATTTAAACAGAATGCCTATTTTCAGAATCAGAATGACTATTTTGAATGTGAAGATTAGTACACATATGAGTGTTGATCAGCTGATTTTGAAAAGTACTGCAAAAAGTAATTTCCAGGAGATATTTATATAATAAAATTCTGAAAAAAAGACATTTTAAACTGAGTTATAATTGAATATGTTTCTTTATCTTTAATGAAGTTAAAATTAAAAAATGTACCGTATTTGACAGCATATAAGACCTTTTTTCCTAAATTATGTCTTGAAAAATTTCCCTGCGTCTTACATGTGAAGGTTCAACCTCCACAGGTTAACTTTCAATACTGAATGCTATTTTTAGCCCAGATGGTCTATACTACCTATTTCATAATTGCATTCAATGATTGTGTTAATATTTGGCTTTTAGGAAACGTGACAACTAAAAGAAACAACAATTTAAGTTATTGTGGTACCGTGCTTTCGCACGGACTATTAAAACTTTATTCCTTGTGAGTGGCCAACTTAATGAGGGTGCGTCTTATATGCCGTCAAATACTGTAATACATGTGTAATACATGCAAGGTGAATTTCAGGCCTAAATATTGGGAAAAAAGTGTGAAAATACTGATTGTGTAGTGTTTCTGCTGATAATAATCTACTTCTCCCTTTAAAACATCTGTTGCTGTTTCCTTGTAGTCATTATCCTATTATTCCCCATTGTATTACTTCCCTTAGCATTATCTCCAATGTATTCAAGGACTTAAAATGAAGTATAATCTATTTGTAGAACTGCTCTTGCTGAAGCAGAACTGGAGTATGACGATTCATATGTAAGTACAGCTGTTACAGTCAAAATTAAGATATCATCTGTGCCTCAACCTTTGTCCGCACTGCTGTCAAAATCAAGTAAGTTGCACCAGAGAAAGATATTAAATAAACTTCTAAGTTGGCATTTTAATACACTAAATACTAATTGTTCTTGACTTACGATTCATGCTACTTACAACCACTTGCACTAATCACCATTTTAATTTAATTTTTCTTGTATGTACCGGATTAATTTCATCGTTTGTATTCATTCATGATTGTTCTACCTTTCGGTAGGTTCATGCAGTCAAAAATCCCTATTAAGCGCCATCTCCTTCATTTCCTTATAGTTAACCCCACCCCTTATGTCATCCAACATCTTCTGTCTTCCCCTCTGTTTTTTTCTCTGAATCCTACCCTCAATTACATTCATTACCAATCCCTCTCCCCTCAATATTTGACCCACCCATTTCTTCTGACGATGCTTAATCATGTCAATTGAAGCCTTTCCTCCCCAACCTTTTCTAACACCTCCTTGTGTTTGTTTTCCTATCAACTCAACTAACTTTCTCCATTCTACACCACACCCACATCTCGAAGGCCTCCAAACATTTAACTTCTTCCCTTCTTAAAGTCCACTTTTCACACCCATTGAGCAACACACTCCAGACTGGGAATTTCACCAACCTTTTCCTGATTCCTTTACCTTTTGTCATCAGTTCCCTTCGCTTCATAAAGGCCTCCTTGGCCAAGGCTATTCTTTTATGAAGCAAGTGGATGCTATTTTCCTCGATTTCAAAATAGCATGTGATAGAGTCCCCCACTACAAACTAATTTACAAACTAACACTAGCGGGCATTAACAAGGAAGTAGTCTCCTGGGTTAAGGATTTTCTCTACGAGAGGGAACAACAAGTTGTACTGGATGGCATTAGCTCAAATAGAGTCAAAGTCACCTCTGGCATACCTCAAGGCAGTGTAATTGGACCTCTTCTTATCCTGATTTATATGAATGACTTGAGTGACGAGATAGTTAGCAATATGAGGAAATTTGCTGATGACTCGTTTATATATAGGGAAATAACAAACGAGGAAGACCGAATATCTCTCTCAAACGATTTAGTCCTCATTCAAAGGTGATGCAAAAAATGGGAATTACCGTATTTGACGGCATATAAGACGCAACTTTTTTCTTAATTATGTCTCGAAAAATTTCCCTGCGTCTTATATGTGAAGGTTCAACCTCCACAGGTTAATTTTCAATGCTATTATACCTATACCTATATTATACTAGAATACCTATTTCATAATTGCATTCATTGATTGTCTTAATATTTGGCTTTTACGAAACGTGGCAACTAAAAGAAACTACATTTTAAGTTATTGTGGTACCGCGCTTTCGCACTAACTATTAAAACCTTTTTTCCTTGTGAGTGGCCAACTTAATGAGGGTGCGTCTTATATGCCGTCAAATACGGTATATATTAATGTAGGTAAATGCTCCGTAGTTCATTTCTTCGAAAAGAAAAAAATGCGTCCAAATCACCCATACAAAATTAATGGAGTTAATATAAAAGTAGTAGATTCAGTTGAATATCTCGGAATCAACATTACTAATAACTTAAATTGGAGCACTTATATTTAAAAAATAATCTGCGGCAAAGCAAGTAAAAGGCTTGGCTTTGTAAAGCTTTTTGTCGGTAAATGCGATGAAAAGGTGAGAGAGCGATGTTATTTTACCTTGGTCAGACTCCTTCTGGAATATGCGGCAAGTATATGGGATCTGGTGGATGAAACGTATACCTGCAAACTCGAGAAAGTGCTGCATAACTTTTATTAAGAAATGCTACGATAAAAAAGCAAGCGTTACAAAAATGCTCAGAAGTAGGTTGGGATTCCTTGAAAGACAGGAGATTGGAAGCTGCGATTGCTTAATAAATTCAGGGAAACTACATTTTCGGAAGATACAATTGGTATCATGCAACCCCCCTGCTACCTTGGTCGAACCGATAATGACCGTCGGTTAAAAGAAATAGATGCTAGGACGAATCGTTTTGAAAATTCATTCTTTCCGCGAATGATACGCGACAATAACCAATTAAGGAAGTAATTTAGATTCAACTGGTGTTTACACCCCCTGCCACATGCCGAAAGGCAGCTTGTAGTGTATTAATTTAGATGTAGAACCTCATCTTTACATCTTCCGTCCCAAGAGAGAGTACTTCCCAAGTAAGAAAATTTATCCACCTGCTCTAGTTTTTCCCCATCCACCCTAATAGTTAACTTAGCTTTCTTTCCCTTAGTGAACCTCAAAGGAAGGAAATGAGCAATTGGCATGAAGAAACCTTTTCTTTTAAAACATATTTTTTATAAAGAAATTCTTACATGTCATTATGCATAATTATTTTTGAGAAATGCTGGAAGCTGCATACCATAAATTGACCCAAGTACAGAGATGTGATTTTATTGTAATCATTTCATAAAATATTATAATATGAAAAAAGTAGCTTGTTATTTATTTATTTATTTCATGATTTATGGAAAAATCCCTTTTACAAAGAACATAAAATTAGTGCATAGATTTACAAGTCTGATATATAAATAAAACACTATGAAATGGTAGACATAAAATATGGCAATGTAAAATAATACAAAAGCAGAATAAAAAACTTACAAGTCAACATATATCAATAAAACAAAGGCAATAATAACAATTAAATATTAAACTCAAACTCAAATTATTACAAATGACAGTATGAAGTTTGCTCTTAAAAGTATTTGGAGAGCTGTACATATCAAGATTATTTCTATAAAAATTTCCAGTCCTCTGAATTCTATTGATTGGTAGTTGTAATTAGTTTTCTGGAATTTAACTCTAAATATATGATTTCTTCTGTTTTAATAAAGAGGAACATACAAGTTGATAAGGGCTAATAATTCATTATAGTCAATAAGATTATTTAACAATTTAATTCAAAATAGTTAGGTCAACTATCTCCTGCCTGGTTTCAAGAGAGTTCATTTGTAATTGGGAAAGTAGGAGGGTATATGAATAATCTTTTTTGGGGATAAGTAATTTATAGGACAAATGTTTTATCAATTTCCTTTGAACAAGTTCAATATGATGTTTGTCAATCTGATAGTAAGGATCCCAGGTAATAGAACAATAATCTAACTTGCTATAAACTAGTGTAGAGTAATTTGAGGGTTTTTATGTTCCTAAAATCCCTTGTATTCCTGAGAATAAAACAAAAAACTTTTAGAGCATTATTTGTTGTTTTCTCAATATGAAATTTAAAGTTAAGAGAAGAGTCAAACCAAACTGCTAGATCTTTAATTAGAGAAGCATTACGTACTTGAACATTATTTAAAGTGTTACTGTTTTATTGGAAACTGTTATGGTATAGTATGTATAGAATGAAAAAATGTTTTGGCTGGCAAAGAAGTCATGATTAAGTAGATGAGGTGTATTTAACTTACCTTATGGCAATATCATTGATGTTACCCATCTTGAAGTATAGTTTTACTGTTTGAGTGTTCTTGTTATGAAATTCAGTCTTCATAATTCATCTAGGTTGTATCCTTCAATTTCATGGAAATAAAATTTCGAAGTATAAATTTTAATGTTCTACTTAAGTATTGCAAATCACTTTAAAAATCCCTTCTATTCAGGGCTGTCAACACTCCAAGATTACTACCTCATTACTACATATTACTACCTTATTTCCGTTGTCATTTAGTGAATCTTCCAATTCCATTTCTTTCTGAGTAAATTTCATGCAGGAGTGTGTTGCTTTGATGAATTTCAACATGACAATGAAGGAATTTAATGAAACAAAGTATCTATGTAAGAAATTTGAGGTGGTTATTACCAGCCTAAATAACTGGCCTTGGTGGTCGAGTGAATAGCGTGTTAAGCCCTATTGCTGCAACCCCAAGGCCCCGGGTTCGAATCCAGGCTGATCAGGATTTTTCTGATCAGGGAATGCTGTGTTTGTCTGACTTTCCTGTCATGGTTGGCGGCAGGAAGGGCTTCTGGCCATAAAAGTCACTTTATCGCCAAAACAAACCTCATCCTCATAATTACCCAAACCATCTCGCCCGAATAAAGTCCATTTATTATTATTATTGTCATTCATCAGCTGACCCCATAAAATATGGGAAAAATGGCCTAGAGGAAAAAAAAATTACCAGCCAAAAAGAGTCACCAACTAAATCTTATTTGTATTAGTGAAAGTTATTAAATTTTGTTTTATGAAAACTGTTATCTGAAACTGTAGTACCACATAGTCGAGAGCCTGAGAGTGGGGGTATATACCTCTCCTCAGAGGAGTATATACCCTCACCTGAGTTCCTTACCCTGTGTATTCCACGATATAACCCTCTCTTCCTCACGGTTGCCAGCTTTCACTAATCCTTCTTTTGTTTTTCTTTACACATGCTTTGACTTAGGCTTATGTTTGGGCCATTCTTTATGGACTTTGATTTTGATTACTGGAGTGATTGTACAGCTATTACGAAATGGCCAGTACATCAAAATCCCTTTCAGTGAGAGAAACTGGCAACACTGCTGTGCATAGAAGGGGTTCACTGCATGAGAATGGGAGGGATACCAAAGATAGAGGTGTTCGAAGGTGGGGAACTGAAAAAGGCTCTTTACTATGAAGTGCTACTATATTCAATATTGCCATTTTTGTGATTATTTTAAAATTCTTCTTCATTATGTTGATAGCTGTACTAAATTCCTTAACGTGCTACAGGGGTTTATTTATCTATTTAAATTAAATTTTTCTTTAGGTTTTTGTATTGATTTTCATTTTGCTATGTCTTCGTAATACGTATTGCCTTCAGAAGCTGACCTTTATGCTCTTGTTTGGACGACTACACCTTGGACCTTGCCATCCAATCGAGCAGTATGTTTCTCTCCAAAGTTAGAATATGTAATTGCTAAGAGTAATTTAGATGAGAGTTTGTATTTATTGGGCAAAGATGTCTTTCAAGAGGTTGGAACAAGAATTGGTGTACAGTTTGAAGCCATAACGAGCTTCCCAGGTAAGATGGAGTTGTGAAATTTCAAAGTTAATTTTTGTTTATGTCTCATTTTTTCTAAAACCTCCTCATTTCAATATCAGGTCATTTGCTTGAGGGAATGAGGTACAATAAACTTTTCCCAGAAATTGAAGGAAAGGTGTCTGATTTACCATTTTTATGTGGAAGTCATGTAACTGGGGAAAAAGGAACAGGCCTTGTCCACACTGCTCCAGCTCATGGACCAGATGACTTTGTGGTTGCCTTGGCCAGTGGTCTTCCATTGGTAGGTGAATCTCTCTTGATTCTTTGACTAGATAATGATGAACCTTGCTGAAATTCAAACATTAAAAATTGAATGGAACATTTTTAAATCATACAAACTGTCTTTATATTTTAATACCTGATTGTGTACATTCTGAATTACTGACTACTTCATTTATCAACCTTCATTTTTTGAGATTTAATATTTGCCCAACTTTGCAGTAGGTACTTGCATCTAGAATACAATTCATGAGAAAAGACATTGTTTTGTGGAACTTCACACACACACACAAACTTTTTTGTAGAAGAAGTACTATTCCGTCCATTGTGACGTATGGGTGTGAAGCAAGGTCCATTACAAAGAAGCACAAAGACATACTTAATGTGTTTAAAAGAAAAATCTATGGTCCAGTATGCAATGGAAATGGACTGTGGAGGATTTGAGCAAATGAAGAAATAAACAATCTAATTCAAAGAGAAGGCATTGTCTGATTCTTTAAGACGCAGAGGATCAGGTGGTTTGGAAATTTACACTGCATGGAACCCTCAAGATCCGTTAAGAAAATTGATGATTGGAGACCCACGGAAGCAGGCCTTGTAAAAGATGGAGTGATAAAAGATGGTCGTCAAGAACTGGAGGACTGCTGCAGCTGATAAGAGTGGCGGAGGCCAAGGTCCATGGAGGACTCCAGAGGAAGAAAAAGACTTTCCTTTTGTTGTGATGAAGTTCAACAAAATGATGCCTTCCTCCATGCTTGCCAAATAGTTTCGTTCAGAAGAAGAGAATCTCTTTTTAGTTCTTTTGAGTAATCTCACTACTGAATCAATTGCTCATGAAAGCGTTCTTGAGATTTTTGCCGATAATTTTAATTTTATGCCATGAATCTGGATTTTGCATCCATTCATTTTCTTTTATTGGTAATTATGCATGTTTACATTTATATATTTATAATACTAAGAGAATCTATAATTTTCTCACTGGGTACTTCTTTTGTCTATATAAGCAAGTAATTTAGTAATTAATTATTATCCATAATTATATGTTATTGTATTCATCTGTTTACTTGACTTAAATATCTAAATTTAAGATAAGATTTAAGTTTCAATTTCACGTTAGATTAAGGCACAAATGTACAAATATGTTTCGAGTCTCTAAGTTTGCTTCTCTTGTTTTTCCAACAAATAGGACTGTTATGTGAATGAAGAAGGCCAATATACCTCTGATTTGGAATATCTAGGCCTAAAGGGATTGGATGTGCTGTCAAAAGAAACTACTCAGAAGGTGACATCTCTGCTGGGAGCTAATCTAGTTCATGCTGCTCCTTTCAAACACTCTTATCCTTGCGATTGGCGCACTAAACAGCCTGTCATTCTGAGAGCCAGTCAACAATGGTTTATTGACACACACAAACTTAAGGATATGGCTTTGGTGAGTCTATATGTATAATTTGATTGCATTAATGAACTAGTGTAATAGCAGTCATATAAACTCAATGCAAGGATTTACACCCATTTCAGGTCACCTTTAAAAATTAATTATATTAAGGATTATTTATTTGTCATGATATTTTTCCATGTTTTGAAGTTTTTAATGTGCATTATATATGTTATTTACCAATTTTGTTATTACAGATTTTAACTATATAAATTAAGTACCTGTTACATGTATGTGATTGTAAATTATCAATAGTATGCATTTCGATTTAAGATTTTTTATGTCAGTTCTGTTATTCAAATAACTTATGAATAGGATTAACAAGGTATTTACATTGGGGCTGGGACAATTTGCCACAATGAATATTTATAGAAGTACTATATCATTTGTAGAATGTTTACAATTTTTTCCTTGTAACACTTTCCCTAATGTAGGGAAAGATTAATACCTAATGATAATGTGTATGTGACACATGTTTCAAAATCCAGCATTACAGTTATAGTTATTCCCATCCCTTAAAAGAATTACAATAAGCCCCAAAGTTACTATAAAAGAGTGGATTGTCTGGATTAATAACAGCTAAAAGGCAACTAGAACCATTTTAAATTCAAGGTGAAGCTAGTATGTTCATTGATAACATTATTTAAAATCAGAATCTGGCCATTATTTAGAATCAGAATCAAAATCAGAAAATGGCCATGTTCAAAAATAACTCCTGGCAAAGCGGCTGCAGAAAATTGTCCTGGACCCCTTTTCTTAATTTTCTGATTGGTTTCATTTTTCTTACAATCAGGAGTGCCTGTCCAATGTTGAAATAATTCCCAGAAAGGGTGGTGAGCAAAGGTCGACCATTTTGGCCGCAATGCTGCAACGTCGTCCATATTGGTGTATTTCTAGACAAAGGGCTTGGGGAGTGCCTTTGCCTGTCCTCTACCACAAGGAGACTGGGGAAGCTTTGGTAACAAAGTTAGTAAGCTCTCGGTGTTTCTTTTATTGATTTACAAGTTTATAGAAATATGTTTGCAAATGTTGAATGAGACTAACTCACCCAAAATAAAGACATTATTTATTTAACTCTTTTAAGTTTTCAGTTTTAATTAATCTCTTGTTGGGGTATATTGGTACACTTGTATTATGTTTTTTTTTTTCAATTCCCTCAGTCTACTCCTGAACATTAAAAATATAGCCCAGTTGAAATGAGCATAAAATATTTAGTGCAATTTTTGCATAGTATGATTTCTTTTATGTATGTAAAGTCAGTCATCGTCTTATGACCTATGCAACTTACAATGGTCTGACTTATGACCGATTATTATTATTATGGTCTGGAAGGGGCGTGGATGGTGCTAATCATCTGGGTAACTCAGCTAAAATGCTCACAACTGCCACTTTGTTTTCAGTATTTTTGCAACTAAATTCATTTTTATTTGTCTTAATTAAAAGGGACTTTGGAATTGTAGAGCAAATAAATATCAAGAGAACTTACTTGTACATAATTTTTAAATTTTAAACTGTCAAGCCTCCATTTTGGAAGAAGATGGCGTGCAAATAAAGCATTTCTACCGAAATCTGCATAAATCTATTAATATCCGAATTACAGTAGAAGTTATAAGAAGTCCGTTATAACGAGAGCTGACACAAATCATAAAAGTACTCGTTATAGCCGATTTCTAATTCTACATGTCCATCCTCTTAAATCCAAGAGCAGTGAGTGCAGCAGAATGGAACTGTATGGTTTACGCTAATACTTCAGACTGCGCAAAAAAATAATATCGCATCAAAAATATCGTATTTACTCGAAAATAACGCTTACCCTTTTAGGTATTTTTTTTTTGCTCAAAAATCGGGGTGCGCGTTAGAATTGACGGCACACTATATTCTGGTACAATACTACTCGTTGGCATGTCTCGTAGCGCGGGGCTGGCCGCACCCTCGGCTCACCCTGGTTCCATATAACTCGTCAAACGTTCCACCAATCCGCTATCGATGTTTGCACTACATACGTAAATGTAGGCCAATTTTTTTTAATTGAAAGGGAATTGGCTAGCCCAACAAATTTTTTAAATGAACAATTATGATTTGCCTCTTACGGAGGACTTTTGGCATAGACGTCTACTGGCATTTTGTAGGCAGTGTATGCGCGCACAAATATACGCATATATTAGCATATGCCTGTATGGTACAGATATATTATGTGCAGCAACTGGGCGTGACCACGTATCGGTGTGCCCATTACTTTCGATGCCACATTATTTCCTAGTTAACACATTATTTATCGATTCATGTATCAACGAAAATGCGTCCTCTGATATAAAATGTGGAAAATTATTGTTCAATAATCGGAAAAAAATAGTGGAGTTTCATTAGATAATATTAATTCATATCAAATTGCTTTTGCGAGATATTTTTCATTCAAACACTTCATAAGCAATGATTGAGTCGCGAGGGAGGGGAAGAGATTTCCCCATTAAGCCCTGCTTTTATCTCCTATCTTCCCACCGATCCTGTATTAGCGATATCATGCCAAGTTTCATATGAAAACAAATCCCACGGGTGGATGCCTATATGATGGGAACTCAAAAATTCCGGCGCTGATTAGAGGGGTCGTCGCTGAAAAGAAACAAGAAACGAGGTGAAAAGATGTACAGAGGGATAAAGGGGAGAGTGAAACTCGTGAGAAGTTTCTAATCAAAACCCCCTGAAGCATCTTTGCCAAGGAAGGGCGAGGCAACTCATGGAAAACAAATGCATCAATTAGGAGACGATAATTTTTGCATTTAATATTTTTCTGCCGTTTAAAGTGATAACGCGCCTCAGATTACCATTGGCTTGTCGGACTTCGTCTCTCACGTCAATTGACGATTCCGAGATATGCCTCCTGCAAGACAAATATAGAAACGTGGCACTCGTTATAACGAAACTTCAGAAATGACCACTCGTTATAAAGGATGTAACTTCCTATCCTTTTTGCTGTGAGATGGGCAACAGCCAAAAAATCACTCTCTATGACGCAACTCTCCTTATATTCCTCGTTATAACGGACTTCTACTGTACATCCAAATCAACTTACGAATGGTCAGTCCCAACTGAAGTTGAGGTGTATTGTAACTGACTATATTTACTTTGTATAATTTTGGTGATAAAAGAAAGTACAAGTCCGTTATAATGTGTATGACATTTTTTATGCAATCTGAAGCATATGTGTAAGGATTATAAAACCAATCTGCTGCACTTACTTCCCTTGAATTCAAAAGGACGGAAATTTAGTATTAGAGATCAGCCATAATGAGTATGCTTTATGAGGAGTATTTTTCAAGTTTTTGTCAATTTTCATTATAGTGGACTACTTCTGTAGTATGGTTTTACTTGGTTCATTACATTTATAATACTTACGAGTTATTTGTTATTTTCAAGATAATAACTCAAAGAATTGAGTCTAAATTAACAGGTTCTTACTTGATAGAAGGTGTTAATTAGAATAAAAATATAATTACTAAATTCAAATAAATTATTAAGCATTTATTGTCTTATATTTTTCAGAGATTTAGTATCTCACCTTTGCTCTTGTATTGATAAATATGGTCCAGATTTTTGGTGGTCTCTCCCTGTGGAAAAAATAGTCTCAGAGGACATCTTGAAGAAGTATTCCATTGACGATTTAGAGAAAGGGAAGGTAATTTCTAAAAATCAATAAAACTAGATGGTGATGAAGTTATGTTTAATTATTAAGTATTTCATGCTCCAAATGTTACTCTATTCATCCTAAAACTAAGGATTAAGGTAATTCAACTCAATCCTTCTGAAATAATGCCAAATCCTCTAATGTAATGCCTCCCTTGTATTGTGGGAGCACCCGATGAACCAAAATAGTATCCTAAAAACCACTATTAAACATCTTAATTCATACCACAACTTGGTGTCTGTTGTTTAAATTACATCATATGTATTTCATATGTATATACATTTTTTGGAACATAATATTCCAGGTTCAGAATTCTTGTTACTGTTGGTAAATACTTTCTTCAAAGGAGTCCTTAACCAAATGTTTGATTGAGAATGAGTTCACCTTCCATTGTTCCTAGGGAACCTAAGAGAAATATTTCAATTTTTTGGAATTTTTTACAAAGTTCAGGAATCAAGAACAACATATTTTTCCCTGAAAATTTTGATGATTCCAATAATCATATTTTTTCCATTTTCAAGGATATTTTAAGAAAATAAATATAACAGTGATTGTTGTATTAGCAAGTCATACTTAGAGTGAACACATTCTTGGATGATGATAATTGAGTTAATATTTTGAACAGGTTTGGATGTGTAAATATCATTCTGCCATATTTATACGGTGTCTTTCATGGTTCAGGATATCTTACATGGTTGATTCATAGCTGACGAGGCATAACATTTGCACCAGAAGTTAATTTCTGATTCCCATTCCTTTCTTTCATGCCACTCATTCAATATTGTATTTTCTTAGTTCCTGCTTAAGTTAGGGCTTTTGTAATACTACACAGTTGTATTACATTTCTGTACAACTAATCGGTGCTAATTTTTTACTCTACAATAGGACATTATGGACATATGGTTTGACAGTGGCATCAGCTGGTTTTCTGTTCTAAATGGCAATGGAAATGCAAAGGTTGCTGATCTGTATTTGGAAGGAGTAGATCAGTTCAGTGGCTGGTTTCAGTCCTCTCTTATGACATCTTGTGCCATTCAAGGTACTGCACCTTACAGGTATGGATTTTAATGTAGTGTTAAAGCTTGATGTTTTTCACATTTTTTTACTCTAAAGCAGGAAATTAAGGGTGAGAATATATAATGACAGGAAAACTGAGATTATTTATTTAAATATACTTCATTTTAATCTAATTATACACTGAAGGAGGCTTTGGAGGAATTTTCTTTCAGTTTGAGATCAATACCAGGCAGAAGACTGAATCCTTTAAGTCATTGTGTAATGCTGTGGTTGCTTCTGTATTTATTTTATTTTGCTATGAGATGATATTTATAGATCTTATGTGGTTGGAATCTAGCCATGCAAAATAATTGCTGACTCTTGTGACAAATAATGTCATCCTCTTTTAAATTCTAGTCACAGGGTTTTAAGTAGTGTAATAGCAGGGTTAATAATAATATTTTGAATAAAATTTAATTAAAAACATTTCTTAATATACATTAACTTAAATCACATAAGGCTAAAATGGAAACGGAAATGTACCTCTAGTTTATCCAGCAAAAATCTCTTTCTTGCCAACATTCTTAATATTGAGTTTTTTATGTGGCTCATCCAGAAGGTATCTAGCCATTTTGAAACATCAACAATAAGGTCAGCTAACAATATATATAATGGAAACTATTTTGAGGGGCCTCATTGTATGAGTATGGACAGTAGCTAAATTGTTGTAACTCAATGTATGAATATGGAAAGTAGCTAAATTGTTGTAACTCAATGTATGAATATGGACAGTAGCTAAATTGTTGTAACTCAATGTATGAATATGGACAGTAGCTAAATTGTTGTAACTCAATGTATGAATATGGACAGTAGCTAAATTGTTGTAACTCATCGGAATGATGGACATAGTAGACTGTCTGCATCTTATACCAATCAACTTTAGATTTGCTGTAATGGCATTTAGCAGTTTGAATATCTGAGAATTTTAAAAAAGTGTGGGCAGCTCCAGAAATAGATAATTGTTCTGAAGATACTAAAAGAGGATCTAGGTATTTCAAAATCATCCTTTCAAAGAGTCTGATGTAGAATCTTGGTTGCTAACTACAACAATACTCATGCTTTTCCCAGGGCATCTTGATTAGTGGTTAGATATGGTTAATGTAGAATCAACTGAATCTCTCGGCCTTCTGCTGTCCAGATAAGGCTACCTCTGGCTTATGATAATAATAATGGTTTATTTACGGGCAGGAACTGCCCTTTCTTGAAGTAAAAAAATTCATTTGTAAGATGTAGCAATACAACACAATAATTGCAAATGAAAGTACAAAAATTATTTTAAAATCAGCTACATAAAAACATATGTATCCTCAAAAGAAACTACAAATTTCAGTGTAAGTACATTTAAAAGGATTGGTCACAAGCCAAAATACAAAATACTAACAGTTACAAAGATTAAAAATTATTTATATACAGTAGGTATTATTAGTCAGTTATCTTGTTGCAATCTCAGTTTTGCTCTGACCCCTTTTTTAAAAGAATTTATGGATATGTTAAATAGATCCATGTTATTGCAGGTGCTGTTACATTAGCGCATGATTCGGTAAATTGGTAAATAATATGGATATATTTGGAGAGGTAGGGAACTTCAAATACGTTAGAATTGCAAGTGGGTAAAAGGGGAATTTTGAAAGGTATTAATGATAAAATGTCAGGACTGGATACTAAATTATTTAAGACTTTATACATATAAAGTATACCAATATACTCTCTACGTGCTTGAAGGGAAAGCAGGTTAAGTTGATTTAGTAATTTTTCATAGTGCCCCATTTCTCTTCCAATGTTAAATTTATATGACATCATCCTAAGAAATTTATTTTGCACTCTTTCAAGGGGATGGATATATTTGTAGTAGAAATATAGTTGTATATCCTTACTGGATATCATCTTGGGAAAGAAGAAGGTTTTTAATTTTCCTGCGTGTGTGTGTGTGACTGCGCTTTCAGATATTCAAACCTTCTTCAAAAAGCGTTAGAGAAATTAAGATAGTTCCTTTCATGAATGTTTCTTAAGTTGCATATTTTTAATGTATTACAGGAAAGTATATGTTCATGGATTTGCTGTTGACAAAGATGGCCGCAAAATGTCCAAGTCTTTAGGAAATGTTATAGACCCTGAAGAAATTATCTTTGGTGGTAAAGACTTGAAAAAGAAACCTGCCTTTGGGATTGATACTCTAAGGTAATATATTTTGAATACCCTTTGAAAGCTCTTCAAATGTTTAATATTTAAAGTTTTTCATTCTCGAAGCTACTTGTTGTTTCCTGGTGCTGACAAAAAATAGTGTTGATTTTTCAGGTTAGAGTTTCTCAATAATGATCAATGAAATACTCAACTAAGTTTGATTACGAGGCATGTTTGAACAGTAAGTACTGTTTTGGCAAAAAAAGTAAAACAGGAGTGTACAAAAATAATTTTATTTTCATCAGAAAGTTCGTAATTGAACCATTTTTCTTCCTAGTTTCCATCTTTGTTGAGGCATTTTTCATATTGAACAATATGCTTTTGAAACCCTGCTCCAAAAAAACAAATTTGCCGCCAATGAAGAAATCAGCATTAACAGCATATTTTACAACCTCTTAATTTTTGTAGCTCTGACTGCCAACTTCTGTGAAGGATCTGTGGTATTCAGGAGGTGCTAGGGTGTCAGGTGGATTTTGCCATATTGTTTCATCAACTTTTCTTACCAATCCTGGATTGATGACAGAATGCTACTCACTCCTTTATTCATCATTCGAATTTGTTCTCTCTTCATTAAATTTTCGCACCCACTTTCTAAATAACCATAAATCTTACAGATTTGATGATGAATGCATTGAGGAATTGGATAACTGATTGCACTTCTCAGTCAGTAGAAGAGTCAATGGACTTCAACATTTCAAACAATGAAAAAAATGTTAAACGCAATCCACTGATGCTGTAATGACATCTGCGCAAAGCCAAAGAGAGGAGGAATGATGTGCAAAGTGGCTATTTTCACACCATGGCTCAGTAGAGTGAAACCGTACTTACTTTTTAAACATGCCTCATACCTTTTTCTGAGAGTCTATTTAGATTTTTCTCATTTAGTGATTAGAGCTTGTGTAACTCATACAAGAATATCTATATTTGAGCTATGGATGGCTACTTATTATTTAAAAAAAAAAACAACTCTTTCCCTAAAATAAGATGGATGTGGATGGAAGCAGCTATGTGGTATATTTTGAGTGTGTTCTTTGATTCCTGTGTACAAGCTGTGTGGATTGTTGCAACCTTATTGGTGGCACTGCTTTATCATGGGGACAGTTCATCAAAAACTTGAAGCTAAAGAATACTATGTCTTATCAATAGTTCCAAAATTTACAACAAGAAACAATATTTGAAGGTAAGAACAACTGACATTTTCTTATGGCACTAATCTTGATTTTACTTTTTACCATATATATACATGTATAACACACACTCTTTTAGAAAAAATTTAGGCCTGAAATTCATGCTGCATCTTATACACATATATTATATTTTTATTGTAACTTAATTAAATAAAAAGAATCATATTCATATTAAATCAGTTTAAAATGCCTTTTTAGTTATTTCATTTGACAGTTTCTTGTTTCCTGAAAATAACTTTTTGCAATATGTTTCCATATCAGCTGATCAACATCCACAGGTGTGCTAATCTTCATATGTGAAACATTGCATTTTCCTGATTATATATTTATACATTGTGTTTGTACAATCATTAATTTTAATGATTAAATACCTAATAATTCTTATCAATTGTGGAAACAGGAGGTATAGAGAAGCAAACATCTGACTACCTACTAATTACATATTAACACTTGATCAAGTGCTTGGTACATACAATTGGCACAAATAATAAAAAATAAATTTTTAACTTTTACTAATCACCCTTTACCTTCCAAATTATATAGTAACATATGTTTTCATTATGTACTGTTATACGTTATATTTGATCTTAGAGACAAAGTCTGAGGTGTGTTATCTCTTCAAAGAGTGGAGAAAAATTAAATAAAAAAGTTATTGTCATCTTATTGGTGCATTTGCTTCCCAGAACTCGCCTCACCCTTCCTTGGCAAAAATGCTTCAGGGAGCCTTGATTAGAGTTTTCTCACAAGTTTCACTCTCCCCTTTTTCCCTCCGTACAGTGAATTTTCATTGAGTTCCCGTCATATTGGCCAAGGGATTTGTTTTCATATGAAGCTTGGCACCAAATTGTCTGATCCAGAATGTGTGGGAATATCTATTACATATAGACGTTTCTCCGGATATACCTGTATATATTCACATTCATAGGGGATCAAAATATTAACCATGTTCCACAAGTGCCACTGGCTTGAAATTTTTACTACGTATTGGCCATAATGTGTAACCTCTAGAAAAAAGGCGACTTTGATCTTCAGTGTCATGGGTTCAACTCCAGAAGTCACGATTTTCTCCATAAAGATACATTGAGGGGATTTTCAAAACTTTTTTTGAGGCACTTCCCGGAAAAGTAGAGAGTTGAAATTCGAGGGATCGCTAGAAGCTGTGCATATCCAAATATAAAGTAAAGACATCTTCAAAGATTATCCTTGGTTCAATGCTAGGTCAGGGCAAATTTTCTCCTGTTTAATTTACATTGCGATTTTAAAGATTTTTAAAATCACTTCCCGATAAGATGGAAACTCGACATGTAGATAGAGATCATAAATATCTTATATGTACGTTGTTGAGTGTTCTGCTGATTGTCCTTGGTTCGATTCCAGAGAGCCATTTACATTCCCCAATGCATTTCTTATGGAGATAACGGAAACAAATTTTAGGTACTTTCCGGCATGATATCGACTTCAAACTTTGTATTAAATAAGATCAAGTCTTAATAAGTCATACGGTGTATTCACAGCTGCCAATATGTCCTGGGTTTGACACCAGGCATCTCTACAATCAGGAACTGATCCGATTTTTAAGAATTATTTTGAACGCCTTCCCGATAATATAGAAACTTTAAACTTGGCATGTAAATAAAGATCATAGATACATTTCAAACACGAGTTTTAGATTTCCTTGATCGTCCTTGGTTTGATCCCAGAAAGCCATTTACATTCCCCAATGCATTTCAGATCGCGATAATGGAGTCTTATTTCAGGACCTTCCCTTTATGATATGGAATTCAAACTTTGTATTAAATAAAATCAGGTCCTAGCAAGTTATAATGTCTACTCACATCTGCCTATAGGTCCTGGGTTCAACGCCATGCATATACAAAAATAAGAAATTGTTACGATTTTTTAATCCTTTCCCAATAACATTGAAACTGAAAACTTGGCATGTGAATAAAGATTATAAATATATTTCATATGCTTGCAGTATGCAAGCAACTTTTACTCGTATTAGATATAAGCAGTACTGATTCGGATTCCCAAGATAACCTCTCCCCCTCCCTTGCGACAGAATCATTGCTTATGAAGGGTGTGAATGAAAAATATCTTGAGAAAGCAATTTGATATGAATTAGAGGTACCTTTTCCACAGGATGGAAATTGCTCTTTCTTCAGTTGATTATTAGATGCGAGTTCATGCAGCACTTTGGTTTATGATTCAATGAAATAATTTTGATGCAAACATACTTTTTTATGCATTCTGAAGCATTTGCATAATAATTAAAAACCCAACAATTCATTTCTGCTGCACTCGTGGCCCTTTGATTCAAGAGGATGGATATTAAGTATAAGTAATCGGCTAAAACGAGTATGCTGTATAAATAAGTGCTTCTTCAATTTTTGTCAACTCTGGTTATAACTGACTTCTGCTGTATATAATGCACTTCCACCAGTAATGATGTCGAGATTCAGTTGCAATGTTTGATTGTTTTTCATAGAAAACTGAAAAGATAACTGTTTTGCAGTGAGATTTGGGTTACATTCTATACATTATAACGCATTTGTGATAATGTGTGCATTATATTTTACTTCTCTAAGTCTTCTGTATTTGTAACTATTGCTTTAATCCTAATGAGAGTTTCTATGTTTTCTTTGATTTTATTTAAGAATTTTTACAATTTTTGTATTACTTGTATTTTGATAGTTTTTAAATTAAATAGATATAGTAATATTATTTTTAATTGTATTTTAATAATAATTGTACTTCTTAAAGTTGCATTCATATTTTGTAAAGGGCTACTATGTCTTTTTAAAAATTTATTATGAATGTATATCCGTGTGCTAAAATAAAACTCGTATATTATTCTCAATTGTAGCTTTCATAGTTCTGCTCTGCTGAGTGCATTGTGTCCTCACCATTCAAAGTGTTTAATTTAGGTTTTAGTTTTTCAATTAAAATCTTAAAATCATGGTGTGTGTTATATGATGGTGCATTTTATACACTGATAAATACAATAATTCTTTGCAAGTTATTACTATTATATTTTTCAAGCTTTATACAATGATAATTCTATTATGACTGTGATGGAGTTCCACATATGCTAGCAGCCTCAATAGTAGTATTAATTACAACTTACTTCTACGACAACACAATTCTTAGGAAGACTTATTTATATATAGTCACACTATTGCAATATGTGTTAATGTTTTTGAATTCTGGCATTATCATCCAGCAAAGAACTACCAATATTCAGTCAAAGAAGTAAATGCCGGGTAATTATGTTGGAGGTAAGAATTATGAAAGTGTAGGAATAGGACGGTGTCTCTTGATTGATAGAATGGAGAGAGTAAGGGAAAAACTGAGGTATAGGTTATAGATGGTTGGGGGTGGGTAGAGAGGAATGGAGAAGATAGAAAAGTTTAAAAAGAGAAAATGTAATCTTGTATTAATAAACAAAATAATGTAAAAGATTTATTGTTATTGTTGAAGTCCTGCCTCATAAAGAGATGAATCTACTTACATATAATGTTCATCATTACTGTATGTAAAATTGTATGAAAATTTCATCAGAAAGGGTGATGCATTTAGTGTATTACTTATTTTTTAAAATTACCTCTTTAAGGTGGTGGGTTGCTAGTCACTCTGGCCATCAAAACAACTTACCTGTGAGTTTAGAGCTCCTGGAAGGCAGTGCTGAGTCAGTGAACAAACTTCGCCTGGTCCTTCGATTCCTTCTTGGTTCTTTGAAAGGATTAGACGATGATTTCCCTCCTGTTTCCTATACTCCACTGTTAGATCGATACCTCCTTCATTTGTTGCACAAATTTGATCAACAGGTATGTCGATATTTTATATCTAGGAAATCTTTCTGGCTCTTTTCTAGAAGTCTTGAATGACAAACATGATAAATATCTAACTTCACACTTGAGAAACCATTTCTTATTTACTCTTTATTAATTCAATAACTCAATTTTTTAATTTTATCATTTCAATGGTGAAATAATTTTATAAATTGGTAATGTCTTTGGAATAGGTCAATATTATATAAATACTTTGTATCATTAGGCAGCTAAGTACATTGTTTCCTCTCATTAAATAAGATTCTAAGAAAACACCACATTCTCTTACCTATAATGCAGGGTAATAGAGAATTCTAACAATATGGAGAACATATGACCTGAGAGCATATTGCTATCACATATTTGATGTCAACAAACATCGAATTTTGAAACCGCCAGGGGTTGCTTGGAGTGGATTTCTATCTCATGAAACCTATATAATGGTTACCCTTCTCTCTTTTGTTAATATTGCATCTAATTTTTGTAGCTTTAGGGACATGTGCGAGGAAGATTTTTATCCAGAAGTATTTAGTTTAATACCAAATACTGTTGGGTGTCGGAGATTTTTTTTTAAATGTTACTTACCATATATGCTGGCATATAAGTCGACCTTTGAAGCCAAAAAAAAATCAAAAACCAGGGGTCGACTTGTACGTCAGACATAAAATTTAGTCCTTTACCACTGAGGAGTAAATAAGTGAAACTGCTTTCTTTACACTTGTTGCCACAATTATTTCTTACTAAAACTTATTTTTGGCAAGTCTAATTAACGTAGAAATCATATAAAACAAATTTCATAACAAAATACAATTGTGGCCGAAAGTATGTTATGTTATCACATGTTTTCATAATAAAAGAGTTGAATTTATAAATAATATTACTAATAATTATTACCATTTCATATCTTTAAAATAAATTTTACTCATATCTATACTTTTGCAAATTATACTAATTTCTTCACATGTATTTTCATTTTACAAAAATTTAATATATTTTTCAATGTTTTCTTTTTACAAACCAAGATCATTAATCATATCATGGTTTGTTTTTGTTTATATAATCGTTAAAATTTGTCTTAGCGTTAGGAAATAATGGAGGTTGTTTTAGCAGTGTCATGATTTGATATTACCATTATTTATATAATAAATTTTTATTACCATTGTGTTTCTGTTTCGTACCACATTTTTATTTGTGTAGTCTGAGTGATTCCAACGAAAGAAACTTGTGTAATTGTTAAGCAGAGGCAAGAAGTTGACATGGCAGCTGAAAGGGACAATTCTAGCTTCTTAATCTTATGCAGTAAATATTACTTAAGCTATTGTATATTTATGGATTCCGTAGTCTTTCTTCCCATAAAAAAGAGAGCTGGGGAAGTGGTGTTGCCTTATTTTTGGGGTCAACTTGTACGCATGCATATTGGTTAAAACCTGAAATTCACCTCAAAATTTTAGGGGTCGTCTTATATGCTGGCATATATGATAGTTGGAGCAGCAACTGACATCTGCACTTATATATTTTTATTGGATTCTTGCTATATTTGTCAAATAATTCTATGTATTGTGTAATTGACTCTAATTAACCTTTCCTTGGGCTACCAACTTATTATGATGGAGAGGTTTGAGTGCCCCAATGTCCTGGGAAGCTATGCTGGCGGAAGCTTCTGGTAGGGCTACCCAAGGCAGACAGGTAGAAGGGTAGGGAACAGACTAACTGTAGCCCTCTGGTCCTCCAGGTTGGGGGTTGTGTGACAGGCTGGTAACCTTTTGATGTAAAACTTTGTTTAGCCCTCGACAGACTACGAATGCCATATGGCATCATCTGACACCAACAAATAATAGCTGGTGAACTAAATGCTAGAATTGGGAAAGACCCAATTCCAAAATTGATAGGCTGATAAAGAGAAGACCATTTGAACCAGAATGGGATAATATTAATGGAATCTATAACTTTTGACAGATTAAAAGTAGCAAATACTTTAAAAAAAAAAAATAGATATTAATTAATTTACTGGTCTGCTAGAGGTCACTGCTCCCTAATTTATTTCATTATTGTAAACCAAAAACTAGACACAAGGATAGCAGATACACGCGTATATATGAGAACAAAAAATATATATATACTGATCATTTCCTTATTAAAGCTAAACTACAACTCTGGGTGAAGTGGAAAAACCAAAACTTGGAAAAGAAACAGTTTGAAGGATAGAAAATCTTCAAAATGTACACTTCTGGCCAAAATTAACGCAGCACCGGCTGTAAGGATTGCTAGGGAGGTGCTGCGTTAATTTTGGCCAGGAGTGTACCTTCTGAAAAAGGATAGTATTTGGAAATTGTACCAACACAGGCTAACGCAACTGCTCAAACAGATAAAACAGGACCATGACATCAATAAAGAATGGGAATATCTTAAGAAAGCTATTATACAAATAGCTAATGAAGTTTTGGGCACCGGAATTAAAAAGAAACGGAGAAGAGTTTTAAAAATCTAGAACGCAGAGATAGCATAGGCCATTGAAAATCCAAACAAGGCATACAGAGAATATCTACAAAGAAATCAGAGGTATTAAAAGAGAAATGTTATAATATTAGAAACAATAATAATACAAGCATAAATAAGGCAGGCTCGTATGACCTCTTGGGGTAGATTTATAAGTGGTCTAGAGGATGATGTACATGGTAAACAAGAAATAGAATATAAACTTATGAAAGATCTTAATAAAACAGAGTAAGATACTGCTCAATCAAATTGTATACTGAAAGAAGAATGGATAAACCATTATCAGAGGCTATGGTATGATGTGATATTAGATGAAATAATCTACACTCCAGAGGGAGAAATAGGAGCAGTTCCTATTAACTTGAAAGAACTGGAATGTGCTCTAAACAAGACAAAAACTAGGAAAGCTGCAGGCATGAATAGAATTTATTCAGAGCTAATAAAATGTGGAGGTAGATCTCTAGAAAAAAGAATCCTACATGTATGTACTGGAAGAAGCTTGAAATACCAGAGGATTGGAGAGTTAACAAGGTTGTTTAATAGTTTAAAAAGAGATAGAGAAATGACCCTGAGAAAAATAGGGCTATAAGTCTACTAAATACCACCTACAAAATATACAGTTGAATAATCAATACCAGACTACAATCAATCTCTGACAATATTTTATTAGAAGAGCAAGCTGGCTTTAAGAAGGGGAGATCTTTCATTGATGATGTTTTCACTGTAAAACAAATCATTCAGAAACAAAGAGAGTTTAACTTAGAAATGCATCTAGCCTTCATAGATTTTGAAAAAGCATTTGATTGCATCAATAAAGAAATTTTATAGTCAATTATGAAGAAAATAGGGTTTCCTAAGCATCTGATAAGTTACTCAGAGTCTATACAGGAACACCAAAATTGTAATTGATACTGGGAAACTCAAGAAGTTTTCATCAACCTAGGTGTTAGACAGGGTTGAGGTCTTTCTTCAATCTTGTTTAATCTATACATAGATAACGCACTAAGGATATGGTAAGAAGACAGTGTAGCACCAGGCATAAAATTGGGCCCATATCAGTATGTAAATACAATCTTGTTTGTTGATGATCAGGTTATTATACAAGATAAAGAGGACAAACTGCAGACGGCAGTACACAGATAGCAACAGCTGAGCAACTTAAATAACATGAAAATTTCAAAAGCTACAACAAAGACTATGGCACTCTTAGGTAGTAGCAGGATGCAAACAAAAATTGGTATAGAAGATCAAGTCCCGGAACAAGTTTTACATTTCTAATATTAAGGGTGCGATATAACATATGATAAGGACAAAGATATTAAAAATAAAGTTAATGCTTTTCAGAGGCATTATAAGAAGAACTTTAAAAACAAAACTAGAAAAGAAACACAAATATAGCTTCATAAAGTGATGGCAGCCTCTACTGTATGAGTCAGAAGGTTGGGCACAAAAAAAAATGAATTAAGGCAGATAGAATCATCCAAAATGAAATTTTTAAGATCAGTTGAAGGTTGCACAAGAAATGATAAATTAAAGAATACTCATATAAGAGATGAACTAGGTGTCCAAGCAATCGCTGATAGATTAGAAGAATAAAATAATAGATGGAAAGAACTTTTATTTCAAATTCCAAATGGGAGAATTCTAAAACGAGCGATGGAATATCAACCAATAGGCAAGAGAAATGTTGGAAGACTGAGAATAAGATGGTAAAGTTCCACGGAACAAGTGAAGCAGGAACAGGATTAATGCCTAATCCTGTAAAGAAGAAGGAGAATGTAATTGACTGAATTTTTATTTGCCTCTTAATACTTGGCAAGGAATTTTTGTTTATTTTTAAATTAGAATGGGATTACTGAAGGCTTACAATGTACAGAGTAGCAATATCAATGTATTGAATCAGTGACCCCTCATTCACTAATCATTGGAAAATGAAGCAAGCGCCAAGTGAAGAGACTATGTTATGATTGCATATTTTTTTACAGAAATGGTTTTATTATTAGTTTATAAATTCAATGTTTTATTAGAATGTTATTTGTGAAAGAAACAAATATTCTTGATATTAATTGTTTTTTCCATACATTTAATTTTTGCAGATTGCTGAGTGTTACATAGATTTTCAGTATAATCGTGCCTGCAGTACCCTTGTTAACTTCATTACCAATGAAGTTTCTGCTGTATACTGCCATTTGATTAAAGACAGGTAAATTATTGAAATTCCATGAATGGATCTGAAGAAAACGATTTCTTCTTTGTTTGAGCATAAACTGTAAAAATTTCAACTTTTTACTTTCTCCATATACGAAGTATAGAGAAAGTATTGTTTTCATGAAAAAAATCGACTTCGAGATTTCAACGGAAATACATGTTTTGGGGTCCGTAGAACACGTTTTGACCATTTTCGGAATGATGTCTGTGTGTATGTGTGTGTGTATGTGTGTCTGTGCTTGTGGGCGCTCTAGCGTGAAAACTATTAGTGCTATCAATACCAAAATTCATATATAGTATTTTGGTTGGTGTTGTTAGTGTTGATTAGTTTTTGGAGTAAATCGGTTCACCGAAAGTCGAGCTTCATTTTTCAAAGCTCATTTCTGGTTTTTGAAATATCTCCATAAATATTATATTTAGGTATAAACTATTATTTATAAAAGTTTTAGAAAATATAATTTACTATAACTTTTGTATGAAACATATTTTTGTATCACTGATTGTGTAGGAGTTATTTGTGAAATACTGATAAACCGGAAGTTGCTGATTATGTACGTTGTGGGCGCTCTGGGCGCTGGGGTGAAAGGCCATTTCATCGTTTTTCATCGAACATGTCCCGAAAAACATTATTTGTAATGTTTGTGACGTAAAGGATAATATGATATAAATTAATCACTCATCTTCCATGTTTAGATTGAATATAGAGTTCGAAAATACTGTCGTAGATAAATATTTACATCTTATATGTAGAAAGTCATGTGCTGGCCACATCAGATTTTTTCTTTATTGGAATTAAATATCCACTCTTGTAAGTTTAAAATTATTGCATCTGTTTCTAAGTGGCACATGATTTTACTGGTTGGTAAGCCTATGGTGTTAATGGAAAAAGGAAATGGTAAATGGTGGAGGTGGGCAGTTTAAGTCGAGAATGATGAGGAACAGATATTTCATTTGCAAGCATCATTTTCAAGTGTAAAATTGATGTAAATAATATAATTTTAAATAAAAATACACTAGATAATAGTTCAGAATTCCATGAAATTGTTTTAAGACTGTTTAGAACTATACAGCAGTAAAGATAATGTGGCAATTTTTAAAGAGAAATTCTGTGTTTATTAATCATTTATTTACTTATAATTCACAGAAAAATCTCTTTGCGTAAAATGTTCATAAGTTATTTAACCAAGTACATCAGTCTATGCATATATATATTCACAATGTAAAGTCATGGGATATAAAACAGAAGAAAAATCAGATTAACATATCAGTATTATCGAATATTGACATGCAAAATATGAATAAGTATAATCATAATTAAAATATGTCAAGAATATTAAGTGAAATTAATGTAAACATTACAAAAATAATTGTTAGGGATTTATCGATTTAATTTCTCCCACTCAAATATTGAATATATCAATAGAATTTCTGGTATGAATTGGATTACCAAATCATTGAATACCAAATAACTGTGAATAATACATATAAATAGTAAAGTGAGGATCTATAAAGAAATTATAGATTTTGGGGGATAGGAAGGAACACAAAATTGAAATTTTGGAAAGGAGTTTTAGACATCACCCTGAATTATTTTAAACAACAAAATTAAATATGAAATTATGCATCTATTATGTAGACAATTTGAGAAAGGAAAGGGTTTCAGCATAGGAAAGTGATTAGTGATTTTGAGTTATAAGCCATCATGTTGATTATTATTATTTTTGTAGAAGTAAGTTCATTTTGCTGGTTCTTGTGGTAAACATGTTAGGAAGTCCTTGAGTTTAGTCTTCTTATGCTTTTCTCTTACAATTAACATTTTGCAGACTTTACTGTCATCCAAAAGATTCACCTGGGAGGATTTCTTGCCTTTGGACACTATCACAGATATTGGATATAGTCTGCAGAGCAGCAGCACCTATTTTACCTCATCTCATTGAGGAAGTTTATGCACACCATCCGCATTTTAAAGCAGGTGAGGTTATCAAACCCAATGTTTAATTACCTATTTGAAAAAAATGTATTGAGTTTTGCTTTTAAAATTTTGAATCCCACTCTCTCCATGTAAATGTATTTTGATTGTTGTGTTTCTATGTAATGGTGGATAAACTATTATATAAGAGCCCAACGGGTTGTGGAGAGCTTAATGAAATATTGCCAGAAATTCACTATTTTCCATTTCCATGTTCTTCAGAAGGAGGATTCTTCAGGTGGGCAGCATCTGGAAATATTAAACAGACTGACAGTTGGCATGACACGGAAGTTGCTGAAATTGTGGGCTTTGCTCTCAGCGTGCGTCACAAGTTGAATAGGAAGGCTTCATCTCTGGGTGAAGGAAATTCCTGGAAACTTGGAGCAAAGTTGTATGCATCTGGGAAGGCATTCAAAAGGCTCAAGGTTCTACACAGTTAATTAAATCAGCTTTTACTTATCTAAAATGTCTGCATGAATGTTTTAATATTACATCTTCTGTTTATAATATCTGATCATGAAGGAAATAATGTAAAGAAAAACTTGGGATTCCTAAGAATCAAAGTAATTGTGTTGTGGAATTCAATATTGAATAATATTTTTAAATTTTTTTATTATTTAAATGTATTCCATGAAAAGAAAATCATCTGAGCAGAACATATAAGCTTGGTTGTGGCAATGGATCTGGTGGAGAAACAAAAATCTCTGACACCTGGTCAATAAATATGCTACGGTACTATGAAGTTTAAGAAGTCAAGTATCATTTAGTATGAGGTGACTTACTTAGCTATTGTATGTGCACTTGAAATAAAACAAATCCTTCTTAAGGCTGCCCTCTTAAATTAATATTACTTTCAAAAAGTATTACTCATGTTCTGTTCTTATTCCTTAGTGTTTCCTTATCTTGATGAACACTGTTTTTCAGTTGTCTTCTGTAAGTTATTATAGAAAAATATATCTTTCGTTTTTATTTTGTTCATGGCATGACAAGTTGAGAGCTATTTTTGATATATTGAAGTAAGTTAATTCAACCTGGTCATTTTTTATCGAATGTTATTGAAGTATTAGTAGTGATATGTGTAGGGTCTTTATGCTTAGGCTCATTCCATCAGTAGATATCTGTTCAGGATAATGACCTTGTATATGGACATTTCTGAGTTCTTAAATGATCGGTAAATGAGCCTTCCTGTTTTCTTCAAACACCACTGAAGGAGGTGTGGAATTCGTTTTAAACCTGTAATTCATTAACAGCCATTTTCCAAATTTTCTTTCCTTACTGGACATTTCTTATTTGAAATGAGTTCAATCTAAAATATTTTTGTTTCTTTCGCAGGCTTTGCAGGAAGATGAAAAGACCTCTGATTCGGAACTGTGTGAGATTCTGCAAGTGTCTAAAGTGCAACTTTATGAAGAACAGATTGTAATAAATGAAACTGAAAAATTAGTGAACAATCAGAGTGAGATACCTGATGTAAGTGATTGTGCAGATGTAATGATTGATCTTTATTCTTTAGATGAGGGTGTTTATAGGTGTGAACGCTGTCGCCGATTCACCTCAACTTCTCCTGAAGAGCCATGTGAGCGTTGTCGTCTTGTCTTGGCCTCTTTGTAATGTCTTGTTACTCTCTGAGAGAGGGAATTTTATTTTGAAAAAAGTATATTTATATCCTGTTTGTGTATTTTAAGTTGTTTAACGAAAGGATGACATGGTCGTTGTTACACTCAGTCATTACTCTGTTGAAGGCCAGAATAAAGAGGATGCTTAATATCTTACAGAGGATTTAAGTGAATGGTTTTGCTCTGTGAATTATTTTCTTGATTTTTTCCTATCATTCTTATCTCATAAGCTGGAGAGTTCCAATTCTGCCATTGCATGTCAGCCTTTGTGATGGTGTTATTTTTTGCAGCAAAAAATTCAGAATAATTCTGTCATTTTTCTAGCTGTGATCATAATTTTAAGGGTTTCTCAACCTCTGTGCAATCTATCAATCTCTAAGCATCTACATAGTAGTAATCAAGTACTTGAACCCAGACATTGAATATTCCTAAAAACATCTCTATTTGAATTATTTAGATTTCATTTTATGGTACACAAAGATTAATTTGCAGTGATTGTTAATGTGCTACACAACACGCATTCCTTAATGTTTATTTTTCATAATAATCACTCTTTTACTCATAAACGAAAATGTTCTATTATATTCAGGTGTTAAAATTTAATATACAATAAATACATTTTAAAACAGTAGAGGAAAATATGTCCGAAAGAGAGCATGAACTTAGTTCAGAAATTAATAGATATTGCACATTCCCTCAGTTAAATCCATCGGTTAATTGTAAATGCTATGATAATGTAACAGAAAAACAAGAATTCAGTATCCATAGTTATTCAGTATTTACCTCTTTTAACAATCTCTCTACAAAATCATTTCCGAAATTTTGACCAAGACCCAAAACATATTATGACAAATGGGTAAGAATTTTCTCTAAAAATCGTCAATTTACTCTCATGTTGCATAACTGAAGTGGTTAGATGTATGAATACTACTCATCCAATTTGTTATCGATACTTGGTAAAATTTCGGTATATCCACTATCAAGGGAGAAACAGAATTTCTACCTCGCCGTCCTCATCCGAAATTTTACCCGATACTTATCCTCTACCAGCATGAGTTCATAAGTTAAAGTATTGTAGTAATATTGAAGTAATCCCAAATCTTAACATACTACGAAATGCCACTTATCCACATTTTTGCAGCAGCTTGAATAATATCTAAGTCCATTCCAATTATTAAAAAATATAATTGAGTAAAATTTTCCGTTGATCAATCTACCTCTCTATCTTCTTAAACAAACGTATAAGTTCAGTCTTTCAGATGGATTTAAGCTCTACCATACGGTTTCGGCTAGAATCCCTTAACCCCCTTTACTTTACTCCCTAGTCCCGTCCGTCCCGACCTGCGATCGAGCGAATTCCATTAGTTATTTGTTTGCATCTCATACGCCGATACCGATGTCACCCTATGCGCATCGCTTTCAAATCTCGTAACTCTTGTCTCTGAAAACTTTCTGAAAAAGTAATACTTCTTCGGGAAGTTTCTCTATTGCTGCAACATATCGCTGCGATAAAAACTAATGTTACAGTTTTTATATTCATGGGCATTTCCTAAAATCAACGCAATGAATGAGAGAACAGAGGTTGTGAAAGCATCGGTAATGGTTTTCCTATCCTTGCTCAGGGGAATTGTGTTTTTCACGACATTGTCCTTATGAACACTTCTAGTATTATTGATTTCATACGAAAGAAAACGAATAATAGTTTTATTTTCTAGTTAGAAAACTCATCAATTTATGGAAAATTCTAATGAGAATCATTTATTCAACAGATGGAATTCGCTGTTCAGATGCACTGTCAAAGTTGTGTAAACAGTATAAAAAACAAACTGGCTCAAGTCAACGAAATTTCTAAATTCGATATAGACCTTGAAAAGGAGCAAGTCGTGATTGAAAGCACGTTACCGTCGGCTGTTGTTCAGAAGTTGATTGAAGACACCGGGAGGAAGGTTATCCTGAAAGGAATTGGTGGTTTATCCAATAGTATGTTTGGTTTATTTATCATAATTTAGACTCAAAATATCAATTTTAGTCTTCTTATACATATATGAACAATTTTGGTGATGATATTTAGGACTGCTTCATTTATTGTGGATATTGTTAAATTAATTAGAAAACTGTTACATAGCTTCTTTATCATTCCCTATTATCAGAGATTCATTCCTTTAATTATCATTATTTCAAGGTTTCCAAAGTTTAAGCTTTTGGACTGATTATTCCGAAATTTTCATTCCTCATTGCAACATACTTGAATATTTTTTGGAAACATCATATTAGTTCTAATAAATGTATTTCAAACAAAATATTATGGAAAATAGAAAATATGTCTATATTGGTTTCCATAGTAGTTTTTTGACGTTTTCTTCTTGTATGTATGAGGATTCAATAAATTTTATATAACCTTGTATATATTAATTATATTATAGCACTGTTTTACTCTAATTTAAGATAATATTTTTCAATAAAGCATTACTTTGGGAAATATTTCTGTGATACGAGTTTTTACTTATTATTAAGAGAGGTTTGTTGCATATAATTCAATTTTTTTTCCTTAAATGAACTTTCATGGCTATTATTTTCTAACTTGAAAGGTTGGGATATGAACAGTATGGGTGAGCATATTGGTGCAGCTGTAGCTGTTCTGGGAAGTCGTGATGCAATGGAAGCTGGATGTGGATACAGCGATGACATGGTTTGTGGCGTTGTTCGATTCATCCAAGCAAATAAAGATGAGTGCATTATAGAAGGAGTTGTGGATGGTTTGAGTCCTGGATTACATGGTCTACATATTCATGATTTTGGAGATATATCTCGAGGTTGCCAGAGGTATTATTTTTTCATTCTTTGACATTTGGAATGATTTATCGGTTACCTAAAAATAGTTACTGAAATGAGTGTTTATCCTCCTTTATGCTTAGAAGAGTAATATATTGTTTTGAAATGATGTACTTTCTTTTTATTTTAGTATTGGAGATCATTACAACCCTTGGAATACAAAACATGGAGGACCAAACCGAGATGAGCTGAGTAGAGTAAGGAAATGTTATTGAATGACCTTATTTAGTTAAACAATCGTTTCCAGTCTCTGATATGTTTCAACTTATTATGGAATGGGTACTGAGTAAATCTAGCTTATCTCAATGTCATTATCAGTTTAGTATTCTTAGGTATAGTTTATTCAGCGCAGCCAGGATTTGCCAATGAGGGGGTCCAAGGCTGCCGAGGAACTGAAAAATGCCTAACTTACAGGGGCTAGTTTATTCATACCCGCTACTTACTACAGATATGTCAAATCTTTCAAAAACTAAATGCATTGAAAACTAGAGCAGTTAAACGCTTATATGGCCAACTCATTAAACTTTCCAAGATAGTAGTTTACATAAGTGAACTCCTGGAAACTTATAAGGTTTGTTTGGATTTCTAGTTTGGATATGTCCAATATCTATTAAAAAGTCATTTTTTTCTATGCTGAAGTATTTTGGTGTTGTAGATATAAACTTCCCCAGTCTTTGAGAGTTCTTTCTTCCAAGAGGTTGCCTGCCTGAGAAGGAAAAAAATAGCTACGGTTATTTGGCAAGCGATATGAAATGTCTCGATAAATCACCATATTGGCACACCCATCCTTATTTGAACATCTTTCGTTATTAGACTATATCATCAGCATCATCTAAGAAACAAAAAATCACTTATATCAGATAAAATTTTCTGGTAGGCTTACAATTAAGCCTGATTTTGTTATTTATGTATTAGCTAAGTATTCAATTGAATGCGTCACATACCGGACAGTAAAAATTCGGCTGCATTAAAAGATACTGTAGACTCTTGATTATAGTTGATATTATAATTGAATTTGCAGAAATCAAGTTACAAACCAAGGTGGAAAAATGAAAACGTCAACTTACAATTATTCAGAGTAAGTAATAGTTAGGTGGTTAAACCAGCAGAGAGCTGACGCAAACCCAGTTGTACACACTGAGTGTCCAAAAGAAGCAAAATTTTTCCATCTATTGAAATTTTGAAGGGGCATTGCATGGCCACGTGGTTGACAGGATAAGTCATGGATTCTATCACTAGAGAAATAATTGGCTGCATCGAAAAGCAAGCTGGAGAATTTAAGTCACAGTTTTAACAGTTTCTCAAATTTATTTCAAGTCATCAAGTCACAGTTCTGATAAATCTGTGCGTATCTAAGCGCACAATACCTTTCAGCTGACTGATTTGCTTCCAAATGGTATATTATTAATAATATCATCGAAAATTAATTTTTACTGATATCTTGTATTGCTCCAATACTTTCACAAATTTCTACGAATAATTTTGTAACTATACAGCAAATTAACGGGTAATCATAAAATAAGGATCAGTATATTTTATATTATCCCGAGTAATGAAGAGTCTACTGTACTGACTTTTAATTGTCCAGAATGCTTAACAAAAGAACCAGTACCTTTGGAATTGTCGCTAAACCCATATGGAGATGTGGCCTCCGATAACAGCCCTTAAAAGACAATCCTAATTTATGGAAATAATAATGGTCATTTTACAAAAAACTACATAGACATTAACTTGCATTTTTCCAATAGAGGCCTCGAGCTATTAGCAGACTGTGAAAAGAATTTTCGGATGTCCATCTGTATCTTATGAAATCCAAACTAAACTCTCCTTCGAACTGTTCATTGTGAATTTCTCAAAAGCACTACTCACGAGCCTAGCTTTGCATTCACATCCTCAAAACTGTCACATGCAGAAGATCTAACTGAGGGTTTTATCAATCTGTCTCTCAAACTTAATATTAATCTCTGTTTTCAGGGTGAAAGTTTTGAATTACTTCTCAAATGTTCCTTTGTGTTTGTGCGAGGATAAACGAATCAGCACTTTCGAATTTTACCCATGGGAATCTTATCTTATGGCATGAGTCATCTAACTATAGGATAGGCTTAAGAAGTGCTCGCATTGAACATTATGTGCAAAACACTCGTATCATAGCTTCCCATTGATATCGATGTTGGCTCTTGGCCTGCTCTGCTACCGAAAACATCACCTTAATCGGAGCCATATTTACGGGCAAGCTTTCGCCGAATTTATTTCGGCGAAAGCTTAAAAAGCTTTCGCCGAATTTATCAAGCAAATGGTTAGGGTTTTCTACTCTTCAGCAGAAAAAACACAGAGCTAGTCATAGGACTTGACTCTTGGGGGTTGAACCCCTTAATCCGTCCCCTTGCTGTGCCACTGGCTCCAAGTCATCCTCCCCTCTGTAAATGGTTCACTACTTCACATTTAGATTTCTACAATCTCTTGCAATCTTTTCTTCAGTGGACTATATCGCCTCAGTGAGTGCACTCAAATAGTATTCATCATCTTTAAGCCATTCTTTTCCAAAAAATTTTCTCAACTCTTTGAAGGACTTAGTTATCAGTAATTTGGTTCCTCCATATCCTTTTTATCATTTTCTATACCACTGTAATCCTCCATATTGGTATTCTTCTCCTATTTTCTGCAACTTTTACTGTTGGGGTTTCTGAGTTAAATAAAGGGACATACTCTTTTCCAAGTCTCCTTATAATCAAACTTCTTTTGTTTGCTGTCATAATGTGTTATATAGTAGAACGCCCTCTGCACTTGCACTGCCACATATACTATGATAATTCTCTTATTTCTTTAATTGCTATTGATTTTTCTATCAAAGTTAAAGGATCCTTTTGTATATGATTCCACCCACCATGCATACTGATCCCAATCTGTTTTTCTATAACTCATCATCAATTTTCTATTTAATGTTTTAAATTATGCAAAAGAGCTTTTTAAATACTTTCTTGTCATAAACTTGCATTCATTTACCTCTTTCTAGTTTTTCAAGATTTGTAGACAATCATTGAGAGCATACTTTATGGTCCAAGGATTTCCATGGCACACTCTTGACCTATAAGCTATTACATGAAGTTTAGTCCATAGAAAAATAGTTGATATAAATATGTATGTATAGTTCTGATGTAGCATAGAAATCAAGACTCATTATTTTTCTTATCTTGGGATGGAAATAGTGAATTATAATATAGGGAGTCACAATTGGGTACCTGCAGAAATTTAATTTGGTTGAAGTTGAAGAAGATGATGCTGGGCCTAGGATACTAGACAGTGAAATAGAACAGGGTTTGCGAGACTTGAAAGGGAATAAAGCAATTGGGATTGATGAGATCCCAGTGGAGTTCTTAAGAACTTGTGGGACAAGGGTAAGTAATAATTCTATGATTTATGTAGGAAAATTTATAATGAAGAGAAATGGCCAGAGGATTTTGTCAAAACTATATTGATTGCTTTAAAGAAAAAGAGTAATGTTACTAAATGTCAGGGCTATAGTACAGCTCTTCACAAAAGAATTGAATCTTGTAGTAGTTGGTGGATAAGATTTTGGGATTTTGAAATTCTGGACTTGGCGATGCCAGAGAAGGCCATGCGCTATAGCGCATCCTATAGGATGTCTCTTATTGTGAGGTCTAAAGTAATGTGATTCCAGCAATTGCTGGGTCTTTTTTGGTAAATTATAAGGTATTATATTTTGAAAAGTGCTAGGGCTGTAAGTTAGAAACGGATTCCTCTTTTTTCTTTATGAGGAGACCCAACATTTTCCTCCTTCATATAGATTTCTGGCTCCCTTGAATATTTACGACTACAACACATTTATAAAATAACATTTATTGTTTAATTGAAGTAAAGGAATTAAGATGCTGATTCACCCAAGTAGCCCTTGGATGTCCTGGCTCAGGCAGTGTTCTCAAATAGGAGGAAGTGAATTCTGAAATATCATGTTTAAATTACATTAAATTTGTCAGAATTTATAAAGGTTCATTTTGTAGATGGGAAATGTAATACCTCTATTTTGAAAGGAAAGGAAGAAAAATTAATTCTAAGGAACAAATAGAAATCCTAAAAGCAAGCAGCCTTCCCAACTGTAAAATTATTAATGATCAACTCTGACCATTTCCTTCCCCAATTTTTTCCTCCATTGTCCAATCCTTTTCCTCCCTCCACCCAACCTCTCCTACCCCTCCCTAACTTTATATATATTGCATTGTAACCTGTGTAATTTGCCTGAGATGATTCGAAGTGTCGAAACCATTGGAGAGCAGGTGGATAAATGTTTTACTTGGGAAGTTCTCTTTTGTGAGATGGAAGATGCAAAGATGAGGCTTATGAAAGAATAAGGGCCAAGGAAGCCTTTACGAAGTGAAGGGAATTGATGACCAGAGGTCAAGGAATCAGGAAAAGATTGGTGAAATCCTTTGTGTGGAGTGTTTTGCCTTATGGATGTGAAACATGGGAGTTAAGAAGGAAGCCAAATGTTTAGAAGCCTTTGAACTGTTGATATAGCATGGCTGATAGGAAAGCAAACTCTGAGGAGCTGAAGATGGTTGGGACGGAGATAGCTTTAATTTAAGTGATTAAGCATCGATTGAGGAAATGGGTGCGTCAAATATCGAGAGGGCAGGGATTGCTAAAGAGAGTTATTTAGGGTAGAATTCAAGGGGAAGACAAAGACCTATGAAGGGTGGGGTAAGCTGCATATGAATGAAGGCATTGAATAAGGATATTTGAATGGATACTCGTAAACCTACCATAAGGTAGAACACTCATGTATGTATTATATAATGGTTGCTGGTGAAGTTCCTCTCCGTATTTTTAAGTTTAAATAATACATCAAAGAAATGTAATATTATTTTGTTTTTGCTGCAGTTTTTGAGATAACATTTTTCAATATTTAAGGTGAATGTCAAACAAAATTTCCTTTTTACAGCCCATTATTTTACTTTAATTTAAGAAATTGTACGACTTATTTAGAGAAAACTTAGATAATGCTCTAAGGGCTGCAAAATGTTGCTGTTGATGAATATTTCATAACCTTCTCTCGATTGTGCATCTTATATACTTAAATAACTAATTTTAATCTTTTGACCATTTGCTATGTAAATGAATTAATAGTCTTTCATTATATTCTCAGCATTTGGGTGACCTTGGAAATATCACTGCTGATGAAATGGGCCGAGCTCACTTCAGGATGACTGACAGACTTCTGAAGGTACTTAAAGTAGGCTGTAGGAAATAGTTTTAATTATGATTTAATCAAAATATTTTTACTTTCTGTGATAGATTTGTTGGACAAATCAAAAGAATCCGGAACAAAATGTTTGTTTTGTCATTTAATAATTGATTATTGTATATGTAACCTCCAAGTTAATAAGAACCAATTTTATTGTAGATTTAAATGCAATATGATAGAAAACATTGAATGGGAACCCATCAAAATCTGGGTGGTGATAGAAATTTTAAAATTCAGATAATATGTTTCTTTTCTAGTCTTTTATTTAAATATCTACTCACATTCATTAAAATCATGATGATGAAAAGAAGATAACCGCTGTACTTTTCATCATGACATATTTCCACAAGACATTGCCAGCAACTGTGAATTTTATTCAAAATCATGATATTGGACTAAATTTTCCAGCAATGTCACCACAATTTTTCATCGTTAGTAACTTGATGTCTGTGAATATTGATTTGGTGCAACAAATGTATGGAACTTGAATTATCCATCAATTTTACTTTGAGCAAATATCAAATGGTTGAAATATGAATTTAAATTTAAAGAAAAAGGTGCAAGCATTGACTGTATTATAAATTAATTTTTGTGACAATAAATGTGATAGAAATAAAATAAAAAGATTAATTGCTTGGTGCGTAAACTGCTTGCCACACTGTTAGATTTCTTGTAACGCAGGAATGCTGACTTAATGTTCTTTAGGTCTGTTTCTTTCTTCTTCTGCTGCTAGAAGTTTCAAGGTAACTGACTGCATGTTGATGAATCAAAGTTAGAGAAGTTTGAAAACAAAACTATTTTCAGTTAACATCTTGCGCACCTATAGTATTCTGTATTTAAAATACTCTTAACACGAACTAATAAAATTAGAAACTTAATTTTTTTCTATTATCAGTAAAAAGATTGATGCTTGATTCTAATTTCATGTGCTTAACACTGTAAGATAATGATGCTCATATGAAAAATGAAAATGCTCCGGTTCCATTGCCATGGCTTGCTTTACAATGTAAATTTACTCTATTTGTCACCTCTGTAATGATATTTATTCTGTTTGCCCTTTATTGTAGACTTGGGACCTGATTGGGCGTTCAGTTGCTGTAACGGAAAAAGAAGATGATCTAGGTGCAGGAAATCATCCTAATTCTTCAATTGATGGAAATTCTGGTCGCAGGTAAAAATAAGTGTTTTTTCCCTCCAGTTTATTTCGTGTTAGCTAAAGTAGAGTGAAGTGTAGCTGATATCCTCTGCCTCCGAGGATATATTGTTGGAGCTGGTGCTTAACACCAAAGTTTTGTTTCGTTTTCTGTTCAGACTTTCTTATGCTCTACTCTTATATCTTATACTGTTACAAAGCATATAGATGTCTCAGTCTTATTCATTGCTGTGATAATATGTTTTGATTCTGTGTAATTGCCTTTATTTTGGTCACTCATTATTGTATTCTATGTAAATTTTTATTTATAGGGTCAGTTGCTGCTCTTATGTTTTTCCACTCGTAGCATTATGGCTAGTGAGAATAGCAAGCGCAAACTCTCACTTCTCATCTTACCTAATGAGTCATTTATTCTACAAAATTATTGGTAGCTAGCTGTTGAGGGTATAAGATTCATTCTGGCCTTGAGGCTGAATACTTGATGGACCACCTCAAAGGCACCCTCGACTGCAAATCATGCAGATGTCCCTTTCATGTAGATTCTTATAATATGTATATCTATTATTCAACTAATTGCTTTTTACAAAAGTACATATTGTATTAATTAAAAATTAATATTTATTTGAATAATATCGTTATTGTTCTTCTATTTGTTACCGTTAGGATATTAAAATATGTAAAGCTGACCCTCTTTGAGGAAAGAGACGGAAGGCATGGGTATTTCTTGTTCTAGGGGGGAGCTTTTAGAAGTATGTATGTTTCCTTAAATAAGAAATTTATTTACTCTTCTTGCAACAAAATTGATTCCTGTGATGCGATACTGCAATGATTGAGGGTGTGGGGATTTAGTTATGAAAGTATGGAAGAAATTGACTTATTGTTTGGAAGAAATAGTTCATACCCGCCTCTTGTGCTCTTCATAATCGGGAAAGAAATTCTGTTTGATTGCCCGAAGGACCTGTCATTTGAGATCGTCCTCACAGGAAAGGGGGAACTTTCCATTCAACTACACATTTTATTAGATGCTAAGTTACAGGGGTAAGAGGGCCTCAAATTAGAAAAATATTTATGGCAACTGTGGCTATGGAAGAAAGGAAAGATCAAGATTTTCAACTCAAAAGTTGAAAGGGCTTTGTGGACTAAATTAGAGTAAACCTCTCAAATAACTTATTTTGCAGAAACAGTCCAAAGTTAATGGTCAGAGTTTCATGGATGATGGAACTATGTAAAGTCCAAGTCCACAGAAGTAAGTGGTCACTTATGCCCTCTTGCTGATGGGGAGGGAGTTAGCGGTGCAGAGCAGGAATAAAAGGAGAGGTTGGAGCATCTCAACTCAGTCATTACAAATGCTAAAAACGACTATCGATATAACAATTTGCATGAATTGTAATAATCAATTGTATTTATTTGTTGTGTTTAATTTATTCAGTAAACTCTTCTAGTCTAAGTGAATCCAATCATTTTAATGAGGAAAAATTACCTGATGAAATCTTTCTGATGCAATGTTTTAGCGATTGCTTAGATATTTCCTCGAAAGATGAAATGAGGGAGGGTATTAGCTTATATTTATGTATTAGCCATCTCCACCCACAGCTATTCTGCAAAACTAAAGCGCTCTTTCTTTATAAGTTTGGGATATATTCTAAATTCACCAAAACCGAAGTCAAATTGAATTCCACCATTTTCCCTGCAAATTCTTATTTGGAGTTAAAAGGAAGGCTCTTTATTTTGTGGACTTTCCTAGTTTCACATTTCACACCATATCATTTCCAGTATTGCAGTTAAAACTTGCATTGAGATGACTAGTATGTAATAGCATATTTTCTGGAAATATAACGATGTACATTTTATGTGATTTTATTCAGTTTGATGGGAATGATATCTGTTCTTTGAAGAAGGAAAACTCAAAAATAAATAGTCTTTCTTGTTGCCATGCATATGATTGAGTCAAATTATTTTCTGGAAAATATTAGACTTATTCTTTCAAATTTAATCATTTAAATATATATTGCCTATTATTTTAAATTAGTATTGATGTAATAGTAAGTATCTGTATTATATTATTTTAATTAGTCAAACTTTGTAATTTTAAGCAATTTCTAATTCATCTAATTACTATTCACCACTGTAAATAGCTTGAAAATTCTAGGCTGTATACTACTTGTATAGATTTTACTTACATTTCTTTCATCTATACAGTTAGAACCGTTCAGTTATCATTGGAGAAAGCCACATGCTGGAATACAATCAGTATTGCATCAATAACATGCCTCATTTTCTTACAGAATATCATGTGGAATTATTGCAAGATCTGCAGGATTGTTTGAAAATCCGAAACGTATATGTGCTTGCGATGGTGTCACTTTGTGGGATGAAACTTCTGGCAGATTGAAAAACGATCAAAGCAGCTCAAACAAATCTTCAGTGAATGGAGAAAAAGATTCAACCAATCAAAAATCGAAATATTAATCTGTGGTGGGCCATGTAATTTATTGTAATTCTGTGATATATTTCCAAAAATATCTATTTGTTTGCTTTTGGTAACTGAAATAGGCAGCACCTTAGGTGAAATCTATAACAAAATAGTCAGTATGGAAATGATTTTTGAACTCCTTTTGTGAATGGCATTTTGTTTATTGCTGTTACTCAATTCAATTTACATCATTAATGTTACTTCTTTTTATCTCCAGGTAATGATTTAGTTAGAATGAATATGTATTCAACTATGAGTATTCTATTCTTATATAAATTCAGGAAGCAATTGTGCACCCATAATAGGGGTTGTGGAAAATATTAGGTCATTAAAGTAGAAATGATAGCAAATAAAAAGCATATTTGTTGCGGAGATTATTAAATATAAAAAATGGGAGTACTGATGTAAAATAAAAAAAATTAATTATGTAACTTTGTTATTAAATTTTCATCATGAATGAAAATAAATAATTATTTTCTTAAAGATTGTAAATTATGAATAACAGCTCATGTTATTTTCCATACTACTTTTAGCAGTTGAGAATATAGAAAATCGATAATCCTTACAATGCAAATAATTTTTATGGGTAAATTTTCCAGGATATATTTTTTCCTCTTAGCATTTATTAAACAGGGCATAGAATACTTGTTCAACAACCATTACTTGTCAGTTAAGAATTTTGGAAGCATTAGACTTGACTCGTCAAAGAATCCAATTCACAATTAAATCTAGGAGTAAAAACAGAATTAACATGTTCAATCTTCTGTGAATGAATTTTTTAACTAGCGCCTTTCGACATTGAAAACAGTAATTGTCATTTCAACACTTAAAAATACTATTAATTCATAAAATTTGGTTGAAGAAATTTGTTATCCGCAGATTGGATTTTGCCCAGCATGGAGTCATTGTTATTTCTGAAATTCGTTGGAAGCTGCCAGAATGATACAGGTCTATTGAAAAAGGGGTCAATTTTTACTTTAATGTGTGAACAGAATTTGAAAGCAGCGACTGGAGAGTAGAATTTACAACTTTTTAATCTATAACCATCATGCTTAAATTATTCAAAATAGAAGGAAACCCGATAGTGATATAATAGAGAAAATGCAGATTAGTATAACATCGAGAAATATTTTTGTGCAAGAGTACTTGGTTATGGTAGCAATCTTTATCAGTCCACTTTCATCGAACTTCAATAATTATAGGATGGCTATTTTGTTTCGGTCTATGAAAGAACCCAGCAAGCCGCCTTTCGGCATGTGTCAGAAGGAACTGTCAGAATAGAACTGTACAATTGATGTCGTTTCTTTCTTTTGATTAATGAACTACATAAATTATATGAATTTAAATAAGTTAAGTGCAAATATCATGAATAACAGTACAATACAACAGTATTAACTTGCTATCAATCCCTTAAAACGAAGTATCCTAATCTCTTCCTCCAGAGACTCTCTCTCCTAATTCCCTCAAACGAAGCGCCAATTACCTGAAACAACTAAGTAGCAATCTACCTCAAGCGTTTAAGGAATGAGAAGTTATTTTTGATCAAGCCTCTGTTAATTTGAACATTCTACATGCTTTGAAGAACACTGCAAGGGTAGTTAATTATGTAATGAATAAGGCAAAATAATGTGATTTCAGATATTTAATACAAATAAAATAGAAATGAACACATTTACATTCAAAGGGCCGTAATACTAATATAAAAAGATGTTTATTTCCCAGCAGCTGATGCCAATGGGTTGCGTAAAACAAGTATGACCGAGTCACCTCTCAGGAACATTTTTGAGATGAATCTATCCTTGTTGACGGGTTTTGCCTGAAAGAAAGGATTAGAATGATCACATAAATATAAACTAAAAATGAAGCACAAGTACCTGATGAAATTGAATTATTAGAAGAATAAATTTAATACACTCGAATCATTTCATATACATCAAGTTCATTGACAATTGGACTTTACCTTCTTCTTGCCTTTTCCAGTTCGGGGCAGTTCTGTCCACATTTCTTTTACGTTTTCTAACACCATATTGCAATGCCTATCAAAAGCTTTCACTCTTCCTAACAGTTTTTTGTTATTTCTGCAGTTAATTAGAACCTGCAACGGAAGCCAATAGAGCTTAGAATTAATTCTGTAAATGATGGATCACGTGAAAGAACGAAGGTATTAAGAGTAATTCACCTGAGTATTGTTTTTAACAGATTGGGTTAAAACAGATAGCGGTCCAGTATTGAATTCTTCCTCTTCTCTTTTCGCTAGTTCTTCTGGAGTCATTTCAGACTTCGGCTTCGCAAGTAGAGTCCTGAAAGAAGGCAAGATTAGTAACGCAGAAATCATCGCGATAAGTTCAATTACTCGAATTTTATTACTTACGTCATCTTAAGTTATTGAATTGGAAATTTGAAAGTTTGATTTAGCGAGTATAATTGTCTGCAACAGTTCAATGCACGTGATCTTTCACTTCGCGGTACTTTACACAGGATGCAAAACAAACCTTCAAGCGCTTATAGTTTGTGTTTCTACCAATAGAGGGCATCTATATGGCATCGCTTCTCTTTTTAGTGGCGGGCGTTTATAATCCAGTTTTTCACGTTAATGCTCATAATCTGGTGAGAGAGGATAGTGAATTTACAAGAAGCTTGAATATTCTGGCCAAAATAATTTCATTAAATTTCTATTCAGAATTATTGATCATTTAGTATTTATTTACAATTATATTCATTAGTTAACCATCGATACCAATTTATTCTTATTATTAATATTATTGTATTAGATTATAAAAAAACCTAAACTTAAGATTCATCTCTATTACAAAGGGATATAACGTAATTACTATCATAACTATCATTAATATTAATTATAATTAACCGATTTGAACACTGAAGGGGCTTAGAAATATTTCCATGAGATGATTAATATAAAGACTTGTGTATAACTTCGAAATTTTTTAAGCATGGTTACGAAGCTAGATAGTATGATAAGATATAAGTCAAAAGGACTCATCGCAACCAAAAAGCTTTGCAAGGGTCTTTACGGCAATAGATCAGCCTGTTTCGAGTTCAAAAAGATCATTACTGCTAAAGAAGCTCAAGAATACGAAATCTTACACCAAGCGTGCTATGCAAAACCACCTCCACAACTTACTACGCAACACAAGTCGAAATTTATTGGTGAATTTTTAGAGTAGAGCCCTAAACCTTTCTCGTCTTACGTTAAAGAAGTCCAGTGAATGATAAAAATGATAATATAACTAGCGATACTATGAGGAAAGCGATTCCTTAACGACTTTATATTCACGTCAGATAGTAGCAAAGAGTGCCATTCCGGAGCCCCTGAGTCGATTTCAAGTATGAGTTTTACCGAAGATGGAATCATTAATATCTTGTGCAAAATAAACACAAATAAGCTGCCAGGGCTAGAAAGTATTTTGGCTAGAGCGTTATAAAAGAACCGTCAGAAAGCGTCACCCTGTATTTCTATATTATATTTTCTAGGTCAATGAACGATGGTAGGGTCCCGATAGATTGGAACTTAGCGAATGTTACATCTCTTAGTAAAAACGGATCAAGGGAAGACCCAGGAGATTATGGGCCAAACTCATTTACTTTGCTGTCCGGAAAATTAATGGAAAATATCGTTGTAACATCACTCATGAAATTTCTAGATAGCAATCAATTCCTCAGCATGCAAAAGTACGGCTTTCGAATCTCCGAATCATGCGAAACTCAATTTGCGCTATTCGTACACGGTATCTTAAAATTTTCGGAAAATAAAAAGCAAGTAAACTTTATTTTTCTTGATTTATAAAGAATATTCAACTGAGTCCCTCACTATAAACCAATTTCCGAATTAAAATCAGAGGGTATCAATAAGGAAGAATTTTCTTTCCAAGAGGAAATAAAAAGAAGCACTTGATGATGTTAGCTAGAATAGAGTCAAAATTACCTTTGGTGTACCTCGGGGCAGCGTAATTGTATGTCCTCAGTCCGTGATTTATATGTATCACTCAAGCAAAGAGATAAGCAGTAATGTTAGTAAATTTGCGGATGACTCGGTAATATACAGAGAAATGTCAAACGAGTAGCACCGTAATTCTGTCTATATCTCGATTTAGTCCTCATTCAATGGCGAAACTTTGCAGATTTTAAAATAAGTAAACTCTCTGTAGTTATATTCTTTGAAAGGAAAAATTGCGCCAGAATTAATAGAATAAAATTAAGTAAAAATCTTGTAAGACGATATCTTGCGACTCCCCTTCTACTTCTGACGATTCAATGAGAGTAAAATTCAAGATAATGCAAATGATAAGGTAATCCCTTTTAAATTTTCATTCTTTCCGCGAGCGATATGCATAAAAAACATATTCCATAGACGCAGTTCGAACGCCTGATGTTTACACACCCAGGCACGCGCCGAAAGGAGGCTTAGAAATTTTAATGCAGATATAGAATGTCCTCCAGACATCGATGGAGATGGTACGGTTTCTGAATTCATCCTTAATATCTTTACATTCGAAATTTATTTTGATCGCTGGAAACTAATTCATGAAAGCTGCTTATATTCCCAGAAAATTCGCTGATTCGCCCAGATTACGTATTGAGTTAAGCATGAGGTGGAAAAAGCATATCTAATTTGAATAAAATGTCATAAAATTATGGAACTAAAATGTCGTCCATGTTTAATGCCCTCGTTATGCAGCGTTGCCGAGGCTAAAGAGTGAACTACGTACTTCATTATTTATTCGTCAGTCTGGGAATTTTTATTCTCGTCGGAGACAAAATCCCATTTGTGGTATTGATTCAAATAACTTCCAAAATTTTTTTTTACGGTGTCGGGTATGCACACCAATTACCTAAAGTAATTGCAGTATCCTTATCTTCTGCATCTTTTAGGATTTCTGAAATATCTTTTTACATGTCTTCCATCTCTTTTTTTACTCTCTTTTGTTGGGGTATAGTAGTGCCGCTAAAGTACCCTAGGGTTTCATTGTTATCCCAACCGTTATAATCCCATCCTTTTGTTACACTTTATTTAACCGCTTAGTCTTAGTGCAATACTTTTTCGCAGCATTATTCCCCCTTCTTCATTTCCATGTACGGATCCTGAATGAAAAATTATATAATTACGGCTTCCTTTAATACAACTTAATTTAATTTATCCCTAACATATTCGATTTGATTTGAACGTACTTGGTGGAATGCCGTTTAATAAATGAAGTTCGGTTTCTCATTTACTATCCTTAACACTTCAAGTAGCATCCTTTGCAGTTAAGAAGATTTTCTAGCTTTAACATCGACCCTGACTAACGTAGTGCTCTACTACTACAGCCCTAAACACTCTCCATTTCCGACCATGAGCGATGCATCGAGTAGTCCCCGACCAGAGATATGAATGGAGGAATATGTGACTGCCCCTCGGAAATGTGGTGGTTTCCCACATTTCCGGTAGATTCATTGCGTTAAAGACTTCGTCACAACGGCACATACCTTACAGCAGTGGTTCTCAACCTTTTTTTAATCGTTTCTAGAGTTTTTAATAATTTTCGTGATCTCCATTTCTCATCCGCCATATTTAGTTTAACATCAAATAAAGGGTTTCACGAAATATATTTTAGGACTTAACTAGGCGCATACCGCATACTGGTTACATCGCAAATCTCGCCTGTTATCAAGCATAAATAAGTTATGTAAATTATGTACATGTTCTTACCTACCTTTAAATTTAATTTTGACTTTAAACCCCCCTTCCCCAAAAAGCCAAGCCCATTTTAAGCCCCTTTATGCAGTACTTAGAATTTATTTTTATTTATCTTATATCTTTCAATTTTGGAAGATCTTAATAAGGATGATCAAATTAATTGTAGATTGATCGCAATATTCTCAGTCATTTGTAAACCATTCATTCCCAACGTCATTTCTGCGAAATTATTTTAAAAAGTGGCGATGTTTGGCGATCTTTTCCAAAACCGAGGCACAAGAAATCTGCGTTCTGATGTTAGGAAAACTTTGCTCCGTTGATGACGCAACAAAGCGATGCTGTTGTGTTTTCGAAATGGCCACTACAGAAAAAGTTGTCGAGCGAAGCGAATGACTTCTGCAGTACCTACTGTCAACTTCCTTTATTTCTTTCCGGTCAGTTACACCTCGAATGAGATTGCCTTGGTCAAAAAAACTTCCGGTTTCCGTCATTTAGACAGGAAAACCTAGCCCCCACCGCAGACAGGGAAAATACTCCGCAACGTCGTACTTCATTTCAAATGTGCGAGTAAATCTGTGCTAACAAGCTCTCAAATAGCGCCAGTTAAGTGTGGGCATAATGTAATCCATTCCTAGGGAGATCGCTAATTTTCATGATATTCTTTCAAATTAAGATTTGGTTCACTGAGAATCATAAGTGATTCGTCAGCCATTTACTTTTCATCCTAAACATGTCTTTGAAATTCCTAAATCTGAAGTGAATGATTCCATAACTATAATGAAACTAGCGGGGAATATTGATGGCTGTCACCCTACGGATTAAATTGAGCTCGCAAGGAATCGATACAGGGAAATCCTAATTATCGAGAGCGAGAATGAATTAACTTCACAACTCTCAACTCCCTCCCTTCGAAGAATGTAGAAAACTATGAGATGACAGCTCGGTGGCGAAATATTTATTGTCCTTTTTCGTTAATTCGAGCTCATATAAAGGAGCTTAAAATCAAAACATCTTTCCCAACGACATTGAATATAAATCTGACCCTCGTTGAAGTCCTTTCGAGGCTCGTTCGTGACAGTAATTTATTTTTCCGGAACTTATTTGATAATGTCTCCTTGTTATAGCATTTTTTACAATATTAGATTTTCTAATTATAGTTATTTAATGTACGTGTACTTTAAAAAGTGATTATTTTAAATATATCTTCAATAATAATTTCATTAAAAACAATAACATGCGTTAGGCTTTTTTCCTTCCTGTGACGAATATTATTAGCCCTTATATACAACTGCTCCATATCTGGGCATATTTAATTTGCACCGTACAATGGAATACAATTGCGTAGATCATTCTGGTTTTATATTTTATAGCTATACTACATACTGACACAATACTGTATCTACGCAGCATTCAATTGCCGTGAAATCACTTTTTGGGAGGCATCTTCGTTTCTGCTTATAATCCTCGCCTAACGCTCGTTTACTAAACCATCTATGATTTTTAACTCTCTGCCGAATAAAGTACTATTTCGAAAGATCCCAGCGCAATGTGTTCCAGGTAGATAATGCATAAGAAACTGTTTTTGAGTTACCACGCAAAGAAGGACGAAATTTTCCTCTATTTATACACTTTGAAGTTGATTGAAATACTCAAGAATGTTGAGGTCAAGATACAAATATGAAAGCAAATTCTTTAAAATGTCATGTCCTAGAGACTGAAAAATTTCTAAGACTGTACATTAATGAACTTTACGAAATCCTATCGTTAAACAAATTAGTCGACTTCAATTTTGTTTTAGTTCTTCATTTCTGCATACATTTATTTATTTAAAAACGTGCGACATAGTCTAAACATTAAAGTCTATTTCTTGATCTCTTCTTCGTTTTCTGCATCTCTTCTTCCTATACCATGTTTAATATGAAATTTTTTCTTTAAATCTTGGGCAATCATACTTGCCGTATTCAGTCTCCATTCCAATTAGTAAACACGAGTATTTGTGTTGACGTTTGTAATTTTCATGAACTACTTTTCTGATAGTGCTTCGGACTCTGCTAAGAAAATATCGAGATCTTTAGTTAGTCTTAACGTCTTCGTCCGCTATCTGAAAAAATGTTAATAAAGACTACAGAGGTAGTCAATAAGTTTAGATTGAAGTTACACAAACAAAGATTAGGACGAGTCACCCAATATTTCGAAAGAATGCTCTATTATATATTGAATGTTAACGGAGAATTAGAGACTGAAAGAGGCCGCCGTGAGTCAATGAACTTTCAAGAGGAATGTAGTCAACTCTCAAGAAAAATAGACAGTCAATCTAAAAAATGTGACACGTAAACAAATGTACATTAATTATATTTATTATTTCGAAATCACGATGACGGCTCTATTCGATTGTATGAGGAGAATGCATGAATGGATTCCAGCTGATAAGAAAATAAGAAAAATACAAATTTACCAAATAAAGACCTAAAAAATATTTAACAGATTTAATTAATTCGAAGTACTGCACTTTTCATTTTTTCATACTCTAAAAAGTATCTTGTTTCTTGGTACCTTAATCGTGAAAAAGGATCATTTAACTTCCCTTTGTCTTTGTCGGGATAATTAATTTAATCACGACTTAATCATAGACGGAAGTCTTTTTCTGTGATTTGTTTATGATAACAGCAAATGCTCGATTCACAGAAAACTGCCTCCTATTCAAGTAATAATTTGAATCCTTGCTGTGGTCCTACGATCGTCGTTTTGAGCTTAAATGTAAGCAAAATAGATATATATTACTTATTAAGAAAATATAATTTTCCTCTTGGTATGGGTACTTTTTCCGATATTTGCTAAAATTCATGACCAAAATGAAAATTCTCCACTTTTTGGAAAAATTGCCAACATTTTCTGTAGAAGACATACTTTAGCAAATATTGAACTAAAACTTAAAAAGCCCTCAGATTTCACTAATATTTTGGGCTTTGCTCTGTCCGTATAGTTATTTAGAAGCTACCAAATTGGTCACATACTACTGTTTTAAGTGCTAATTACATAAAAAATCAACCATACTTGACCTTTTTTTATGGTCGGATGTATAATTTTACCGGACCATACGGGAAAACATATCATTTTGGTTTCAACTATCGTGTTGTTCGTCAAGGAGACATATTGGTCACAAACATTAAAGTTTAGAAAATGTTCTTTTATTTTTTCAAAAGTCTTCGAATCGAAAGCAATTATCCAGAACCAAAATAAGATATGACCTTTTATTTTCATTTCTTTTGCTGCTCGTTTCTTTTTTCTTCACCCATTCTCTATTTAGTTGCAAGAGTTTATGGTGCAAAAAATGCAAGCAGTAGCGTTTTAACTGCGCAGGAAATGTATTTAATGATATTTAAAGCTGACCTGACTGGCCAATTTTAGCTCTCGTGTTAACCGGAAATGTACAAATATTCTACTTTAAAAGATTCCATCGGTTTAAAAAAGGTAGAATGCATTCGTAATAAGAGGACAATTGCCACCGAATAAAGATTCAAGTAAATCTTTTAAGAAAAGGACGGAATATACTTCCGTCCGTGTTTCTGATTTATTTACATCAAGAAGACATTTTAAAATTTATAACGCGCTAAAATGTCTACAGCCGGTACAGTCTGTATGAAGTGCATGCTATCTTTTAAAGACGTTATATTTGAAATCGCAAATTAAGTACATCTATCTTTATAATAATAATAATAAAGGTCTTTATTCAGGGCGAGATTGAGACTATCAAGTCTCTTCTTAAACCTAACCCTTTGTCATGTTGGAACAGAAAGAAATAGATAGATTGCAAAAGTACAGAGAAGAAAACTACTATGTGGATTATAAAACAAAGCTAAGAGCATAGGAAAAAATTTCCACTGCAGGAAAACACCCTCAAAACAAGGGGGGGTGAGAAAACTGCGAAACCTACGTATAGAAAACTAATTTTAAATGTGGTAGTAGATAAAAGACCTATATAAGACAATAGAAAAGGAAGTCTTTAGAATGTACAAAAAAGAGCAAATTATGACATATTAACATAAAATTCTGACACAAAAGTAATAACATATAAGTAATAATATATAACTAATTTAGAATTGAGTTATAGAGTTCAAACTATCTTAAACTTTTGTCCATTACATGTTTAATTATATGAACACAATAGACGCACTGAACAAAAATACAATATAAACATGATTTCGCTTGGTAAAAGCTCGTTAAGTATTTAGATTATAAATAAGTAAAAACGGTTTAAAACACTGAAAAAAGACAAAGAAGAAAATGCAATGAGAATTATAGAGTAATGAATAAAAGAACATATAGCAATAAAAAAACATTCGTTTGGACGGTGGATAAGATGATGAGGAGACATGTTCTGTAATTGAGGTAGGAAGGCCAAGAAATTTTGTGATCTCAATGAGTTGATGGTGTTGTGCGTTTCCGTGCGATTTAAGTTCTGCTTTGTATGATTAAGAGATGATTGTGGCATTTACTCTTGAAGCTGAAGACGGAAGATAGGTTTTTTATCTCTTGGGAAAGTGTGTTCCAGAGGTTGCTAGCTGTGACTGTAAACGATTTATGGAACATTTCAGTTCTGTGCTGGGGAATCAAGAGTTTCTTGCAACCTCTCGTTTTGCGGTCATGAATGGAATCCAAAGATGTGAATAAGGAGTTAATAGATATTTAGATATATACCCCGCGAGCTGCCAGAGGCGTATGGGAGGCAGGGGGGGATTTATTTGCGTAGGGGGAAGGGAGATTTTTTTGTTGATAGTGTTAAGACTTTCTGAAGAAAGACATGGAGATTCTTTAACATTACCTATACCAAGACCACGTAGTTCTCTCCATAATACTGCCGAGGATTTTTCTTTGGAAATAGAGTGCGAGAATCTGATTTTGGCGTTCCTTATTAGTTATTTTGTTTGGTTTCTTAACCGTTTACATTCACTAAAGATTGTCACATCTCTACAATGTTTGAATTTTGTATCGCGATTGGCCATCATATTCTTAATGTCCTTTGTTAACCAAGGAGCAGAGGGCTCAGTTATTCTAATTTTTCTATCTAGTGCATGCAGGTCGAGTAAATTCACAAGGAGAGTGTTTAGAATTTCAACCTTATCATCTAAATTGTCGATAAAGTCGATGTCATGCCACGGCAGAAGGGCCACATCATTTAAAAAATTTTCGTTATTAATACTTTTCAGGTCGCGATGGTAAATGTATTTTTGTTTGAATTTCGGTGAATTAAGAGAGTATGACAAATAGATTGCACCGTGATGAGAAATACCCGATGTTGAAAGCTGCCCATGGATTTTTACTCGGTCTGGATTGGCAGTGGCAATGATGTCAATCCAAGTGTCAATTTAAGGTGTTATGCGTTGGTTGCAGCGGAAGGAGAGATAAGTTATGAGCAGAGAAAGAGTTTTTCAGTAATTTGAGTCGTAATTATTTTCAATCTTATTAGCGTTCAAGTCACCTGCTATTATTATGTGCTCGTATTCTTGTCTGAGTTTAGCTATCGCGTCGTCGATATCTGATAGGTTACCGAGTTTAGGCGGTCGGTATATTACTCCAAGTAATATCTTTTTAAAATTAACCGTAACATCGATGAAAAGGTATTCTGGTCTTTTGCAATAGCTTTGATCGCTTGTGAGTATTGTTTTTCAATGTAAATCACTGCGAACATATATTCCGACCCCACCACCTCTTTTCCCAATTCTGTCATTGCGGTATAGAGTATAACCTGGTATCGTTATTAAAGATGGATTTACGTTTGGATTTAACCATGTTTCTGTTAAAGCGATGCCATGAATATCTGATTGCGGAAGGATAGCTCGTAGTTCGTTAAGGTGAGGTACAAGGCTTTGAAGGTTAAGATTTAAAGTTCGCGGAAATGGCCGGAATTTTTCCCTGAGTATATCTTTAGCGCTTGTGAATAGTGGGAGAGCATTAGCGATAGGAATTGTATTTTTAAGAGTGGGGTTCACAGATATGATGTTGTGATGGGACTTTGGCGAGGGAATGAAAGGGGTTGCAAATGGGTTCAGGAAGGACCTCCTGGAATGCGAGGGGACGAAAATCGGTGCGCAAGGGTTGAGCAGACTAAGAGAACTATTGTAAATTGAAGATAGTGAAAGTTGAGAGCCGCTGCAGGTGGTTATGACCACGGGAGAGGTAAGGACGTTTGAGGAAATAAGAGAAAGGTTTAGATGAGAATTTCTGGAAGTCGTAAATGCCACTAAGAATGAGTCAGTTGGTCAAAGATTTAAAAACGTGTAATTTTTGGAATGTATTCTTATGAAAAAAGGGTTATGACTGAAAATTAGAAAGAAGTTACTAACTGGAGACTAACTATTATTGGGCGACATTTGGAATCACGCAACTCACGCAACACAGCGAGATGAGTTTGTAGAAAATAGCAGGAGCGAAATGATATGGTGCTCGATTTTAAGACCTAACGGTAGTAAGATTTATGTTTGTTCATTGTATCGTCCTCCCGATGGCGAAATTGATTGTATTGACTATTTATCCGGGACGTTACAGATAATCGGTGAAAAAGTAAAAGATCCCATCATAGTTGTAGGAGGAGATTTTAACCTACCACATATTAATTGGCGGAATTTAACATGCTCCAACTCTAGTAGAGAGAGAAAAGTTTCTCAAAAATTAATCGATACTTTCTCGTCGCATGCGATAGAACAGGTAAACATGACGAAGACTCGTGCGGGTGAAGGTAACATCCTAGATTTACTAGCCACCACCCACCCACAATTGATAGCTAATCTCGATATAGTTGACGGTATTTCAGACCATGATGTCATAATGGCGGAGATGAAAGCAGTAGCGGTTAAATCTCTTAAGCCACCGAGGCAAGTATATGTAATTCGCAAAGCTAATTTTTCGGAGTTTAGGGTTTATATTAACGAGTGCAAGGATGATTTTTTCCGCTTCTTGGGTGCAAATACAGTAAATGATAGTTGGATAGAGTTTCTCCGGATAATCAAAGAAGGTTTAATTAAATTTGTTCCCGCTAAGAGCGTGCGTGAGCGTAAAGAGCCACGGTGGACGCAACCTAAATTACGAGCATTACATAGGAAGCAAAGAGTCATTCACTCGCGATGGAGAAAACTCAAAGCATGCGGAACGAACCATGAGCTCGAAGAACTAAACTATAGAGAAGTGCGAAAGTTAGTTAAGGAAGAAGCGCGAAAAGAATACCAGGAATACAGATCTCGAACCCTATTAGAATCATTAGGTGGCGATCAGAAAGAATTTTGGTCATACGTGCGTGAGACCCGTGGAGGTCAGTTTTCTGTGCCTAGCCTCATAAGCGCAGAGGGAATTACCGTAAATAAATCAGAAGATAAAGCTAACTTACTTAACAGGCACTACCAGAAATGCTTCACTGTAGACAATGGTCAAGTTAAGGATTTTACCTCGCGCATTGATTCAGAGATGTGTCCCATCGAGATATCGGTTGATGGAATTGGAAAATTATTGCGAGATATTGATAGGAAAAAGGCGCCAGGACCCGAAGGTATTCCCGCTGTTGTAATAAAAACTTTAGCCGATGAAATTGCTCCGCTTCTACAGATTTTCTATCAGAAATCATTGGATGAGGGAACCGTCCCAATGTCGTGGAAAAAAGCTAATGTCACTCCGGTGCCTAAGAAAGGGCGCGCGTCAAAACCAGATGATTATAGGCCTATTTCATTAACTTCAATTTTTTGCAAAATAATGGAGCATATTATAGCGAGCTCTATGATGCGCTTTCTTTCCGAAAAGGGAGCAATCAGTCAGAGCCAGCACGGATTCCGTAAAGGTAGGTCTTGTGAGACCCAGTTAGCGCTTTTTATGAATGACGTATCTAAAGCAGCAGACGGCGGTGTTAGATCAGACGCAGTTTTCCTAGATTTCAGGAAAGCTTTCGACACAGTTTCTCACGAAAAGCTTATCCAAAAGCTGAGTGCCTACGCGATCGACGAAAAAGTTATCAGATGGACCAAATCTTTTCTAGAAAACAGATCTCAGCGAGTTGCGTTAGATGGAGTTTTATCCGAAGAAATAAGTATCTCATCAGGAGTTCCACAGGGAAGTGTTCTTGGTCCAATCTTATTTCTAATTTACATTAACGACCTCGTAGATAACGTAAAGAGTAAGGTTAGATTATTTGCCGATGATACCCTGATATACAGAGAGATTTTGACAGAAAACGATTGTAATGTGCTTCAAGACGACCTGGACGTAATATCAGGATGGTGTAAAGATTGGCAGCTGGATTTAAATATAAATAAATGCGTTGCCATGAGTTTTACGCGCTCCACAAACATAATTCCCACGCAGTACCAAATCTCAGGTCATCCATTAGAGTTAGTTCACGACAACAAATACCTAGGAGTCACGTTTAGCAGTAACTTATCTTTTAAAGAACATATTCGAGATGCGATAGGAAAAGCGAATAGAATGCAAAGATTAACTGGTAGAACGTTGAGAGGATGCTCATCGAGAGTCAAAGAAATAGCTTACTTTTCTCTTATTCGTCCGAGTCTTGAATACTGCTGTGCGGTTTGGGACCCACACGAAGTAGGTTTAGTCTCAGATTTAGAGATGGTCCAGCGTAGAGCAGCCCGATTCGTTTGCGGGGATTTCAGGTTTGATAGCAGCGTTACGGCAATGATAGAGTCCCTTAGTTGGAATTCACTACAGATGAGAAGATCTGAATATCGTCGGAAACTTTTCGAAAAGTTCAATCGTTCAGAATTTATAGACGAAGTAAGTGAAATGTTAGTGCCAGTAAGGAGCGAACGCGATCTCCGAGAGGCATCGACGAAGCGTTATAGGGAAGTAATCGCAAGGACGGATAATTACTTTTGGTCGTTTTTTCCCCAAGCTATTAGAGATTCTAATAGGTAGGAATGAATAATGGTGGTGTATTACACCCCCTGCCATACGCCTCTGGCGGCTCGCGGGGTATATATCTAAATCTAAATCTAAAAACTTACCTATCCGGTGGGCTCGATCCAAGAGATAGGGCGGAAATTCAGTCCGAAGTCGTGACTGAAATACATTGTATGCAAGGGATATGCAGTTCTCGCCCTTCTGCTCCTGAAGACCATGGATGAGAAGGCAATTTCGAAGACTGTATTGCTCCAGATCGTCGAGCCTTTCATCCAAATTGGTGGAAACGTCCTCCAGCGATGACATGCGAGTGAAGAGCTTATTAACCTCTTCCACGGAATCAAGGCTGGACTGGAGGGATGATCCATCGAGAAGCCTGGCGTAATTCATCCTCGAATCGTATGTTGTCATCTTGTCTATAACCTTCTGCAAACTCTCGCGCAATTGCGTGTTTTCCTATTTGAGTGAGGATATTTCGCTCTCGAGTGCGGGAGTGGTGCGGTTTGGGGCCATAGCTAATGGGCTTAGAGGAACGTAGAAGGGAGAGGAGAAAGGACCTGCGCGTGACCGTCACCTTTGGCTGCTGGATGACGACTCTCTTTAGGCCAAATCAATCTGAATCTCTATACTATTTTGATAATTAATCCCTCGAAAAATTTCGTTTTGCATAGCATTTTATTCGTAAATGTAAAGAAGACGCTAATAAACGCATTATGAATATATTTTCAAATGATTAACTTTTACCAAGGCTGGGAATAAGAAGCCGAGCGAAACTTATAAATCGTTTTCCGAGATAGCCGATTCAGTCCTTTTGAGCTTAATATATCTTATAAAATTACTAATTAATCTAACAGACTACTTAATTCATTCTGGAATGCATATTGTAGAGAGGCCGTCTATCTGTAAGTGATGCACAATGATTCTACGAGTTACACCTTTCTTAGAATTCCATCAGGAGAGACAGTGCATTCAGTTTCCCTCATACCTCAATAGTTTTCATATCATCACAAGCATTATTACATCGAGAATATGAAAAATTATTTTTCTCTATCCTGTACCACGTAAGAAATAAAAATATTCAAGAGAGAGAGAGAACATGAGGACTATAAACAACTCAACAGGTCGAAAATACGTCGAGACGCGGAAGTTTAGAAGTGAATGTGCGGCTTTTGAAGGAAAATGTGAAAAAGGCAAATATCATGCCGGGTGCATCTCTTGAGAGAGCACTCGGGAGTTGTTGGAGGAATGGCGATTTATTCCCCAAATAAGACTAAGGTAAGAGTATTGAGGAAACCAATGACCTCACTTCTCAGCTTGCCTTATTTGGAATGGAATTCTTTAAGTGCTTCTCAATTAGTCATTGATATGACGAACTTACTCCGGCGAATTCAATCTTGCACAAGTAAAAGGGGAGTCAAAGTCCATATGAATTCAGAATGCTAATTTGGATTAATGAATTCGAATAATTAAGACGAAAAGTATAGCTATTTATGCCAAAGATGTCTTAACTGCTGCTCCTAAATCTACTCAGTTAACTAAAGAGAAAATATATCAGTTATTTTTCGTTAAATTTTTAATGATAATTATTATTATTATATAATCAATATAGTATGGTGTAGTGTTGTATATTAGGATGTGGTATGTGGAAAATTTTAGTATTTATTTTTTCATGTAATCGTTAAATTGGTTTTATTGAAATCCAAATGAAAAAAAAACGCATTTTGCGACTCTTTTAATATTCCAAAATTTGGCGTTTGCGGCCGAAGGACTTGCCCACCTCCGTAGTACTTGATAATTCAAAAGTATATAATATGAGAAATATTGAAATGGACAATCACGTGATAGTCATGATAGATAGACATTAAAGAGAATATATTAACTCAACAAAATTCTCATAATGGAACTAAAGAGTTCGAAGGTATGTGTTTGAAATTAAAGAAACAAAGGTTTGAACGTGGACATACATTAGATTACACTATCATGAAGATGGTGCGATAGGGCTGAGTGAAGGTCGATGGGCGTACAAACAAATTGTGAGCAACCAAAAGGGCGCGTCGTTTGCTTCGATGGGGGTAAGGAATTAGAAATTGAAACAGGAATTTGGATGAGTTGTCTTCATATAGGTAAATTCAGTTTTAGTTTAGATATGTTCATGAATAGATTCACGCGTTCTACGTCATTGTATTTTCGGCTAAGCTTTTTCATTTAAGTACGATGATAAATATTTAAGCATAGCCAAGATGAAAATGTTAGGAATTATACGATTATTTTAAGGATCCGAGACAATTTTCCTCCACTCGCAATGTATTATTCCAACATGACCTAATTTCACTACTTTAAATGTAATTTTGGATAGTTATTTTCCATATAATTAATTTTATTTATTCCCTCACTACCCCATGTTCAATAAATTGCTCCGGTTCTCGATCCCCTGGTGAAACTGAAATAAGCCGCTCAGTAAGATCTTCTGTTAATAAGAAATAGGGAATTTGGTGAGACCAAACCAAAATCCGTAGGCTGATTATATTATTATGCAAAGCTAAAGCCTTTTTCTTCCAGTTACTCTATTTACACTCAATTCTTAACTTTGTCTCTTCACAGTTGTTTCCTTCTATCTAATGTTGAGCATTTGCCTTAAATCTCTTTCCGTTCGCTATCTGAAATATGCTGAAAACATGACTCCGAAAGTCCTTAACCTTGAAGAGAGCAATGAAGGAGATGAATCACTAGCGTAACTGGTCTGCCCCGGTTTGCAGAATTGCGCGGGGCATATGTACCCTCCATCTGTGCTTGGAGGGTATCGAATGAGAGGACTAATTCATCCATTGTCTTCTGTTAAAGAAAGTTAAGTTAACTTTGATTCTGCCCGACAAGCATTCGAGTGTGAAATAAGGCGCATATATCTTCAAGGTTAAACATTTTTCCTTCGAAGCCTGTTGTTCTAATATTTAATATGAGACCTGATGATGGCAGTGTACTGCCGAAACCAACAGAATGAAGACCGTGTGGAATGGTAAATATATTCCCTTCATTCAGAATGAAATATGATTTCCACAGTATCTTTGGCGCCTTCTTGGACGTTATAAATCTGAAGAGTTTTGTGTAAACGGTTTCCATACGTGCGCTTTTCCGATTAGAATGTTTGGCTTTATTTTCTTGAGCCATAATTTGAATTAATCAGCAAAGATCTTCGGCTGATTTGGATATTTGAGATTCGAGTATAAGGTCTCATGAGACGCAATTATCGAAACCGGTAAGAAAATAAATAACATACACACGTAATATAAAAACAAGCCATCACTTTATTCCACAAATTTGTTACAGTCATAGTTTGTTTTTATCGTGTGTGTTAACATGAAGTTCCACCAAGTGAAGGCTGAAGTGATTAAAGTTTTCAAATAATGTACACTACAGTGTATGAATTCCGATTTCATTTCTCCCATTTAAGTTTTACCGTGGATGACGAGAAAGAAAGCAGATTTTATATTGTTAATTAATACTCGAGAACCAACAAATACTCTACCAAATTCTGCCAAAATATGGTCAAATTCTCCTCTGCGGCTTGCCGATTTAAATTTTACCCACCTTTAGGTTCTCGACGATAGAATTTTTCGAAGTTAGAAGAATTTTATTGGACTGTATGATTCTTGATTTAAATTAATGAGTAAGTTTTTACTTAGAGGGCCATCCTTTATTTGAAATAATGTCCATTTTATTCACTCACGTCTTTCTGCGAAGTCCTGCCATAATTTAGAATTGCTTTTCTTCACCACATCGTTACTATATTTACTAGTTTATTTTTTGTCTCCGTCTTTAAGCCTCCTATTTTATGTTTCCTTTGCTCTTTAAGAGTGCTCTTCGGCCGTTAAAATGCTATTGAGTCCCGTTATCTCCCAAATTTGATCAGTTTTTACAGCTCGTTAAATCTTTTTTCGTGAACTTTTCGCTGTCCTCGTCGTTCGAATGAAACTCCTAATAGACTTTAACTCGATTCGACGATGAAATTTCGGCTCCATGCTGTATACTATCTGTTTGTTGCGGTATACAACGACGCAAAATTATTTCATAGAATAATTGTGTCATTCAACTGAATAAATATTTTATCATCATCGTACTTGCTGACATATAAATCACTCATCAGTGTGAGTACTCGAATAGAGTAAGCTGTCTCCAACGCTCCTCTGAACACTTCCATTCATCTTCAGCTTCAGACCCGCCCGAACATATTTTCGTACAAGGCTTTTATTCCTTCGCACTTCAAGATCTCGTTTTCCAAATTCCATCAATTAACTCCTTATATTACCACCAGGGCTGTGGAGTCGGGTCACTTAAGCTTTGACTCTGTTATGAATCCCCGAAAATTGAATTTTCTAAATAGTTAATTTCAGCAAGTAGTCTGAATACAAGATGAACATATATGAAAAATAGTGCGACGTAGATCATAGCATTTACAAATCTACTGCCGATTTCGCTTGTGAAATAGAATAGCCTCCATAAGTTTCTATTTCATTGATGCTCTCAAAGGAATTGGCTCTATCCGATTTCATACAAAGCCTGTTCGACTCCAGGCCACAAAACAATCTCACTCTGTTTCCGTCCGTACTTTCCGGAAGTCCAAACCGTTTCACACTGATCATGTCCCCTTTCCTCCAGTCCACGTTCATTCATTTATTAAGATATCAATTTATACACAGTCGCCCCTTTTTTTGAATAATCCTCGCATAATCTATTCCAGTTACTTTCGGTCTACTTATTCCTTTTGACACAACCATCGCCTCCGCACATCAAATTTGATCCTTAGCACTTTTCTATACCGCTTCTTTGAACATTCTCACGATTATAATTACAGGCACGACTCTTCTTCACATATTCACAGGGTCATTACGTGGCTATGGCATGCTTTAGTGCAATACTGATAAATATATACTTAGGAGTCACGTTTTGCAGTAACTCATCTTTTAAAGAACATACTCGAGATGCGATTGGAAAAGCGAATAGAATGCAAAGATTAACTGGTAGAACGTTGAGAGGATGCTCATCGAAAGTAAAAGAAATAGCTTACTTTTCTCTTATTCGACCGAGTCTATAATACTGCTGTGAAGTTTGGGACCCACACGAAGTAGGTTTAGTCTCAGATTTAGAGATGGTCCAGCGTAGAGCAGCCCGATTCGTTTCATGTTTGATAGCAGCGTTACGGCAATGATAGGATCCCTCGGTTGGAATTCACTACAGATGAGAAGATCTGAATATCGTCAGAAACTTTTCGAAAAGTTCATTCGTTCAGAATTTATAGACGAAGTAAGTAAAATGTTAGTGCCAGTAAGGAGCCAACGCGATCTCCGAGAGGCATCGACGAAGCGTTATAGGGAAGTAATTGCAAGGACGGGTAAATACTTTTGTCGTTTTTTCCTCAGGCTATTAGAGATGCTAATAGGGGGGAATGAATAATGGAGGTGTATTACACCCCCTGCCATACGCCTCTGGCGGCTCGCAGAGTATATATCTAAATCTAAATACGTGAGCACTGTTGTGCGCCATGATTTAGATGTATACCCTGCGAGCCGCCAGAGGCGTATGGCAGAAGGTGAAAGTGGGTGAAAAGAATGCACTCGAATAAGATTTGATCTCGGAATTGGAGCACGTGTAATGCATAGCGGCTAGTTTCGTTAAGAGAGTATACAGGTTTGGCACAAGTCTACAAGAGACGATCCAAAACGATCGGCTGAGTATATCTTAAAGATACCCGAGTATAGGCACAAACTATTCGAAAAAAATTTCAAGTAGTAATTTATAAGATGAAATACGCGACATCGTGATTCTCAGCTAACGCGATTTTCGAAGCGATACGCCACGGAGATCTGTTGAGGTTATAGCGAGAACGGGTGGCAATTATTGGTCTCCTTTTCCAGATGGTTTAATCTAAGTGGCGATCAAGGCGTTTGGTTTTCCCGTACGCCCTTCCATGGCAACTTGCTGGGCAAATGTAAAGATTGTATTGTCCTCACAACTTAAAAAAGGAAGTCCAGGAATCGGTGACTCAGGACACTACACGGGTCCAAGTCCCCTTTTCATAATTCCTTTCAAATTTTAAGAGGAAGCGAAGTAACGGCACGCTGACGTCATTGGTTTTGTCGACCCTTTGCAGACACAGGAGCTTATTATGCGCTTTTTTCTTCTTTGGACTTGTGTTAACGGTTCCGTAGGAGCGAGAATGCGGGACTTCTCATTCGGGTCATCGTTTGACTTCTCCTTATGGACCACAAAGACTCCGATGTGCGAATTATGAAACTGGTTCCCGGACCTTTCATTACTGCCAGATTGGGTACTGTTATGTTATGCCGGGAGACATCTTTATAGCATAAAGGCCCCCGAGCGATATGAATGGGAAACATTCCTGAAAGACATAGCAAGGCATTCACTCTGCTATTGAGGGTTCAGAATATTAAAAATGTGATTGCTAAATTTACTAGCAAATAGCAATGACTAATGGCCCTGAGGGATATGGAGGCTCCGATTAGAGTTCAAGTTGTGTCAACAATTTCTTGTATGTAGAGACTACCTTATCGTAGCCCATTGTATGTGTTGATCAGTGTAATACTAATGTCACTACGTAATGATTATTATTTATTACTTTTAAATAGAATGACTGTTGTTATATAATTTTCCCATACTTAATAAGTATGAATGATACATTTTCCTTCCTAATTATGAGGAAAATCTTACAAACAATTATATAAAAACCAAAGTCACTCAATACTCTATTGGAGGCACACTAGATGGAGTGTTCCAGTTAAATCAACCTGCTTCACTTTCCTTTCTTTAAATTTGATGATATGTTCACATAAACAACGCATGCTATTCCCTCGGAGTCTATTGGTTAATCCGCCGAGTCTATACCTGTACGCGAAAATATAGCAATTATTTTTGCGGATTGCTTAACATGGATTTATAAAAATCAAGTGGCTATCGGGTTAATGAACCTTCCTCTATAAAGGACGCTTTTCTTAACATATATCTTTCGCTCATATGAAATATATATGCACCCAAATAGGATTTCTTCTTTTTGCTGTTTAAACAGCGCATTTCTCCAGGATATCACCGTTTATTTTCACGGTCAATCATTTTGGACAATTCGCACACTCATACCACTATGTCATTTATACATCCATCTTAAACAAGCTTCAGAATCGATGTAACTTTGATGTATGCGTTCCATTTTTCATTTGATGCTGTCATTCTATTTTTCATTTGATGCTGTCATTCCATTTTTCACTACCCTGTGATTATCTTTGCTGCTTTTTTATCTGTCATTCTCTTAATTCAACCGTATTCAACTTACTTTCTTTAAACTTTCCACGTGCGGAATGACCGAAGCACTTTTAGCAATATTACTAATACTAGTTGAATTCAATGTATGTCTCTCGACTTAAAATGACAACACCTCCTTCGGTATACTTATTAGGTGCTCTTCACAATACAGATGATTAAGCGGCCATTCCCGACACCCAACTGTTTCTTCTTTTCACTAATTGCCTTCCGGGTATTTCCACTCGTCGCTTCTTGGCATACTCTCTTTACTCTCCTTCCTATAGTTACGATACTCGTTATTCATATAGTTATTTGTTGGCAAATTTCCCAAATCTTTTTTCAGTTACTATATTTCTGTGGTAGCAAATAAAGGAGGAAAATATCGAAAGTAAAATTGTAGTAATCAAGCTGCTGCGGTTTCAAAGCAACGTTGCAGGAACGCGCAGTAAATTGCTTTATCATTCGATCATCATTCAATCTCTGGCAAGTACTCGTCAAAGCATATTGAGGAGGAAGCAAAAATGGGATAGTATCGTTTGAATGTCAAAAAGTAATGTGCAATCTTAAGAAACATTATTCAACGGTTCTAATTTGATATATATGACATTTTTAATTATAACTGTTATTGCATTTAACCATGATTATACGCTGAAATAAAATTCTTTTAGTAAAGAGTACTGTGGAAGTAAGCTAACTCCATTTAAGTAAGATATGATATCAATAAGAATATAGTAATTGAGATTCATCGCGTATTATGAAATAAAATTATCGTCTGATACAGCCAACATTGCCTAAAGAAACATTGATCGACATTGTGGAATTACGTATCGAAACTCATAATTCAGAAATTGACAGCTTTTAAACGAATCACTTTAAGCTGCAGTACTGATATATATTCTCATAAAATATCATCGCGGTTTTATGATACCATTTTTCGTTTCGTAATTTTGTCTCATTTCTGATTAACGAATGGTCAATAGCACCATTTTAGCGATTTTGTCGTTACATTTAGTAACTTTCAACTTCCAGTAGCCGTAGCTTCCAGAGCCTTTTTGCTGTAGCGATAATTCAGTTTATTTCATTACGTAGACCCTCCTCCACGCTCTATGATCATAAGTTGATGTAAGATATAAAATTCAAGTTTTGCTAATAATTCTCGTAATATTCTCTTGCATTAATGAGATAAAGTTTTAGCCGTTTCATTTGTGTACACATTTTAGCGATATTTATTTCTGAGTTTATTCCCTACAGATAATTTCTTGCAATGATTTCGGAAAAAAATGGCGTATCAGCGTTAAATTGAGTCTTCGAAGCCCTTAGGGCCGTCCAAGACAGGTTTTCACGAATACGGGAGTTAAAGTCACTATCCTCTCTCAACCTCATGTTTTCCTCAGACCCCCTCCGTCTCCCCTCTTCTCCCTGCTGCGATTAGAAGAACAGCAGTTGACGCGGAGAGCAAGTTGGAAGAGTGATTCTATCGAGGACGGAATGGTTCGCTTGCTTTTATCAACCTTACTCAGTAAGTACATCGTTTTTCTTAACCTTCGTTGTGGAATAGCACGCCCTATGGGCCGGTGTATCTCATTGAGCGACGTATATGTTACCGTTTTATGGCGTTACCGATGAATTTGCGGGACAACTATTATTGGTGTGCCAAAACTTTAAGTGTTGTGCGACTTTCAAGGTTTAATCCGTAAGAGGGCGAGCCGAAACGGTATATTGGGTAACTCAGTCGAGTTTCCTTCCAAGAAACTCGGATATTTCCCCGAGCGCGACTACGAATGTATTCGGCGAGATTTCGGAACATTGTTTGCCGGTCGGAGGAGTGCTGTTTCAGAAGTTGTCTCGATGAGGAAAACAGTTCTATTCCTCGGAAAAGCCTGTGCTTATGTGCCTCCGCAGTTATCTGGAAGTGCGACCGCCACTCGAACAGAGGCTAACGATCTTCGAAGCTCTTCGGATATACTTTTTTGTATTGGATAATCATCGAATCTCACAAGTCATCAATTATAGAACAATTTCTGAAGTTTCTTCCGTGCTTTGAAATACATGTGCCAAATGACCCTTCTCTGAATTCTTTGAGTTGGGGTTGTTGGTTCCTAATTTAATTGGGTAAAAAAGAGGAAACGAGTAGCAAAAGTTGCACTAATTACGACTGTTAGGATTCTGAGGGACGAATCTGTAATATATTTTTCGTAAAAGAGATGTGTTGAACACGACGAAGAGCTTAAACTAAAAAGGATTTTAACGATGACTGCGTTTGGATTTACCGCGAAAAGAGGTTCTAAAATCAATCTGATTTAGTCTCTGATTCGTTTTGATGTATCTTCTCGGACAGTGTTTGCTTCAGATCGCCTTGCGGAAGCGTAAATTCCATGTAGTGATTGTTTTTCTTCTTTCTCTGGGCTATTGTTTTACCATAGTCGCAACACACAGTATTACACGGTTTCAAAAATATTTGCTACATTATTCATAACGTGGATATCTTAAACAGTTTACTTACACGTTGTTATAGTCATACTTCATTGCATAACGCCTGAGAGGTTTCATACAACAATTGTTTTAGGAGTTGCTTCCATTTTCCACTGGCTGAATTTTACGTCCAATAGAAATTTATTTGCACCACTCTCTTAACTCCTAATTCTTTTGATTATTTTCTATCATTACTGACCTTTACATTAGAAGTACTAAATATCATTTACTTATTAATTTGATACATTGGATTTATTCATTTAAAAATAACCTATTTTCCATTAATCCATTTGGGACATATTATTAGCAACAACAATTTCTTTTCTAGAAAAATTTTGAACCTCTTATGCAAGTCTTGAATTTTTCGGTAATTTCTCAGGCGTGTTTGTCCTCCCAAGGCTGAATGTCTCTAACCTTTGAGTTCTAGCAAATATAAATATTTACACGTAAAATGCTGACCTTTGGTGACTTGCAGACTTCATTTTCTAATTCATCAATTATTCGACGACAAGATATTCATACAAGTCCCTCGATAGTAAATGCACATAAAGATATGTTTTTGATACTTCAAATAAAATAATCATTGCGTGTCAAGTTAAGAGCAGTAAAAAATATGGCAATTCTGATGAAGAAATTGTTGTTCTCCAAAGAGACTTGACCTGCAGCTAATTAAAAACGTACATACTTCAAGAGTGAAGCTCTAATTGAAGTCTGAAAAGCCTGGCTGGCGTTATAATTTTATCGGAAAGTAATTTGGATCTTGAACGGAGGTAACATGTCAGAATTGAGGCCAATACACCTTCAACATCCGTGAACTCGACCTTCACGAATTCAGGTATTCGCAACGCAGCTGAAAATTAATACATGAAAAAATTTGAGTCGTACATACAAGACATTATTTCTGGAAAGGTGAAATGGCTTTGCAGCTCTCTCAAATAGTTTCTGCGTATCTTTATCTTGAAATTAATTACAATAGAGAAATTATTTATTTGGTCGGTTTTTTACGAAAATGTTAATAATACCTCGAAAATGAACCAAAATTTTTTAAAATTCACCGATTAATTCTCCGGAACTGTAATCAGAGTATAGTAAATTATGATTATGAAAGTGTCCGTCGGGAAAGCTAAGATACAGTTAGATAGGCGAGACTGATAAGGTGTTTAATTTTCATTTAATACTGCGTTTCCTTCTAATTTGTAATCTATTCATGGAATAAAACTAATCAAAACATATCCGTTATGGCACGAGGTCGATTGGGTAATTCTTCCGGAGGGGAAATTCGCAAAACTAATCTTTATTTTCTAGTTCAAATACAGATAAATAGTGATTAGAAACAATTGACTCAATAACAGAAAGAAAATTTAAGTTTAGTGTTCTATAATATTGCTGAATATAACGTTATCTATATCTATACACTAATAGATATAGATAACGTTTTTAAACATTTCAAAATATCGTAATAGGTATCCTTGTTGTTAATTGGTTACCTTGACGTTCAATGTCATTTGTAAAGCAAAAAATTCTCATTCTAACACAGTTGAAATCCTCGTAGGTTAACAATTTGCTGCAATTAACGTCCCGTTAGTTAGTCTATGTAGTTAAACATAAAAAAAATGTTTGTTGGAATTTGATTTAAAATTGAAAGTCGTAACGGCCTTTTTATACTCGGAAAGTCTCCCTTTCAAACTTGTTTTTATTTTTAAAACGCAAGGAATAGTTAGTCTGTGCCTTATAAAACATCTTGAGACCTGTTGCTTCGAAGAAGGAAACGAAATATTTTAAAATTCCTAGCCATTCAGTTTCGAGGGTATGGCGAAATAATAATAAGTAACAGTTTTAGGTATTTAAATGAATTTATCGAAATTTTTGCTGAAATTTTGTGGAAAAGAACGATATTTTTATACAAAAAGTGAAAAATAGTGACTTGGCCGGTACTCGAACCACAATATGTAGGAACTAAGCGATTCCTCCATGAATACTACGTTTGAATTTTATATAGAAATATGAAGATGTTTTTGGTGAAGAATTTAACTTTATTAAAAAGGAATTATGAACTTTTCAATTTGTCGATTTTACTCGGAATATCCTCACGTAGAAAGGGTGGCTGAGGAATGGTTCAATCCACAGAACTTCCAAGAGAGGTGACCTCATTTTTGAAAGTTTTGCAAATTTTTACACATGCTTCCGTAACTCAAAATGCTAATCTTTAAGCATGCAAATTTTAATTTACTTAATGAATCCCGCAAGCCGCCAGTAGCGTATGGTAGGTCCGATAACTCCAACTCCTATTGGACGGTCCAATGCTTCGCCGGTAGAAGGACCAGAAGTCCGTCCTTGCAATCATCTAATTATCCTTTTAGTCTTCTCTCAGAGTACACAACCGTTGTCACCGGAGTAAACAAAATCATTTATCTCATAGACGTAATCCATTCTGTTACATTTTTCGATTGTTTCCGTCTGTAATCTTCCGTCTTCAAGCGAATCTCTTTAAACATTAACATTTCTCATCTTAATGTGAACCTATATATACATACATATGTATAATAAGAGTCGTTCATCTTAGAATGTTCTTATGTCTGCATTCATAAATGTTAAAGCGGGAATTATTGTTTATAGGGATTTTTCATTTGGTAATTTTCTCAGTTTTTGTTTTTTTTTTGTGTGGCGTTTTCCTTGTCTTGGATTTTGTCAATCAGTGAAGAAAAATCAATCTTAATTCAGGAAATTAATAAAAAACATCCTGCAGAAGAAAGTTGAAAATCGGGTAGAACTGATAGTCAACCCTTTTTCTTTTGGAAAATCCAAAGGTTTCGTGGAAATATAATAATCCTCAGTGGAGTCTCATACAGCTTGGGAAACGTATTCCAAGAAGGAATCAATGCTTCTACACACAATCTAATGAATACTGGGGAATTCCTTTGGCAGAAAGGGCACAATTGTCCTTTCCGAAATTTGGGTCTATGAACTCTCGAGTGGGGACTGATATCGGAGGGAATCTGCGGGTAAACACAATAGGGGCCTTTCCCTAAAGTATTCTGGCTTTCATCAGCATTCTAGCCGAGGCGCCTCCATCCTCCAAATCGTCGCCATCCTAGGAGAAACTGTTTTCCTAAATTGAGCACGTTTTCCAAAGCCCATCCCAACAAACTCTTTGTGTCCTGACCCTTCCCCTAGCCCTCGCCCATTCTTTGCTTTTATATATTTAAGTACACTAATTTATATATATACATTTAAGTACATTATATTCGGGCCGGCTTATACTCAAGTATTCATGGTATCTTTTTCGGGATAAAACATATCTAGAGATATTTTTCGAAATTTTATGTAGCAGAACGCCTGAATGTTCGCGGAAAATGTAAGGGGCGTTAACGAAAGTGTGTTTAGAGAGAGAATCGGCGGATATCCCTCTATTTTCTGTTGGTCGCTATGCAACGGCGATAAAGTACAAAAGAATTTGGATGACCTCTCGTTTATGTATTCCAGCCAGTCCGTTCCACCTGCTCTGTTTAAGATTTACAGCGGATATTATGCCAACGAGCAACTCGTATGCTCCTTAAAAAAGGATTCAAGTGGATCGCCATGGTGACGCATGTATGCTTGTGTTTCTTGCGTAATTGCAAACAATTTTACGATTGTCACATTCATTCATATAATGGTAACTTCAACACGCAACCATAATGTAAAAAGCTCCGATTTTTTAATGGATTTCTCTTTAGTAGAGAAATGAAACGGTTCATGATATATTTATAAAAATATTACTAGGTGTAGGAATTTTAGTGACAAAATAAATCTGGTGGATGAAAATTTTACGTATTAAAACCGGTGAAAAAAAGATGTATTAACATGCGTTCAACTTCAGAGTTGTAGTTTACCTAGTCATTATTTGCCGATCCATTGTTTGAATCGTGAATATCCTTGAAAAGTGTGAAAGGCTGACCATGGGGAACTGGTTTCGGGGCCATCCTTTGGATGCAGTCATCTCCCGCTATAACGCAGCAGCATCTCTATCCATCACATACATGCCATTTTCCCTGTTATTTTATCAGGTAATAACACCGGATTACACACAAATATTTATACCAGAAAACTAATTATCAAATCAAAATTCCAATGGCGAAGCCGCGTTGAAAAACGGAAATTGACCTCTTAATGACTAAGGTCGACACTTTAAATTTCAAAAGAGTGAATTTGTCACGATAAATACGTTTCAGTACTTTGTAATTCGTTAAAGTCATCATCGTACTATATATATACTAACATCGAGTTAATATAACTGTAAGATGTAGGACTTCTAAATCACGCCATCACTTATAATTTAAATAAATTCTAATAGAAATCGCGGAAACTTTGATGGAATCTTATGGTAGGTAACACTTTTACATTGCGTAAAACACTCTGCAACAAAGTGAATATTACGATATTTATTTGCACATGAATGTGTGAGCCTTCAATCCTCTACAAGCTTTGCAATTGAGGCGAATACAACAACATCGTTCTTGATATTTAACGCTTTTTATCAATATTTATTACCATTTTATTACAGTTTTGTAGTGATGATGTTACGACTAAATCGTATTTATCGTCAATCCTATTGTACCATTTTAATTCCTACACATAATTCAATGAAAATTTTCATTAATGACTTTGAGGTATGGATAAAATGTGTATCGGAACCCATGTTGAATTCTGTAATTTTTGGAGAAGCTTCGCAAATTATGATCACTATGCCCTCACAACAATCTTACTGATGCAAAGGCACTTTGGGAAATGTATTATGGAAAAGTATTTAGGAAAATCAGACGGTCAGAAATGAATCACATCTTAGAATACACTGAATTAAAAATCAGCAACTGAACTTATAATCTCCCTGTGGATGAATTTATGAGAGATTAATCCCTTACAAGTATCATTTTATCATCAACGATGTTATTACATGATTGACGGTTAAACTCGAGGAATTTTATGTGTACAAATAGAATCCACTTGATTTGTGAATTTGCTCAGTGGAATCATCGGATCGATTATGATAGTAGATGATTGATTAATACCGTTTTAACATAATTTAAACAAATTCGGGGTCGATTGAATCAATTTATTCGTAACGTGTAGCTGCTATAAAAACTGTTCTACTTTGTTTTATAAAGTTTTCTATACATTTTCGATATATCTTTAGACATTTCTGGCTTAACTATCTTTCCAATGATCAATCATTGACGCATTTAATCATTGCTCTATGTTTGTGACTGTTCAGCGGGTTGAATGTAGCAAATGAAGTATTAGAGACAAGGCTTAAAATTCTTCTGAAAGAGGAAATAGAGAGAGATGAGGTGAAAGATACAAGGACAGGAAAGTGCGGTAGACTGCTGTGAGGAGCTGGTTTACCCACAAAGAGAAAAACGTGATTGCATTTATGCGTGTGAAGAATATCTTTCGTACCCCGCTCTTTTAAAGAACACTATGAGGAAATGAGTCTTCCCCCACTCTGTAAAAGCTACGGCGATGTTTAGAGCATCGAAATGACGTAATGGCGATGTCGAAACTCGAGGTCATACTCAAATTTCGATGCCGCCTTGACATAAGGTCAACGGTCCCCTCTTTTCAGATAATATCGCGGAAGTGAAATTTTGTTTGTGCCTTTGCTTCCATCGGCTGCCTTTTTTGACAGCACTCTCTTTGATGATATTTTAGACACCCTACCAGTAAAAAGCCCAATTTTATATTTTCTCCACTTTTTAGAATATAACCTGAAAGTTAAATTCTTTCAATTATTATGAATAAATGTGAATGGTTTCCATTTTTGATTTATTTGGTTGCTTAAACGAAAATTTATTCTATCCTTATGGTTTTGCGATGTTATGATACCATTTTTTAAGAAAAATGCATTTTCCTGATTTCAATTCCTTTTTATTTTCGTTTATAATTGTTTCAGCGACAAAAAAAGCGCATCGACCTGTAATAATGTGTTCAGATTCTCGTTCCGGTAAATGGAAACACCAATTTAATTCCTATTTAGCTCTTCTAGCGGAGGGCATGAGGAACCTGTTCGAACCGGTTGTATACAATTTGAGCGTTAAATATTATTGAAACTCAGAGTTTTACTATTGGAAGCAAATTCTTTTAAAATATCACATCACATCACGTTACGTTTAATGTTATTACAAGGATCGTTGCATTGAAGAAATATTAAGCAAAATGATTTTTATTTTAATCCTGTTCTCGCTTCTGAAACTGTTCTTTCTGTTTCGACATTCCGATAGTTTCCGATTTGTAAGTGAAAGGTTAACTATGCTAACGTAAAATATTTGTATTTCTTTCAAATGTCAGTTCAAATTGCTCCCGCGTCCGAATTCCGGTGAGAGCCCATGTGCGAAATCACCTGAGCTGTCAAAGCAATTTTAACAGTACTATTACTTAAATGTCGGAGGTGTATTGTATATATTGTAAGGTGCATAAATTGTATATTTTTAAAATCTGCATTCAATTTTCATAATTTTTGGTTATAAATGTTCCCCTATCGTCCATGGCATTTTTAGAACTCTATTCTCATACGAATGTGTAGGAAGATACATATGAGGAAGGAGAGCCGACATTTCATAGTAAGGAGAGCATTAGAAAACTTTGGAAATTGAATTTCAGTACAATAATTTTACAAATTATATAAAATTTTATACTGTATATAAGTAACTTTTAAACAATTTTAATAATCAGCGACCTTGAAATTGAAAATAAGCTCTCACACCCCCTTCAAAAACTCTTCTATTTTTTATCTAGGAAAAGACACAAGATAATTTATTTATTGCATGAAGAAATCAATAAATTTACAATAAATACTGTATTTTTACATAAAACAATATATACATATTTAATGGCTATGCTGTTTCTAATCTTCATAAATAATTTAGAAACTTCCCTTGCAATATGCCTAAAAATTCTCCCTCTCACTGCCTTCACTCTCGGTTAAGAACCACTGCTGTAGATGATTTAAAAATTTAACATAAAATGTAAATAAAATTCTAAATAATAATTTTTTTTTTCTCAAATCAAAGATGGAAAGTTTTTCCATCTTTGATTCCATTTCATCCAAAATGAAACAGTGAAATTTGATCAAAGCTGTCAAGTTTCTATGTGATATAATAGCAAATATTTTCTGAAGTAAAAACAATTTAGATAGTATTCTTACTATACATAAGAATGAAGTATTATTTTTGGTAATAGTTCAGGTAATTCTCATGTATTGCAATAGGTTCAATACAATTTATCATGTTATTTCTTAGGCGTTCTGGTTCTATTTATGGCTTCAGTATTATTATAATGGATATTTTAAAGTAGCAAGGGATTATTTTTATTTTTGATATTCAGAAGAATCAGATGTGTGCAGTGAACATTATATATTTTGTAAGTTTAAGTTATTTCTGTCACTTTTATTGGGCAATACACTTGTTCTCGTTCAAATCGGAACAATGCTAAATGTGAGAATAAAGTAATTTCTGGGAAATATGAATCAATTCCGAAATCAATGAAATAACAGGGATGGAAAATAGATTTCACTTACTCTGCATTTGTAATGAAGCTCTGCTGCTTTCACTGTTAGAGTATACCTTTTTGTAGCAATTTTTGAGTTTGTTTGTCTGCTGTGAAAGCATGTCATGCTATTGTAATTTTTTTATTCATTTTAATTGATAAATGTTTTCGTTTCAGTTTTAGGGGTATCCTGGTCATCATGGGGTAATCAAGAAGATGAAGAAAAACAGAAATTGCTGGTCAACTTGGAGAGAACAGCATTTTTTGATACAGAATTGTTGCAGGTATGTTTGGGTAGAGGTTGGGAAGTGTCAATGAAGAAAAAGTTTAGGGCAAGGTTAACAAACCTTTGGGGCAAGAATACCATATTTGATGAATATAAAGGGCCTGCGTGACAATGAGATGGTGATTTTATTCATTTTATAATGTCAGCGATTAAAATCTTATAAAAGACTTAAATGATCGTTAGTTGTCACTACTAATAATTAGAATCCACATTTATTTATTATGAAGCTTCATTTCTAAATTGAATAATACAAAAAAAGATAATGTCGTAGGAGTTTTGCATGCCGAACAAATTCTCTTGTGTGCCACTTTGGGCACACGTGCCATAGGTTCGCCACCCCCTCGGTTTAGGGCATCTTCACTTCAGTAGACAATAGGTAACCCATTTATTGATCAATATTTTTTCATTGCTGATATGTGAATTATCAATTCATTTTTCCTATTTATACTTTCTATTTTCTTTCATAAGATTGTTAAATTACATTAACCAATTATTGCTTGATTCCTCCACTTGGGGTTAGCGTGAAATCCCCAGGACGGACCATTTTTGGAGATGGGTACTCTTAGGGATATTTTAATCAAAATCTCCTCAATAGCTGTGATAGCACTGCACAATTTCAAGCCTTTCCCAGCCCTGCTTGTGTTATTTAGTTAAACAGTTATTGATTTCATTCTTAGCGCAGTTGAACCTGGATAAAAGAGAAAATTCTAAGAGACTAATTGCCAGGTCCCTTCATCTTCACCCCGAATAACCTTTACATGTGAGAAAAGTAGAAATCTTTATAAGAGTTTTTTTCACATCCAAGCACTGTGCAGATGAGATTACTTTACACCTCTATCATCAAAAAAACCTTCTAGAAAATGTAAGCTTGTTTTTATAGGTCACTTGAAGGTATGCAAGTCTGAATGTATCAGGTTTTGTGTAAGTAGGGGAGACCGGGGCTGGTTGGCCGAGTTTTGTGTTCAGAATTTCTTTACTCATTTTGGTTTGACTTTTTGAAAAACGGTTTGCTCTGTCATAAAGATACAACCCTTGAGCATATATGTGTTTTTTTCATCCATGGAAAAAAATCAGGGAAAAAGTTATAAACAATCAAATGCGGCACCAAAAATCGGCCAACCAACCCCAGGGCCGGGGTAGGTTGGCCGAGTATCGTAGAATAAGTGAAAGACATCAAATGCATCAATGGAAAATATTTATTAGCGAAAAAAGTTAGTTTACATAGTTTTGTAATATGTAGGTACGTAAAAAAACACCGCTCTTTACTTTTTAGTCTTTTTAACATTTTTAAACTTAGTTTCGGCAGCTTAAGTGAACTTTTTCATAGCTCTAGCGGCTTTCTCTTCCTCTGCCAGCGCACGCTTACGTTTGCTTTCATTTTTCTCCTTCTCCAATGCTGCTTTTATTGGGGAATTGGTCAAAATTTCGGTCGATCGGCGTTAACGACCTGAACGCTTCTTCGAATCAGTTCGTGCACTCGCCTTGGGGAGAGGTCTGACGTCTTCAGGGAGGCTTACATCTGCAGCAGATTCTATGCTGATGGACGAGTTTTGTTCAGGGTTGGGTCGATCTGTGACAAATCCTGCCAGGAATTCCTCAGGAGAAAATATTTCAGGATTGAAAGGGTACACGAGAGAGACTCTGAAACCAGCTCGAATATTGTCCGGTGTGCAGGCGAGTTGAAATGCACTGGCTACGATTCCCGGAATGTCGTAGATGGTCATTGGTCCTTCTAATCATCAATATTCGCATAATATGCAATTTCGATCAAAAAAAGGTTAGGATTTCACGAGTTTCGAAGTGCACATTGCTCTACGCTAAATTTACAACTCGGCCAACCAGCCCCACACAAAACTTGGCCAACCTACCCCAATGAATGTTTTCGAGAACAATCGCGGTTTACAAAAACAAAAGTGAGGTTACCCTGGAAACCGATATACCATTTTGTAGGGTTTTGCATACCCTTTCCAGCGGTACCACGTTTTCGGAAATCGGATGTAAATTGACTCGTGTTACGAAGATTACTTTACAAGAACAGAAATTTACTCACCAGTGTCAAAAAGAGAACAAACGTGCTCCTGTGCAAACGGCAACACGAAAACACCTGAAATTACGTTGGTACATGGACGAACTAATACCCCACCAAAATCACTATAGATGTCGCCACTGTGCCCAAAAGTCTTTTTAAAAAAGACACTCGGCCAACCTGCCCCTTCGGCCAACCAGCCTTGGTCTCCCCTACTTAAAGAAAAAATAGCTGACAAGTGGTGTTTACAGAATTTAGTCCCTTGCTCTCAAAATGAAATATTTTTGTTGAATAATAAAAGTAAAATTGAGTTTGTTGAAAGGGAAACTATATAAGTAAGAAACCCTTCATAGCTTGAAATAATATATAGTCCCCAAAACTTTTCTTTTCCAGGTTCAACTAAATTTAATCTAGATTTCTTCTCCATATATACATAAACAGCATGGAATAGTTTGGAAGTGAACCTAAGGGAAAAACTCTCTTCAATTGCATTAAAAATTATTTACTATGTGCCAGTGTATTAGTGGACCCGGCATATAAGTTGACCCCTAAAATTTTGAGGTGAATATCAGGTTTTAGTATATGTTCAGCATTTAAGTCAACTCCAAAAAATAAGGCAATACCACTTCCCTAGCTCTATTCTATGAGAAGAAAAACTACCGTATCCATAAATAAGTATACAGCTGTTTAAGGAATATTTACCGCATAAGATTAAGACACTAATATTGTTCCTTTCAGCTGCCATGTCAACTTCTCACCTCTGCTTAACTATTACAAAAGTAACTTTCATTGGTATCACTCAGGCAACAGAAATAAAAATGTGTTACAAAACAGAAACACAATGATATTAAAAATTTATTATAGAAATAATGGTAATATAGTGTGGTAATATCAAATCACGATACTGCTATAACAACTTCCATTAACTCCTAATGCTAAGACAAATCACAACAATTATATAAACAAATCCAACCATGATGTGCTTATTGATCTTCATTTGTAAAAAGAAAACATCAAAATATATATGAAATTTTTGTAAAATAAAATACATGTGAAGAAATGAATAGAATTTGCGAAGAATAATTATGCATCAAATTTATTTTCTAAATCTATTTGACTCGTGGATAATTAGTTTTTAGGGCTTTACATTTTTACTTTTGGCCACAATTGTAATTCGTGATGAAATTGGTTTTATATGATATCTACGTTAATGAAACTTGCCAAAACATTAGTTTCAGTAAGAAATAACTGTGGTAAGTTGGGAGAGTTTGTGTACAAAAAATGTTTTACTTATACTTATACACTACAGGTAGTTTCACTTATTTACCCCTCAGTGGTAAAGGGTTTTATTTATGTTCGGCTTATAAGTCGACCCAGGGTTTTTGAGAGATTTTTTGGGCTCCAAAGGTCGACTTATACGCCGGCATATATGGTAGCTATTTGCCATACTTTGGGCAAGTTCTGCAAACCCCTAGAGTGTGGTTTCCCCAGGCTGACTCACTAAAATATGAAAAACTTTTATTTCATAGACTTGGATTTTGTGAAGATGTTTCATTCTTAAGCCATAGCTTTCAATAGTCCACTTTGAGATAATTTTATGTGAATAATAGTTTTGAAAAATATCTTGTCTCTGTGGAATATTGCAGGAAATTGGTAGACTACCAGAGTTTGCCAGGTCAAATGTACTGCTCTCTCCAGTCAGTGTAAAGGCAGCTTTGGGGATGATGTGGGAAGGCGCCAGTCCCTCAGCTGCTAATGAAATTCGTCAAGCATTGCGACTGCCTGAAAACAAGGAGGAGGTCAGGCAATTCTTTTCTACAGTACTGCAGTCTCTACAGGTAATTAGATATTAAAGGTGCATTTAAATGATCTACCTAAAATCTGGACATTTGCAGTTATTTATTGAGTACGTGAGCCTTATAAGGAAACAATTTTTGTAATAAACAGTACATATTTGTGCGTAGTTTGATCATGTGTATTGGTCAGTATTCTAATGTTTTACTTAAAATTTTAATTTATTCTGATTTTTAAGTGTAAGTTGAGGTTAGGTTTATTAATAATTATAAAATGTCACAAACCTAATTTCAATGGATTATTTTTCATTTTTGAACTCTTGAAAATGCAGATTCTCAAGTAACAAGGGGTAATATGAAGATATTAAATAATTTCCAGCACCCTGATTTTATTTATATAAGTTAAGAAGACCTTGCAAATGTTCATTATAACACTTTGCTTATATATTTTCAAGCATAAGGTTTTGAAAGCCGGCCACATTTGGTATCTCATTTGATTCTCAATTGCTGTGAATTATCATATACCATCATTTTGGTAACTGAAACACAGCTTCTAATGTATATTAATTAATAAAATCATAAATTTTGATTGTATTGGGATGCCTTAGATATTACAATGATGGTTTATATTTTGCATGTTTAAAGCCTGAGCTATACTAAAGTAAATAATAAACATAGCTAAGGCTATAAACAGCATAACATAATGTTACATAACAGGGCATTGTGGATATAGCAAGATGTCATTGGAAAAAAAGAGGTGAGATGTTACTATATCCAACAGAAAATTGGTACTTTGGCAACTAGGACTCTGAATTCCTTTTTTGCCTCCACTTTGTTTGTATGTCAGAATCTGAGGTGCTGAATTTTACTATCTGACCAATCGTTATTAGTTGCAAAGAACTTCCTTGTACTACATAGTGTCTTAAATCTTGAAGTACTCATGCAGTAAACACATGCATGCTCATGCACAAGCTCACTTGCAAAACAGAATAATACATCTATGTATTGCATGGTGACATGTAAATTTTTCCTACAGAGTTTTTCAGTAGACTGTTAGCAAATTAAAATTGAGAATGGTCTATTTCAAATTCAAAGTATTAGAGTTTATAGATTTGCAAGAAAACAATCACAACTTTTATCAATTTTTAAAGACTCAATATTTTAATACTCGTTTGATTTTTCCTCTTAAAATTCTTGATGATCTTAATGTTGACTCCAGTAGATACCAAGAATTCCAGTTTGTTGACTGCCTAATTCTTGGCCTTCGTTTTTTCCTCAAAATGTTGGCTTTCCAGTTTATTCTGGATTAAAATGAGTCAATCCAAGCTATGTACAAACGTGTGTGAATCACATGTATTTAAATTGCTAAGTAACCAGTTGAACCTAATATTTTGCAGAAAAGAAGCACTGAGCATGATTACACTCTAGACATGGCGAACAGACTCTATGTTACAGACTCTGTGATATTAAATAAGGATAATCAAAGCAGAAGTGATGGATACAGCAGAGGAGTATCAAGTGGAGATAAGAGGAAACCAGCCACTGCATCAACAACTCCACAGCCTACCAGAACAAGCACAACCCCAACACCTGCTATTCCTGTAATTGAGCCTGATTTTGTTAGAGCACTAACTCATTATTATGCAGCTGAGGCTATATTTTTGGACTTCTCTAAGGCAAGCGAGGCAGCAGCTGTCATTAACGGATGGGCCAGTGATCTCACACATGGCTTAATCACAAATATTGTATCTCCAGGTAATTGAATTGCTTTACATTCTCTCAATATACATATACTGATAACTATCCTAACTCTTTAAGCTTTTCTGTGTGATTAAATCTATTCCTACCTTTCTACTTCGATCACCTCTTCCATCAGATTACCTTGTAAAAAATCATTATACCTTTCTTATACTTCAGGTAACTTAAATTCAGATCAAATGATTCTTTTAATGACCATTTTATGATATAGATCTTTCTTACTCTGATTGCATTTATTGTACAACCATTAGTGTTCTTCATTCCTGTGCAAAATATATGCATTTTTAGAAGCATATATTTTCAGCCATATCTTGCTTCTTTTGGGCTTCCAAGCATGGTGTAGAGTTTATCAGAGTTTTATAGTTGTCATTTAAAATGTAATGCTTCAATAATTTTTAAATAAAATTTGTTGCAGTATCTCTTGTTAGAGACCCCGACTATTTTTTCCCTGAAATTTTCTGGCTTCCTTAGAAAAGGAATCATTTCCAGAAAACACTTTTCCTACACCCATTATAAGAAGTTCTTCAGGAATGCTTTCAAAATGAAAACAATGTTTACTGGGAAGCAAATAATACTGCATTATGATGAAGATTTTATTTTTGGCTTATCGAATAGGAGATTATTTAGAAATTAAATGTGATTTTTGATGATGGAACAATCAAATTTTATAAGGACTTTATTTTCTTGTTGTAAAAAATACAAATGTATTATGGATTGTTTCATGGCTTGCCAGTAATCGTGACCTAATAATTCCAGGGTGGTTTAAACCATAAGTGAAAATCATTGGCATTAAGTCAAAATTGTTATAGGGTTAACTAGGGGCAGCATTAACACAAGTCACACAAGTCACAAGTCAAAAACATGACTGCTTTGTTATATAAAATTGATTTCTTGTAGAAGACATTACACAATGTTTTATAAAAGTAAAAGTTCAGAGAGACAAAGTAACCTCAGATGTACACTGTGATGATATACAAACATATACATTTCACTTCTTGGTAGGTTCACCTGCATCAAAATTAAAATTCAAAAATCCCTATTTAATGCAATATCCTTAACTTCCTGGTAGTTTTCCCCACCCTTTAAATTGTCCAACATCCTCTGTCTTTGTCTTCTCTTCAGTTTTTTCCCTTCAATTCTACCCTCAATTACTTTCTTCAGCACCCCCTCTATTCTTTATATTTGACCCTTCCATTTCCTCTGTCTATTCACTTCAATTAAAGCCCTCCCCTCCTCAACCATCTCCAGGACCTCAGTTTTTATTTTCCTATAAATTCAACTTAATTTTTCCATCCTACGTCAAACCCCCACATCTCTGAAGCCTCAAAATGATTGACTTCCTCCTATCATAGGCTTATGGAGGATTTTGCTATTTGGAGGCAAACGATAAAAATGCGGCCTTTAGCCGTTGCCCATGACCATAACCAAAAGTGGTCAGTTGAAAGCCAGTTCCATAAAGCAACTCCCAAAACAAAATTAGAAGACAACATTTGTGTAAAACAAAACATCTATTTATATTACATTTGTTTTAATTTTCAATACTGGGATAAGATATTTCTTAGTAAATACTTTTGAAAAACTGTAAGTAAGTAACTTTGATGATATTTGCATATACAGTAGAACCTCAATTTTACGAAGTTGAAGGGACCCAAAAATTTGCACTTTGTAAAATTTGGGCTTTGTAAATTTGAGGTTTTCTTTCAAGCAATCGAAATCTCTACAATAACAATCCAAGTTCAGTAACACAGTGCATAATGTTAAATGGGATTGAAAGGAAGGTAGTATTTCAATAAAATGAATTATACATCCAGTTTAATATTTAATACAACAGAAAAAAAAATTCTAAACTTTTTACTTTTTAAAATAATCTTCAATTTTTATATTTTTGGAAGTTTCAATGAAAGATGAGGTGATTTTTCTCAATACCTGAAAGGTAATAATTGAATAAATCAGGTACACCATCAGTAAACATCTGAAAATTGTGAAGCACTTTTATAGAGTGTCTTAATTCATTCCTTGTAGGGGGGAAGGTGCTTCTGGTATCTTCGTAGCTTGTAGAAGAGCTATCTAAGTTCACTTCATCCTCATCTTCTTTGTCTTCTCTAAATTCACTGCAGTTATGCATCATCACATGAGAGTCACACTTGACATATAACTCAGCATGAGAGGATGCATCTAGAATGTATTGATTTAGTGGTGCCATTTCTTTACTAAGGAGGTCCTGTAGAGTGGGAACCTCCACTAACTCCTCTGTCTCTAGAATTAATGTGTCACCAAAACCAGCTGATCTCCTAAAGTTAGAAATAGTGTTTGCAGGGACACTGTCTCATGCTCTGGCAATTCCTCGCACAGCATGGAACAATGTCCATGGAGGCACATCAGAGGCTTGATCAGCAACAAATGTATGCGTACTAAAGCTCTGCTAGCAGAAAGCTAAACTATACAGGTGTCTAAACTTGTCAAATAATTATGAGGATGAAATCAAACTAATTTCTGTGTCAAATAAGAGTCACAAGCTCATTCTGAAAGAAAACAATAGATATCACATGCAATTCTCTGTGTGCACTATAGAAGTAGTAGTTTGTTAAAGGCACTTTGACAGCTTAGGTCATTTTGTCCATGTGCTCCCACCAGGATTTGAAATCAGAACTGATTCCTCATGAGTCACGAGCGTTACCCTCATGGCTCTCCAGGAGCCAATGTGCAGTATATCTGCATCAAATTGAAAGGATTTAAAAATTAGACTACGATTATACTGATTCCCTTTATAGCATAGACATTATTTCAAAGCCTAGGAGACTCACATAAGTCAAAGTGAATGAAACTGACAGCCATGAATTCCAAGAAACTAGCTCGTAAATATTTTGAGTCATTTTAGAACTTTACTTAAGTTAATTTGAAACTCCCTCTTTTTTTATATGCATTCAACTACGCTGACGTTTAGCGGTGATTTTCGAGAACTACTTACTCGCGGCTACTTTAAACGATCTTGTCGCGTCACAAATCACAAGTCGCGATCGCAAATTCTTACCAAACCACGTGAAACGCTTTTCATTAATAAATTACGTATTGAAAATGCATCAAAATTTGAGTAATAGTGACGTATTACAACAAATTTAGTATTCTTTAATTAAACTAATTTCCATGACAGCTGCAACGAAGAACTTCCACAGGAATGCTACTTTCAAGTAAAAGGTTCACCAAAGTTCTGCGATGGGGTTGCGGCGGCTATCATATTGCTAAAATTAAAGAATTCTAGAGAAAATATGGAGGTCGCAAAGGATAAATATATCCTTTGCGACGAGTAGGTATTTCTTATACACAAAATGATAGAAAAGAAATAGAATTTACCAAGCGTCCGAAGATAGTGCTGGACGAGAAATCTTCGGTAGTGAACTTTTTAGTTGTTAATTATTCCCATGTCCAGCGGTTGCATCTTACTGGTGCTATTTGGACTCAGAAAAAGTACGTTTGGTAGCACTAGTCCGCTTATTTTATGAACTGGGGCATTATCTGTACAAGAAGTAGTACATTGCGATTCTCGCATGCACTCATCCTCTGCAAGAAGATAATTTGCTTCTGAAAAATCTCCGTCGTCATTCATGCCTTTTTATTACTTTCATACAACACAGGCAAATTTTTCACGTTCTTGAAGCAACGCGGAGCTCTTGATTTTGCAATCACAACTGGTTTAAACTTTTCAGATCGATCTTGGTTACATATTAGCATTACTGTAACCCTATCCTCAGATTTTTTACCTCCGCAACATTTTTCACCACGGGTCCCAAGGATGGAGTCAGGTAATGCCTTGAAAAACAAACCTGTTTCATCCAGGTTGTATATATCTCGAGGGTAATATTTAGACACAATGTCATCGTTTATTTCATGCCACTGCTCAACGTCTTTTGTGATGATGCTACCTTCTTCTCCACAGATTTTCATTGAAGTGATTCCGTATCTTTTCTATCAAGCCACCCATTTGAGGCTTTAATGTTGTCGCACTTCAGTTTAAGAGCCAAAACCTGAGCCTTCTCCTTCAGAATTTTTTGTCTGCCCGCGATCACGTACTTCCTTGATAATTGACCTTATGGTGACCAAACTCAGGGACTTCCTCTTTTTCTTGGTCAGCGATGTTTTATCCATTATTTCACTGATAGGCACACGGGATATCACAACACAGGCCACCTCGCGCAGAGAGAGATTCTGACTGTACGCGCGCGACTTTTCCTCGCTTGGAGACCAACATTTCTCAGGGTGTCCACCATCCAACCATTATTTTTCAAGCTTTTACTAACCAGTTAAAATCCAAAATCCCTGCAGCAGCCTTAAGCATTTTAAGATGTCGCACTCCAATTTAGTAGCCAAGACCTGAGCCCAAAACTCCGCAAGTCGAAAAAAAATTCTTATCATGCTCTATTCTCTCAATCTTTCGTCCAAATACAAAGCATATACTACTGGAAACTGCTCGTCTATACGATCCCACGTCGCGGATTTGCGATATTACCAGAAAGCGTAATGAAGAAAGAAAGAGCATGGCTACGTCTTATAAGCTATCATTTTTGCGAAAACTGTAATCAAAATGTTTGTATCCCACGACATTTTCACATTTTCCCATCTAAAATACATGGGATGAGGGTCCTCCCAACATAGTCGATCTGGATTCAGCTGCTCCTGTTTACGGCGATCGTCATCCCGTTGTATTGAGCTCAATGAGACAAAACCATTTCAAATACTTCGTAAAACCGGGGTTCATTCACTCCTAGGGACCGGCTTCTCACTTCGTAAAACATGAAATCGAGGTTTTACGTAAAACCGAGGTCATTTTACATGTACAAAGATCGGGACCGGCGGAATGGTTCGTAAAACTGTGTCACTTCGTAAAATCGAGGTTCGTAAAAACGGGGTTCTACTGTAATAACTTAACTTATCAGTTACTTACTTTTAACAAATAAATAAAAGTCCTTTTGTTTTTCCATTGGTAAATATTATTAAAGCTTTTTATGAAGTTTCATATAAATGTATTCATTATGGTTGTTTACTTTTCAGCATCCATTTCGGGAGATACTCAGCTGTTCATAGGAAATGTGGTATATTTCAAGGGACAATGGGAGAATCCATTTGATCCTAAGCATTCAAAGCCTGTGAATTTCTATGTTCACAATAAATCTCCGATAGAAACCACTATGATGGAACAAGTAAACTACTTTAAATATGCTCCTATTGACAGTCTTGCTGCAACTGCTTTGGAATTGCCATACACTGTAAGTATTATTATAGAAATCCAGGAGGATTTATTTTGTATTTGAATTTTTCTGTTTGTGTTATACAACAGTCTAGTGCATACATTCATTATGATTGCATAGTGAGGCTGGAAATGATTACATATATGTATCATAAATTAATTTTTCCTTAAATATTCTTGCACTTCTAATTTGTTATTGCTAGGTATGTAAATTGACACACAAAAAATTTTCAGTCTATACATACCAAGACTCAAAGTTCTGGGGAAAATGACATTTAAATTGATTCCTTAAGAGTAGCAATTGAGTGATGTCTTTTCATGAAAGGAATTTAAATCCAGGATCTCAAGCTATGGAAATTTAATTCCAGATTCAGCTTTTTAAATACAACAAAACACTAATATTTTTAATGGCTTAAAATTTATATGTTAATAAATATATTCTCTTGATTCTCTTGGAATATATAGTAAAAATGTTGTTGGTGTATACTTGAAAGAGAAATTAAAATTTACTATGGGGAGGTATGGAGTATTTTATTAAAATATAGATTGCACTGTTTAAGCATGAGGATTAAATAATTAATAATCAATGTGTGGCTTTAATGTAAAACTTGTGTTGACTATATCTAAATAGTTCCACTAAAAACTCCTTTTTACAGCAAGCCAATTTGTATTTGAACCTATCTAGGTAACTATTGATGATAAATAAATATGATTAACTTCATCAAGAGTAATCCTGTTAATACTTTTTCTTATGATTATTGATGACGTTATTTAACTGATTATCTTATTTTATTAAAGCAAAAAACTTTCTCTTTTAGATTAAAGAAATCAACTCCAGTGTTATTTGATGGAACTTTATTTTGAACTTACAAAAGTAAAAGACACACACACTTGTACGAATTCCACAAATTTAAATTCCACAAATTTATTTAAATTTGTGGAATTAGTATAAGTGTGTGTGTTTTTTACTTTGGTAAGTTTCCTTTTTAGGACTTTTGTCAGTTACTTTAAGACTTATTACTTATATCATAAACTCACCATTAACCCTTTAATTGAAACTTATTTTCCCTACCTATGTTATAATGCTGTTATTAATCAATGTCCCAAAGTATATGGCATGCTAGAAGAATATTGTTTAAAGAATCAAGAACTTTTCCCCCTCCCTCCAAGTTATTCTTGGTTCTCTTAAATAGTTGAATGTTTTTATCTCAGTTTTAAAAAAATCTTAATTTTATCTGGTATTCAGCATCTTTCATTGTTATTATCATTTCAACCTATAATTCATAATAATCCTTTTGAAAAATTTAAGATGGAGTTCCATAGGAGAGTGGTCATATTGCAAACAGAACACTCACTCAGTAAATGTTTACAGATATTTTACTTGTTTCCGTAATCCTTCTTTAACAGGTCATCATTGTGGGTGATGATTTCAGCAAAGGAATGTGATGTATGGTATTTTGTGTTTTATGTATGCTTTGCCATTTTATTTTCAGCATTTTTAGCTTGACTGTGTATCTATGCGAGGTTCCTGAAAGCTGCCTTTCAGCATGTGGCAGGGATTGCAAGCATCTTGACTCAATTTTCCTAATCAATTGCTTTTGCAATATGGTGATATATATAATACACTTATTGCCTTCCATTTCTGGAGCCAATATTTGAGTAATAAATGTTCCATTCTCTTTCCAGGGAAACAAATTCTCAATGCTGTTGCTTCTTCCAAATGATCAAAATGGTATCAATCAAATGATGAGAGACTTACCTCATAATCCACTCAACTCCATTGTTGCTCAACTAGAGCTTCAAGAAGTTCATGTTTTACTGCCGAAATTCGAAGCAGAGTTTAATTCTGATCTTGTGGGTGTGTTACATAATGTGAGTATATTTTCATATATTTTAACATCTGGACTTGTGGAATGGAAGGAAATACAGTGGTTACAATAAGAGCATTACTGATCCAAAATGCTGAAAGTTACTGACATAAAGCTAATTGAATGAAATATTAAAGAAAGGGACCAAATTTTCTGATGATTTCATAAACATTTATGAAAAGTTGAATAGATTTGTTGCAAGTGAAAGTAGTTCACTTTGTATAAAGATTGTAGGAATTATAGTGATTAAATGAGGGTAATTAGCACATCAATAAGGAAAGGGAACATAGTGATTGTGCTTGTGTGCATGTTTTAATACATTCTATTGATTGTTTGTATTTTTACAGCTTGGAATTCAGAAGATATTTGAAACTTTTGAAGGAGGTTTACCTGGAGTTTCAAGAAGAGTTCCTCTGAAGGTTGATGGTATTCAACACTCCGTGAAAGTCATTGTTAATGAATTGGGCACTGAAGCTGCTGCAGCTACAGGTATTTGGTATTTTGTATTTAGTAGATATGGTAGAAGTCTGTTTTTAAACAGAGCTGACAAATATTGGAAAAGTACTTGTTATAAAGCATACTTGTTATAGTCAATCTCTAATACTAAATGTTCATCCTCTTGAATCCAAGAGCAGCAAGTGTGGCAAAATGGAACTGTAGGGTTTTTAATCCTTATTCAAATGTTTTAGACTGAAGAATGCGTAATGTGTATGTTTGCATCAAAAATATCATTTCATTAATTCATTAACCATAACCAAAGTTCTTCATATAATATAAAATTTGGCAAATTATTGCTCAATAATCCTTGGAAAATAATGGCATATCCTTAGATAATCCTAATTCATATCAAATTGCTTTCTCAAGACATTTTTTATTCACACGCTTCATTAGCAGTAACTGTGTCACGAGGGAGGGGAAGGTTACCCTTCGAATCCAAATCAGCACTGCTTTTATCTCCTTTATTCCCCCCCATCCTGGATTGGTGCCAAGTCTTATCAGAGGTTGCAGCACCTTATACAGTTTGGAGAATGGAACCTCCTTTGTTGTTTGGCCCATTTTTTGAATTCCATACGTTAAATATACACCCATTAATCTAGATATCTTCGTTCTCTATGATAACAATTCCTATCATAGCTGTTCTAATATTTTATGAACACCATTCCTCTTTCTTTTGCTTTCAAATTATACATCTAGGTGCCTTTCGTTGCAAATCTTTTGAGTTTCTTATTTAGCTCTGCTTGGTGGAATTCCCAAACACTTGTCATATATTCAACAGTCAACCTAACCCAGGAATTAGAATTGAATTGAGTAATTGAAGATTATATATAGACATAACAAGCTTTATGTCTGGAAAAATTGTGAGGAAGTGGTTTAGAGAATTTTCTGAAGCTTTGACGGAAGTTCATGGTGAGCCAAGTGATGTAATCTGCTCAGAAAATCATGGCAACAATTTTTGGGATTAAAAGGGTTTTTCTTAGAGTTTATGCCTACCAAACCATAATCTATACAGCCTCTTAAGCTGTTTACACACGTGCTGGTTTTACTGGTACTGGTGCAGGCACTGATTTCAGTTTCAATATATTGAAATAATGGCTTTTAAGTGTACTACGGTTTCAGAAAAATTTCCGGTGTTACCTCTGCCTGTTGGACATGCTGTGAAATTGGCAGATCAGAGGCTTGAGCTCACTTCTGCTTCCAGGTTTCAATGCTTTCTTACGCACATATTTATATCACACCATATTTCTGCTGTCATATCATTACTGTGAGACAATTATTAAATTATAGAGAGCAATCTAGAATTGAAGATGAGGCATGCTGACTAAAGAAATTTGCCTTTGCATGGCAATGCTTGGCCACATGTTGTCTGTGACACCAAAGCCATTTTGGATAAGTTTGGTTGGGATGTCTTAATCAACCCTTTATGCAGACCAGACCTTTTCCTGACCAACTTCCACTTGTTTTTGAGTCGGAAGAGACATTTTGGAGGAAGAAGGATAGATACGGAAGAGGAGGTGAAGATTATGTCACTAAGTACCTAGAAAAGGAGAAGGTGGAGAGCTTTTATGCTGAGGGAATAAAAAAATTCCAGTGCAACATGAAAAGAGCAGCATGAAAACAGCATCCAAGTGAATGGCAACCATGTTGAAATATAATACATCGCAATATACCTATGTAAAGATTTATTCAAATGAGGATTTTCTTATATCTTATTGAGACCTCATTTTGGGACATGCCTCGCAACATGCATTTTTGTATAATATGCACCACAACTTTAAAAATAAATTAAAGATGAAAAACTAAAATTTAAAATGACAGTATTAGAATGGTCAGGATCCAAGCACAAACTGCTTGCTCCCTCTAATTATTCCATCTTGAGATAATAATGAATTTACTGAAGGTGTTTAATTTATGGAGCTGTGTTATTGTTACCAAAGAAGAGTTTTATGGCAATTTTTCAGATTATCTTCATTAAAATGGTGGAACAAACTATAATCCTATCATATCATAATATACAAAATTATCAAAGCATTTGTTAATAAAGGCTATAAAAATTTTAATAAATAAAGGATGCTAAACAAATTAAATGAATACATATTATTAGCAAGTATTGCATCATGGTGGCCCAGGTGCACAGCTTAGGGGGAACCTTTCCTACATATATTGAAAGAATCTTCTTGTATAAATGAAATATATACCTATGCATTTGATTCTTCTCAGGAATCCTTGTCGTTCCTCTGATGGGTGGAGCAGTTCCAAAATTTGAAGCTGATCATCCATTCCTTTTCTTCATCCGTGACCTTGAAACGGGAGCATTCCTTTTTGGGGGAAAGGTAGTCCAACCAAGTCGGCATGTTCCTACCACAACCTCTCCCAGTCCTCAGAGGAGATCTTCAAATATTCAAGAGACAAGATCCTCTCCAAGAAGAAGCAGGATGGCATTCTACCCTGGTTTTGCTCCTGGACAAGATGAGGATAGGATGGTTTTCGAACTAAATTAATGGACTTCAAATACATTATCAATGCTGTTCTGCAACTAGCATTGATATTAATTTAAGATGCAATCAAGAAAGTTATTTATAATGTAGATTTTAGTAAAATTTCCACTTTTGGGAAAATTTCAATAATTTTTCTCCAAGAACTGTCTTTTTTAACCTAGTTCTTGAGAGATACAAATTAAGAACCAAGACTCTGTTATAGACAAATCATAATATTATGAATGATCTTGAAATGCTGCCTGCACTTTTGGTGCATTTAAAGTTTAATAGCATGGTTACATAATTTATGTTTGACAAAATGTGATGGAATAAAAATGGTTTTATATGATTTTTAAATTAAAAGTTTTTTCTAAAAATCGACATGGGAACATATTGTCATTGAATTATTTGTTTATAAGGAAAACAAATTATAAGAAAATAATGAAGGATTTGGTGGAGATTAGTGGAATAGGATTTTGCTAAAGAAATTAGATGTAGGAGAGTAATGGGTGGATTTTATATTGAGAGAGAGTTGATGTACTAGGTAAGTGATTTGGGGTAATAGGATAGTAGAATGGTAGGGGTAGTAGGATAGAAGGGTAGGTCAAATACAAAAGTATTTGTATGAAACAAATTGAACTCTTAATCAAGAAATGACACAGGGTAAAACATGAAGAAATATTGAAGGGTATGAATCCATTATTTACAAATGTGGATTTACCTATATCGTTTCAAATACGGATCATTTTTTAATATGACTGGAATAGATTTCTGATATTCCTTTGGTATAGAGAATTATACTATACCTATAATTTAGCTTTTTTAGTTATTCCCATTATTAAATAACTTTACATACCCATAAATGTGTCCTTGAAGCAGCGAATCACAAGAAATTTCAAATATAATTCTATGGAATTTAAAGGAGTTCAGTGAGTACTGATGAGTTGATAATTTAAAAAAAATTTATTACTATAATTTGCAAGATAAAAATTTCATCAGTTTACTTTTATGAGCTATTAGAATGTTTCATTATAAATTCAAAGTTATCTGTAAATAAAAATATTTAAGAAGACTATGAGTTTTGGTTATGGATCTAATCTATTATGATAGATCCTGCACGTTTCTTATTATGTAGGTTGGAATCAGATTGTCTGGAGGTATGAAGCAAATTTTTCTGCTGGTAACCTGGTGCTATGTTCCAAGATAAACCTTCTTTGGCAAGGCCCAGGTGAAGATGATTTAAACAATAATTTGTTCCAAAATTCACAAGAAATTTACTTAATTACTGAAGAAATAGATCTCTATTATAAATGTTTGGTTCCACAGCTAACACTGAATTTAACAGTTAGCTTATTTGGATTGAACTCAACTCTGTTGGTAGCAATATAATTTCTTGGACATAACTTTTTGTATTGATATCATATATAATGCGTTGAATTGAATTCAAAATTTTCTCCTATCTTCAGCTATCCAGGCTATTAGGTCAGTCACATACCTGTCATTTTTCAGCATTCAGCACAGTCTATATTATTTATTTAATACATTGAGACTATCTATGGCTGAGAATAATGGATTATTATGGATTTTATTTGCCAAATACATTGCGATTTTTCCAGTTTGATTCAGTTACTTCAAAATAAATTCAAAATACCTTATTACAAAACTATAATTTCTCTATTTACTTGTATTCAACATGAACTTTTTCCAAGATTGTTGGCCTGACGTTCATGCTGTGTGTATTACATTACATTATTTGTGTACATTACATTACATATTATTATAACATGATTAAATGAAAAGATTCTTATTAATTTTTAGCTCCATTAAACGGGTCTTTTTAAGGCATTTTATAATGTCTACTCTCAAAAAAAAAACTTTTTGCAATACTTTTAAAAATCAGCTGATGAATGCTCAGGTGTGCATGTCTTCATACGCCAAAAATTCCATTTTCGTAACTAAGAACAATAATTAATCTTAATGATTAATTACTTTATGATTCTTATTCATTGTGGAAACGAGGTATAGAGAAGCAAACAGAGTGCAACCTAACAGCCTAAGGGCAGAGTAAATTTTCTGGCTAACACAGATTTTATAGCTTTCACAGTCTAACGCAAAATATATTGAACTAATGCATATTTGTAATGTCTCAGTTTAAAATAGTGTATTTTATCAGAAAACAGAGATACAATTGGGAAGACACCTTAAAACACTGAATACAAGCAACAAGAATAAATAGCAAACAGCTATAGTAGGTATTAAGTATTTTATGATCCCTAATGATGAGGGCTTAGCTCTTGAAAGCCGCTTTAGGTTTTTGAAAGTGTGGCACAGCAGTGTTCCAAATTTGTTTTCTTTACAGCTATAGAAGGTAGTTGCAAAAGAAAAATTTTAACTAGCTTCTTCTAAGGCAGATTCAGATCATTCTATAAAATCAGCCTTTCGGTGCTACCTACCTTTTACTCAGCAAATTGTATTGATAGTCTTTCATAGTTGTTGGCAGTTACTCTTCAGAGTGAGTTATGCCCTGACCACTCCAAGTCTTTAATTTTAAATTTTAGTTTCTTTATTCGAATTCCTTCTTTAAATCATGGTGCCAATTATACTTCAGTAAATACAGTATTTCTGAATTAATGATTATACTTATAGAATATCAAGAGGTTATATATATTATCCCAAATATATAAGTAAGCCCCATTCCTCAGGCCTGCCAAAGTTTAGTAGGGAAATAATAGAAAAAAACACCCAGACCCTGGTTCCACTACTATATTGCATCCCACAACCTCTCTACCATCATTCCTGAATATTATCTCCAACTTACTGCTCCCCTTAGCACCACGAGACTATCACCTGGCACAAGAAGGGGGAAGGGGTAATGGTGAATATTGCAAACAGTTGCAATTCACAGCTGACGGTCTCATCACCGTTAAGAGAGTTACTCATCCCTCCCCCTTTTGTCTTGTGTAAGGGAGAAACTGCAATCAACATCAATATGCTACTCTGTTTCAATGGGGAAAGTATGAGACTACAGACCTATGGAGAAACCGATGAGCCAGCTTCTGCTGACCATCTCATGCCTTACAAAGGATGACATAAAGTTACTTGATGGTTCAGATAGCCACAATCACAGGTCCCTGATATGCATTGCAACCAGCAATGCATCTCAAGTATTGTGACCAAGGGATGGTTAATAATAGAGTATTATTAGAACTGGTTTAGAGGTGGTGAAACACAAACGAAAAATATTCAGAATTGGTTAGGCTTCAATATCATGATAATATATGATCTGACTGCAATATGGGGAGAAATCATAACAGTTTCAAAACCATTGTAGCTTTATGAAAAGCTCTTGATTCCCAAATGTTAAGTATTAGGGTTTAAAAAGTTTTCTGAAAACATACCTTCATGTATCCAATGTGGATGTGCAATACAGTAATCAAGATTGGATTCTATTAATATTTAAGAATTACCAGTATTATACAAACAAATAAACATAATGGGGTAAAACCAACAACCATTAATTATTGGGCAAAACATTTGAATGTCAGGAGGTAAAATTAACGATTTTTTACAGTTGTAGTTTTAAAATTTTTTGACAGCTGAGGCCATTGTGCTCATGTGGACCACTGATATCAAATGTGAATGAATAAAGTACCTAGGTAAAATTAGTGGTTCTGAATAGTAGCTACTATTCAGAACTGCTATTTTTTAAATCATAGTAATTGTTGGTATTTAATAATGGTGATGAAAATATCTGAGACGAAATTTGAAATGACTGAGTTTGAATGAATTTGAAAAAGACATTTTTCCTCTATAAAATTAAAATGTTTTAATGTGTATCGAATCCATTAATAATTATATCGTACGCAAATATTTTTGGTGATAAGGTAAAAGGGGACTAATTCATACTTCACTATGAGGCAGGGACGGATCTAGAAAAATTTTTGGGGGGGTCCGATCGAAAAATTTAAAATTAAAAGATATTTCGGCTTTCACAAAACGTGACATTAGAATTGTGTTAGACAAACTCGAATTTTTTCGCTAGTAATTACTTATTAAATTGTGTGTTTATTTGCGTTATTTGAGTTTTATTTTCGAAAAATAGGCACAAGTGATATTTCGTGGGGGGGGGGATTCGGACCCCCAGGACCACCCCCCTGGATCCGTCCCTGCTATGAGGACTTAAATTTAGGTTTTCCTTAGATTCATTATTGCGAAAGTGGCGCGAAAGAGTAAGCACACATGTCAAGTTCATAGTTTGCTCAGTATATGGAAGCTCCATGTAAACTAACATTTAGGCTGAAATATCACGGACAGATATAGGGGATTTGGGAAGGAATTTTCTTTCTTAGAAAGAGGGACAAGGGTGAAGTGGGAGGGGAGAAATGGACCCAGGAAGAAGATACAGAAGGGTTCAACCGTTGACCGCCAGAGGTTCTTAAGTTTGTCTACCGGGTGCTGACGTTTCACAGTCAAAGATCCAAGTAGCAGGAGTCCACGCGCGCCATATAAATTGATTTTGTCTGAATGTCTCGCGTATATACATAAGATGCTAGATTCCTGGGAAAATACTGACTCTCCTGTGGAAATGTATCATAGGTGATATTTTTTTCCTGGAATAACTATTCATGATGGAGTATAATATTCTACTTAAAATTGTGTGATCTGAAAATAACACACTACATTCATGCGAAGGATATTTGTATCACCCGTGATCGCTCAAGGATGGCGGTCGCCCGTTAAGGTTTGGGCACGACGTTGTCCATTCGTGGAATTTGGTTTTGGTTGATTTGAAGAGGTCCGCAAACCTTCGTGGGCAATTGTTTCTATGTTATATAGCATACTCATATATTTTTCGGTCGGTCATGATATTAACATTTATTATTAACAGAATATACTGAAATTTAATTACCGTTACGCAAATATCCTGTGAACTTTTCGGCATGGGGAAGAGGGAAATTTTGAAAAATTGATCTTTATGCTCACAAAGCAAAAATGAATTAGGCGGCACATATTTTGGGCTATACGACAAAATTTTCTAATAACGTTCCATTCAAACAATTTGCTTTACAATGTTTTGATTTCTCTAAATAAATCGTATGTGATTTATTTGCGTGCCAAGGCAACCAAGTACTTAAAGCAATTAACCGCATTTTTATACTCGATTGGTAGAAAGTAGAGGCAGTTTAAAAATGATAGATAGTGCGAAAAAGTTGCTGAAATGGTTGAATTGTACTATACCCTCTCTAAACAAGGCATGGCCGAGCTAAAATGATATCATCGGTTAGAAAAGATAATTCGTCAAATATGATTGCAACGCTGGCACGATTTCTCTGCATTCGTGCCATAACCACCCTTTGAAATGGTTGGGGGAGATCTTTTCGCTTAATTCATTTATTTTACCAAAATACCCTCATCAAGATATAAAAATGAATCATGGATATTCTGCTATAATTAGAAAACATTTGGCAACAGAAATAGCTAGAGTTTGTCACTATCATGAATAACATACAATTTACTGAAATCAAGGAAGAGAACTTCTCATTCCAATGCCGGAAAGTTTTAATTTTCTTAAAAATAAACTTAAAAGATTACAAAATTTAAATTCTTATTTGTATGTTTCTTAGTTTAAAATCTCCTTATAATCTTCGTATATGATAATAGTTTATAGAGTGCAATGTATTGTTACTGGGTGTGAATTATTTTAATCGACTGTATTTGTGTTTGGTGTAGGGTTTGTGTATTTTTATGTTCGTCGATTTATTGTACTAATTGGACTTAATTGTGTCCTCGGGAGATTTCCCTCCCATCATTGGTTTGGCCAATATTGTATTGCTTTTTTTGTATCCATATCAACCGTTGCCGCCTAGCACTACTACCAAATTTCAGCGACGCAATTAACTACATTAGTGCTAGACGATTCTTATTCCTTCCAAAACGTTATTTTAATGACAATAGTGGATTATAAAATTTCTTATCGATAGCTACATAATTATCAGTTTCATAACTGAGTGGGATATAGGTAATGATAAAAACTGTAATGGATTATACGATAACCAAAACCTCCCTGAGGTACTACGATAACCAAAACCTCTCCTCCCTCCTAACCCTCGCCAAACAAAAAATAACTAACCAAAAGTTTAACTATACAAAACCTGAATGAAGTAACCCAATGAAAAGTTTTGGAGACTCTGTTGCATTATATAGGTTTTTAAAAATTTCTGTAGTGTTTTGGAACTGAATTTATTATGTCACTTATAAGCGATGCCCTAAATAGATATACTTAATGCTGCAAAGACGGAACGGGGAGATGTTCAAGATAACAAAAATTATTTTTTCTATGATTAAGGAGCAAGAAAAGGGCATTTAGAATTAAAATAAATTATTAACGTCGTCGATTCGATGTATCACTTGTCCCTTCACCTAGGGTTGCCACCTTTCTAGCTGTTTAATACGGGAGGTTTTTTAATCGAAAGGTAAAAATACCGGTAGATTTTTATTTAGGTGCCTAAAGTTCCAGGAAACTGGTTTTCAGTGAAAAATTATGTCATCGTAAATAATTATTTGTTGTTACTTAGTTAACGATTGATAAGCCTACTGAATTTTTGTGGTGCTGTGGTTCAGACTACATTCTTGTTGAATTGGAGCGAAAAAGTTACACAAGAAAATTAAATATAGGGGCGTATCCTAAAATAATTTTTCCATGGAATAATTTTCATGCATTGGATCTAGCGGGCAGACTAAATTTGCAAATTTCAGATGATAAATCGCAGATGAACGGATTTACAATTCAAGAACATCTCCCGTCTGAAGAGACGCGTCCAAATCGGCCAAACTCCGGGAGAGGTGGTTACCCTCACCCCTTCGACATTCACACCGTCCGAAAAATACATTAAAAAGATAATGCCGCGTAGCTTTGCTTTTTACTGCAGCTGTCAGTGAAAACTAAAATCTTCAAATTGTATTAACTGGGGCAACCGATTCCCAGCTGGAGAGGAATTCGCATGCCAATAGTTGATTGTGTTTTCGCCCTCTTTGATTTGATCTTCCGCCAGAGACTCCCGAGTATTCCGTGGGCAGACGATCGCCATTTGCTTTCCATCGCCATTACGCTCTATTCACGCCACGGGACTCCATTAGACGAGGGCTTCTCAACCCCTTAATTGCCCACAAATGAAGCGGAAATCCGTTGCTGTTATTCTCCCCTTTCGTCCCTCACTGTCGCATTCCTTTCCTCTTTTGTCGCGTTTCCATGGAAATCCTAGTCTCTGTTAGCTTGTAAAAGGCTTGAGCGGAAATAAAATAATATTTAGCAGACGTGATTCTGCTGATCGTAATTGTTAACGATGGCCCACATGAATTACATACCGTATATACTCGAGTATAAGCCAACCCGGATATAAACCGAGGCACCAAATTGCATCACAAAAACTCGGAAAACTAATTTATTCGAGCATAAGTCTAGGGGGGCGTTTACAGCATGAAAAAATTCGTGAAAAACTTCTCTTACAAAAGAGTGTGTGCATTTACCAAAATAAGAGACGAGATATATGGTAATTCGTCCGATAATGTAGTCAGGATATAAGAAATTTCAATTGTAGAAAATATCTTTTAATTTACTTTTTGAGTTCGATTCAACTTCTTATTGATATGAAGAATTTTCAAATTTGAAATGAATTGAGGAAGGGATTCATTTTGGTAGAACACTATTTGATACACTCCATATATTCCGCTCTCCTTCTGCAGTTCGTAGCGATTGTAGCCGCAAATGTAAATAGGAAGAAATCTGTACAGACCTCTCCAAATGACCACCGTACGACGAAAGTATTTCTTAAAAGGCCTTCTCGGATTTGCATTTACATTTGCCTTTGTGCCCGGCTCCAATTTACCTAGAATTACTCAATGATTTCCTCTGCTTCAATCGTTTTCTTTGCTCGAATAGTAATTTTACTTACTCTACTTCGATGACCACGCCTCACGCAGAGGAACGGGGAACTCCTCAGAAGTTCGAGTCAACATCGTGTTAATTAATTTCCCCGATTCTTCCCTTCGCGTGGCGTTGCTCTAATTCTTTTTCACATTTCAACTTCTCTCCGACCCTCATTCATTATCTCCAATTTCCCAGCTTTGGAAACCTATAAGGTAGAAATCTTTCTTCTTCCTTCTCTGCCGTTTTAACTGCCTTCATTCTCCTTCTAATATTTCAACAATAGTTTTCCTTTTGTTTCGATAGCGGAATCTAAATCGTTCAGCCGATGTTTCATATTAACGAGAAAAATTTCATCTTAGGTTTTCATGTGAAATATGACTTGCGTCAATCTTTGTCTTTAGGCATGGTCATGCCTTTGCAAAAAGATTTTACACCAGATGCTGAGTATTATTTCATATTTCTGATAATTATCACCTTATTACAGCTTATTATTACAGCTTCATATAAAATTTACGGTAAAGAGCTGACAAGATAAAAACTTATTTTTAAATATTAATCAAACTAATCTACAATGATATATTTTCCTATTTAATTTCGTCCACTTTATACCGTAAGAGATCATGATATTCATCCACAACATACTTGAAGGATTACAATCGAGAATATCATTACTCATGCAAGTACTCATTAATTATCATTTTTTTAATTTTAGTACCTGATTCATAGTTATAAAACGGAAGAATGATATTATTATTGATAAAATATATCTTTCCCTTAAAACATGAGGATTTTTTCAAAACGTTTCCCCTGTCTTCCAGTTTTTTTCGTGGAAGGTTTCCCATTTTAAAAGTTCCATAATCTTAATTTGTGAAAATCTCATTCGCTCTATTACTTTTTGAACTCTTGTTCAGAATCACCCTTCTTTTCCACGTTTTACTTCCTTCGTTGAAAAATCAGATTATATACCTAATTCTTTACGAATCTAACTTGGTCTTTGTACTAATTTGTTAAGGAGTATTGCACAGAAATCAGTGAAAATTTCTGGATTTCTTCAATTCCAAATACGACTTTTCTCTCTTCGTTTTATCAAATCTCCTTCAGTTCTTTCATTCCCCTTCCACCCAATTTCGCCATTATTCTGTTTCCCCAATTTCTGCTCTCCCAACCTCACCCGCCATTAATCCCTCAATATGTAATACGAGTAAAAAAATTGTCCGTAATGGAATGATTCCGGACCATTAAATTCCTTCTTTCCCTCAGTCTTTTCTTAGGCCTTTCATTTCTTCTCCCTTTCTGCTTCATTTCGTCGAGTTAACAAAATAAATTCCATCCCCTCTATTTCATTCCTTTGAAACTTCCCACTCCGCCGCAATTTTCATAATACTCGCTCACCTTTGACCCGCTAAGAAAAGGGCTTTTAATTTTAAGGGATTTCCCACACTCCGTCACTACTGAAATATACCAATTCCGGGGAAATAAGAGAGAAAGCTGCCGCCGTTAATTCTGAATACGTTAAGTCGCGTCGAACGAAGAAACGCGGAGTATTTCAATCAGACGGTGCCCAACCGCCTTCCTCTTTGGCTGGAACAGGAAGCAATTTTAAAACACGGAATAATTAGTCCCTATTGTCTTTATTTACAATCTATTACTTTTTGATCAAGTACGCTTGCTTTGATCGTATCGGATAATCGTGGTAATAAGTGTATTGGCGGAATGATCAGCTTTATTTTTGATCGAGTACATTTAGACATTTTTAGAGATGGTTTTCGTTCCCAAAATTAGAGGTTCGCTAATTTCAGTTCAACAAATCCTTTGCTTCGGGAATCCCTACACTTCCGTGTTCTCTCTTAAACATTCTTAACAATTCATAAGTTCGTTGAAAAGTTAATTAAATCAACGGATAAAAATTGATAAAATGATTAATCGGATTTCATCTTCCTGCAAAATAATGCGACAAAATTATGGAAAATGACGCGGGTGAATTGCATTGATGAAAACGCGCTTTTGCTTGAATTATGGGAAAGAGAATCTGCCTTGATTGAGAACGATTCCGCAGAATTCTGTTGATTATATTTGCGAAACTTTGTCTTACATTTTATCACTTTTCACTTTCTTTCATATTATACGCCATTATTATTGATTTTAGTTTATTTTCTTAATTTAAGAATCCTTATCTTAAATCTTGGTATCTCCTTTTCCTCCAGCGGATAATTCGTTCAAACTTCAATTGCTCTAAGAGTGGACACGTAAGACCCAATGAAAATAAATTACGAGTAAAGCTATTCAATTAGTATCTTCAAAATTAAAGGCCTATTGTGAATCGGTTTATTTTTACCATGCTATTGTGTATGCAATATCTATAACGGTAATTTTCGCAATTTTGCAAAGTGCAGTACGCAATTTACACTAAATAATGCATTTAAAGTTACTTAAGTGATATTGTAGGATCTTGTGTGAGGAAAAACCGCAGGAATCTATTGGTTAAAGAAACATTTTAAAACATTTCCTTTTTGGTTTAAATCTTTCGGTACTGCGCTACTGCATTTAACCCTCTGTAAACTTTAAAGGTTTACCATTCGATTGGGTGGATTTATTCCGTGGATTTCTATTTCCAATACATAAATTAACTTGATAAATAATAAACATAACTGGAAGTAGTGAAGTTCACCGAATCGTTGAAATGTCTTGGAGTGACACTCATGAATAGTTTAACAGAGGTAATTAATTAGATGATAAATTTGGACTGGATGTAGCTAACAAGAAATACGTGTTGTTTGAAATGGTAACGCAGTCTATGCTCTTTTGTTATCCCCTACCTTTCCTACCTTCCCCTACTTCCCCTACTCCTAGTTACCTCGCACTTGCGAGCACGCTGTCTCTCTCTCTCTCTCAAAACCTTCAGCGGTGAAGACAACCGCCTCGTTGGTCAATAAACTTAAGTCGTTCCGGACTTTGCTTTTTTTATCGAAAGAACTGGCCATATCCTCATACATTTGGTCCTTCGGGCCGGATTCTTTCAAATATATCTATTTCGGATCTTCTTAAGTCTATCTAATCCCTGCGAAATCTTCCGGATTTTGCCGGATATCGATCAATTTCTGAAGCTTAAATCATCTGGACATCGACGATCCAACGCCGAATCATCACTGAACTATCATCGTTGAATTATCACCGGAACAACGTTGGACATCGCTGGACTCATCGCATCTTTCCGAAGAATCGTCGGAATATCAAAGAAATCTGGGTCTATCTAGCACTCCACCGAAGTGAAGTCGAATCTGAAGACCACGTGGCGACATATCCATTATCAAGCCACTCATCAGGTATCATAAATTGTAAGAAGTTATATCCTTAAATATCTTCGACTTAAATATCGGAGCAAGTGAGTAAATCTACATTTTTTGAAATCTCTAAATTGAGTAGTTATCGTGGAATGATATATCTCTTATCAAAATGGAATCATTCTTTGAAAGGCAAAAGTCTTATCTGAGGAAGATCAGTAATTCTTTCATTAATTTTAGAAAAGAAGGTGCTGCCAAAATGAACAGAGGTTCGTGCAAGGTTCGAATGGAAAGTGTCGATAATTACTGGCAGAAAATCGTAAGTACTCACGATCAAATTTTGGAAAGTGAAAGTGTGGATCTTAAACATGAATATTTTGTATCGGAATTTTTGGATTCTGCCGAAGAAATATATTTGCAACGTAAAGGTGAATTTGAAGACTTTCTATTTAATTTTTCTGATAAACCTACATCTGGAAGTAAAGAGCCTAGCAGTATTGCCGTTGATCAACTAGTTAAATTGCCGGTTCCAGAATTGCCGAAATTTGGTGGTAATTTTCGTGAATGGGAGACCTTTCGAGATCTTTTCACATCTATGATAATAAAACGGACTGATATTTCAAACGTTGGGAAATTTCAATACCTCAAGGGTTGCCTCTACGGAGAAGCATCGGATCTAATTCGCACCATTCCTATTACTGAGGATAACTTTGCTCTTGCATGGAATGCGATTCAAACTTATTACGAAAATACTAGGAGACTAACGAGTGCACATCTAGCTACCCTATTAGATCTAAAACCAATGCGGAATGAAAGTTCGTCAGAATGGCGCCGAATCTATTCCACCACAGTAAATTCGCTGCTCGCGCTTGAAGCCTTGAAACGCCCCGTAAGTCAATGGGATGATATAATAGTGTTTCTTACGGAAAGGAGACTTGATCCCGAAACTAGACGGGCGTGGGAAATGAAAATAGAAGACACTAAGATACCTCCTAATTATGAAACGTTAAAAGAGTTTTTAAGAACTAAAATTACGACTTTAGATACTATTGAAAATTCCAGTTCCGGATGCCTACCCCATCGTCAAGGCGCACAAAACCAAGTCAAAAATCGAAACGTCATGGGACGATCGAATGCCAATGTTGGAAGTTTCCATTTAACCGGTCATCAAGGAATTAACACGCCGGTATGCGTTCTGTGCCGTCAGTCACATTGGCTAGCATTTTGTGATGCGTTTCATTCAAAATCTGTTAATCAACGGAACGAGTTTGTGAGATCGAAAAAAATATGCCCAAATTGTTTTGGAAATCACGCCCTTAAAAATTGCACATCTCAAATGAGATGTAGGAAATGCCATCGTAAGCATCATACATTAATTCATGCAGAATTATTCAGTTCAGCATTAGCCAAAGAAAAGGGTAATTCGGATAAAGTTGAAGAATCATCCGTTGCGGTGGATTCCCCATTAAATATTGCAGCAAATTTAACAAATCATATCAAAGATAAACCCGACACTGTTTTACTATCAACTGCTTGGATTAAAGTTGAGGGTCCTGGCGGGAATGCAGTGTTCGCTCGTGCGCTGATTGACCAGTGTGCGCAATCCAGTTTTATTTCTGAATCTCTATGTCAAAGACTAAGATTAAATAAAAAATCAATATCAGTAACAGTTAGTGGACTGGGTAACAAAAATCACATGACCTGCAAAGGCATGACTGATATTATAATTTATCCAAGATTTACGTCATCATTTAGCTGCCATGTACCAACACTTGTGGTTTCGAAGGTGACATCGTATAAACCAAATACCTATTCTAGGGCAATGGAATGGTCTCATCTGAAGGACTTGGTGCTGGCGGATCCCAATTTTCTACAACCCGGGTCAATCGACTTACTGCTTGGTGCATCAGTCCATGCTAGAATTGTGGAAGGCCAAGTCATTAAGGGAATGCCAGGACAGCCGATTGCTTCACAAACTGCTCTGGGATGGATAATATCGGGTGAGACAAACTCTGACATTACTCCCTTATTATCAGTCCATCATGCCTCAACGGAGATATCAATGGACTCTCTTCTCCAACGCTTTTGGCAGCAGGAAGAAGTGACTTCAAAAGATGCATTACTCTCTCCTGATGAACAGGCATGTGAGGATCATTTTACTAAAACCTATTTTAGAAATGAGGAAGGACGTTTTGTAGTGAGATTGCCAATTATCCCGCATAAATTGCAATGCCTAAAGGGTTCTTATGCTGCCGCTGTCAAAATGTTATGTAAAATGGAAAATAAATTCAAGATATCATCTGATTTTCATGAGGCTTATCGCAATTTCATGGAGGAGTACCTCAGTTTAGGTCACATGAAATGTATATCCGACAATCCCGTGGAATTGGAAAAATATTTCTTTCTCCCGCATCATGGAGTTTTTAAAGAAAATAGTACCACTAAATTACGTGTGGTTTTTAACGGATCATTTAAGACTGAAAGCGGTTTAAGTTTGAACGACTGTCTTCATACTGGGCCAAATCTTTTAAGGGAAATAGTACCTTTAGTCACGTTATGGCGTAAATACAAGTACGTCTTCACAGCCGATATCAGAATGATGTACAGGCAAATTGTTGTCAATGAGAAAGACAGACATCTCCAAGCAATAGTGTGGAGATCTGACCCATCTCAAATGATAAACATCTATATTCTGAACACCCTAACGTATGGCTTGAAATGCAGCCCATTCATCGCGATTCGAGTTATCAAACAGCTTGCTCAAGAAGAAGAGTTGAAATTTCCTCTTGGCTCTATTGTGATTAAAGAGGAGACTTACATGGATGATATTTTATCTGGCGGAGATGACCTTCAAACTGCGCTAGCGAAACAAAAAGAAATGATTGATTTGTGCAGGGTGGGCGGTTTTTCCTTGCGTAAATGGTTATCAAATTCCTCTAAACTATTAGATTGGTTACCAAGGGAATCGCATGCAGTTGCGCCTAAATCTCTCCTGAAAGATGATTCTTTCTTTGCTGTTTTGGGATTAACTTGGCATCCTAACGACGATTATTTCAAATTCATCGTCAAAATTGAAACAAATAACGAATCGTGGACGAAGAGACTTGTTTTATCCAAGGCCTCGAAATTATTTGACCCTCTGGGATTTATTGCGCCAATAGTAGTGAGCGTAAAGATATTTATTCAAAAACTTTGGCTCCTTAAATTGGAATGGGATGAAATTCTCCCTCCGGCAGAAAACGATTATTGGCAGAGCATTTATAATAATTTACCACAAATCTCTGCAATAAAAGTTCCTAGATGGATTGGGATAACAAGATCAGTGAAAGTAATGGAGTTACATGGTTTTGCTGATGCGTCAAAGCTTGCTTATGGAGCAGTACTATATCTTAGAACTCTTGAGAAAGACTCTGAATCTTCATTTAGAGTAAAATTTATTCAAGCCAAAACTAAAGTGGCTCCTTTGAAGATACTTAGTATTCCTCGTTTGGAATTATCTGCAGTGCACTTACTAGCAAAGTTGACTAATAAAAATTTGGAATTGTTTAAATCTGAATTACTAGAAATTCACTTGTGGACGGATTCTAAGGATGTCTTATATTGGCTTCGGGAACATCCCTCAAGATGGCCAACTTTTATCGCAAATCGGTGTTCGGACATCCATGCTTTAGTGCCAACCGCGATATGGCATCACGTTGACACCAAAAGTAACCCGGCCGATGTAGCTTCACGTGGATGTCTTCCATCAAAGATGATTAACCATGAGTTATGGTGGTCAGGGCCTTCTTGGCTTTCCGAGGAAGAAAAAAATTGGCCACAGAAATTAATCAGTGAACCACTCAGTCATGTTAACAACGTGAATGTGTCTTTAATCAGCTTGAAAATTGAAACATTTGAACTCTTCCAGAAATTTTCCCAATTCAAAACTTTAGTGCGTGTAACTGCTTATATAATAAGATTCTTACTAGCAAAGAAAATTGCTCTTAAAGTTTTTAATGTATCCTGGTTTAACATTGAGATTAAACCGCTCGAGATTAATTTGACTCCTGCGGAAATCAATCGCGCTCGTTTGCTATTAGTTTACATATCGCAACGCGAGTGCTTCAATGGAGAAATCAAAATCTTAGAAGAAAATGGATTTCTTCCAACTGGTAATAAACTCCTTAAGCTCTCTCCATTTCTTGAAGAGAAATTAATGAAGGTTGGTGGAAGAATAAAGCACTCTCTATTATCGTACGACGAAAAACACCCCTTGATATTACCTAGTGATCACCCTTTAACCAACTTAATCATAAGGGATTGTCATCAACGCACTCTGCACGGAGGTGTGCAGCTAACGCTTGCGACGTTACGAATGCAATATTGGATTGTCAAGGGAAGACAAAGAGTGAAAAGTGTCATTCATGGTTGTATAACCTGCCAGCGTTATCGAGCTACCCCTTCATATCAAATGATGGGAAACTTACCCTCCTATCGGGTAACTCCCAACAGACCATTTTTAAAAACTGGGGTCGATTACGCTGGACCTGTATTACTAAAGATATCGGAAGGAAGGGGTCGAAAAACTTTTAAAGGGTTTATTTGTATTTTTGTTTGTCTCAGCACCCGAGCCGTGCACCTGGAGGCGGTCTCAAGTTACTCCACAGAAGCGTTTATCGCGGCCTTTCGGAGATTCGTCGGTCGTCGTGGACAATGCGCGGTGTTGCTGAGCGACAAAGGAACCAACTTCGTGGGAGCTGACAGAGAGTTAAGGCGAATGTTTGCAGAATCAACTTACCGACGATCCATAAGAGATTCCTTAACGTCATTTGGGACGGAATGGCGGTTCAACCCACCTTCGGCTCCCCACTTTGGGGGTATCTGGGAAGCAGCCGTCAAATCCACCAAACATCACATCAAGAGAGTTATTGGCGAAGCGAAATTGACTTACGAAGAGCTTTCCACATTGTTGTGCCAAGTGGAAGCTTGTTTGAATTCTCGCCCCCTTACAGCATTGTCTGACGACCCAGAGGATATAAACGCCTTAACGCCTGCTCACTTTTTAATTTCATCACCATCTTTTTTACTTCCAGAGCCTGATTTAACACAGGAAAAAATACCAGCACTGAAGCGTTGGAAGCGCGTCCAGCAAATGCTGCAACATTTCTGGCAACGTTGGTCGCGGGAATATCTGCCGTCGCTACAGCTACGGCAGAAGTGGACACGAACAACACCAAATATCAAGATTGGAGATCTAGTGTTACTTCGCACGGAGAATACTTCACCGGCACGTTGGCCATTGGCGAGAATTACGGCCGTGCATCCAGGCGAAGATGATAGAGTTAGAGTGGTGACAGTAAAAACTGCAGACTCATCATTTAGAAGACCAATTACCAAACTTGTTTTGTTGCGATAACAATATTATGTAATCAAATATTTATTTTATTTTCTTGTTGAAATAATATTTTTTGTATCTATTCTCTTCTGCGAAGAGAGGTGGGCGGAATGTTTGAAATGGTAACGCAGTCTATGCTCTTTTGTTATCCCCTACCTTTCCTACCTTCCCCTACTTCCCCTACTCCTAGTTACCTCGCACTTGCGAGCACGCTGTCTCTCTCTCTCTCTCAAAACCTTCAGCGGTGAAGACAACCGCCTCGTTGGTCAATAAACTTAAGTCGTTCCGGACTTTGCTTTTTTTATCGAAAGAACTGGCCATATCCTCATACACGTGTCATGAGTAACTTCGGAAGCAGAATAAAAGTTCATCAGGGAGGTTTTTTGGTGTAAGTCAGACCTCACCTTGAGTATGCGCGTACTACATATATGGGCTGAAAATTGTTTTATTCGTGAATGAGAGAAAATACAGGAACAGGCAATACACGAAGACTGCTAAGACAAATCAGTGAGTTCTGACGCTTACAGGATAGAAGATAGAATATTTAAGCAAATGATTAATTTGCACAAATCCAGAAAAAGTATGCTCTTAGAGATGTAGCTGACGTTATTCTCCTTCCATATTAGATTGGGCGTTCAGGCACTGCGAGGAAGAAATAGATGCTAGAGCGAATCGTTCCAAGAATTATTTTTTTCCTTTTTCATTCTTGACATGCGCAAGAAATCGATTAGGAAAGTATTCATCATACCACCCTCCAACACGCCGAAAGACAGGTTGCTGGGTATATACTGAGTGTCTCAGTACCACGATTCAGAACCAAAGAGAGGTGGGAATTACTTATGACTCGGAATCATTTAGCAATGCAGGGTCGGAGATTTTTTCGGAGAAGTTTTACCGGAATTTTTCGTTTATTTCATCGCTGTTCTCGCAAATCCGAATCAAAAGCACATTTCACGACCAAAATAAAAATTTGCATTCAATTTAGTTTCTTTTGGTGCCTATCTTGACTTCGTACAACTTCTGTTACTACTTTAATTTTGCAAAAGAAACAAACCCTGCATGCGATAAAAATGAGATTAACGTGAAAAATTTATGGAAATCTCTCTTAGTCATCCTGGTTCGAACCCAGCAAAATCCTTATCCTTATGGGCAGCTCCGGGTCCTGAGGAACACGTATGCCAAATTTGGTCAAATTCGGACCATTAGTTTGGACGCCTAGAGCTGTGACATACATACATACGTACTGAAGGACGCACTGACAAATTATTAAAGTATTATAAATGTAGAAACTCACTTAACCCAACCCAATTGGCCAATACAACTAATGTTAACAACTTAAATATTCTTATAATAGTACGAAAGTATATTTTCTGAAGGCTGCCGCAAGATCTATTTTTTTTGCCGCGTTAAATATAGCGGTACCTAAATTATGAATTATGGAGCCATTTGTAAATTTCTCCCAATCCGTGAACTAAGGCTTAAATTACTGCATAGAAATCGAGTGACTTTCGTTACTGAACAACAAACGAAGTAACTATGCAATATTTCCAATTCAGAAAGTCTTTCATTAAATCAGAATTTTTCTCTTCATGACATCACCGTTCACCGACCGCTGATTGCGGTCCCGAGTTCGATTCCTAATAGGAGCACATGTGCGAAATGACCTAAGATGTCTATGCACTTTTAAATAAAAACAACTATGACTGAATAACAACTACTACTGACTAACCACAATGAACGTGAACAGTGATGTCGTGAAGATTGTGAGCACGCCCCTGAAGCTCCCTATGCTGACTGTACAATCGGCTTACGCCCTTAATGTCCACAGCCGCCAGATGGCAGCACTGAAGCTCGCCCTTTGAAACCATAATCTCATATGGAGTAAATGAAAAAAACAGCACGATTATGATACTTTTTCCCTCTTTTTCTTTGCGGGAGTATATACCAATGATGGAATTCAGAGTTAGTGATTTATCTATTTATAAGTACTTAAAACAATTGAATAAAATGAGCAAATTAGTAAATCCAAAGAATTAGTGCAGTTTGCCTTCAGGGCACACCACAAGTAACTTCGTCGCTGTGAAAACATTATTCGTAGATCAGCGAAGTGCAATGTATTCTGCTTGGATACACAGAAAATAATTGATCCTTAATAAATTACCAACGTTACATCTACTTTTAACTAGGCCTTTTAAAACAAGAATCGCAGGATGCACATGGGTGGTCTGAAAAGTTTCCGACATTTCAACATTTCTTGACATGTTCTCTGAAAATGTTTTGAAGATGTCTGAAAAATCTGGGGTCGGAAACTTTTCAGACCACCCTCGTATATACATTTCCTGAGAAAAAATCGAAGTTCCCAGAAATAGTCTCCAGGAAATGAGCAAACGGTCAAATATTGTTGCAACAAACATAAGTCCAATAGTATCAAATTTTAATGACTGGCGTGGACTGCTTTTTATCTTGGGGAGGCTGAAATGTGAAGTTAGGTTATACAATATACAAACATAAAGGATAGAGTTGTATAAAAAATTTATTGACAAAACATTAAGTTTTAGACAGTTTCGCAATTTTCCTTTTCGATGCACTTTCTTTAAATTTATAAACTTTGCATGCTGTCTAATCCTCATAGTTACATAATATTTTATTATAAATGCTATGATTTCATTTCCGTGCTCAAAGCATGGGAAAGTTATCTCTTCATCACCTTCAAGTAACTCTGTAATTATGCACTCAAGCACATCATTTGACTCACAGTGCTTTACAAATTGTTCCTCCACTTTGAGGATGAAAGAATGAAGGTTTACATTAGGATGAACTAAACCCCCCATACTTTTCATACTTGTTAACTTTGCTACTGGATGGCAAGAGAATGCCCCCGGATGAATTAATGCTGCCTGGCAAACAGTACCTTTGCTGTGTTACTTTATCTGGTGCAATACAACGATGACCAGGGATTTTTAAGATTAAGGATTAGGATTAAGGATATCTTAAAATACATCAGAAGTCTTCAAGCGCAGTTGCGACAATGAAGATCTCCAACTCACACAACGTGGTCGCACTTTCCAACTCACATCAACGTTACCGTAAAAAGGGGTGACTTCGGCTACGCGTGCACTGCTCCACAAATTGTATAAATTTGTAGAACGATATCTAAAATTTCACAAAGTAGCTATTTTTTCCTGCCCTTTAGAATTTAGATTGTCTTGACATATCGCCAGCAAATCCGTCTTGCTCCTTGCAACACTGACAGTACAATTGTCATTGGGAACTAAATTGAAAATCGTGCATTCTCGAGACAAGTCAACGAAACCTCAGACTGGTAACTTCTCTCAGTAACACTCAGCAAGATGGGAAACATTTGAAGACAATTGGAGGCCAAACAGTGCTTCTTCGTGAAAAAGAGATTAAATTAGTGAAAGTGCTGTTAATTTTTTATGAGTATTCGTGATATCCAAATTTTAGTACAAACGTATTTGAACAGTAAAAAGTAAACGTTCAGTACTTTGACCAATATTCCAGAAATTGTTTAGGTTCGGAGATTCATTAGTAGAAACAAAACACTGATTCTAAGGCCTGAAAAAAATTTGAAAGGGTTCGAGTGACAGTGAGTAGAAGTTTTCTACAAGAATTTTTCATTCTTTTTGTTTTTGGAGGAAAAAAATAAAAAAATTAAAAATTTTAATTTTCTTTTGAAAATGTATAAATAAAATGGAAAAACGTTATTATGAGTCAATAACTTCTTATCTCAGTACCTATTTAACAAAGATTAAATATAATAATAATTTAAAAATTTAAAAATATATTAATGGTTGTAATATTAGTCAAATAGTTAATTTTATAGGTAATATTTAGGAAACATATTTAGTTTTAGTGACATTAAGTCACCCCATCAGTTGGGGTGTCTAAGGCCTCTATTCTTTATTTTTTAAACAAATTCCGTTGCTTAAGAAAAATTTTTAGATACTATTTGGATGAATCATTTGAATGAATAAATGAATAGATTATCTACACGTTATTTAAATTTTCTGAGCAATGTAATTGAATACAGAAATATAAAAAAATCTAAAAAACGGCCAAAGTCACCCCATTCTACGGTACGTTACATCGCATTTCAGTGATTTATGAAGAATGTTTTAACGGCAACAAAGTTACCTGTGTTTTGCACATAAGGCAAGAACCTATTCTTCGGATTTGCTAATTTTTCCGTCTTATTCAAATGTTTTGTATTCAATTCAAAAGTACCTATTGATGGATAAAACAATTACTCTTAATTCAATCTTTGGTAAATATTCCTCTTTATTACATATGTATCATAATCGTGCTTTTTCACCGTTTACTCCATATAAGATTATGGTTTCATAGGGCGAACTTCAGTGCTGCCATCTCGCGGCTACCATCTCGCGGCTGCGGACGTTAAGGAAGCCAAAAAATTTCAGCCAATATACTTTCTGAATTGGATTTATCTAATGAAATCGATCAGGTAATAGCTAAAATTTTATAAGCAGTGGATAGATAAAACGTGAAATCTAAAATGTTATACAAAGTTTATCATTTGGATTGTCAGTTATATTTTTATTGTGAAATGGATATTAAGCGGTGAGCAAGAAAAGCGTTCGATTTATTTCGGGAAAGCGTCCGTTTTGTTAATTAATTTATATACTTCTACTAATATTGGCAAGCGAACAGTCATCCAGAATTCTTCTCACTGATAATTTAGAGAAAAGATTTCATCATCACTTGATGAATATGTTTCGGCCAATGCTCGAAGTTAGGCCAATCGCCAATTGACCATTTCGAGTCCATCGGCCAGAATCCGTTGCTACTTTGCGCAGCCATTTCGCCAATTGGCGGGAAATCCATTTCCAAAATTCGATGTTCTGATCGAACTAAGAGGGGTGCATTAGCACAAATTCACGTAAAGATTGACGATTAACCGAACTAAACTGGACTCAAGTTATCCAAAGTTATTCCAAAAAGAGAGACAAACCGATGGCTTAATTACCAACATCGAATTTTTGATCATTTATATTTGATTTATCTTTATCATCATCATCCTTGCTGGTCCTAGGTGTCGTTTCTCCAATTTTCCCTATCCTCTGCTCTTCTCTTCATCCCCCTATACCGTTCTTCATTCTTTAAGCAATCTATTAATTTCACTCTTCTCCTTCCTCTCTTTATTTGTCCCTTCCAGCACATCCTTAAGTGAGCAGTTCCTTCTTATTGCACGCCCTATCCAATTCTTCTTCCTTTGGATTATCAAATAGATCAATCTTCTTTTTTAATTTACCTTCCTCCATACCTCTTCATCCCTAACTTTGTCCATCCGCTTGATGTTTTATATTCTTCTCCAAACCCAAATTTCAAACGCCTCTATTCTATTTCTCTCTTTCTTATAGAGGATTCACATATCTCATAATCACTATAATATCATTGATAATACAAAATTAACTTTCCTAATCCTTCATGATTTTAGTAAAGCCTTACTAAAATCGAGAAGTACTCAATAGATGTGGATATAATGATCGCCAAACTTCGTGATATGGGCTTCTCTACTTCATCTACCGACTGTTTTTCATCCTATCTTCGCTAGCGTCAACAAAAAGTTATATCTCAAGATTTCCAAGATTCCTCGAGACCTCCTCTTCGGCATAGTTGCAGATTGATGGTGGTCTGCCTCAAGGTTCTATATTAAGACCTTTGCCATTTTCCCTTTTTATCCACGACTGCAAGCAAGTCGTCAGATACAGCAAATGTCATTTATATGCCGATGATTTACATATCTATTTAGACTCCAGTGCAACAGACCTTCCTCAATCAATGAGTTTCTTAAGCCAAAATCTAGATTTAATTAACGAATAGACATTAAGAGTTAAAATTGCTTAAATTGGCCGTTGTTTTCAAACAACGGCTATTTGGAGCTCTTTTAAATCTTAATTTGTTAATAACACAGCCGTGTTCCTTTTTTCTTTTTAGTTAACGAACGGAGAAGACATACATTTCATTGCCGTTAACCCATCAAAGTTGCAAGCCATCATCATTGGCAATCCTAAACTTTTAAAGAATTTAAATATCGATATGATTCCCAAGTCCACCTTGAATGGATTTCAAATCCCCTTGAGTAATTCAGGAAATAATCTAAATCAAAATCCCCAATGGTCGCACCAAGTTACAAATATTTGTAAGAAAGTATATCTGTCCCTTCAAATTCTCAGGCGCTTAGGATATTTTCTCCCTTCTTCTCTAAAAGCACAGCTAGTGAAGTCTCTAATTATATCTCACTTTGGTTACGGAGACATCTACCAAGACTTTTCTGGTGAACTAACTCCTAAACTACAGCGAGTTCAGAATGCAGCCATGAGATTTATTTTTAATTTAAGAAAATACGACCATTTATCTGAATCATACGATAAATTAGGTTGGTTTAAGTTAGATTCTCGCAGAAAGATACACATTCTTTGTTCATTCTACAATATCCTAAACACACATACTCCCGAATACATCGCAAACGAATTTGTAAGTTTAGATTCAGTACATAACCGTAATACAAGAGGATGCAAAAAACTACTTATCCCTCACCTCCGAACTGAAACATCCCACAACACTTACATTGTAACTGCAAGCAAACTATGGAATTCTCTTCCGGCTAATATCAAGTTCTCTGTGTCTTCTCACTCTTTCAAGAGGATATGACTTCAGCTAGGTAGACCTACAAATTAAAAAGCCACACTAATCCTTTCTTTCAATATGTAGTTACTGAATCATCTCCTTTGATTGCTCTATCCTTGCTCAAAACTTTCTTATAAAAATGACATAAGAAATGAAAACAAATCTCCTCTATCCTATTAATACTTTACTCGTTTTGCTTTTGCTCTTCCTCTCAACGCTTTCTCTGTCTTTCGGATAATAATTCTCATCTGTTTCTTTTTTTCTTATGTAGAGTTACCTAAATGTATATGTTGTATGCAATTTTTATATACTGTATGTATTGTATCAATATTCAAAAAATATTTAAAATAAATATTTTTTGTCTCATATTTTATGAACCTCATCATTGTCATATGCCTTTCCATCCAGGAGCTCCTGTCTTCTGCCATTCTCTTGAGTTAGCAGTACCCATCACAGCCATCCTTGTCTGAATATCTTCAATATGTTTCTTCCTAGGTCTTCCCCTTCCTTTCTTTCCCAGCGTTTTTCCTTCTTACATTTTCCCTGCCATACCATTATGTCTCAATAGATGAACCAAGAATTTTACTCTCCTTTTTCCCATTACATTTATTAATTGCCTCTTTTCTTTCACTTTCTTTAGAACTTCAACGTTCGTTTTCCTTTCGATCCAACTGATTTTTAACATTCTTCTTCATATCTACATTTCTTCAGCTTCCAGGCGGACTCTCTTTATCTTCCCCGAAGTCCAAAATCCGTTTCCATAGAGCAAAGTGCTCCAAAGCAAGGCTTTTGCAAATCTATTTCTTATATCTAAATCTATATGTTTACATGTTGGAAGATTTCTTTCTTTTGCCTTAAAAAACTTGTTTTGTAAGGGCAATTCTTCTTTTCACCTCAGGCAATCTATAGTCAAGAGTTAGTACACAGCATAAATAGCGAAATTCTTTCACCTGTTTAATTTGGCGTTCTTTTACCTTTACCTTCGATTTTATATTTTCTCTATTTTTGTCTACACCAAAACTTTTGTTTTTGTGATGATTATATTTTATGTTTCCTTAAGGTATCAGATAAAACTTCTAATATTCTATTGGTTTCTTTTCTTAGTCTGACACTAAAAGAAAGGATCCTTGTTTCAAACGGAATATTTTGAGTTCTTTATTTACGTAAACTCATGCTGCTGGAACGAATAAAATTCGAGGAATCGTTTGAAAGGAAACTTGAGAATCTGCTTCAAAACTGTAGGACAATGCATAACAAAAGAAGAATTTGTGTTTTGAAAAAGATGAAAAGCTTTAGTTGAGTGTAATCATGAACGAGGGAACTCAATACATACAAGATCGCTTAAGTTTCCACAAAAATGTTTCCAAAGCGATAAATTATCGATGGAAATGAAACACGGTCGTTGCTGAAGTAAAGAAAGATCATTTCCCTAGTCACTTGTCGCCCTTTTGGACATAGAGACGATTCAGAGTAGTAACAAAAATAATTGAAAGATGAACGATTGAAGATGGTTTTTTGAAAAAAAAATCTCGTTGTCACCAAAGGACTTCAAAGAACTCAATCCGACGCCTTTTAAACTCCTTCATTCGACTGAAACTGTCGCTTATCTCAATATTAAACCAAGGATAGGGGTTTAACGAGCTTGATGCGGTTAATTAAAAGGCGGTGCCCTAGAAACTACGAAGTGATAATTAGTTACTGAAGAGACGCAAGAGGTGTGTGACAAATAAACGGAAATGATTGAATGAGCAGAAAGAGGGAAATGAAGAAACGGACGAAGAAGAAAAATAGACATTCAAGAAAATTAGAGCCGTTTGCAAAAGTAAAAATCTTTCATAGAAAAGAACGTGGAATCAAAGTTGGTTACGGAAGGAAAACTTTTTGAACGAAAAAACCATTTTATGTTCCTCAAACATTTTAATAGAAGAATTTGATTTAAAACATTGATGATAATCATAAAATTTAATTATCACTATGCATCAGTTGTAAATGCATAAATAAATAGGTACATACATCAAAGGGTGGTAATGGAAAATAAAAATTGAAATTTAAGTTAATTTACTTCTCTCAAACTCTGAACAGAAAATCAATATATAGAACATTAATACCAATATTTTACGAGAAATGTTTTTCGTATTCTTTGATCCATTCAAAAGTTGTGAGGTTTGACAGTAAAATATAAGAGAAGAGAGAGTCTGGGAAAAGTTTTATCACGCTGAAGTATTTGCTTATGACCGTTTTTTACATAGGTATATATGGAGATTGCGTCTCAAGATGAAAATTGTGGTGGAAATGACTGAGAAAAAGTTTCACAACATATTTTGCTTTATGCACCAGTTTCAACCGCTACCACTTTTCCCAGTTGTGGCCTGATGGTAACTATTTATAGTTGAAAGCGGTCCGGTCGCGTTAAGCAAAATATGTTGTGAAACCTTTTCTTAGTTATGCCAACCATAATGCAGTTTAACCAAGTAACGGCTTCGTCAATCAAGATGAGAATTGTTTCATATAGAACGAATTGGACATTATATAAAGTTAGTTCAAAGATTATCAGCTGAATCGGAGTGAGAACTCCGTAGTTACAATCTTCCTGCATTCCACTAACATTCGCGTTCCAAATCTTAGGATATCCCTTAGAGAATATACATCACCAATTGCTCATTTCTCTTATCACACTTCTTCTTGAATACTTCTGCGATTAATATTTTTAAATGTTAAGAATTTACTTTCAACATCTCACAGCGATATTTGTAAAACTGACCATACTATATAATTCTGAGCAAACGTGGTTCGAGTATTTCTTCTCCGTGTCCTAGTGTGCCGAAGCGCCCTATGACTCACTATGATCGTATGCATCATAAGGGTGTTTCTGATTTTTGCTATCTCTTACATCTTGATTGTATGTGGTTTTGCATTGACGACTATTATTCAAGTTAAATTAGTTAAATGTGATAGAATCGTATTTGAAACTTAAAACGCGTTTTTTCAACACTGTTTCATATAACGGTGGTCATCGTGTCTTGAAAACTATGGAGATAAATATTCTTTAAATTTTCATTAAATACCCTAAAAATAATTGTAAAAGGTTGCTGAGGAACTCATATTAAAAAAGAGATCTTAATTTATTATAAAAGGGGCACCAACTGTGATGTTTTTCTTATATTTTCCCTTCAAGAAATTAAATTCGTTGTCATTTTGTATAAAAGATATATTTTGAAATTCTGCGATCGTCAAATAGTGCTATATATCGTTAAAATGAAAAAGCATTTCTTATTTGTTGTTTCGGATAGACCGTTAAAGCAAGAAAATATCCATCGCCAAACGCATAAAAATATGCATGACCAACTTTCGGGGGCCGTTTTAAATTTGCTTTACAATATTTTTTAAAGAGATTTTCTTAAATAAAACAAGCAAGTACGCATCTGTGAAGGCATTAAAATATGTCTCATCTTCAATATTCTTTCTTAAGAAACAATTTCCGGAAGTTTACCAATCATTTCTTACCGCTAGATGGTAGTAGTACCTTAATCAATCGGCCTTAACTTGAACGTATTTCCGTAGGGTTTTTATCAAGGTTTTTGTGATAAATTCATTTCCACATACTCGTTGCTCACACTTTCTAGGAACTGCTGAAGGTATTACACGAGGTGTTAAAGATTCACGAGTGGTATTTGGTTGGAATTCACTGTCCTTCTGCAGCGCATTTTCTTCCCGGCGGAACACCACATGATGATGATTATGTATTGCAAAATGCATAAAAATATGAATAAATGTTTTACTTTAAATTAAATTTTAACAAAAAACATACATATATAGTTAATTCTCATCAAAATTGTAGGATTCTGTTTAAAAAAAGAACTATGTAATTGACTTGTACTGTTATTTTCAAAAATAGGTAAATTGGGGTGGTGTTAAATTATTACTATTCATACTCTATTAACATAGTGCCAGAATTGTTGTTTCACTGTCATCGATTATTTTAAAATGCTCGAGAAAGAGAAAAGTTAAATTGTAAATTATATTGCATATGAAAGAAGGAATTGGTGTTGAGAGAAGGCAGACAATTAAGTGCGATTTATAGAAAATGATAGAGCGGCGAGGGTTAAATAGCGAATGGAAAAGCTCGAGGTTTAACGATTTTGGGATTCAGTTGGTAGCTGGAGGGTTAAAATGCGAGAAAAGCGGCGAATTGAGAAAGACAAGAAGGATCGGAAATAAGGAATTCCGTCGAAAGAGTGTGAGTGTTCAAATACACAAAACCGAAACCTTAGGTCAATCGCCGAGGTAAAGTTGCGATGAGCGAACTTGAGGCAATTAAGGGTCTGATTCTGAGGAAGAAATGGAATTTCAGTTTGGAAGTTTCGCATAAAGTCGTTGGAAAGTTAAGGAAACGATGGTATCGGAGGAAGAATTTATGGCTAAGCGAAAAGTGGATTACCTAAATGCTTGAGGAAATCTACAAACGGAAATAGCCGATAGTATGCAATTTGTAACAAACTTATTCCCAATATATCCCTTATCCTAATAATTCAAAACAATAAAGGATAAATTTCAGCCATGATGAGTATATTTATATGTGCACGTGATAGCATTAGTGACCCTCGGAGGTATAAATGAAGGACAAAAGTCCCTTATTAGTCCATTCCATTATCAATTTTTCATCAAACCCTTTGACTCTATATTTTGCTTCATCTTCAAAAATGACGGGATTAAAATTAAATGTAGTTACCAAAATATAAATGAAGGGAAGAGGTACGACGCGGCCAGTCTTAATTGACCGCCGAGGACATTGTTATGGGAGTGTAGGGGAAGGGGCAATCCACATTATTTAGCATTGTTGTGGCTACACGGTCGTCGCTCTGTGCTAAAATCACGCCCCTGAAGCTCCCCTATGCTGACTGTGCAATCGGCTGACGCCCTTAATGTCCGCAGCCGCGAGAGGGCAGCACTGAAGCTCGCCCATTGAAATCATAATCTCATATGGAGTAAATGGAAAAAACAGCACGATTATGATACTTTTTCCCTCTTTTTCTTTGCGGGAGTAGTATATACCAATGATGGAATTCAGAGTTAGTGATTTATCCATTTATAAGTACTTAAAACAATTGAATAAAATGGGCAAATTACTAATAACGAAGAATAAGTTCAGGTTTTGCCTTCAGGGCACAACACAAGTAACTTCGTCGCTGTGAAAACATTATTCGTAGATCAGCGAGGTGTTCTGCTTAAATACACAGAAAATAATTGATCCTTAATAAATAATCAACGTTACATCTACTTTCAACTAGGCCTTTTAAAACTAGAATCATGTCTATAGTAGTATAGATTCAACAACAAAGACAAAACAATTCAAGGAAGTAGTATAGATTCAACTGGTGTTTACTCCCCCTGCCACACGCCGAAAGGCGGCTTGCAGGGTATTAATGTAGATGTAAATGTAGAATCACAGGATGTACATGGGGGGTCTTAAAAGTTTCCGACATTTCAACATTTCTTGACATGTTTTCTGAAAATTTTCTGAAGATGTCTGAAAAATTTGAGGTCGGAAACTTTTCAGACCACCCTCGTATATACATTTCCTGAAAAAAAATCGAAGTTCCCAGAAATAGTCTCCAGGAAATGAGCAAACGGTCAAATATTGTTGCAACAAACATAAATCCAATAGTATCAAATTTTAATGACTGGCGTGGACTGCATTTTATCTTGGGGAGGCTGAAATGTGAAGTTAGGTTATACAATATACAAACATAAAGGATAGAGTTGTATAAAAAATTTATTGACAAAACATTAAGTTTTAGACAGTTTCGCAATTTTCCTTTTCGATGCACTTTCTTTAAATTTATAAACTTTGCATGCTGTTTAATCCTCGTAGTTACATAATATTTTATTATATATGCTATGATTTTACTTTCGTGCTCAAAGCATGGGAAAGTTATCTCTTCATCACCTTCAAGTAACTCTGTAATTATGCACTCAAGCACATCATTTGACTCACAGTGCTTTACAAATTGTTCCTCCCCTTTGAGGATGAAAGTATGAAGGTTTACATTAGGATGAACTAAACCCTCCATACTTTTCATATTTGTTAACTTTGCTACTGGATGGCAAGAGAATGCCCCCGGATGAATTAATGCTGCCTGGCAAACAGCACACTTGCTGTGTTTCTTTATCTGGTGCAATACAACGATGACCAGGCATTTTTAAGATTAAGGATACCTTAAAATACATCAAAAGTCTTCAAGCGCAGTAACGACAGTGAAGATCTCCAACTCACACTACGTGGTCGCACTTTCCAACTTACATCAACATTACCGTAGAAAGCGGGGACTTCGGCCACGCGTGCACTGCTCCACAAATTGTAAATTTGTAGTACAATAAATTATGTAGTACTAAAATTTCACAAAGTAGCTATTTTTTCCCGCCCTTTAGAATTTAGATTGTCTTGACATATCGCCAGCAAATCCGTCTTGCTCCTTGCAACATTGACAGTACATTTGTCATTGGGAACTAAATTGAAAATCGTGCATTCTCGAGACAAGTCTACGAAACCTCAGTCTGGTAACTTCTCTCAGTAACACTCAGCAAGATGGGAAACATTTGAAGACAATTGGAGGCCAAACAGTGCTTCTTCGTGAAAAAGAGATTAAATTAGTGGAAGTGCTGTTAAATTCATTATGAGTATTCGTGATATCCAAATTTTAGTACAAAATATTTGAACATTAAAAAGTAAATGTTCAGTGCTTTGACAAAAATTCCAGAAATCGTTTGGGTTCGGAGATTCATTAGTAGAAACAAAACACTGACTCTAAGGCTTGAAAAAAATTTGAAAGGGTTCGAGTGACAGTGGGTAGAAGTTTACAAGAATTTTTCATTCTTTTTGGTTTTGGAGGAAAAAAATTAAAATATGTAAAAAAATTATTTTGCTTTTGAAAATTTATAAATAAAGTGGGAAAAAGTTATTATGAGTCAATAACTTCTTATCTCAGTACCTATTAAACAAAGATTAAATATGATAATAATTTAAAGATTTTAAAATATATCAATGGTCGTAATATTAGTCATATAGTTAATTTTATACTCGATATTTAGGAAACATATTTAGTGGCCGAAGTCACCCCATCGGTTGGGGTGCCTATGGTCGCTATTCCTTATTTTTTAAACAAATTCCGTTGCTTAGGAAAAATTTTTAGATACTATTTCCATGAATAAGAATTACCTTCATGTAATTTAAAATTTCGGAGCATAGAGAATGTAATTGAAATCAGAAATATAAAAAAAATCTATAAAACGGCCAAAGTCACCCCATTCTACGGTACGGTTCGTCGCATTTCAGTGGTTTACGAAGAATGTTTTTACGGCGACAAAGTTACCTGTGTTTTGCACATAAGGCAAGCACCTATTCTTCGGATTTGCTAATTAATCCGTCTTATTCAAATGTATTGTATTCAATTCAAAAGTACCTATTGATGGATAAAACAATTACTTTAAATTCCATCTTTGGCAAATACTACTCTTTATTACATATGTATCATAATCGTGCTTTTTCACCGTTTACTCCATATAAGATTATGGCTTCAAAGGGCGAACTTCAGTGCTGCCATCTCGCGGATACCATCTCGTGGCTGCGGACATTAAGGGAGCCAAAATATTTCAGTAGTTTCCAGTCCTATACTTTCTAAGTTCGTGGCTAAAATCAAAGCCGAATAAATATAATGCTTATTTATTAAATAGAATTTTCCTCTTGGTATAAGTTATTTTCAAGATATTTGCCGAAATAGACGACGAAAAGGAAAATTCTTCACTTTTTGGAAAAAATTGCTAATTTTCGGAGAGGTGTTTATCGGAGAGTTCTGGACGTACGGAGCTAATTTTGCACTTATATTGTAAGAAATGTTATTTTCTTTGAAGCATGTAAAACAAAATTTAATGTAGAACACAGTTCTACTAGTACAGTACAATTACGATTCACACACTTATTTATCTTTAGGAAGAAATGCTATTCTTCGTATGCGAACTGTAGCAATGAGCACCTGCAAGTGTTGGTCCTTTTCACCCGACTGAGTATTCTGATTTTCTAAGATTTTCGGCAGCACCAAATATCATGCAAGACACGAAAAAATAACAAAGAGTAGTATTTATCGTATTCATTTAGTTTTTGCGAAGAAAACAATGAAATCTGAAAGATCGCTACGTTCTCACCATCCAGTTGAGTCATTACTAAGTTTTATAAAAAAACAATTCTTCACCTCTATATCGTGAAAAGCCAACACATGACGTTGTATAAAAGTAAGAAATGGATTCGAAATGATCTCGTGTCTTGCAGCAGGAAAAGATTACCAAGAAAAAATGTATGTAACGCTGTCGATCTCAGCATCACCCTTTCCGATTTAGGCCTACCTTTTTATAATCGTTCTCATTCACCCGCTGGTCCAATTCACCTCCCTCTCCCTACTTTAGAAGATACTGAACAAAAATTAAGAAAATCCCACAGATATAAATGGTATTGCTCAGCCTGCACAGGTCTTCCGAAGCTACACAATCGGTCGCATACCACTGGCCCTAACAACGTATTAAAATATCAGCTATACATGACCTTTTGTAAGGCCCTTAATGTGTCTAATTTGACTGGAACATAATGGTTTTGTAGCCATAAATTGTTGGCTCTTCTTCCCTATACATTTCTGAAGAGATCATCTTTTCCGTATATTAGTAAGGGAGTTGAGTACAACAATCACCTTTGTCGTTAGGGAATTGTTTACGCACACAAAATTACACAAATTTTCGTCATTTTTGGCTGAATTCTCTCAATTTCGACTCGAATACGATATTCTACTACCAAAATATAAACCTTTATTTAAATTACTTTCTTTTGGTACTAATAACTATTTTGTACGACCATTATTTCTAATTTAATACTACAAAAGAAAAAATGTCTGCAATGCATTGCAATCGATCAAAATGAACATTACGTGCATTTCTTATCAGGCACGATTCGAGTCATCCAGAGTCGAACCAAGGATACTTTGGACAACAAAAATCAATGTGTAATACTCACACGGACCTATAACGACTCTCAAAAATATATTACCCTATCACTTCGGGAAGTGCATGAAATTGATGTTCGAAAATTTATCCCATGCAATTCTTTCGGGAGTTACTGTCATCGGATAAATGAATTATCCTTATACGAGCTTTGGAAATATTTCTCTAGGCATTCGTAATACATGCTCTTTCCACCTGTTTCTGTACTCTATTTACCTTTCTGACATCGCCAAATTCCTAGTTCCTATATACTCCTTATGTACTCCTAATTTTATATCTCCTTGTACACCCCTTGCTCGAAGAAATTTCATTTCAGAGGACTCCATTTAATTCTTTTGTTGTTTAAGATTCTGGCCCATACATCATAGTAGAAACTGACATCAACTTGTAAAACTTAATTTGGGTTTCTTTTCTGGTTTTACCTTTTAAGGTTCTTCTCATTGTCCCGCTTATCCTCTGGAAGATGTTAATTTTACATGTGATGTCTGTATCATCTTCATAAGTTAGATCACATCCTAAATATTGAAAATGGGTTACCTGTTCGAGTACTTGGTTTTCAATAACAATTATTTTTTCTAATTGGATAGCTTCCTAAGAATGCCATCGTTTTCATTTTACCTGTCGAAAATTTTAGGTTATATATTTTACTCATTTGATGTATCTTGTGAACCTTCATTTGCAGTTTATATTCACTATCTTGTATAATAACCTGGTCGTCAGCGAATATAAATGTGACTTAGAAGGTCCCAATTCTATGCCTGGCGCAACGCTATCTTCCTTCCATTTCCTTAAAAGGTCATCTATACACAAGTTAAGTAAAGTTGGTGACATTCTGCAACCCTGCCTAACACCTTGGTTAATAGCAATTTCTTGGGTCAACTGTTTTCCTGTATCAATCACAATTCTGGTGTTCCTATATAGGCTCTGAGTAGCTTTTATTAAATGTTTAGGAAATCCTATTATTTCCACAATTAACCATAAGATGTCTGTTGACACCATCGAATGCTTTTTCAAAGTCCATAAAAGCTAGATGCGTTTCGAGGTTAAATTTTCTCCGTTTTTGTATAATTTGTTTTAATATAAACATATCGTCAATACAAGACCTTCCTTTCCTTTCTTGTTATTCTAATATAACGAAAGCGGGGATAGCTTGTAGCCTATTATTGATTATTTTGCTGTATATCTTGTATGCAGTATTTAGGAGACTTATGCCTCTTTCTGGGTTACTCCTTTCTCCCTTTTTAAACAATGACCCTGGCAACCCTCTGGGACTTCATGTTTCATCCAGCACAGGTTATACAGATGTAGAATTCTCATTTTTAGAGTTCCACCTCCATACTTTATCATTTCCGAATTAATTCCATATATGCCAGCGGATTTTCTATTCTTTGTTTTACTCAAAACATACTCCAGTTCTTTTAAATCGAAAGGGTCTACATCAATTGATTCCTCTGGCATCAATTCATCTGAATCAAGTGTTTCTTTTGATGCTGGGTCACACTATAATCTCTTATAGTGTGTTATCCAATCTTCCTTCGGCATGACATCGTGCTGTATCTCTCTCTGATTTAATGAGGTGTTTCATTAGCTTATTTCTTGTCTTCCATGTAAATCATCCTCTATTCCGCTTATAAATCTGTCCCATGATATCATATGTGCCTGTCTTGCAATTGCTTTTGTACGGTTCCTAATGCTGTGGTACTTTGTGTTCGCCTCCTCTGTTTTTTTCTGTAGGTATTCTCTGTATGCTATGTTCTTCTCTTCAATGGCTTGTGGTATCTCTTTGTTCTAGACTTTTAAACCTCTTTTTCTTATATTTTTGATTCTGGATTCTAAAACTTCCATAGATATTTGTGTAATAGCATTGTTAATATTTTTCCATTCTATATTGACGTTGTGCTCTGTTTTTATGTGCTCTAGCAGTTGTGTTAACCTATGCTGATATAATTTTCGCATACTATCTTCTTTCAGAGGAAGATTTTGAATTGAAGATTTTGTTTTCTTCACTTGTTGGCTTCTTCCTTGAGTTGTGTTTTTTTCCATTTTGCCCATTATTGTATTTTTGTTTGGACAAGGAAGTGATCGGTACAGATATTTGCTCCCCTATATACATGGGTATCTATTATTCTTGTGATTAGTTTCTGATTAACAGTTATGTAATCAATGAGGAATCGGTGACCTCTAGCTGACCAGGTGAATTTATTAATGTCTTTTTTGTTGAAAAATGTATTTGTAAGTTTTAATTCATTAAAGCTTATAAATACCCTTAATATTATCCCGTTCTAGTTCAAATAGTCTTCTCCATATTTGCCAATCAATTTTGGGATAGGTTCTTTACCAATTCTAGCATTTAGGTCACCAGCTAGTATTACATCATCTCTGTTGTTTATCTTCCCAATTTCTTTCTGCAGTATCTGGTAGAATACCTCTGTTTCCTCCTTTTTCCTCCATTCAGGTGCGTATTCTCCACTAATTGTCAAATGACCTCTATTGAATTTTAGTCTTAGAATAATTATTATTTCATTTATAAAAGTATATTCTCTATTGTTATTTTGCCATGTTTTATCTTTTAAAACAGCCACTCCACGGCTTACTCGTATATTCTGATTAACTCCACTGTATATCATCACATAATCTTCTGATTCTTTCGCGCCTTTTAATTTCTTTTTTGTTTCTGTAATGACAGCAATATTAACTTTATATTTTTTAAGTATTATTAAGTTCAAATTCGTGAGTGCCTAAGCCATGTGCATTCCATGTGGCAATGTTCGGTATATCCATTATTCCAGTATTAATATCCTTATTCTTGCCTAGTCGTCGTCTATTGGGTCCAATCCTGTTCCGAGTTGATATATTATATATCTATATATAATAGATATGGTGATATATACCATATAAGTGAAGCTCATAAATGTTTGGATTTATCCGCCATTCTGTTCTTTATTCAACCACTAGACAATCTCGGTCGTGTGCTCTACCAAATTCGTAAATAGTTCAACAAATTGATTCGATTTAACATAATCTGATTTTTGTTAAATATCCATACTTAAATTTTAGCGACCCCGTTCACGTAGAGAGAGGATTGATGTAGGATCCATTATTTAGAACGAACGTCCCTTTAAAAAGAGGCACTCGACTGACGCGATCTCCCAAAGAAAGAATATATTTTTCGTCAGCAGGTGTATATGTCATCTGCAGACTCCTCAAAATGACCCATGATTTTCCATAAAACACGACGGTTATTTTTTTAAATCGACTTTTTTTCTGCTTTTAATCCGGCTGAGCGCGCTGGGTGTTAACGAGCCTCGTAATTGGCAGGGTACGAAAACTCAACGAGTTGTTGTGATGAAGTGCCAATATTCATTAATTTTCGTATAATACTGGATGTGTGAAGGCAAAGAATTTATGATTGGAACATTCGGGTTTAATTTATACGTTAACATTAAAACATATGCATAATCACTCTTAAAGATGAAAAGAACGTGGATTTTAATACGAGCCGTACAGTTGGAGTTCATTGTTTTTTTGTAATAGCATAAAAATCGCGCTAATAATTTACGCTTAGGTGAATGCTAATTATGTGTTAATACTCTCAAAGCAGAAAATTATGGGGAAATATCCGTACACTATTTTTGGGGTTTACATTAAATGGCTTATTAATTTTGAAAATTTGATATTATTTGGAGGTTTGCGTTTGAAAATTGTATGACATCTTATGCAAAGCGGTAAAAATTAGGGCAGTAATTGAGTAAATCCATTGATTAAGGGAGAAAACATGGAACGGGCTCAATTTTTGATAGTGAAATTTGTAGCTAAGATATATATAAAGAAGAATGTGGATAGTAATATTTCTCCATAATTATCAATATAATATAATTTTTATTATGCTACAAAGATAGAAATGCTTTTTCAATGTTCAAAGATTTTTTTAATATATATAAATACCACTAAATGTAAACGATTTTATATGTCTTGCTCCAGGAATGCATTATCTACTGATTCAAATTTTACAGCCTGATATTTAATTTTCTTGGCTGATAAGCGAGGACTATAGATGTGATTGGCAGTGACTTTAAATGGCTTCACGTATTCATAAGATGATATGAAAATAACGCAGAGCCGAATATTTAATACAGGTTTCCACTTGTATTAAAACAAAAATAACATCAGTAGCTATCGAAGTGTAATTAGTTGGTAATGTGAGCTACATGCATATTTTATTGGTCGATCGGAATCCAAAAGTTGAATGTGTGTGAACTAAGATCAAAGAATATCAATTGTTTTAGCGAATCTCCAAACTGCCGATAAATCCTCCTCCTTCGGTTGAGAAGTAATGTTCTAACGTCCAACCGCCGTTCTCTTTATCCTTCCTCCTCTGTTTCTTTTGATCCTCCAAAATAATCTTCAGGACGAAGAGTTTGATGACCTCTTTTATCGAAAAAAGAATGAACGCTCCTAGTCTTGAAGATTTCGTTGCGAGAGTTAATTCGTAAAACGAACGCGCGGAGGGGAATTTTCATAATCTAAGGGAGCCATTATTTTCCTTTTAATGTGGGCCTTTTGTTCGCTTCAAAGGCCGTCCCCACTCACGTAAATTATGCAACGTTCGTCGTTGCTAATCAGCGAGAAAAGTGTAATCAACGAAACCCGAGCCTATTGTCTTTCGAAAAATCGATCTCTCTCATCCCCTTTTTCCGGGTCCAATTTTCGGATTACTTTTGAAAACACGAGTAGGAACGCATTTATAAAGATGAAAGGAAATGCATCAGTAGCGTAACTTCGATGGATAATTTTCATTCTCCGCGATATTTTTTACGTACATTTAAAAAGGAATTCTAAAATTTGCAACTTGCTTTGGTTTCACATTAAAATTTGTGCAGTCCTCCTTCACTTACGAAGTTGTTTCGTTGTTATAAATATTGCAGTAGTAGTATTGTTGAGAGTGCCACGACAGCTTAGGCCATTTCACACATGGGCTCCCACCGAGAATCGAACCGGGGACCGCTTTCACCGAATCCGAACTTGCCGCCTATACGTGGAAGCTATCGCTATTATGCTTATTGAGAGGAGTCAATGGGTAACACCTAAAAAGCATTTCTCCTCAACTAACTTTGTAGAATATTATTAAAAACTCCTATATCGTATTATTTGTCCGTCTGTAAGAATAGCCGCAAATGAAATTTCTAGCATGTAAGACAAATATTCGAAGAAGCATCCAAAAACGATGTTGTTTCATTAAAGTTTTTATCCGTAATTGTAAGTTGTACATTAAAAACAGAAACTAAAATGTTTATTTTACAGAAACTAATTGAGGATTTAATTTGGAAGATATTTTCATCCTGATTTTTTCAGGCTTCATGCGATTCTAACTATTGGAATGTAAGAATACGACGTCCCTCTTTCGGTCTATCACACTCAAGAAAAGGAAGAATAAGCAAGAAATAAGCATTTAAAGAAAATCATTTCTTATTATGCGTTTGATTTGTTATAGAGATAGAAACTGGAAGGTTTGACTTTTCGAGGCCTTTGCCTAGTTGCCGTTGGGAACATTTAGTGAGTTGATTTCAACGTATCAAAAATATAATGTTTAATCAATATTTTGATTCATAGTTGAGTACCCGGTGACCGAGAGCTTCTAGATATTTATTTGGTACTAAAATCTTGTGTGCTCCTATTCTGCGCCCTGTTGTCTAGTTTAATTTCACTGTTTTGTCACGATAAAAACGGCAGATTACTACAAATGTCTTTGTTATAAAAATATAATTTCATGTGTGCCGCTTTTAGTCGACTTTATGTTCAATATCGTGGACCTAAAGAGCCAGATTAGCTTGAAATAAATTTTACAGTTACTTAGGCACTGTAAAAATAAAGTATATTGGTTTAGCAATATGCTATGTTAGTATATTAGAAGGAAGAAGTTCTTTCTCTGTGAATATAATGTAGACCGAGTTCTCGGGTTTCCAATTGGGTTGCTAAAGGGTCTTTGGCAGGAGGCAACCCGGTTGGAAACTCGAGAATTATTTCTACAGTATATTAGAATTTTGTAAATACTGCAGTTATTCCTTGTCATATTACGCATATTTTATTGCGATTACGAAGAAATAAAAAACAGTTAGGGCCTTTGAAAAATTGTTTTTAATAGAGGATAAAGGGAAATTAAAAGAACCTTATTCCATGGTTGCAATCCAAGATACTGGAAAATGTAATAATTTCATAGAATTTCCAAGTTCGGGATCTCAGAGACCTACTTTGAACGTTCATCCCTGAGTTAACCCTCTAATTTGTCTACAATTATCCCATCTTAACACGCAATTTCTGCGCCCCTCGGCAATAACACGCTGGCTGTGATGTGACGGATATGTAAAGAACTTTAATACGAAAGATTTACCGATTACGATCAAACCCGGAGAACTGTAAGGAAAAATTACCATAATTAAATTGAGTATGAAAAATTAGAAGATTTTAACGAACTTAAACTATTGAGAGTGCTACGCGAGTTAACAAACCGAATTAAAACCGTTCCAAAACTTGAAAAACATTTTTCTTACTAAAGAAAGCGTATGTTTCCTCCAATGAAGAGAAAAATATTGAATAAAGTGTGGTAATAGACTTCGGCGGAAAGTAGTTCAGATTTTAAAGAAATTGATACCTTTTACTAGTGACCCAAGTAAAAGCGTGCTATCTTTCGAAACGATTGAATGGTTTCGAAAGAAAGTACGCTTGGGTCGGATGAATAAATCAGCAAAGCGGTAAATCTAAATATAAATTTAAAATCGTTTAAAGGGATTTTCTCTTGTTAGACTACTGAACACTAGAACACGAATGTTTCCACGTTATGTTTTATAGCTTGTGAATCATGACTTACTATGTGAAATCAAGCATTTTGCTGCTTAAAAGGAGATTATATACATCGTAGTTATTGAATGAATGAATGAAAAAATATAAGTATTATCATATCTCATTTTCATTATTTTAAACCAATAATATATTATATCAATAGTTTATCGCAACTAACATTAAGTATTGTTTATTAAATGCCCCATAGAATCAATAGAATAGTTTATAAAAGAATTGGGCTCTGGATTTCCGTAAATTGAGCATCGATGATATTCTGGTTCCGTCTTTCGGCGAGGACTCTTTATTTAAAGCCTCTTTGAAATGAGCAAATGAAGTTGGTGGATTTGAAGGATGACGAGACTTCATGAATAATGACTCGAATTCGCAAGAAACCGCGTCATTTTTTGCTCCCGAATTCTCGCCGGCGAAATGAAATTAACCGCAGCGCTGAGACGGAAGAAAAGGCAGATTTAACATGCGTGACAGTTAGCTGAATTTATACGAAGAAATGTCTCCGAGGAACCCTAAATTCCTAATGACGAGGAAAAGGGACCGATACTACGTTTATTTTCCTTTGCTCATCTCTATTTAAATTTCTCTTTCGTGCTCTTCCTATCGTCTGCCTGTGTTAGAGAAAAATCTTAAACAAAGTTCCTGCTCAGTGTTTCCAACTCTCTGCGATTTGCACTTAAATTAGACTGATGTACCAAGAAAGGAAACAGAATACTTTGTAATAATTCTACGGAATACTTAATAAGTATTTATGGAAATCATTCAATTAATTCTTACAAACCCAAATGGGTAAAACTCCCCTTCCCTATTAAATACCAAATTGCTAACATTCTATCTCTCAATTATAGACCCGCTTTTTATACCACTTATAACATCGGAATAATATTAATTAATAGTAAGAATTATTAATAGAAGAAAACCGACCCCTTCTCAAATCTGGCATTTATAAATTGGCATGTGATAATTGCAGAGCCATTTTTATTGGGCAAACCTCGAGAAACATTACCTTACATTTGCTTTAAAAAATAAATAAGAAAAATGCTTTTTTCAAACTTCGAAACTTCAAATCTTCGACGAAAATCATTTGTTGGATTTTTCCGTCCTTCATTTCGAAAAGAAAGGCGCCAAAATCAACATTTTAGAGTAATAAGAAAAAATCCATCAGAAACAATGTTACTACTATTTAACTAACAGAGACAGTTTATTGGTATTGGTTAATTGGCGGTTAGCTTTCTTTCCTCCCTTCCTCCACCTACCACAATTTCTCCTTTACCCCCACTTTCTTTCCCCTTTATTGTGTCGTTCCCCTGTTTCTCCTCCCTTCCAACACCGTCCCTCTTTTTCCCCTAACCCCACTTCTTCGTAACCTCTTGAGTTGTGTTTTTTACATTATAATTTACCTGATGATGACTATTTATTATTTGGAACTGCTCGTGTTTTTCAAATATAATCCGTGGAATTATTAAGTACAGTATTTTTATTTCTCCTGTTATGGAATTCCACTTCAAATTCACTTCCAATTCCACGTAGTGACGGCTAGTACCACTCAACATTATGCCTCAAGGTCGAATCTAAATCATAAAAGTAATACTTTGGACGACAAGTAAAATTGAATATTAAATCCCTTATTCAGGATTCACGATGATTATGAATATAGAATGGGGAATGTATAAAGACCAGGGGGGAAGGCTAACGAATCTCTCATAAAATATTACGCATTCGAAAATGCGGTTGAGTGAAGGGTTTGGGGGTTCGATCTGACTCATTTTTCTTATAGATTGCATAGAGTCCAGCGGAATTTTTATGCATTATGTAGCTTTGCTTTTTTTTAAGCTAGAACTTTGGTCAATAGACCTTGTGATGAGGGCGAAGGGGTGATTCGATGAAGATGAAGGTGAAATTAGTACAAGCCTTTAAGCGAATAAATCTCTCGCCTTTACGTGAGTGAAGGGTTTATTACTGAAATTAGTAAAACACAACAAGTCATGAAATAATTCTTTACTTCTTTGTATTAATCTTACTTCAATTTCTTTGAGGATGCTGAATCCGAATTTTTGAATAAAAAAATTCAAACACCTTGAGCATCGTTAAATTCAAATTTAAATTTTTTCAACATGTCTACCTTCTTCGAAAATTATCTGATTGATATTTCTACTTCAGTCACGAGCCCCCAAAAAAATATCTTGATTTTCTGGATAACCGATGCTTGAATTTCAAGGTCTTTGTTTTTCCGGTAACGAAGAACTTACACTGATTCCTAATTGACTGTGGTTTTGCGGGCTTAATTGGATCACTCAGAATGTTAATCATTATATTTCAAACTCCAAAGACAGTCTGAAGCCACAGATTCTTCGCTCACGCAACTCTCGTCTTACATTCCTCTCATTCCCGATTCTCTAGTTAACCCGACTAAAATTCCAACCCACGATCATTCCCCGCCCGAGGATATTGTTAGCTCACGCTCCCGCAAACATGCAAGTTAGCAGATGACGTTCCTTCGCGTGCATTCGTATATTTATGGCGAGCGGCTGCATCGAGGAAGAAAGAAACATCTTGTGCGTCTCCCAAGATGGTTTTCGCGGCGTGGAATTCATTCCGGTGGTAATCTTGAGATAAGGGATAATAGCTGAGTGGGTGCGGGTCGAATTGGAGAGCGTGGCTGGAACAACACGGATGGAAATGGAAGGTAAACAAACAGAAGACACGTGAAGCACGCGGCGAATCGCTGTGCGCCGGAGATACAGCGGCAAACAAGATGGCGGATTTCCGCGTGGGTGTCATGCGGGTGAACGCAATTTCCAGAACAATAACAGTAGTATCTCGATTTCCACGGAGTGTTTTCCATGAGGGAATTAATCTCTGTGTTGGGAAACGAAATTCTTCCCCAAGATCTGGGAAAGGAAGCCGCAAGAGCTTTTGGGTACAGTGATTAGATATTAAAGCTAGACTATAAGGAGATGACATAGTATTATGGATAATGCTTATATCCCCGCAGACGTGGAGTAGTCAGAAGAAGGCATTTCACCCGACGAGAACTAAAGAGCATATCATTCGCTGAATGAATTCGCAGATTCAACCCTTATCCAAACTCCTGGTTCCGCGAGCGGAATCTCACCGCTGCCGCTGCCTTGTCGTTAAAACATAATAAATTTTAATTTTACTTGAACAAGTCATTGCTCTAATGAGAATATATCCTCATTGGATATTCAACATCACTATAGCCTGAATTATACTAAATACAATCTAATTTAGAATAAGTGTAAGTTTCGGGCCAACATCTAACTCAAGTCTTTTTCATTCAAGTAAAACGATATACGCTGGAGTTTTTCGGTACAGGATATACCTTAATATACCTCTAATTCTCCCTTCTACTTGGAAAGTGAGTTAAGCTGAATGTATTTGCACAAGGAAAAGGGTTAAGGTACTTTGCACATAAGAGCACCCAGGAAAAATTCCAAGGAAAAACGGTCTTGAAAAAAGTCAGAAATATAATTTCTACCGTTCAATAATGTCCCAACGTCTTAGTTGAAGGTTTATGGAAATAACTAAAAAGGATTCATAATGCTATCTATAATATTTATTGACGCTATACGACATGGTTATCTAAATGGTTACCTTCTTCAAGTTAAACAAAATACAAATGAAAATTTCAGTTTAATTGTGTTTCATGGAAAAGCAATTTAAGTACAGATCAAGAACATTGGAAAATGTTTAGTATTCTTCTTCTTCAACTAAAGGTTGGGTCTAGTTGCTGCAGCCAAGTGGTCCTAACCTAAGTAAACTACCGTCGTAGTAGGAAATCTTCATGTAAATTCCTCTTTTGCTCAATTAACAACTCTTCGTTAAATTTTCTCCGTCGCATGTTGTCCGTCTGGAGTTGTCCGATTGAAAATCATGTTCGATCGGACGTCCCGATCGGGGATGTCGGATTCTCTAGGCTTACACTCGAGTCAATTAGTTCTCCCAGTTTTGGAGATAACGTTAGTTGCCTCGGCTTATATTTAGGTCAGCTTATACTCGAGTGTAGATGGTAATTTATTTCATTTACGAATGCATGATATTTTTTTATTTTTCCTTATACTTATATTATAAATTTGTGGAGTGAGGAACACATGTTTTTGGAGGCATTTTGTCTGCTTTATGTACCTGTTTTTTATCGTCTGTGATGGTACTTCTGCTCCAGTATAATGTCACTTTTCATTTCCTATGATATTTTGCGGCGTCTATTTGTAAAACGGTGACTACGGATTTTAAGCCAGTTGCTAATTAATGATTTTACATACATTATCATGCAGCTTTTATTGATAGAATTACTGTTTTCTCTCAAAGCATGTACTTTACAGCTCATTCATATTTACGTTAGGAGCTCGGTTGTTTCTTATTTTGCTTATTGCGTGGTGGGCATTCATTATCCATGAGTGTTGTACATAATTTCTGTATTCATTATTATGTTTATGTATAGTTATGGCGTTATATCGGAACAAATTTTGCCAAACCATCAATAAATGGCATATACCAAGCACTGTATTTATATGGTGATACTTTTTCAATAAATAAAACTTGTATTGGAAGGAAAGACAAATGGGAGGGAATGATTTAATTCTAATTAGCGTTGTACGAATTGGTAAGAATCATATGCTAATAGTAAATGTATGAATGTGCGCTGGTCACTTGCAAAACTGAAATTTTCGATAAAATGTTAGAAGCAGAAAATGCTAATAAAACATCGAGGTATAGAGAATGAAATACAAAGAGGGATAGCAAAAGAGAAACCAAAGTGGGAGAGTGATAACGAGGACGTTAGAGATGAGAGAGCAGATAAGAGATCCACTTTCATCCGGTCCAAAACTTGCCCAGCTTCCCTATGGTGTAACAACGGACCAAACTAGCAAGAAAAACAGAATAAAAGGGAAAAAGGCGGGTCGTTTGGCGACGTGGAATCTGCGGAGGGTTGTGTTTCAGGAGAGAGAGGCTGAGTGGAATTCCACGGGCAAATAATCTCGACTGCGCTTCTTACTCTCTCTAGATTCCCATGGCAACCAAAGGGAACGAAAGGAGAGAGTGAAGTGTGCGAAGAATGAGTATAAATTAGGGATGGACTTTCAGAAAGAGGGAGACGGGTTCTATCACACTCAATTTCAGTGATCAGTGGAAGAAGAAATATCATTGGATATACAATACTGAACAGCAATATACAGTTTTGCAAAGTTTCCTAGAAAAATCACCTAAAATGACAGCTTAATGAAATAAATCGAACTTCCACCGGATAAAAAGTGTAAAACTTATTTTTATACAAACAGTCTTTTCTTCGAGGACTTCGACGAAAGGCTTTCACGAAATTGGTCCCGGATTCGATTACCGGCGGGAACCCATATTTCCTGAAAAGGGTTAGTCACAGGAAAGGCTTCCAGCCGTAAAAATCGGTGTCAAAGAACATTTCACCAGTATCACCAATCTTAAAAATCAACCACCGACCCTATGAGCATTGGGAATAATTCTAAGATACTACTACTCTCTTCATCAAGACGATAATTTGTTTAAAAAGTTGTAGCGAGTGTATTTCCTGAACCAAATCTAAATATCAATGACATTTTCGGAATTAAATTTACCAAAATTTCTCTTCACCTTTCTTTTAAATGAATTTAAGCTTCTAATGATATAGCGATTATGTCGGGTTATGATATTTGACAATTTGGAAAGAAATGCAATCGATAAGAGAGAGTTCAAGGCTCCGCAATTTTATCGTACATTTCTCACAGCGGCTTTAGCGAAGGTTTGATTTTACTTTCTCTTAGATGTAAAAAGGAACAGGAAAATTCTTTCCAGATAAACCTGAGCGTGTCTAAAGACGCGCGTGCACGAAGGCGATCTTTTCGAGAGTCTAACCAATCGGCTCGACCCTGATATTATACTCACCCATCTCTTAGATACATTTGTTTTCAAATAATCGTATATCTTGTCTTCCCTCCAGTAGTTTAGTATAAAATACGATTTTCTTTAGGATTAAAATTATACCAATCGAACTGATCAAGTGAAGTATCACTCATATGACGGCCCATAATGAGTATATTATTGGTCCTCATTACTACCTATAAAAATGGCAGAAAAACTATGCGGTTTTTATGTGTGCTTATAGAATGGTGGACTCATATACCGTATATCTACGAGGACATTATGTAAAGTAATACCTCCACCTCGACACTGTTTCCGCAATCAGCCACTCAGAGTTCTATCGACTTCTGCATCAGTTTCGAAGTCTGTCATTAAGTCTGAACAGATGTCGGTCAGACGCCACCAAATCTGTACGGAGGATGCCATACGGCGGTGAGCTTCAGTCTCTGACACAACCAAAAAACTCAATTCACGTGTCAACGCAGTAGAACTTCAGTGACTGAAGCCCACCACCGTATGGCATTCTTCAAAAATCCATACTACACAACTGATGAACAAGTTGAGAGAATGTGAGATGCGGAGTGTCGACTTCTTCAGTGACGGCTTCAGAAAATGTGTTCATCATTGGCAGAAATGTATACCATTATCAGTGATGATGTGGGAAAGTGATTATTGGTGATTAAAGAATAAGGATTATTTTTGCGTTTGATTCATTAAAATATTCCTATCCTAGCCAAAGTTACGAAGTTTGAGGCATGTTTTTGCCTCGTATGATATTATTATCTACGTTATAATTTTCGACAATTCCGCCCATATTATATTTTAAATCATCAGTGTTATTTTGAAAGCTATTGCTCGGTTCTTGTAATGTATACGTAACTTTGGAAAGAAATGTTCTCCTCGGATGCTTTGCGTTCGACCCGGAAATTGCGTTCGCGGATTTAATCCTTCACCTCCGAAATCATTAAACGCGCCATTCCGTCGCTCCGAATTACCCAAACGGGACCCATTCGCATACCGACAGTAACGGCCTATTTATTCGCTCTTCCAATTCTTTGCTTGCACCATTCGAACTCCCTCATTAGGGCCGAACTTAGTTTCATTACGGAATTGTTTCGTGAAACGACCAAGGCGCTGCAATCGGATGTTTTTGCAGGTGAAACATGGATCGCCTACGACGAGGACATTTTCGGGTGCGGTAATTCTGTTAAGAGGCAATACGTGAAGGGCAATCGGAGAGAATGATGTAAACAGAAGAGATTGGATGATTTCAAAGATAGAAGGTGATTTTAGAAATGTTGCAGAAGAACTTAGAACAGTTGCACCCACAGCTGCAGACTGCAGCTAGACGAATTTGACGATCAAAATTTACCACCAAAATATGTACTGCAATACGTGGTTGGTACCAAGAAAAAATCGAATATCCTCAAAAATCGAATATCACGGAATTCTATAAAGTAAAATCTCAACTTATTTAGTTTAATATCAAAAGCTCAGTTTTCTGTGAAAACCGATGTTCCCATCCATTTCAATACCGAAATAGTATCACCGATATTCAAAACTAATGCTACCGAAGAGTATTTAGCGGAGTAGTTGCAATGACGTTGTAATTGAGTTGAAACTACTCGTATATCTTATATTTATGCTATTTTTAACATGATTAAGACACTAACTAGATAACATTTTTTTGATAATTTTACGAGTTATCATAAAATTTTCGCTTGTAACAGTGCTTCTTGAGCTCAAGAGAAGTCACTTCATAAATGTAATCACACTTAACACATGCTTTCGCGTTGCATCGATTTTGCGAGAGACTAATGCAGTAATTAATGGAGCATTAAGGTAGTACAAGGAGATTAGGGCTTAATCGACATTCCGCATAGTGGTTACTTTCTTTATCTGCTCGTCACCTTCAAACCCTCTGATGAGCAAATGAGAACGGGCAACTCTAACACTGGAACTTCGAGATAGTGCGACATGTCTTAAAGGTAGAAGGAAAGGTGGGCGGGGATGTAAGGAGAGGGGGTGTAGAGGTAATAAGGCTAAAGGAACTTATGACCTAAGGACACGCGCGACGGTAGGTGGGGCAGTAAGAGATGTTTGTTATGGGGTAGACGTGCTACGCAAGAAGAGTTTCGGTAAAAGGGGGTCACTCCAAGAGGGCGTTTTCCCCTTTAGCCTCACCAAATAAAAGAGCCCGGTTAGATTCTCCCCAAGAACACTGTCCGACCTAATCCCGTTTGCGTTAAGGGACCGTCGATGCTTTTCGAACGTACACTTTTCAGTCCCCACATACCCGAACGAGTTTCATTTTTTCCGCATCATTAATTTCCTTCCCAACTTGTTGCGGTTCTCCCTCAAGAAGCGCTCATTCCTTTTTAAGAGCTTCCGGAAAATTGGAGGAATATTTCATTTCGAATCTGCGCGTCTTCTCTCGCTATGATCTCGCCCAGGTCGTCATTAACGCCGTAATTATTTTAAATAAGGAAAGGGTTTAGGTGACTTTGCACATAAGGGCGTGCACCCAGGAAAATTCCCAAGGAAAAAACGGACTTGAAAAAAGTCTGACAGGGCCGGGAAACGAGGCCCGGCCCTGTCAGACTTTTTTCAAGTCCGTTTTTCCTTGGTAATTATTTTAGTCTGCAGTTTGATGGAATTGCGGTTTGACCGTCGAACCGCCCCAAACTGGTCTTTCCGCTCCAAAAAATAATGTTGTTTTATATTATAGATCCTCAAATGGGATTTCGTCCACTTTAATTTAATAATAAAACAATTGATATAATATAATTGATAAAACAATGAGTTCATCTGCTAAAATTAAAATATTAATCAGTGAGTTGAAGGTCACCGTTGCTTATGGTTGCTAAATATTACCGCTGTTATCGAGAAAGTGATACAAAAATCGGTACGGATATAATAACGGTTTTCGGTTTCGGTTCAGAATCAAGGCTTTTGTTTTTTAGATTCTGTTTAGTTTTTGGGTTGAGCTTGAGTTCGATGACTAAATGTGGTTGCGGAGGGATCGCTAACTCGCGATATACGCCGTTGCAACTTGTTCTATCGAAAATCTCAATATGTATCATGAAAAGTAGGAATAAGGTCTCTTAAGTCAGAAAAAATACACCGATAAGGTAGTTAAAGGACCTTAACTTCTTCAAGTGGCTTTATTACGTGTATCTTACGTATATATATTACGTATTATATATATACTTCAGAGATTATACGAATAACATATACATTTATAATCTAAATTTTAAATTTTTTAAACATAAAGTAATGCTATTTTGATTTATAAACAAGTCAAACAAGTGCTATTAGTGCGAAGACAAACATATATGAAAGAGGATGCGAAATGTCACTAATACAAAAAAGCTCGCTAAATGAGGAAAGTAAGTAAATTGAAAGTAAGGCACTTCTATAAACTCGCAATTTGCAAAATCCATGGAAATTCAAGTTAATCTTAGCTTACGTTCGGGTTTAGTATAGCAGTAATTCAAAGAGAATTAAGACAACTATTTTATAGTAGTAGTAGTATTTATGAAGGTGCCTCGACAGCAGAGGTCATTTCGCACCTTTTCGTGAATATAAATGATTTGACATCACACTTAATGTTTCAAACCTTCTTCTTAACCATACAAAAAGGTTGTGTCGTAGGTGTGATAACATTAATGTTAAACCTAGAGTTTTAAAACATATTAAAAGAACAAATTAATTAAACTATTTATAATTTGAACTATTTTATAATTCTCGATAGGAGTGTAATTTAGATTTTGAGTTCGGCAATTCAACTACACAGCAAAACACAAGAAAAGAGGGAATACTTTATTCTGTACACAATTTGAACGCAGTAGAATTTCTTATCTAGAGTCTGCTATAACTGTCCTACTTCAATAATTATTTTGAAACAGGGATGGATGAATGAACAAACATCTTCAACGCACCTCTTTCAGTTGCTATATCGAAACTTATGATTACCTATGATATGAAGGAACATTCTTGTTTACAAAATGTCCGCTAGTTTCTCCGGTCGTTACGAGGCGAATGTAGAAATTCGCTCTCTCTATCCCACGGAGGAGGCTCTCTTCGGGGGTCCGCCTCGAGCTTTCTCGAAGCACCGTCCATCGAGGAGAAGGCGCTGTTACTATAGGACATACGAATATACGAAACGTTGGACGTAATATTGGAATTCGGTTGCTCTTCTTTCTTTTAAAGCTTTCTCTTTTGATATCCGACGCTTCAGCTTAAAGGAAGAGGCAACGCGATCTTTCTTTTTCCCCTTCCAGAGATGTTTTACATGGGAATGTTCCAAGCAATAAAAGTTCAAGGGAGATTCTTGCTCCAGTTACCAGGTATCAAAGAGTTACGTTTTCTAGGGAATATTTACGTTCAATAGCGTACATATGGCCTTCTGGAAGTCTCAATTTTGATATAGTTTACGCCTTCGGCTATAAAATAACATGCTCGAAAACTCGCATGGAGATAATTGAGTTTTTTTTAAAGCTAAAATCGCACTTTCCTATATGTAGGAGTACAGAAAATAGAAAATATTTTAAAACTCCCTCTTGTCAATTTTATATTATTGTTGTTCGACCCACTGGGTATGCGTATAATAAATCGCGCAAATGAAATTGTTGACGAAGCTTCAGAGTGGAGTTAATGAGTACATGTTTGTGGTCCATATTTTCACTCTTTCGTTTACGAAATTCATCCTTTTCAAAGAAAAATCACCCATTTATAAAGTTGATTTATCCAATGCAACATCTTAAGCAGTGAAATCCCAGCAAAGTTGTAATAACGATGATTTTATTGCACTCCTAATTAGGAAAGTAATTTCTTCTTCCAGCCACCGACAAAATCACAAGAGGTGTATTAATTCTGGATTGCTTTTTGGCTTGCTTTGAATAAAATACTCATTAATCTATGAATATGATATTTTCCCCTTTTTTCAATTTGCAGGAGAATATTGTGAAAAATTAAATTACTACTCCATACACTTATAAATATTTTTTGAATAGTAAATGATAAGAAAGAATAGTCTTGAAATTTAAGACGCGAATTAACGGTTGGAAGGTGATAGTATATTTTAGTACTACTTTTATGGTATTTTAAGGATTAAAAATAGAAAAGTTTTATTAATGTTGACTAATAGTTGATAAAAATTACTCCGTAAATTTGATAATGTCCTTATCTATTAGAAATTCATCCAGTAATAGTCAAACCAACGACATTTCAGAAAAATGTAAAATTATTATACACTTACAATTGACACCTTCAAGCTTAGAGGGGCCAGAGGTAGTAAAAGGAAAAGTTTTAAAATAATTTAATTCAGCTATATTTAAATGCTGCATATTTATGAAATAATTGAAATTAAGACCCGTCATGCATGACGGGGGAGTTTACCCGTTAAAATTAATCGTCGATGATTATGTATGCATGTTTTAATTATTAAATTGGATAACGTCAAGGACTTCCCGCACCTATATCTCAAGATTTATTCTTCCACTTCCTACTATTCTATCCTATATTGGACATACCTTCCGAATCTGACCTTTGCATTTATGCAAGCATTCATATTGATTCATTTATGTGAACATGTATCGGTGTTGTCTTGTTTGCCATTCAGATCTCTATTAACTTGCTCTTACGTAAGAATTTACTTAACTATTAGCAGGTTTCGCCGTTTTTTTCACACCCAACTTGTTTTGGGTGTTTTCCTGCTGCGGTATATATTTTTTACTAAACTAAAACTTAGCGTTTTATACTCGCAGGGTAGTTTTTTCCTGTATGTTTTTTTCAAGCTATATCTTTGAATTTAGGTATAAGAAGGGACTTAAAATTCTCAATATCGCCATAATAACCGACGTTTATTATTCATATTTTAATCGAGTTTTAAATTTCTTTTTGAAAATTGTCTGTTTCTTTTCATCTCATAAGAATGCGTGAAAGACTTGTTAATGTCTGGTCCCTGCAAACTGCCTTTTGGCGAGTGGCACGGGGTACAAGCACCATGACTCTATTTTCATATTCGATTGCTTAGGCGTAGCGTTCACGGATAAAATGAATTCTTGGAACGATTCGTTCTAGTATCTATTACCCTGATCTTCTTCGCTGTCTTAGAACGGCATAGATAACTGAGAGGTCGCATTATATCGGTTACATCATTTGAAAACTTAATATCTCTGTACTTATTTAGTATTTTTATCCTTTGAATTAGTCTAATCTTCTAATAATTCCCATCCCGAATCCTGTAACATCTGAGTGACACTCGCTGTTTTATCGTACCAATTCTTTACAAATCGTATCGCCTTTCGTTGTACTTTTTCTAAATCCCGAGTGTGACATTTCTCGGCGAGGTCCCATACACTACATGCATACTCAAGGTGAGGCCTAACTAACGCTAAGTAACATCGCTCGCGGAACTTTTTCTTCGCATATACCGACTATTCTTTTAACGAAGTCGAGTTTCTTAAGTGCTATTCCAATTACATTACGGATAAGGGTAGTATTATTATATCATGCGAGTAAAAGTTTTGATTGCATACTGCAAACATATGAAATGGATTCATAATCTTCATTCACATGCCAAGTTTTGAGTTTCAATGCTATCGGGAAGGGGTTAAAAAAATATTAAAAATCGTAGCATTTTCTAATTTTTGTAGACGCCTGGTGTCGAACTCAGGACCTATTGGCAGATGCGAGTAGACCTAATAACTTGCTAGGACCTGATCTTATTTAATGCAAAGTTTGAAGTCCATATCATATCGGAAAGGTCTTGAAATAAGACTACATTATCCCCATCTGAAATACATAGGGTAATGTAAATGGCTTTCTGGGATCGAACCAAGGACGATCAACAAAATCTAAAACAAGAATTGGAAATGAATCTATGATCTCAACATACGTGCTGAATTTCAAGTTTGTATATTATTGGGAAGGGGTTAAAAAAATAAGAAGATGCAACGGTCTCCCCAACTTCATTGAACACTCGAGCCGCTATGTCTTCAGGACCCGGATTCCGTTTAATCTGTCAGAATAGTTTAATGATGTTGTCTTCTCTGAAGGTGATTTTTGACATCGATTCAAGATTTTCAACCTTCGGGAGGATTTTTAATATCTGGTAAGACGTGAAAACGATACGGAAAAATCATTCTAGATATTAGCTTTGCTTTTGGAATCGTTAACTACATTAACACTATAATTTTTTAACGAACCAACTGTTAGCTCTTTACCGTGGACCTCACGTATGCATGACCAAAACGCTTTCGGACCCTCTTCCAAATATTTGCATAATATTTTGTATATTGAAGGAGAGCATCTCGCATAGATAGTTTAGTTCCCAAATTTACTTATTTATATTCGCTCTTTACTTGATCTGTGCTGATATTTTTCGGATGCCTCTTTTAATTTAGTGATTTCCTAGTCTCCTTATTATATCATCTGAGTTTATTAATACCTTTTGAACGTTTGGAGCGTACGAATTTATCTAAAAGGTAACGAATAGTCCTGACAAAGAGATTGTTCTCAGTGCTTAAACATGTCTTGCTCGTTTCATACGCTGGATAATCGGATATGAGTTTATTACAATACCTATCTCTCGGAACATAATAAAAGATTTACTCTTTTCTTAGGTTTCTGTGAATCTATCAAGCTAATGTAGAAATCTATGATTATAGCTTTGTGATCGGGTGGTACATAACAAACTGATGTGTTTGATATTCGCTCAGGAGTATTCGTAAGAAAAAGATTTAAAATGCGTTTTTCCCGGATAGGCTCTTTGACTTTCTAATGTAATTAGCTTGTTGAATTAAATTTAGAATCCTACAAGAGTTGTCACGAGCTCCTTTCTCAACTACGTGGTTTTGTCAATCGATGTCTGGAAGATTAAGATTCCCTCCAATTAATGTTACCCTATTGTTGTTTTTGTGCATGTAAAATTATATTTCATAGTTTAGGTTACGCAAAGACTGACGCGATTAGTTCGGTGGCCAGTAGAAGGCAGATACATGCAGGTTAGCTGTATTTGGCTGACTAATAGTACACCATAAGATACGTGTGTGAACTACTCTGTAGAATACGTTTTAACCGCTATAATTACTCCTCAACCCATTTTGGCTGTCAGTCCTTTAGATAAGTATTAAAATCATTAGGGAATACTTAGCTGTCGTTAATATCATCTGTTAGCCAGCTTACTGTGCCTATAATTATGTCGGTGTCGTTACTTCGGATAATATGCTCTAGATCAGCTACATTGTTTTAGAGCTACAATTAATAATTGCAATCGATAGTTTATTTACATTAGTAGAAGCTCGAGAAAGGTAATGTGGCTCATTTTTACCTTGCACAGTTATTTTTACGGTATTCGATTGTTAATTAACATTGCTTCGTATATTGAATTCACTTAAATTAGGAGCATTCTCACCAAATGACGCACCCTTTAGCACCCATTCTAAATCATCTTAACCTCCTTCTATTTAAACCTCTCTTAATTTATCCAATATTGCTTTCATACATAATATTATAAAAAAAGAAGTATGGTTCCACATTCCTACTCTCTCTTTTCAATTTTCCGCTTCCATCAAGTACAACGCGCCTGATGCTTTCTCTTTGAGTGCTTTAGGTCTATTCATAATAAAGCGGTCACTCTTCACCCTCAATTTTAATATCTTGATCTTTCGTTAAAATATTGGATTATTTTTGTCTCCCTCTTCAATATGGTTACAGTCCGTCTACTTCGTCTGATTAATCCATGCAATTGTTTCAGTATTTTTGTTTTATCGCATTATATTTTATATCAATGCTTAACTTAACAAATATACGAAAATTTCAAAAAGAGTAGAAATTTGTCGAATAGTTGGTAGCAACCAATTTTTATTTATATCGGCCAAATTATTTACCGTCTTTTTCGAAAAATAACCGAAAATGGATAATTTTAGCATATTTCAATTTTTTTCCTATATATTGACTTAATTTTCGTCGTTTTATCAAGATATCATCAAAAGAAGCTACAAAAACGAATAATTATAGCGAAATCTCAATTTCTTTCCACTATTTCGGCTTAATTTTAGCATTTCATCGAGATATGATCGAAAAAAGCAACGAAAACGGAAAATTTCAGCGAAATTCCAATTTTTTTCCTCTATTTTGCCTTAATTTTCCTCATATTATCGAGATATGATCGAAAAAGCAACGAAATCGGATAATTTCAGCGAAATTTTGATTTTTCCTATATTTTGCCATAATATTCGTTATTTTATCGAGATATGAACGAGAGAAGCAACAAAAACGGATAGTTTAAGCGAAATTCCAATTATTTCCTCTTTTTCACCTTGATTATAGTCATTTTATCGATAAATGATTGAAAAAAGCAACGAAAAAGGATCATTTTAGCAAAATTTCAATTTTTTTCCTCTATTTTGCCATAAATTTCGTCATGTAATCGACATATGATCGAAAAAAGCAACAAAAACGAGTATTATTGGCGAAATAACAATTTTTCCCTCTATTTTGCCTTAATTTTCGTCATTTTATCGAGATATGATCGAAAAAAGCAACGAAAACGGAAAATTTCAGCGAAATTTCTATATGTTTCCTCTATTTTGCCTTAATTTTCATCATTTTATCGAGATATGATCAAAAAAGCAACGAAAACGAGTATTATTAGCGAAATTTCAATTTTTCCCTCTATCTTGCCATAATATTCGTCATTTTATCGAGATATGATCGAGAGAAGCAACAAAAACGGATAATTTAAGCGAAATTCCAATTTTTACCTCTTTTTCACCTTAATTGTAGTCATTTTATCGATAAATGATCGAAAAAAGCCAACGAAAAGGGATCATTTCAGCGAAATTTCATTTTTTTCCCTCTATTATGCGTTATTTATCGTCATTTTATCGTAAAACGATCGAAAAAAGCAACGAAAACTGTTAATTTTAGCGAAATTTCACTTTTTCCTTTATTTTGCCTGACTTTCTTCATTTTATCAAGATAATCTCCAAAAAGGCAACGAAACGGATAATTTTAGCGAAATTAAAATTTTTTCCTCTATTTTGCCGTAATTTTCGTCATTTTATCGAGATATGGTCGATAAAAGCAACGAAAACGCATAATTTCAACGCATTTTTTCACTTTATTTGTCAATTTTGCCTCAATTTTGGTCATTTTATCGAGATATGATCAAAAAAGCAACGAAAACGGATAATCTCACCGAAATTTAAAATTTTTTCCACTATTTTGCCTAAATTTTCGTCATGTAATCGAGATATGATCAAAAAAGCAACGAAAACGAATATCATAAGCGAAATTTCAATTTTTTCCTCTAATTTGCCTTAATTTTCGTAATTTTATCGATATATGATCGAAAAATGCAACGAAAAAGGATCATTTAAGCGAAATTTCATTTTTTCCCTCTATTATACGTTATTTTTCGTCATTTTATCGAGAAATGATCGAATAAAGCAACGAAAACGGTTAATATTAGCGAAATTTCACTTTTTCCTTTATTTTGCCTGACTTTCCTTCAACTTAACAAGATATGACCCAAAAAGGCAACGAAACGGAAATTTTAGCGAAATTAAAATTTTTTTCCTCTATTTTGCCGTAATTTTCGTCATTTTATCGAGATATGATCAAAAAAGCAACGAAAACGAATATCATAAGCGAAATTTCAATTTTTTCCTCTATATTGCCTTTATTTTCGTCATTTCATAGAGATATGATCGAGAAAAGCTACGAAATCGGATAATTTTAGCGAAATTTCAATTTTTTCCCTTTATTTTGCCTCAATTCTCGTCATTTTACCGAGATATGATCGAAGGAAGCAACGAAAACGGATAATTTTAATGAAAATTCAATTTTTTTTCTCTATGTTGCTTTAATTTTCGTCATTTTATCGAGATATGATCGATAGATGCAACGAAAAAGGATCATTTTAGCGAAATCTCAATTTTTTTGCTTTTTTTTGCCTTAATTATCTCCATTTTTTTGGGATATGATCGAAAAAAGACAACGAAAACGGATAATTTTACAGAAACTCAACTTTTTCCTCTATTTTGCCATAGTTTTCGGTATTTTATCTAGATATGATCGAAAAAAGCAACGAAAAAGGATCATTTTAGCGAAATTTCAATTTTTCCCTCTATTTTGCCTAAAATTTCGTCATTTTATCGAGATATGATCGAAAAAAGCAACGAAAACGGAAAATTTCACCGAACATTCAACTTTTTTGCTCTACTTAGCTTTCGTTTTCGTGATTTTGGCAAAATATGATCGAAAATAGCATCGATAACGAAGAAATCACAGAAATTTTACATTCTAATCCTTAAACTTACAGTGCGCATATGTAACCTTAGTTCACGTTATTTTGCCAAGATATGATGGGAAAAAGCACCGAATACGGATAGTTTCACAGAAATTCTTAACATTTTTAGATATTTTGAAGAGTTTTTAGCTGTTTTAACGATTTTTTTATTGTTCTTAAGGATTTTCAGCTATTTTACGATTGTTTCGCTATTTTGACCATTTTGAAGCTGTTTTATACGATTTTTTAGGCATTATTTCAGATTTTTTAGTTTTATTGACGGTTTTTTTTGCTTTTTTGACGATTTTTTAGCTCATTTTTTAGGAATTTTTAGAATTTATTTACGATTTTTTAGCATTAATGAACGATATTTTAGCTGTTTTAACGATTTTTATGCTGTTCTTAATGTTTTTTTAGCTAATTTTACGATTGATAATTTTTTTACGATTTTTTTCCTGTTTTTTACGATTTTTTAGCTGTTTTTCCGATTTTAAGCTGTTTGAGACGATTTTGAACTGTTTTAACGATTAATCTAGCTGTTTTTGACGAATTTTTAGCTTTTTCTGACGATCTCTAACGTTTTTTTACGATTTTTTTGATCTGTTTTGACGATTTTAAGCTGTTCTTAACGATTTTTAGCTATTTTGACGATTTTATATCTGTTTTTACGAATTTTTTCCTGTTTTTAACGATTTTGTTTTTAAAGTTTTTGACGAATGTTTTAGTGGTTTTGACGATTCTTTTAGCTGTTTTAGACGAATTTTTAGCTGTCTTAGACGAATTTTTAGCCCGTATTTACGATTGTTTAGCTGTTTAGAGGATTTTTTAGCTGTTTTGACGACTTTTTAGCATTTATTTTCTATTTTTTCAGCTTTTTTGACGATTTAATTGCAGTTCTTAACGATTTTTTAGCTATTTTGACGAATGTTTAACCTTTAATTACAATTTGTTAACTGTTTTGACGATTTTGTAGCTGTTCTTCGAGTTTTAGCAATTTTGACGAATTTGTAGCTGTTTTTGACGTATTTTTAGAATTTATTTACGATTTTTTTGCATTTATTCACGATGTTTTAGCTGTTTTATTGGTTTTTAAGCTGTTCTTAATGTTTTTTTTAGATATTTTTACGATTAATCATTTTTTACGATTTTTTCCTGTTTATAACAATTTTTTAGCTGTTTTCACCGATTTTAAGCTGTTTGAGACGATTTTTAGCTGTTTTGACGATTTTTTAGCTGTTTTTGACGATTTCTAACGTTGTTTTACGATTTGTTTATAATTTTTGACGAATTTTAAGCTGTTCTTAACGATTTTCAGCTATTTTGACGATTTTTAATCTGTTTTAACAATTGTTCCCATTTTTTAACCATTTCTTAGCTGTTTTTTACCGATTTTTAGTTGTTTGAGACCTTTTTCAGCTGCTTTGACGATTTTTTCGTTGGTTTTGACGAATGATTTAGCTGTTTTTGACGATTTTTAACATGGTTTTACGATTTTTTTTATCTGTTTTGACGATCTTTAAGCTGTTCGTAACGGTTTTTAACTATTTTGATAATTTTTTATCTGTTTTTACGAATTTTCTCCTGGTTTTACCGATTTTTAGCTGTTTGAGACAATTTTCAGCTGCTTTGATGATTTTTTCGCTGGTTTTAACGAAAGTTTCAGCTGTTTTGACGATTTTAAGCTATTTTCTACGATGTTTAGCTATTTTGACGATTTAGAAGCTTTTTTAGACGATTTTTTAGATATTATGTAAGATTTTTTAGCTGTATACAAAAGTTATAGTATAAATTGTGTATTATCGTCTTAAACAGCAAAACAATCGTCAAAATAGCTAAAACTCGTTAAGAACAGCAAATAAATCGTCAGAAAAGCTGAAATAATAGTAACTGAATGCAAAAAAGTCGTCAAAACAGCTAAAAAATCCTCTAAACAGCTAAAAAATGTAATAAAATGTAAAAAATGTAATAAAAACCACTAAAACATTCGTCAAAAACATTAAAAACAAAATCGTTAAAAACAGGAAAAAATTCGTAAAAACAGATAAAAAAATCGTCAAAATAGCTAAAAATCGTCTCAATCAGCTAAAAATAGGAAAAACAGCTAATAAAATCGTAAAAAACAGGAAAAAAATCGAAAAAAGTTATCAAACGTAAAAATAGCTATAAAAACATCAAGAACAGAATAAAAGTCGTATCGTAACAATAAATAAATCGTCAAAACAGCTAAAATATCCTCAAAACAGCTAATAGATCGTAAATAAAGGCTAAGAAATCGTCTAAAACAGCTCAAAAATCGTAAAAATAGCTAAAACTTGTCAGCTACAGCTAGAAATCGCAAATTAACGTATGACAACGTCAGAAAAGGTAAAAATTCGTCAAAAACAGCTAAAAAATCGTCTCAAACAGCTAAAAAAAGGTAATAAATGCTAAAAACTCGTCAAAACAACTAAAAAATCCTAAAAACAGCTAAAAAATCGTAAATACAGCCTGAAAAATCGTATTAAACCTTTCAGTTTCAGCTAGTAAAACATAAAATAACGTTAGAAAACGTAAAAAAACGAAAAATTCGTAAAACAGCAAAAAAATTGTCAAAATAGCTATAAATCGTCACAAACATCTAAAAATCGGTAATAAATGCTAAAAATTCGTAAATAAATTCTAAAAATTCCTTAAAAAATAGCTAAACAATCGTCAAAATAAATAAAAATCCTTAAGAACAATAAATAAATCGTCAAAACAGCTAATAAATCGTAAATAAAGGCTAAAAAATCGATTAAAACAGCTGAAAAATCGTCAAAATAGCTAAAACGTGTCAGCTTCGCTTGGCTTCGCTAGGCTTCGCTTGGCTTCGCTTGGCTTTGCTTGGCCTCGCTTGGCTTCGCTTGGCTTCGCTTGGCCTCGCTTGGCTTCGCTTGGCTTCGCTTGGCTTCGCTTGGCTTCGCTTGGCTTCGCTTGGCTTCGCTTGGCTTCGCTTGGCCTCGCTTGGCTTCGCTTGGCTTCGCTTGGCCTCGCTTGGCCTCGCTTGGCCTCGCTTGGCTTCGCTTGGCTTCGCTTGGCTTCGCTTGGCTTCGCTTGGCTTCGCTTGGCTTCGCTTGGCTTCGCTTGGCTTCGCTTGGCTTCGCTTGGCTTCGCTTGGCTTCGCTGTGCTTCGCTTGGCTTCGCTTGGCTAAATTATAGCTAAAAATCGTAATGAACAGCTTCAAAATCGTCAAAACACCTAAAAAATTGTAAATAAATGCTAAAAATTCGTAAATAAATTCTGAAAATTCCTTAAAAAATAGCTAAACAATCGTCAAAATAAATAAAAATCCTTAAGAACAATAAATAAATAGTCAAAACATCTTAAGATCGTAAAAAATAGCTTAGAATCGTCAAAACAGCTGAAACCTTCGTCATAACCAGCGAAAAAATCGTAAAAGCAGCTAAAAATGGTCTCAAACAGTCAATAAAAAACAGCTAATAAAATCGTAAAAAACAGGAAAAAAATCGAAAAAAGTTATCAATCGTAAAAATAGCTAAAAAAACATCAAGAACAGCATAAAGGTCGTATCGTAACAATAAATAAATCGTCAAAACAGCTTAAATATCCTCAAAACAGATAATAGATCGTAAATAAAGGCTAATAAATCGTCTAAAACAGCTTAAAAATCGTCAAAATAGCTAAAACTTGTCAGTTACAGCTAGAAATCGCAAATTAACGTATGACAACGTCAGAAAAGGTAAAAATTCGTCAAAAACAGCTAAAAAATCGTCTCAAACAGCTAAAAAATGGTAATAAATGCTAAAAATTCGTCAAAACAACTAAAAAATCCTAAAAACAGCTAAAAAATCGTAAATACAGCCTGAAAAATCGTATTAAACCTTTCAGTTTCAGCTAGAAAAACATAAAAAAACGTTAGAAAACGTCAAAAAAACGAAAAATTCGTTAAACAGCAAAATAAGTGTCAAAATAGTTAAAATCCGTTACGAAAAGCTTAAAAATGGTCAAAACAGATAAAAAATCGTAAAACCACGTTAAAAATCGTCAATACAGCTAAAACATTCGTCAAAACCTTAGAAAATATCATTAAAGCAGCTGAAAAAGATATCAAACAGCTAAAAATCGTTAAGAACTAGCTAAGAAATCGTTAAAAAATGGAAAAAAATCGTACAAACAGATTAATAATCTTCAAATTAGCTAAAAATCGTTAAGAACAGATTAAAATTCGCCAAAAATGATAAACAAATCGTAAAACAACGTTAGAAATCGTCAAAAACGGCAAAAAATAGTGAAAAAAGGAAGAAAATCGTAAAAAATGAATAATCGTAAAAATATCCAAAAAAAACATTAAGAACAGCTTAAAAACCAATAACACAGCTACAAAATCGTCAAAACAGCTAAATAAATGAAAATAAATGCTAAAAAATCGTCTAAAATAGCTGAAAAATTATCAAAATAGCTAAAACTTGTCAGAACAGCTTGGCTTCGCATGGCTAAATTATAGCTAAAAATCGTAATGAACAGCTTCAAAATCGTCAAAACACCTAAAAAATTGTAAATAAATGCGAAAAAATCGTCTAAAACAGCATAACAATCGTCAATATAGCTAAAAATCGTAGATAAATGCTATAAAATCGTCAAAAAAGCTAAAAAATCGTAAATAAAGGCTAAAAAATCGTAAATAAAGGCTTTAAAATCGTCTAAAAAAGCTAAAAATTCGTCAAAACATCTTAACATCGTAAAAGATAGCTTAGAATCGTCAAAACAGCTGAAACATTCGTCAAAACTAGCGAAAAAATCGTCAAAGCATCTGAAAATGGTCTCAAACAGCTAGAAATCGTTAAAAACTAGCTATAAAATCGTTAAGAACAGCTTAAAATTCGTCAAAAATGATAAACAAATAGTAAAACAACGTTAGAAATCGTCAAAAACAGCAAAAATTCGTCAAAAACAGCTAAAAAATGGTCAATAAAGCTAAAAATCGTCTCAAACAGCTTAAAATCGGTAAAAAAAGTTAGAAAATAGTTAAAAACAGGAAAAAATTCGTAAATAAATGAATAATCGTAAAAATATCTAAAAAAATATTACGCTTAAATAACCGCTTAAAAACCAATAAAACAGCTAAAAAATGGTGAATAAATGCTAAAAAATCGTAAATAAATTCTAAAAATACGTCAAAAACAGCTAAAAAATCGTCAAAACAGTTAACAAATTTTAATGAAAGGTTAAAAAATCGTCTTAAACAGCAAAACAATCGTCAAAATAGCTAAAATTCGTTAAGAACAGCAAATAAATCGTCAAAAAATATGAAAAAATAGTAAGTAAATGCTAAAAAGTAGTCAAAATCACTAAAACATTCGTCAAAAACATTAAAAAGAAAATCGTTAAAAACAGGAAAAAATTCGAAAAAACAGATAAAAAATCGTCAAAATAGCTAAACATCGTAAAGCAACGTTAGAAATCGTTAAAAAAACTAAAAATTCGTCATAAACAGCTAGATTAATCGTCAAAACAGATAAAAATCGTAAAAAAATTATCAATCGTAAAAATAGCTAAATAAACATTAAGAACAGCATAAAAATCATTAAACCTGCAAAAATCGTCTCAAATAGCTAAATATAGGAAAAACAGCTAAATTATCGTAAAAAACAGGAAAAAAATCGAAAAAAATTATCAATTGTAAAAATAGCTAAAAAAACATTAAGAACAGCATTAAAATCGTTCAAACAGCTAAAATATCGTTCATAAGTGCTAAAATATCGTAAATAAATTGAAATTGAAAGAACAGCTACTAAATCGTCAAAACAGCTAAAAAATTGAAAATAAAGGCAAAACAATCGTCTAAAACAGCTGAAAAATCGTCAAAATAGCAAAAATTTTTCAGCTTCGCTTGGCTTCGCTTGGCTTCGCTTGGCTTCGCTTGGCTTCGCTTGGCTTCGCTTGGCTTCGCTTGGCTTCGCTTGGCTTCGCTTGGCTTCGCTTGGCTTCGCTTGGCTTCGCTTGGCTTCGCTTGGCTTCGCTTGGCTTCGCTTGGCTTCGCTTGGCTTCGCTTGGCTTCGCTTGGTTTCGCTTGGCTTCGCTTGGCTTCGCCTGGCTAAATTATAGCTAACAATCGTAAAGATCAATTCAAAATCGTCAAAACACCTAAAAAATTGTAAATAAATGCTAAAAAATCGTCTTAAACAGCATAAAAATCGTCAAAATAGCTAAACAATCGTCAATATAGCTAAAAATCGTAGATGAATGCTATAAAATCGTCATAACAGCAAAATCATAAATATCTTTATCGCATTTTACATAACAAAATCGTAAATAAAATCCTTAAAATCGTCTAAATCAGCTAAAAATTCGTCAAAACATCTTAACATCATCAAAAATTGCTTAGAATCGTCAAAACAGCTGATACATTCATCAAAACCAGCGAAAAAATCGTCGAAGCAGCTGAAAATGGTCTCAAACAGCAAAAAATCAGTAAAAACAGAAAAAAATTCGTTAAAACAGCTAAAAAACTAAAAATAGTTAAAAATCGTTACGAACAGCTTAAAAATCATCAAAACAAATAAAAACTCACTACAAAAACGTTAAAAATCGTCAAAAAAGCTAAAACATTCGTTAAAACCAACAAAAAAATCATCAAAGCAGCCGAAAAAGGTCTCAAACAGCTAAAAATCGTTAAGAACAAGCTATGAAATCGTTCAGAACTGCTTAAGATTCGTCAAAAATGATAAATAAATCGTAAAACAACGTTAGAAATCGTCAAAAACAGCAAACATCCGTCAAATACAGATAAAAAAATCGTCAAAAAAGCATATCAAACGTCAATACAGCTGAAAAATCTTAAATTATGCCTAAAATATCGCCTAAAACAGCTTCAAAATCGTCGAAATAGCTAAACAATCGTAAAATAGCTGAAAATTGTAGAAGAAGAAGAATAAATTTATCGTTAAAACAGTTAAAAAATTGTAAATAAATGCTTAAAAATCGTCTTAAGCAGCATAACAATCATAGCTTCGCTTGGCTTCGCTTGGCTTCGCTTGGCTTCGCTTGGCTTCGCTTGGCTTCGCTTGGCTTCGCTTGGCTTCGCTTGGCTTCGCTTGGCTTCGCTTGGCTTCGCTTGGCTTCGCTTGGCTTCGCTTGGCTTCGCTTGGCTTCGCTTGGCTTCGCTTGGCTTCGCCTGGCTAAATTATAGCTAACAATCGTTAAGAACAGCTTCAAAATCGTCAAAAAACCTAAAAGATTGTAAATAAATGCTAATAAAACGTCTTAAACAGCACAAAAATCGTCAAAATAGCTAAATAATCGTCAATATAGCTAAAAATCGTAGATAAATGCTGTAAAATCGTCAAAACACCTAAAAAAATCCACAAAATAGCTAAAAAAGGCTGAAGGCTTGAAAATCGTCTAAAACAGCTAAAAATTCGTCAAAACATCTAAACATCGTAAAAAATAGCTTAGAATCGTCAAAACAGCTGATACATTCCTCAAAACCAACGAAGAAATCGTCCAAGCAGCTGAAAATGGTCTCAAACAGCAAAAAATCAGTAAAAACAGGAAAAAATTCGTTAAAACAGATAAAAAACTAAAAATAGTTAAAAGACGTTACGAACAGCTTAAAAATCATCAAAAAAGATAAAAAATCACAAAAAAACGTTAAAAATCGTCAAAAACAGCTAAAAAATTCGTCAAAAGCAACAAAAAAATCATCAAAGCAACTGAAAAAGGTCTCAAACAGCTAAAAATCGTTAAAAACCAGCTACGAAATCGTTAAGAACAGCTTAAAATTCGTCAAAAATGATAAACATATCGTAAAACAACGTAAGAAATCGTCAAAAAGAGCAAAAACCCGTCAAATACAGCTAAAAAAATCGTCAAAAAAGCTTTAAAAACGTCAATACAGCTGTAAAATCTTAAATTATGCCTAAAATATCGTCTAAAACAGCTTCAAAATCGTCAAAATAGCAAAACAATCGTAAAAGAGCTGAAAATCGTTAAGAAAAATAAATAAATCGTTAAAATAGCTAAAAAATCGTAAATAGATGCTAAAAAATCGTAAATAATTCTAAAAATTCCTTAAAAAACAGCTAAAAAATCGTTTTAATATCTAAAAATGTTAAGAACAGCAAAAAAAATTGTCAAAAAGCTAAAAAATCGTAAATAAACGCTAAAAAATCATCATAATAGCTAAAAATCCATAAGAACATTAAATATATCGTCAAAACAGCTAAAAAAATCCTCAAAAAGCTAATAAATCGTAAATAAAGGCTAAAAATTCGTCTAGAACAGCTGCAGAATCGTCAAAGTAGCTAAATATTTGTCAAAACAGCTTAAAATTGTTAAAAAATAGCTTAGAATCGTCAAAACAGCTGAAACATTCGTCATAACCAGCGAAAAAATCATCAAAGAAGCTGAAAATGGTCTCAAACAACTATAAATCAGTAAAAAAAGGAAAAAATTTGTAAAAACAGATAAGAAATTGTCAAAATAATTAAAAATCGTTACGAAAAGCTTACAAAAGGCCAAAACAGATAAAAAATTGTAAAACCACGTTAAAAATCGTCAAATACAGCTAAAATATTCGTCCAAACCTTCGAAAAAATTATCAAAGCAGCTAGAAAAGGTCTCAAACAGCTAAAAATCGTTAAAAATAGCTAAGAAATCGTTAAAAAATTGAAAAAATTCTTACAAACAGGTTAATAATCGTCAAAATAGCTAAAAATCGTAAAGAACAGCTTAAAATTCGTCAAAAATGATAAACAAATCGTAAAACAACGTTAGAAATCGTCAAAAACAGCTAAAATTCGTAAAGAACAGCTTCAAAATCGTCAAAACACCTAAAACATTGTAAATAAATGCTGAAAAATCGTCTTAAACAGCTTAAAAATAGTCAAAATAGCTAAACAATCGTCAATATAGCTAAAAATCGTAGATAAATGCTATATATCGTCAAAACAGCTAAAAAAATCCACAAAACAGCAAAAAAATCGTAAATAAAGGCTTTTAAATCGTCTAAAACAGCTAAAAATTCGTCAAAACATCTTAACATCGTAAAAAATAGCTTTGAATCATAAAAACAGCTGATACATTCGTCAAAACCAGCGAAAAAATCGTCAAAGCAGCTGAAAATGGTCTCAAACAGCAATAAATCAGGAAAAAATTCGTTAAAACAGATAAAAAACTAAAAATAGTTAAAAGTCGTTACGAACAGCTTAAAAATCATCAAAACAGATAAAAAATCACGAAAAACGTTAAAAATCGTCAAAAACAGCTGAAACATTCATTAAAACTATCAAAAAAATCATCAAAGCAGCTGAAAAAGGTCTCAAAGAGCTAAAAATCGTTAAGAACCAGCTATGAAATCGTTAAGAACTGCTTAAAATTCGTCAAAAATGATAAATAAATCGTAAAACAACGTTAGAAATCGTCAAAAACAGTAAACATCCGTATAATACAGTTAAAAAATCGTCAAAAAAGCTTAAAAAACGTCAATACAGCTGAAAAATATTAAATTGTGCCTAAAATATCGTCTAAAACAGCTTCAAAATCGTCAAAATAGCTAAACAATTCGCAAAATATCTGAAAATCGTTAAGAAGAATAAATTAATCGTTAAAACAGCTAAAAAATCGTAAATAGATGCTAAAAAATCGTAAAATAATTCTAAAAATTACTTAAAAAACTGCTTAAAATTCGTTATAATATGTAAAAATGTTAAGAACAGCAAAAAAACTTGTCAAAAAAAGCTAAAAAGTCGCTAATATTTGCTAAAAAATCATCAAAATACCTAAAAATCCTTAAGAACATTAAATAAGTCCTCAAAATAGCTAAAAAAATTCTAAAAACAGCTAATAAATCGTAAATAAAGGCTAAAAATTCGTCTAAAACAGCAGCAAAATCGTCAAAATAGCAACAAATTCCTCAAAACAGCATAAAATCGTAAAAAATAGCTTAGAATCGTCAAAACAGCTGAAACTTTCGTCATAACCGGCAAAAAAACATCAAAGCAGCTGAAAATGGTCTCAAACAACTATAAATCAGTAAAAACAGGAAAAAATTCGCAAAAACAGATAAAAAATTGTCAAAATAGCAAAAAATCGTATCAAACATCTAAAATCGGTAAAAACAGCTAAAAATAGTTAAAAGAGGAAAAAAAAATTAATAATCGTAAAAATATCTAAAAAAAAACATTAAAAACAGCTTAAAAACCAATAAAACAGCTAAAAAATCGTAAATAAATTCTTAACATTCCTCAAAAATGCTACAAAATCGTCAAAACAGCTAAAAAATTGAAAATAAAGGATAAGAAAACCACTAAAACAGCTGAAAAATCGTCAAAATAGCTTAAACTTTTCAGCTTCGCATGGCTTCACTAGGCTTCGCCTTGCTTCGTTTGGCTTCTCTTGGCTTCACTAGGCTTCGCTTGGCTTCTCTTGGCTTCTCTTGGCTTCGCTTTGCTTCACTTGGCTTCGCTTGGCTTCGCTAGGCTTCGCTTGGCTTCGCTTGGCTTCGCTTGGCTTCGCTTGGCTTCGCTTGGCTTCGCTTGGCTTCGCCTGGCTAAATTATAGCTAACAATCGTAAAGAACAGCTTCAAAATCGTCAAAAAACATAAATGATTGTAAATAAATGCTAATAAATCGTCTTAAACAGCACAAAAATCGTCAAAATAGCTAAATAATCGTCAATATAGCTAAAAATCTTAGATAAATGCTATAAAATCGTCAAAACACCTAAAAAAATCCACAAAATAGCTAAAAAAGGCTGAAGGCTTGAAAATCGTCTAAAATAGCTAAAAATTCGTCAAAACATCTAAACATCGTAAAAAATAGCTTAGAATCGTCAAAACAGCTGATACATTCCTCAAAACCAACGAAGAAATCGTCCAAGCAGCTGAAAATGGTCTCAAACAGCAAAAAATCAGTAAAAACAGGAAAAAAATTCGTTAAAACAGATAAAAAACTAAAAATAGTTAAAAGACGTTACGAACAGCTTAAAATTCATCAAAACACGTAAAAACTCACAAAAAAACGTTAAAAATCGTCAAAAACAGCTAAAACATTCGTCAAAACCAACAAAAAAATCATCAAAGCAGCTGAAAAAGGTCTCAAACAGCTAAAAATCGTTAAAAACTAGGTACGAAATCGTTAAGAACAGCTTAAAATTCGTCAAAAATGGTAAACATATCGTAAAACAACGTAAGAAATCGTCAAAAAGAGCAAATACCCGTCAAATACAGCTAAAAAAATCGTCAAAACAGCTAAATTCGTCTCAAACAGCTAAATTATAGCCTAAAATCGTCAAAACACCTAAAAAATGTAATTAAATGCTGAAAAATCGTCTTAAAAAGCATAAAAATCGTCAAAATAGCTAAACAATCAACAATACAGCTAAAAATCGTAGATAAATGCTATAAAATCGTCAAAACAGCTAAAAAAATCCACAAAATAGCTAAAAATCGTAAATAAAGGCTTTAAAATCGTCTAAAACAGCTAAAAATTCGTCAAAAAATCTTAACATCGTAAAAAATAGCTTTGAATCGTAAAAACAGCTGATACATTCTTCAAAACCAGCGAAAAAATCGTCAAAGCAGCTGAATATGGTCTCAAACAGCAAAAAATCAGTAAAAACAGGAAAAATTCGTTAAAACAGATAAAAAACTAAAAATAGATAAAAGACGTTACGAACAGCTTAAAATTCATCAAAACACGTAAAAAATCACAAAAAAACGTTAAAAATCGTCAAAAACAGCTAAAATATTCGTTAAAACCAACAAAAAAATCATCAAAGCAGCTGAAAGAGGTCTCAAACAGCTAAAAATCGTTAAAAACTAGCTACAATATCGTTAAGAACAGCTTAAAATTCGTCAAAAATGATAAACATACCGTAAAACAACGTAAGAAATCGTCAAAAAGAATAAAAACCCGTCAAATACAGCTAAAAAATCGTCAAAAAAGCTTAAAAAACGTCAATACAGCTGTAAAATCTTAAATTATGCCTAAAATATCGTCTAAAACAGCTTCAAAATCGTCAAAATAGCTAAACAATCGTAAAATAGCTGAAAATCGTTAAGAAAAATAAATAAATCGTAAAAAGATGCTAAAAATCGTAAAATAATTCTAAAAATTACTTAAAAAACTGCTTAAAATTCGTTATAATATCTAAAAATGTTAAGAACAGCAAAAAAATTGTCAAAAAAAGCTAAAAAGTCGCTAATATTTGCTAAAAAAAACATCAAAATACCTAAAAATCCTTAAGAACAATAAATAAGTCCTCAAAATAGCTAAAAAAAATCCTAAAACAGCTAATAAATCGTAAATAAAGGCTAAAAATTGGTCTAAAATAGCTGCAAAATCGTCAAAATAGCTACAAATCGTCAAAACAGCTTAAAATCGTAAAAAATAGCTTAGAATCGTCAAAACAGCTGAAACTTTCGTCATAACCGGCAAAAAAACATCAAAGCAGCTGAAAATGGTCTCAAACAACTATAAATCAGTAAAAACAGGAAAAAATTCGCAAAAACAGATAAAAAATTGTCAAAATAGCAAAAAATCGTATCAAACATCTAAAATCGGTAAAAACAGCTAAAAATAGTTAAAAGAGGAAAAAAAAATTAATAATCGTAAAAATATCTAAAAAAAAACATTAAAAACAGCTTAAAAACCAATAAAACAGCTAAAAAATCGTAAATAAATTCTTAACATTCCTCAAAAATGCTACAAAATCGTCAAAACAGCTAAAAAATTGAAAATAAAGGGTAAAAAAAACCACTAAAACAGCTGAAAAATCGTCAAAATAGCTTAAACTTTTCAGCTTCGCATGGCTTCACTAGGCTTCGCCTTGCTTCGTTTGGCTTCTCTTGGCTTCACTAGGCTTCGCTTGGCTTCTCTTGGCTTCTCTTGGCTTCGCTTTGCTTCACTTGGCTTCGCTTGGCTTCGCTAGGCTTCGCTTGGCTTCGCTTGGCTTCGCTTGGCTTCGCTTGGCTTCGCTTGGCTTCGCTTGGCTTCGCTTGGCTTCGCTTGGCTTCGCTTGGCTTCGCTTGGCTTCGCTTGGCTTCGCTTGGCTTCGCTTGGCTTCGCTTGGCTTCGCTTGGCTTCGCTTGGCTTCGCTTGGCTTCGCTTGGCTTCGCTTGGCTTCGCTTGGCTTCGCTTGGCTTCGCTTGGCTTCGCTTGGCTTCGCTTGGCTTCGCTTTGCTCCGCTTGGCTTCGCTTGGCTTCGCCTGGCTAAATTATAGCTAAAAATCGTTATAAACAGCTTCAAAATCGTCAAAACACGAAAAAATTGTAAATAAATGCTTAAAAATCGTCATATACAGCATAACAATCGTCAAAATAGCTAAACAATCGTCAATATAGCTAAAAATCGTACATAAATGCTATAAAATCGTCAAAACAGCAAAAAAATCCTCAAAATAGCTAAAAAATCGTAAATAAAGGTTTTAAATCGTCTAAAACAGCTAAAAATTCGTCAAAACATCTTAACATCGAATAAAATAGCTTTGAATCGTCAAAACAGCTGTTACATTCGTAAAAACCAGCGAAAAAATCGTCAAAGCTGCTGATAATGGTCTCAAACAGCTTAAAATCGCTTAAAACAGCTAAAAATAGTTAAAAAAGGAAAAAATGAACAATCGTAAAAACACCATAAAGAAAAACATTAACAACAGCTTAAAAACCAATAAAACATCAATACAATCGTAACTACATTCTTGAAATTCGTCAAAACAGCTTCAAAATCGTCAAAACAGCTAAAACATTGAAAATAAAGGATAAAAAATTCCTCAAAAACAGCTAAAAAATTTTCAAAATAGCTAAAACTTTCAGCATCGTTTGGCTTCACTAGGCTTCGCCTTGCTTCGCTTTGCTTCGCATGGCTTCGCTTGGCTTCGCTTGGCTTCGCTTGGCTTCACTTGGCTTCGCTTGGCTTCGCTTTGCTTCGCTTGGCTTCGCTTGGCTTCGCTTGGCTTCGCTTGGCTTCGCTTGGCTTCGCTTGGCTTCGCTTGGCTTCGCTTGGCTTCGCTTGGCTTCGCTTGGCTTCGCTTGGCTTCGCCTGGCTAAATTATAGCTAACAATCGTAAAGAACAGCTTCAAAATCGTCAAAAAACATAAATGATTGTAAATAAATGCTAATAAATCGTCTTAAACAGCACAAAAATCGTCAAAATAGCTAAATAATCGTCAATATAGCTAAAAATCTTAGATAAATGCTATAAAATCGTCAAAACACCTAAAAAAATCCACAAAATAGCTAAAAAAGGCTGAAGGCTTGAAAATCGTCTAAAATAGCTAAAAATTCGTCAAAACATCTAAACATCGTAAAAAATAGCTTAGAATCGTCAAAACAGCTGATACATTCCTCAAAACCAACGAAGAAATCGTCCAAGCAGCTGAAAATGGTCTCAAACAGCAAAAAATCAGTAAAAACAGGAAAAAAATTCGTTAAAACAGATAAAAAACTAAAAATAGTTAAAAGACGTTACGAACAGCTTAAAATTCATCAAAACACGTAAAAACTCACAAAAAAACGTTAAAAATCGTCATAAACAGCTAAAACATTCGTTAAAACCAACAAAAAAATCATCAAAGCAGCTGAAAGAGGTCTCAAACAGCTAAAAATCGTTAAAAACTAGCTACAATATCGTTAAGAACAGCTTAAAATTCGTCAAAAATGATAAACATACCGTAAAACAACGTAAGAAATCGTCAAAAAGAATAAAAACCCGTCAAATACAGCTAAAAAATCGTCAAAAAAGCTTAAAAAACGTCAATACAGCTGTAAAATCTTAAATTATGCCTAAAATATCGTCTAAAACAGCTTCAAAATCGTCAAAATAGCTAAACAATCGTAAAATAGCTGAAAATCGTTAAGAAAAATAAATAAATCGTAAAATAATTCTAAAAATTACTTAAAAAACTGCTTAAAATTCGTTATAATATCTAAAAATGTTAAGAACAGCAAAAAAATTGTCAAAAAAAGCTAAAAAGTCGCTAATATTTGCTAAAAAAAACATCAAAATACCTAAAAATCCTTAAGAACAATAAATAAGTCCTCAAAATAG